>OY728134.1:1178104318-1178757680 GCA_963277665.1 Viscum album | reverse complement strand
TTGAAACAGATCCATGGATGACATAATAATACAAATAATCACATTTATCACAACATTTGAATTAATGGTGATGGAATGAAAAATATTAGACATCATCATATTTTCAATCAAGTCTTCATCGAAGAAATTATTATATCCATCAAGGTCATATCAAGGACATTATTATTCTCATCAAGGTCACAACCTAGCCATAATTCTATCTATAATGGTTATAACAAAAAAATAATTCTTGAATTGGGTACGAATACATAAAATACACCAAAATGTTCCTCATTATACAAACTAATGTAATTAGGGCTATATAAAACTGGGGCCCACCTATCACTTATTTTTTTCCAATGCATTCTCCATATGAAGGATATGAATATTAACATAATGAATGATCAACGTGCATTACCAATTTGTAAAAATACATATTAAGATAAAAATATATTGAATTTCAGTAATTTTCATGATAATAATTAAACATAAGACACCCTTATAAAAAAGATTCATTATCAAAAAACACATAATCAAATTATCTGAGTGGTTGATAAGCATCTATTATTTATTAACATGTATAAAAAATTTCAATATTTCAGGAATCAATAAATAGAGTATATTTATATGTAAGAATCATTAAAATATCACTATATTTAGTAATTTTATATGATTAAGCAAATAAAATTCATAATAAATAAATGTTTGTATATCTAGGTAAATTCCCTTAAATCATTATAGTGAAATATAATATAACCACACAGTAAAGGAGTTAGAATAAAAAACATTCTAATGAAAAAGGATGATTTGAAAAGATAGAGTAAGTACTATATTTCTACAAATATAATCCTCCAAAGCGAAATAGAGTGATGGGATTTTGATAAAAATACATTTCCAATAAATTAATTTCAATAATGAATAATTGGTCAACAAAGATTTTTCATATTGGGAAAAATTGGGATAAAAATACCTTAATAGTAATAGTATTATAATAATTAAAAATATGAATATTATGATATTAAAATAAAATGAATGGTTTTATACTCATTATACATTGTTGATATTGGGAATTGAATACACTATTAAAATAATATTAATTTTTCATTATCAAATATGTTTTATGGAATTGTCAATAAATCCCAATAACAACTACAAATTTAAAAAAATTTGAATAAAAAAACTATTGAAAAATATAATTCTATTTTGAATATTAAATATCATGAATATAAAAATATTCTTTACATAAAATATCATACTGGAAATAATAAAATCATATAATAAAAAAGGTTTGTAACATAAACATGTCTCATGGAATTCCAATTTGGGTCAAATAAAAACATACAATAAAGGTAATGTAAGAATCTAATGAACATAAGAGGGTTTCCATGACATGGGAATTCGAATATAATTAATTTAAATATATTGGTTATACTTGAAGAAAATATGGTAGTGAATACACCTTGTAGAAAATATTATGGTATGAAAGTTTATACCAAAATCATATAATGGAAAATATATTCAAATAAACCTTATAAACCTAATATCCATTGAATCTAAATATTTTTATAGAAAGAACATGATATTTCTCTTATACAACCATGAATAACTTTAATATTGTAAAATAAATCCTTTATGAAATAATAAAACTATATCAATGACTGTATGGAGAACCAAATGATATATTCCTCATGAAATTAATCATCACACGAATAACCCATTACATTAAAGGTAATATTTGAATGAAAAGAATATAAGATGGTTTAATTGAAATAGACATTAAAATATCATGAAATGAAAAATATTTATTAAAATTTATCTATATGGTGTATTAAATAAACCATATGTAATAAATAATTTTGCACAATATCAAACATGTCTTGTGTAATTTAATACAAATTCAATCACCTCTTATGACTATAGAAAAATTCTAATAAAGACCATTGGAAGGATAGAATATCTAATGGAAAATTAAATATCATGAATAATAATATTTTACTGATTTAAAATATCAAAGTACAATTACATAAAACATAAAATACAATAAATGGGGTAAAATAAAAACATATCTCAAGGAATTGAAATTTGAGATAAAAACCCCCTAGCTGTAATTTATGACATCCATTTTAGTTTTTGATTCTCTTATTAAAATAATCTGTATTACTCAAATATTTCAAATCATTATTAATATGTCTATAATTTTAATTAATTAACATTTAATTATTTTCTAATATATAGTTTTTATTTTTATAATATTTTCAATATCATTTGTGATTATACTTAATTATTTTGAACAATAGCTCAATTTTTCTACTTTATTAATTAAATTTTTATCATTATTTTATCAAAAAAATCAGTAGAATTATTTCTAAATGATATATTATAATTTAATAATGTATTTACATTATATTTCTATTCATGGTTATTGTAGAAATACTTGGTTCATAATATGTGTAGATTTTATTTAAAAAATGGATGGTAGTATCTTGATTGATGAGTTATCATTGATGTTACCATTCAAGAACAAAAATTAAATTATAATAAACTTATTTATATAACACGTCATTATTAAATATATTTTTCTATTAATAAATTATATTATTTTCTATAATTTTTTATGGATATGAATCATATTTTTATAAATTTTAATAAATAAGAAATAACCCTAATAAAAAATGAGATATGTTACTTAATGTTGGTGTTAATCTACATAATAAAAGGTAAAAATTTATTTTATAAATGAATGATAGTGAAGAAATTTGGATTTTAATTTGTATTAAAATAATATAAATTATATTATATATGTCACATTAATTCTTCTAGTTCATCATTAAAAACATTGAGGAGAGACATTGCTGAAAATAAAGAATATTTCACTCCGTAGTGGTGGCTATCTACACAAACCCATGATCGATGATATTTTTTTATCATGGAGGGGAAGAAATAAATAATGTTTTTTTCGATTAAAATAATGACAAATTATTAGTCTAATTATTATGTTGTTATTATATAACTATGGTTATGATTTGTATATAATTTAATGATTAAGAAGAAATTGTTTAGGATTAAGTAACACTCACATTGGGATATTCTAAATTATCTTAAATTACCCTTTGTAAGGTTGATATTAGGATAACTAATTTATATTAGAGGACTATTAACATGGATAAGTATTATGGGGTGAAAGCATGAAATATATTTAGGATGGAATTAAATGGAATAACGATTAACTAAATTTGTGTAATTGTTACACTTTTATATGTGAAGTTAAGAAAATTATGGGAGTACCAATTACATTTCAATAATTGTTTATGAAAATTCAATGCTAAATGGATTAGAAGTTGGAAAAAATGAATTTTTGGATGACCTATGGTTTATAAATCATCCATCATTCATTTTCACAAGTGTTCTGAACATGCCTCGAACAATTTTTTGTTAGATTTTCCACTTATACAATTTATTTTGAGTTGTCCATGGTGATAAATTTTTATCTATGAAATTAAATATTAATAAATAAATGTAAAGTTGAAATTATAAAATAATTTGGACAAAATAATTCTAAATATTATTATGAGAACTGGAAATTTTTTGGAGATATCTGAAGATCATTTTTATGATATGGTTTTTCTATTTTTTTTACATTGTGTGAGGAATGTATTATGTTTCCTTGAGTGAACTTTGGATGTTGGGGGGGGGATGTATGGTGGTTCTCGGTTTTCCCAAGCCGTTCTCCCTACCCCAGAAAACCATGAAACAGCTAATAGAGAAGTAATTCATGGTTGGTGCATGTTTTTTAAAACCTTTCACCTTATTAAGAGTAACCATTCCCCCCACATGAGAGGCACATATTTTGGGTGCCTGGATTGCGAAAACATGCTCATTGAATTAACTCCCCAGAAAATTTGTTTTAAATTTTTTGAATGACCTTCCTTGACCCTGATTCTTCCCTACTAGACCCTAAAGGTTTTACCTCATTTTTGGTGACTTCCAAACAGATTACATGGGCTTATTAACATTCTTCCTAATGAATAAATGATGGGACTAAATAATCTTAACCACATCTAGTAGGAGATTCCCATCATGATGTGTTTCCTCCCACTATCTTGTATTTATTCTATATTTTGATGAAATCTTTTCCTTCGATTACAATGGTTTAAAAATAAGATTTATTAGATGTTGATCTTTTCAATCTTCTATCTATATTTTGGTAAATGATCCTAGTATTCATCATGTTCTTCCCTGTTCCTATTCAATTGTGGATTATGTTGGTGAATGCTCATCAATCCTGTGGAGGTGGGGGCCGAAATTGATATTCCCATAGTCCAACTTTAATTATGTGTTTGTAATTATTCCATTGATTTTTTTTTGAAATTTCATTTTTAAATTAATTTTATTTATCACAATTTATAGGTAATAATTGAATGGGTTATATTTATGTAAAATTTTAATTTGGTTGATTTGGAATAATTAGATTGTTAATTAATTAATGGAATTATTTCATCATGGAAATTATGGGAAATAGGAATTTTGGAATCTTTCATTTAAATTAGTTTGTATAATAGGTTAATTATTGATATATTGAATTGTTTGATAAAAAGAATAAAGGGATATTTTCATTAAACATGACGGGTTTTTTTGTAATGTGAATAAATGTGAATAAATGGTTTAATGATGAATTTCTCATATTATTCCATTTGAATAATGTAATGAGTTATGATTGAATTGAAAATAACAATGTTTAGAAATTTTGATAAGAAGGTTAATTTTAATTAACCTTATTATATGAGGAATGTGTTATATTTTTTGATTGACTGACAAATGTGTTTAAGGACATAAAATAATGCTTTAAATATCCATGGTGTCCTCACCATATATTTTTAGGATTTAATTCATTCATGTGATAATTATTGTGGGACACATAATATTTTTTCCAAATCCCACTTGCGTAATTGAGTGATAGTGAGTATGGGACACAGACTGATGCTACAAAATCCCCCTTTTATTATTGATAGATAATTGTGTTTTTTGACACAAACTACTACATAAAATACCCATTGGGTCCAAGAACTGGAGTTTTAGGAAAAAAATGCTGGCATTGGACAATGGTTACAATTAGTCATGATATTAATTGATATTAAATGTATAATGAAAGATCACGTGATAATGAATTTTTATTCTCTATGTGATATGTTATATCCCTTGGTGATTGTATATGACTAGGTATGATCTAATGAAAATATTTATGAGTTGGGTTTCTTTGTGAATCTAAGAAATAATTCATTTAATTCAAGAATAATGATATGTGATAACTGTTTTATTCATTAATTATAGTTTATTCTTTATAAAACTATATACAATGTTATTGGAAAAAATAGTTTTAGACACCATTGGTTCAGAACTACAGAGTTGTACTCATACCATACTTGGTAAACCTGATCTGTACCCGAGTAAACTTCATGTTTATAAGAAAGGATAAGGGAAATATCCCTATATTATATGCATGAGTCTGGATGGATCATGGATGATAGAATAGGACATGGTTCCCATATCATCTAGGGAGATTTAAATGGATTCAATTTTTGGGTATTGTGGATTGAAACATGACACATATATTTCAAGACATATATATTGTTTCTGTTTAGATATTGTATTCATATTTTTTCATCTTGTGCTACAAGTTTTATTCCATATACAGTTATTTTCATTGGTTGTTAATTTTCTATTTATGTTGATTTATTACTTTGATTAAGAGTGTAATGTCTCCACGTGATTTATATTAGTCCCTCTCTTCTAATTTGTAGCCTCTACCATTCGAGGAGGAACTCTTGAGGTCATTATACCATTTGTATTGGGAAACTAGTGTTTGGATGTTACACACCAAGGTTATAAAAATAAATATTGAATACATTTTATAATCTACCAATTAAACACAATATTTCATCTACTATGTTTTGAATTTCAAAAAACGGTCATGTAGAATTGTGACCAGTTAGTCATTTAGAGTCTGATAGAACAAACATGATTTTTGGTGAATACTAACATACACATATGGCTAGTAATATGACCCTTATGAATAGTAAATAATGTCATTATTTTATTTTTTTAAGGTAATAAGATAATGAGATCTTAATTGTTTTTCCAATGTGGTATAAACTATTTATTCCATTAAAATTGCAATTTTTCGAATTAACTATTATTTTATTTAAAAATTAAATTAATATTATTTATTAAAATATTTTTTAAATATGGTGTTCATTTTTAGAATCTACACTTCATGAAATGGTTCAGGTGAATTTTTGGGTTTTTTTTAAAATACATGAATTTTTCATGAATAGTAAAAAAATGCTTCGAGTTTTCGGTATATTTGATTAAATCATAATGATGTAATAATTAATAAAATATTTTGGTAAACCTCTTCATAGTATACTAAGATATTAGGTTTACCATGTTCCTAATACAATGTTCAAGCCCATGGATTTACAAAAAAACCACTAATGAGGTGTCTTTTAAAATTAATAAAAATTTATCTCTTTTTCAATAAATACCCACTCATACAATCGTTTTGATTCTATAAAAAAACATCATAATAGAATATATGGTGGTTCTACCTCCATTGGAGTCCTCCCAAGGTGCCATTAATCCCTCAAGGTCCCAACCATCATGTTATAGGAGTTATTCTACAAGGTAAGGGAACCTTTCACCCTCCTCTTTTAGTCAACACATATTTTTATATTATCTATTTGATTTCCCATTATAATTTGCAGGGGTTTTATATTATGTAATATATTACTTTTATTTTGATCTAAATATTGTTATATACCCTTTTGATCTCATAAAATCTTTTTATGAAATTTTATGCGACGCCGTTAGGCTGCCGAATTTTCATAAGAGATCTCTCATCTTTTATTTTATTTTCAAGTTCATGTCTTTTATTTTTCTAACCTTACCTCCTCTATAAAAATTAACATGATAAATATGGTATCATATATATACATTAATTATATAATTTTTATGGAGGTAACATCGTCAATATTCTTATTCCCTGCTTTTTATTTTTATAAATGAAATCAATGACTATGAGGTTCCAATTTATAACCTTCAGGGACGAAGAAGTTTTGTTTTTAAATTTATCCTTCATTACTAGTCACGAGGACATTTATATGGTTGTACCAGACTATAATATAGGTTTTATAACCTAATTAATATTAAAAAAACCCATATTTTTGACATATTATTAATTTATACGACAAAACTCATTCATAATAATCCAAATACCGCCAAATAATCGAAGTGGTTTTCATCTAATAATTCATACTCAATACTTGTATACTAATGATATAAATTACCATTAAAAATTATGGATGTTCAAAAATAATATTTAATTTAAATTATGTATAATTACAACCATTCCACATGAACTCTATTACTTAAAAACACGTGAACCAATTCTGAAAATCAAGAAAACAAAAACTCTAGAACGACCGAATTCAATATAATAACCTATCAATAAGAACATAAATGAACTAAAAAGAATTATTATAAACTAAATAAATGTCTATTAGGTTTTTAAATAAGTTATTCATATTTCAAATTTCATATTCTAGGACCTTATGTTCAAGAGCGGAACACATTCAGACTTAAGGTAAGTGTTTTCCACCAGAACTTCCATTTTCATTTGGGTTACATTCATTGTCAAAATACCTCAATTAAATTCTTATAAATTTTTATTAAATCATCATAAATTCTGTGTTAGTATTCAATATGCGTACTCCAACCATAATCCTTCCTTGTTTTACATAAATTAACACGTTTTAAAAGAAACATTCAAAACAATTTCCAAAATACATGCCTGATTCAAAAGAATTTCTCAAATTCTTATCTATTTTCACGTTCAATCTATAATATGTTTTTAGAAACCATTATATTAATAAAATAACTCATTTTATTATGAAAATAATATATTTCTTTATTTTTGGTTTCATACAAATACTTTTCCAAAATAACAATTCTTTTCAAAACAAAAGACTATTTTTCTCATGAATTACTTAATGGTTTTTTAAAAGTATTTTCATATTTTACAAAAAAATTATTGATTCTTATATATTATTGGGATTCATAAATTATTCTGTCATCTGCAATATTTAATATTATGGTTTATGAATATATTTATTTTTTATGTTACGTCTTGAAACAATTCACTATATTACTTGGAATGGTTAGTGTTTATGTTTAATTATTGGGTAAAGAAAGATACATTTCATATGTTAGTTTCAATAAGAATGTATATGTTGATTATGTTTATCCAAAATCATTTGACGAATGTATTAGACTTATTATGTGAGGTATGAGGCTCGATATATCCCCTCGATTCATCGGTAGGTCTCATGATACAAATAGACATGCAATTGGGAGAGGCCTTTCCCAATGTGATACATGGGTTTGGACAAAGCCTTAACCATTTTATGACGTATTGGATGAGGCCTTGAAAGAATGTTTTGGAATGTACAACATATGAAATTTCTCTATTATGAAGTTATTAATTAAATTTTCATGTTTTTATTCCCCTAGTATAATACCCATTATTAAGTTTTATTATGGAATTATTTACTCAACTCATATTCCTTCCATAATGTGTTCACATTTATTATTTGTGAATGCATGTGTTTTAAATTATTCAACACGCCTAATGTTTATGTTTATGATTTATTATACTATGTTTCTTACCATGAGAGAGAATTTGAGCTCACCCCTTTTCTTATGTTTCATTTACCAGGATATGAAGAAGTTAGTTATGAGTTACTTTTTGGCATAATCTTGGAGGATTGAATGTTTCTAATGGAACAAATCAGTATTTTCTTTCCCATCATGATGTAATATTAAACTAATATATAAATATATATATTTTCTTCAAAATATAGTAAACTAATTGGTCTATAGGGATACATATTACTTATTTATAAGACATTGTAATAAAATAAGGCACTAGCTCGGGGAAACTGGGGTCGGGTCCTTACAGTTGGTATGAGAGGAACTTTAGTAGGAGACCTAGAAAATAGATTTAGAAAACGTTTATTAGGGAAAAAATCACTAATATAGTCTTTGATGATAAGGATACAAGAACATCCTGATATTTTGGTAAGGAATAGATTATGTGTATCTTTCTAGAAAATACATCCCTATCTTGATACAAACAAGTAGAGGTGGCTATGGCATAGATGTACCTAGGAGTGAATTCTCTGACAAGGAAGTTTGGTCATGACTCGGGGTATAACGCTACACAACAACAGTCCTTTCTGCACTTTTGGTATTGACACCCCTGAGGGATATGTTTATAATAATTCAAATTTTCTTTACAAGCCATTTTGAAAGTTTTAGATGTAAATTTTTCCTCAATGAAACCATTTATGTGGTTATAGGGTTATCCATGTGTAGGATATCAATTTATGATAAGTATTTTGATCCGTTAAGATTATACATTGTGATTCATAAACCTATCTAATGTTTTCCATTATTTATATATGGCGCCTAGTGGAAGGAATGGAAACCGCTCGAATGCATATGTCCCATATAGGGATTTACCTCTGATGCAAGATAAGGATGTTAGATCTGGTGTTGTGACTGGTGCTGAGAAACTTATAAATATAATGGGATAACATAATCTAGTTATGAATAATAAAATTACCCGTACGGAGATTCTTGATCCACCACATGGAGGATCTATGCTAGATTTATTTATGTGACAACAACCTCCATTGGTAAATGGCAATACTAACCCGTTTGATTCTAAACAGTGGAAAGTTCCCCATAGAAGATATTTCTCGCTTTAAGACGTAACGAAGTAGATAAGGTCATGATGTATGTTTATCGTCTATCTGGAGATGTATATTAGAGGTGGTTATTATTCCAAACAACAATGGAGGAGGGAGAAATAGAATAGATGGAATGGAGAGACTTGAAGGAAATATTTAAAAAGAAATACTATCCTCATGAACTGTGAAGACATATGGAAAGGAATTTTCTAAATTTGATGCAAAAGAAAGATGAGAATGTTGCAAAGTTTGAAGCTAACATCAAAATGTTATCAATAAATGTTATAGAATACATACGAAATCAAAAGAAAAAAATTGATCGATTCATTAATGGACTAAAGCCATTCCTCCGGTGGGCATTGGTCTCCCAAAATATCTCATCATATGAATATATAGGTTCATGTGATAAAAAGATGGAAAATTAATTCACTAAGCCTTATGACATTAAGGGAATGCAAGAGAAGAAGAGGGCTGCTTAAAACTATAAAAAAGGAAATAAGGAAACAGGGAAGAAGGGAAGAGTTGAATTTCCACCCTATGATAATTGTGGAAGGAAACACCCTGGTTCCTTCTTAAAGGGAGAATTAGTATGCTATAAATTTGGATATAAGGCCCATAATTATGGTGATTTTAAGGGGAAGAAGGAAGCTATTAATGTTTAATGACCGAATTGTCAAGAGATGGGACACTATGCTAATTATTGTCCAACGATTCAAGGAAACATGCAATAGAAAAGGCCAAGGGAGCAGGGGTAAGATTATGTGATCACAACCACTGATATTGATGTTCTTAATTAAGTGGTGGTAGGTACATTAATCGTTTCATAGAAAATAGACAATGCTTTATTTGATTCTGGATCATCACATTCAATTATATTTTCCATATCTTCCAAGAAAAATATACATGTCCAATTTGATTTAATAAAGGAGTTATTAGGAAACAATCCTAGTGGATGTAACATTGTAACAAAGAAATGTTGATCAGTCCCCCTCATGTCACATGAACGTGCTTTAGTTGGTAACCATATCATCATACCAAGGATTGACTTTGATATAATTCTTGGTACGAATTCTCTATCAAATTATGATGTGAACATCTATAGAACAAAGAAGGAAGTTACAATTTTAGAGAATGATGTAGAATACCTTATCATTAGACCAGAAACTTCTCCATCTAATTCTCATCTAGATACACCCCCAGTAGATCTATTGAATTCAATTATTGGGGAGGAAGGGAATGCAATAACTATGGGTGAGAAAAAAAATGTTCAAATAGAAGATGTAACTATTGTGCAATAATATATTGACGTCTTTCCAGAGGATTTACCTAGACATCCTACAGAGTGGGAAATAGAGTTTTCCATTAACTAAATTATTTGTTCAAGGCCCATATCAATGACCCCCTACAGATTGGCCACTGTGGAGTTAGTGGAACTAAAATTACTAGAGGAATTGAGTGGTAAAGGATTTAATCCCTCAATCATTTCTCTCTAGGGAGCCCCTGTTATTTTTTTAAGAAGAAAAATGGGTATACGAGGTTGTGAATTGACTACAGGGAGTTCCATGCAATAATAATAAAGAACAAGTATCCCCTACATCAAATTGACGATTTATTTGATCAAATTCATGGAGCCCAATATTTTTCAATGATTGATATTTGATTCGGATATCATCAGTTCCTTATGATGAAGGAATTCATTCCAATAAAATCAATCCAAACTATATATGGGCATTAAGAGTTTACAATGATTCCTTTTGGACTAACTAAAGCACCATCTATTTTCATTGATATAATGAACAGAGTTTTCAATGAATATCTTGATGAATTTATGGTGGTGTTTAATGATGATATACTGGTATAATCTTAAAGCTATGAAAATCAAGAAAATCATTTGAACACTATTATGAAAACATTTATAAGAAATAAGTTATATTGGAAGTTTTTCAAGTCTAATTTTTTTAATCATATTCCTTTCTGGGCCACATTGTCTCTAAGGATGGAATATTGGTAAATATTTTTAAGGCAAATGCTCTGCAATAATGGCCTACACCAATGCACATAACTGATCTACATAGTCTGTAAGGGCTAGTGTCCTGAGAACCAACTGTTTTGTACTTTAATTACATGAAGGTTCACATATTATTTATTGCTTATTGTTCTGCATGACTATAATATAATAATGTCCTGGAATATTTGTTGCATTAATAAGGTTAGGGAAGATCCCCATTATGATTGGAACCTTGAAATGCTATAACAATATTCTTAAATAAAGTTCTGTGGTTGGATGAAATACTATGATAGGACACACTGTATACAGACCTTCATGTGCGAGTACTCATAAGAAGACGAGACTCTCTCTCATGGAGTTCACACTTGGTAATCTCCAAGATGGGAGATTATGAGAACAGACCCACCAATAGTAATTCTTCATGTCATGGTGTCATCGGACATTAATATATGCGAGCATGTCTAATGGTCATTAGACTGAAAGATTATCATTAATTCATGTCATGACTCACACACTTAGTTTTACTGATGAAAACCGTCACACAGACAGTTGGCGGGAAGTAGGGTACATTGGGTGCGTCACGAGTGACATGTTGGTAATGGATAAGTGGAGGAAGGATTTTTTCCCTTCCATTTATGGAAGTTGATTTCTCATCACATTTATTGAAATAGAATGGTCGCATGAAATTCTATGGCAATGGTGTAAACGACGAGTTTATTTCAAGTAGTCAAAGAACGACAGATCAAGCATATAGGTGTATGGCACTGCCATGAAACCTGCATGATGAGAAATCTAGACAAAGGGATTAAATTACACATTAAGCGTTAGTATGAGGTGATACGTAAATGTGGAATAAACTTCTTTCTCTTGGGTTCCTTGACCCATTGCTAGATAGTAATCTTGGACCTCAGGCAAGCCCACCAAATGTCAATGAGAAAGGGGCCTTGAGGGTCACACACTAAGTGCATTCAAGTATGTCAAGTATTATAAAGATTATTCCCGTACGTGGTTTAATAATTATTCAAGGAATCCTAATTATTTTTAATGTTGGAGGAAGAATAAAATAAAACAATTACTCATCGTGTATCATTGATTACACACCGTGCAGTTTTATTTTGAATACAAGTACATGCCGTGTATTATTAAATGTACACGTCATGTAGTTTTCATTTTGGAAAGGAAATGAATAAATTAAAACAAGATATACACGCCGTGTACATTGAATGTACATGCCATGTAGTTTTCAATGAAAAATAAGTACACACCGTGTATTTATCAATACATGCCGTGTAGTTTTTGCAGTCAGGATTTTGGGGAAATATCTTTTTATTAAATGATATTTATTATAATTAGTGTGGGTGCATGTCAAGAAATTAATGACTCGACAAGGGGTTTTCAAAAGGGATTTAATGAAATAAATAAAACGCGTAATGTGTTTATTTATTTTCATAACTCTACAGCCTCAAACCTGATTATAAATATCCTCAAAACCCCAACTCTTTTACTAAAATAAGAGAATCATTGTGCACAACAATTCTAGAGAATTCCTTCAAGGCCGAAAGAACCTCTTCCTTCAAGAACACTCTCAAGACTGAGAGATATCCTCTTCCATTATATCGAGACGATCTATGTTGGACAACACAAGAAAAGGTTTCTCCACGTTAGCTCCCGAAGACTCTTTTGGTGACATCCCGAGATACGGGGTACATGTGTGAATCACCGCTAGAGGAAGTATACACTTGGCTTCTACGACGCAATGACAAATCACATTGTAAAGTGATCTATAACATCAATAAAGAAATAACACCAAAAGGTATTTCTTTTCAATTGATTAAATTAATTATAATCAACATGTAACGATCCTTGTTTGTGGTTCCGGGAAAAACCTTATTCTTTGTCTATTTCTGTGATTCGATCCGTGGAGACTAGAATTTATCATTGTATTGATACCGGATTGATCATTATTAATAAAATAAAGCCATGTGGGCGCATCCACCCATGCGCTTCCGCTATGCCCAGATCCTTCAAATGGTATCATAGGGAGGTTACAACATTGATTATAGTTATTTAATTTTCATTGATAATTTACACATTTATATTTGATTCAATTTAAAATAAATCGTTCTCTAATCAGAAAAAATGAGATATGTTCTTCCTCCTTCGTTTCTGGATTTGTATGACAGAAATGACATTTTAATTTTATTTTTTGATTAAAATTAAAACAAAAAAATAATATGGAGGAGCCGCCCTTTCTGTCTGTACAACATGGGAATACATGATGTGTGATTAAAACTACACGCCGTGTACATAGGTTCAATGAACCGGTACTGGTCCGCCAAACCACTCTATGTGAATTGATTACACCTTAGCATTTAACACCCTGTGTTGACTAGAAATTAACGACACGTGGGAACCGGAATACATGGTGTGTATGTTGGAGAAACACATCGTGTAGTCCGATCTGGCCCAGGTGAAACCGTGTACAAGGAAAAGCCGCGTACCGCGTACACAGGGTTTCCAGGCTGGTATTCACGTAACAAGGAAGTACACGCCATGATAGATTCATCTACACGCCATGTACCTCAAAATTTACAAAGTATAGAAAACATGCCAAATCCCCCGGTGTGTACTTTGGATAAAGGGTGAAAAGCAATACACACCCTGTAAATACAAACTACACGCCGTGTACATTCTAGAAATGGAATTTCACCGGGTTTCCTCTAAAGTACAAAGACTCGTACATGGAATATGGATGAGAAGAAACACAAGGAAATTCAGAAATGAATTTATGATAAAGAATTGATTAATTATAATATAATAACTAATTGAATTCGAGATCGAATTATCTCAAATAAAAGAAAGAATAAAAGAATTTGAATTCTAAATATGCATAAATGTCGTTATATGTTATGGATGATCATGAGATAGACCAAAGACCAATTTTATGTGAGTGTGGTTTCATTTAAATTTGTTGGCCTGCGAGCCTTCTTCTAATAAAATGTAGGGTCTGCGTGCCCATTGTTTCTTTAATCTAAACCCATGTAATGGAGGATCTCCCATGCTAGAGGAGACGGTTCGAAATTCGAATCTGAGGCGAAACCAACCCAAGAAGATAAAAAGGTGGACAGTTGGGAGCTACAAAACACGAACCAT
The DNA here is from genome assembly GCA_963277665.1 of Viscum album. NCBI lineage: Eukaryota > Viridiplantae > Streptophyta > Magnoliopsida > Santalales > Viscaceae > Viscum > Viscum album. The sequence goes on along the minus strand of OY728134.1, from coordinate 1,178,742,734 downwards.
CAGGTTCAAGGTGTTTTTCCTAGGCCATGGTTAGCTTATAAAAACCTCTAGATAAGATGACAAATAGAAGATCATGATCATGCCATCTTAATTTATTTTTGTCCAATTTCATGGTTTATTTATTATGTATGTGTCATCACGATCACATAATTAATAAAATGTACATGCATGAAAATATGGAATAAAATAAAAACCAGACTATGCATAAACATTATCAGAACATAGTTAATCACATAAGCAAGAATCACTTAATATTAACAAGCATGTGATAATGAGAAACTATGCATAAAATTATAAAATTCATAAAATATCATATTAAGTAATACCAAGCCTTCAATTACATTATTAAGGTCAAGACTCAATAAAACTATGTTTTTGACCAACCATTGTTGGGAAACTTACTTTTATAAAAGAATCCCTTATGAAAGGTTTCAGGTTGACTTAACCATATTGAATCAAGAGGAGTAGCCCTTGCTATACTTGGTGTAATATTGGAGGCATGAGTTGAGAAAATCCAATTCAGGATTTCAGGATTGGGGAGTCCACTCAACAGATCAAGGAACTGTAAGCTCACAGTTGGCAAAGACATGCCTACCTAAATACCTTTAAATATCTTGACCAACCCTTGTTGGGGTTATTCAAAAGGGAATATGGATCCTTGCCACTAGAATGTCAATGAAACTGGACATTCTGAGTTCAATGGTGAAGGAAATTGGGACATGATAAGATAGTGGTAGAATTAATAAATTTATTTAATATTTTTCATAAAATGTAATCAAGAAAGTACTGATAAATCCGCTCTTTTAATTTGTAGAATCGATATGACAAACTCTTCAACCACATTTTATCTGCGATCAATTCTGGATAAAGATTATATCCTCATCGGTAGTAACTTTCAGGAATGGTTTAGGTGTCTTCTAGTTATCCTACACCAAGAACGAATGTTTTACGTCTTGGAGTCCTCACTTCCTGATTCTCCTACCCCAGGGAAGAGTGATGAAGATTTACTAGTCTATGATCATCATTTGAGTGATGCACTCAATGTTCAATGTTTGATGCAGTCATCTATGTATAGTGAGCTCATGAAGTCTCATGAAGACATGGATGCCTACAGCATGCTCGAGCACCACAATGGTCTATACAAGGAGAGAGCAAGACATGAAAGGTTTGAGATCTACAATGATCTATTTCAGAGCAAGCTTGGAGAGGGTGCCCCAGCCAGGCCTCATGTAGTCAAGCTCATTAGCTACATAGAGTGCTTTGAGGTTCTTGGGTTTAAAATCCCCAAAGAACTGGGTACCAATCTCATTCTTGCATCCCTCCCCCAGAGCTTCTCAAACTTTGTTGTGAACTTCAACACGAACAACATCGAGAAGTCTTTGTCTGATCTTCTTATCCTTATTCTCCATGTGGACAATGACATGAAGAGTGAAATGCCTTCTGTCCTCAAGGTGAATAAATGAAAAGGGAAGGCGAAGAGATTTAATCCCAATGCTTCTTCAAGGCCTTCCATGAAAAGGAAGATCAAAGGGTAGGCAAGGGAACGAGATGTTGTTTTTTCCCATGCGGCAAGAAGGTCCACTAGAAGAAAAACTGCACCCATCCAAGGAAGCAAGGGAAAGCTTCAAGTGTGTTTTATATCAAATTCAATCTATCTGTTTCCACTAATTGGGTATTACATACTTCTTGTGGTTCTCACATCTGTATCCCAATACATGAACCAAGTAGATTCAGAATGATTGACCGAGGTGAGGTGGATCTACTAGCAGCCAACGGTGCCAGACTCACTGCTGCAGTTGTTGGAGACTGCCATCTCACATTGCCTACTGGGGGGGGGGGTCTTGGTTTTGAAATGCTGTTATTATGTACCCTCTGTAAGAAGAAACATTGTTTCAGTATCCATATTAGATACCGATGAATTCATCTTCACGTTTGGAAGTGGATGTTGCTACTTTTATAAAGATATCATTTTTGAGGGTAGGGAACATTTATATAACGGCCTTTATGAGTTAGACTACACAAACCAAGTAATGTAAATCGATGACAAAGTTAATTCACATGACTCATACCACACCCAACTTTGGCATCATCGACTAGGTCATGTCAATGAGAAACGTTTTACAAAATTACATTAAGATGGGTATTTATATTTTTTCGAACTAAAACCACTTGGTGTAGGTCATGCATGCCTACAAGGAAAAATGACCAAAGCCCCATATAGTGGGAAACGTGAAAGAGCTAAAGAGCTTCTATAATTAGTTCACAGAGATGTGTGTGGTCCATTTCCATTTGAGGCAAGGGTTGGGTTCTCATACTTCATAACTTTTACTATTTATTTTAGTAGATATGAATATATCTACTTAATGAGGTATACGCCGGATTATTTTGAATGGTTCAAATAATACAAGAATGAAGTTGAGAACCAGCTTGGTAATAAGATTATGAAACTCTGTTCAGACAGAAGAGGAGAATATCTTAATTCGAACTTCATTGATTTCTTATGGGAGATTGGGATTCTATCTCAAATCTCTCCTCCTTACATGCCACAATGGAATGGTGTAAGCGAAAGGAGGAACCACACCCAGTTAAACATGGTGAGATCAATAATTAGTCACACGAGTCTTCTATTATCCTGTTGGGGATATTCATTACAAACAACGTCACACATACTAAACCAAGTACCAACTAAATCGATAAATGGTATTCCATATGAGTTATAGAGTGGACGCAAAGCCATGTTATCGAATTTACATGTGTGGGGTAGCGAAGCATTTTTTAAGACCTTTTCAGGTAACAAGATTGCACCTAGAGGCACAAAGTTTATCTTTATAGGATATCCCAAGGAAACAATCAGATATTACCTATACAACCCCTCATACAAAAAGGTTACAGTGGCAAGAAAAACCATATTCATTTAGAGGGATCACATCTCCAAAATGGATAGTGGGAGATAGGTAGACTTCGATGAAGTCGAGGCTCAAGATACATAGGAGTTAGTACAAGAACAGATTCCACAAAGCCCCGTGGAAGAATAATCTATTCCAGAGACACAAGAACTAAGTAGGTGCATGAGAGAGGTGAGATAACTAGAACGATATGGTTTTCTTGTCACCGAGGATGGTGACTCATTATTGGTTGACAATGATGACCCTCTTACCTAAAAGGAAGCAGTTGAAGGCATAGAAGATTCCAAGTTGAAAGAAGCCATGAATTCTGAAATGGATTCCATGTACCAAAACCATGTCTGGATTTTGGTAGATCCTTCAGTTGATGTAGAGAATATTGGTAATAAATGGGTATTCAAGACGAAACTGGACATGGAGTGTCATGTCAACACCTATAAGGCACGACTGGTTGCAAAAGGTTTTAGACAGTGTCAAGGAATTTACTATGATGAAACCTTTTCACCGGTTGTGATGCTGAAATCCATCAGAATATTATTGGCCATTGCCGCTTACCATGACTATGAAATTTGGAAAATGGATGTCAAAAAAGCTTTCCTTAACGGGAACATCTAGGAAGATGTCTGCATGACACAACCTGAAGGATTTGTGACTCCAAAGGATTCCAACAAGGTATGCAAGTTGCAGAAATACATTTATGGATTAAAGAAAGCATCAAGGTCATGGAACATTCATTTTTATGAAGCCGTAACAGAATTTGGATTGGTTAAGAACAAATGTGAGCCTTGTATCTACAAAAGGTTTAGTGGAAGTGCAATCAATTTCCTAATAGTATATGTTGATGACATATTACTAATTAGAAACGAAGTACCAGTCTTACAATAAGTTAAGGCATGGTTGCATAAATGATTCTCCATGAAATTCTTGTGCGAGGAAACATATATTCAAGGGATCAAGATCCATCATGACAGATCCATGAGAATACTGGGCCAGAGTCAAAGTACATACATTGACAAGATACTGAAGAGATTCAGTATGGAACAGTCCAAGAGGGGATTGTTGCCAGTGACACATGGAATTCATCTTTCCAAGAAAATGTGTCCTCAGACACTTGAGGAATGAACAAAAATGAAAAGGATCCCTTACACATCCGTGATTGGGTCAGTCATGTATGGTATGCTATGTATGAGGCTAGATGTTGCTTATGCATTAAGTGTGGTAGGCAGATATCAAGCTGATCCAGGAGTCCGCCATTGGATGGTAGTCAAGACTATCCTTAAGTATCTGAGGCATACTAAGGATATGTTCCTGGTTTATGGAGGATAGGAGGAACCAGTCATTAGAGGACATGTAGTTGCTAATTTCCAGACTGATCAAGATGACATGAAGTTTTAGAATGGATACATATTCAGTTTGAATGGAGGTGCAGTGAGCTGGAAGAGCTCAAAACAATGTTTGGTGGCAGATTATACAGCAGAGTCCGAGTATATCGCAGCTTCTAAGGCAGCTAAAGAAGAAATATGGATGTGAAACTTCATCCAAGAGTTGGATGTAGTACCAAGCAGTAAAGATCCTATCACACTGTATTGTGATAATAATGCAGTGGTGGAACTTTCAAAAGAGACAAGGTCACATTAGCGGAAAACGCACATACATCGGGAGTATCCTCTATGCAGGGATTTTTCTCAGAGAGGTGAAGTTGTAGTGTGCAGTATTTCCACGGAAGAAAATGTGGTGGAACCCTTGACTAAAGCCTTGACTCAGTAGAAACATGATCATCATGTGAGTTCTAGCAGAATAAAAGTGGTAGGCAGTTGGCTCTTGTCCAAGTGGTAGATTGTAAGGGTTGGTGTCCGAAGAACCAACTGTTTTGTACTTTGATTACATGAATGTTCAATTATTATATATTGGTCATTGTTCTACATGACCATACCATAATAATGTCCTGGAATATTTGTTGCATTAATAAGGTCATGGAAGATCCCTGCTATGATTGGAACCTTGAAATTCTATAATAATATTGTTGAATAAAGTTCATCGGTTGGATGACATACTATGATAGGACACATACTATACACACCGTCATGTGCGAGTACTCGTAAGATGATGAGACTCTCTCTCATGGAAATCTCACCTGGTAATCTCCAAGATGGGAGATTATTAGAACAGACCCACCTGTAGTAATTCCACATGTCTTGGTGTCATTATACATTACTATCTATGAGTGTGTGTAATAGTCCTTAGACTATAAGATTATCAATAACTCATGTCATGACTCTCTCACTTAGATTTACTGATGAAAACCATCACATAGAGAGTTGGCGGGAAGTAGGGTACGTTGGGTGCATCATGAGTGACATATTGTTAATGGATAAGTCGAGGAAGGATTTGTCCCTTCCATTTATGGAAGTTGCTATCTCGTCCCTTTGATTGAAATAGAACTGTCCCATGAAATTCCATGGCCATGTTGTAAACAATGAGTTTATTTCAGGTAGTCAAAGAACGACAGATCAATAATATAGGTTTATGACACTACCATGAAACCTGCTTGATGAGATATCGAGACAAAGGGATTAAATTACATAGTAAGCGTTTGTATGAGGTGATACGTCAATGCAGCGTCAACTCCTTTCTCTTGGGTGCCATGGCCTGTTTCTAGACAGTAATCTTGGACTTTAGGAAAGCCCGCCTAATGCCAATGAGAAAGGGGGCTAGAGGGTCACACACTATGTGCATTCAAGTATCTCAAGTAGAATATAGATTATCCCCGTACGTGGTTTAATAATTATTCCAGGAAGCCTAAATCATTTTAATGTTGGTGGAATAATAAAATAAAACAAGTACACATTGTGTGTCATTGATTACACAGGGTGTAGTTTTATTTTTAAAACATGTACACAAAGTGTATTATTAAATGTACACGTCGTGTAGTTTTCGTTTTGGAAAGTAAATGAATAAATGAAAACAAGATATAAATGCAGTGTACATTGAATGTACACGCCGTATAGTTTTCATTGAAAAACAAGTACACGCCGTGTATTTATTAATACACGCCCTGTAGTTTTTCTAGTCGGGATTTTATGGAAATATCGTTTTATTAAATGATATTAATTATAATCAGTGTGGGAGGATTTTATGGACTTAATGACTCAACATGGAGTTTTCAAAAGGGAGTTAATGAAATAAATAAAATGTGTAACACATTTATTTATTGTCATAACTCTATTTCCTCAATCCTGATTATAAATATCCTCACAACCCCAACTCTTTTCCTAACACAAGATAATCGTTGTGCACAACAATTCTGAAGAATTCCTTCAATGCCGAAAGAATATCTTCCTCCAAGAATTCTCTCAAGACTGAGAGGGATCCTCTTCCATCAGATCAAGATGATCTAAGGATGAAAATGCAAGCAAAGGTTTCTCCAAGATAGCACCCGGAGACTTCTTTGGCGACGTCCCATGATACGAGGTACACGTTTGGGTCACGGCTAGAGGAAGTCTACACTTGGCTTCTGCGACACAAAGAAAAATCACATCGGAACATGATAAAGAACATCAATGAAGAAAGAAAACCCAAAATGTATTTCTTTTCAGTTGATTAAATTAATTATAATCAACTTGTAACGATCCTTGTTTTTGGTTTTAAGACAAACCTTATTTTTTGTATATTTCTGTGATTCAATCCATGGAGACTAGAATTTATCGTCGTATTGATGCTAGATTGATCATTATTAATGACCAAAAGCCAAGTGGTCACATCCACCCACACGCATCCGCTACGCCCGGAAGCTTCACGTTTATTTTAGAACGTCGCCTATTAAGAAAATCTAAATGACCAAGCTTATATAAAAAGGGGTTAAGTTTGTATGGACAATGGAATCTGAAGACATTTTTAAATAATTGAAGAGAATATTACTGAATGCTCCAATATTAAATCTAAAATTAGGGAATCAAGGATTTTTTATCTATAGCGATGGATCAAAGAATGTACTTGGCTGAGTCCTTATGGAAAATGATATTGTCATTGCCTATACATATAGGAAGCTAAATTTTTTTTGAAAAACATAATCTAACCCATAATCTTGAGTTAGTAGTGTTAATATTTTCTCTGATGATTTAGAGGGATTACCTCTATGGCGAAAAAATGTGAGATATATAGATCATTAGAGTTTGAAATATTTCTTCCCACAAAATGAACATAACATGAGATGAATGAGATGGATTGATCTACTCATGGATTATTATTGCCTAATACGCTACCACCTGGGGAAGGAAAATAAGGTGGAAATCGATTTCAGTAGAAAGTACCATAGAATTATGAAAAAGATGAGAGATTAATGGGAACCTTTGTTATTGGATCTAGTAAAGATGGATATTAGAATTTTCAAGGAAGGTAACACATCACTACATTTTCAAATGGTTGCCAAAACTTATATAATTTAAATGAATAAAAGTTCTCAGGATAATGATAAGGGGTTTCAAAGAAAATTAAAGCTATTAATGATGGGATGTTGATTGAATTTTTATATGAATGTGGAATTATGAAATTTGGAAAGAGGCTTTGTGTTCCCTCTGTTTTCGAGCTATAGTGGGAACTATTGGATGATGATAGTAGCTCTAATTTATCTATACAACTTAGTATCTGAAAGATGTATAGAGATCTAAAGGAACATTTTTGGGGGGAAAACATGAAGAGGGAGATGCTTGATTATGTGTCAAGATGATTAGTTTGTCAAAATGTGAAGGTGCAAGGACAACATCCTGGAGGAGTCATCCAACCCCTTCCTATTCTTATGTGGAAATGGGATAATATAACAGTGGAAATTATCATGGGGCTACCGAAGACACCATGAAAGAATGATGCAATATGGGCCATTGTTTATCATCTTACAAAATCAAAATATTTTTATTCTATAAGAGATGATTTACCACATGAACATTTTGCTAGAATATATATTAATGATGTTGTAAGACTTCATGGTGTAACCTTATCGATTGATTCTGATCGTGATCCCCATTTTACATCAGAATTCTGCAAAAAGTATTCAGAAGGCCCTAGATACTGATATTTGTTTCAGCACTACCGACCAACCAAAAAATTATGGACAATTAGAATGAAATATTAAAACCTTGGAAGACACGATGAGGTATTTTTCACTTGGATTTCAAGGTTTTTGGGTTCATTATTTACCTCACTTAGTATTTTACAATAAAAATAGCTTCAATTCATGTATTTATATAGAAACATATGAAGCGTAAAATGAAAAGAGCTATCGTATACCATGTTTATGGGATGATGTTGGTGATAGAAATATCGTAAGACCAGAACATGTTGAGGAAACATCGGAAAAGATGAAGATTTTCGAAACCCATATCCAAAAAACTCAATGTAGTCAAAATAGCTATGCTGATTACCAAAGGAAGGAGTTGGAATTTCAAGATGGAGAACATGTTTTCTTAAATGTATCATTATGGAAGGGTATTATACGATTTAGTAGAAAGGTAAAATTAAGACCTATGTACATCGGGCCTTTTGAAATTCTTGACCAAATTGGAGTCATATATTATCATTTGGAAATGCCTCAATGTCTTTACAATGTTCCCATTGTGTTCCACATGTCGATGTTATGGAAAACAATCCAAACCCAACACATGTACTCACCTATGATGAAATAGAACTTGAGCTCGATCTGTGTTATTGTGGAGAGACTACCTAGATTATTGATACCAGAGAACAAGTATTGAGAAATCACACGACTCGTCTTGTAATGGTTCTTTGGAGGAACCATATAATGGACGAAGAAACACAGGATGTTGAAGATCTTTTGTTGGAGACATACTCGAATATTTAAGGTAACATTTTGTGAATTTCAAGGATTTTCTTAAGGGTGGGAGAATGTAACAACTGAATGTTTTGAAAATAAATATTGAACACATTTTATTAAATAGCCATTAAACACAAATTCTCCTCTACAATGATTTGAATTTCAAAAAACTGTCATCTCGAGTTGTGATTAGTAAACAATTTGGAGTCTGATAGAATAGAATTTATTATTGGTGAATAGTAACATACCCTTATGAATAGTAATATTCCCTTTATGAATAGTAAAGAAATATATTTTTATATTTACTTATGTTAATAAGATAATGAGATATTAACTGATTTTTTAAATGTGATATAAAACTATTTATACAATTAAAATTTTTATTTATCAAATTAATTATGATTTTATATAAAAACTGAATTAATAATATTTATAAAAATATTTTTGAAATATGGTGTTCATTTTTGGAGTCTACGCATTGAGAAATGGTTATGGAGTCTTTTTGGTATTTTTCTAATATACATGAATTTTTTGTGAATAATAAAAATATAGTTTTGAGTTTTTGGTATATTTGATGACACCATAATGATGTAATAATTAATAAAATATTATAGTCTAATTGTGTACATTACAAAAATATATTACCTTTCATAAGTGGCTAATACCATGGGCAAGCCCATGGTTTTACAAAAACCACTAATGAGGTGTCTTTTTAATTTAATAAACATTTCTCTCTATTTTACTATAAATAACCACTCATGAATTCGTTTTATTTTGTACCAAATCCCTCATACTATAGTATATGGTGGTTATAACTCCCTTGTAGTCCTTCTAAGGTGTCGTAAAGGCCCCAAGGTCCCAACCATGTAGTTCTATTAGTTACTCTACAAGGTATGTGAACCCTTCACCCTCCACTTTTAGTCAACACTTATTTTTTATGTTATCTATTTATATTTTAATTCTCATATGTTGAGGTATGATATTTTATATTCCTATTAATGTGATTTTACTGTTCATATGATGAGATACTCTTTTAATCTCATAAATTAATTTTATTAAAATTTAAATTACACCGTTAGGCTGCCAAATTTTCATAAGGGATATCTTAACTTTTCTATTATTTTCATGTTCATATCTTTTATTTTCCTCACCTCATAAGGCTAAATTACCATGATAATTCTCATATCATATATATCAAAGAATTATATCATGTTAATAGAAGAACCATCATAAATATTCTTACTTCCTCCTTTTTATTTTTATAAATGAAATCAGCGTCCATGAGGTTCCAATTTATAACCTTCATGGACGATGAACTTTCATCCTTCACTTTCTCCTTCATTAATTGTCATGAAACAATTTATATGGTTTAACCAGACTATAATATATTTATTATAACCTAATTAATGTTCAGGAACAAATATATGTACATATTTTTAATTTATATGACAATACTAGTTCATAATAATCCAAATACTGCCAAAAAAGCGAACTAGTTGTAATCTAATGATTCATCCTCATTCCATATAACCAAATGATAGAAATGGACATTAAAAATTATATATGTTCATAACTAATAATTTATTTCAATTCTGTATATTTAAATTCATTCCACTAGAACTACATTACTTAAAAAAAAGTGAATCATTTATGAAAATCATGAAAACAAACACTCTGGAACGATATACTTCAATATAATAACTTATCAATAAGAACATTATTGAACTAAATAGAATTATGATAAACTTAATACATGTATATTTGGATCTGAAATAAGTTGTTAATATTTTTATTTTCGTATTCTTTGAACTTATGTTCATGAATGGAACACATTCAGACTTAAAGTAGGGGTTTTCCACCCGAACATCCATTTTTCATTCGGGTTACATTCATTGTCTAATTACATCAATGAGATAATTATGTTTTATTATGTACACCTAATAAGTTATGTTTTATTATTATATATATGTACACCAACCATAATCATTCATTATTTTATGGATAGTTTCATGTTTTAAAATTAACTTTCAAAACTGTTTCCAAAATACAAGCCTGATTCAAGGGTATTTCTCAAAATCTTATCTATTTTTAAGGGCACTAAATAATCTTTTTTTGTATACCATTATCTTTATAAAATTACTAATTTTATGATGAAAATACTATCTCACTTAATTTCTTGTTTCATACAATGGATCTTCCAAAATAAATATTCTTTTCAAAATAAAAGTGTATTTTTCTCAAGAATTCCTTAATGGTTTTATAAGAGTATTTCCGTCTATTTCAAAACACTAGTTGATTATTAGGTATTATTGGGATTAATCATTTATTATTTCATCTAACATATTTAATTTTATGGTTTATGAATAGTTTTATTGTGTATTTTATGTCTTGAAACCATTCACCATATTACTTCGAATGGTCAGTGTTTATGTTTAATGATTGGGGAAAGTTAGAAACAATTTATATATTAGTTTCAATATGAATATATATGATGATTATGTTAATCCACACTCATATGAGGAATGAATTGGACTTATTATGTGATGGGTGGGTCCCACTATATAATCACAATGCATCATTAGGTGTCATGATACAAATAGACCTGCAATTGGATGAGGCCTTAATCATTTTTAGACATCTTGGATGAGGCCTTGAAAAATTATTTCAGAATGTCCGACATAAGCAGTTATCTTTTTATGAATCTAGTAATTAAAAGTTCATGTGGTTATTTTACTTCTATAATACCCATTATTATTTTTTATTATGTAATTATTTACTCAGCTCATATTCTTTCCATAATTTTTTCACGTTTATTATTTGTGAAGCCGTGTGTTTTCAATTATTTAATATGCGAAATGATTATATTTAGGATATCACCCGCTATAGTTCTTACTCATACTGTTATTTTATCTCACTCCTTCTCTTATGTTTCATTTACCGAGGATATGAAGATGTTTTTTATGAGTGATTGAAGGCACAATCTTGGAGGCATTGATGTTTCTAATGAAACAAATTGGTGTTGTACCTCCCTTGATGATGTAATATTAAACTTCTATACATATCTTGTTTCCAAAAGCTACTAAAAAACATGGTCCTTAAGGAAACATATTCCTTTTTTATTTTCCAATGGAATTAAATAAGTCGTCCTCTCTAGGAAACTATGGTCGGGTCGTCATAGTAGAACCAGGGCTGGGATGTTACAATGTTATATCAAAGGGGTGTTATTTTATTATATTTTTTATTACTAGTTGGGAACAGTTTATAGAATATTTAGATGAGTTAGGTCTTGGTCATGAGCTCATTCATGGGAGTAGAAAACCCATTTATTGGGGGAAATCCAATTACCCGATTTGGTGTTGATGTTATCAGTGTTTTCAGTTAAGGTATGATGATATTTCACCTTGGGTGATTCACTTGATGTTTGTTTGTATTATTGTTTCTAGGATTTTTTTAGATCAAACCCACGTCTAAGTATGGAATTACACTTGATTACTCAAGAGACATTATATTTACTCAATAAATTTTGTGACTCCCATCATTTTTAGCAATTAACTAAAAAATAAGGGTTTTTGTAACTTCTAAAATGAAATTGCATTTTCATAATGTATAATTAAATAAAATTGTTCCTAATATGGAATTGACTGTTTTTAAATGATGAAAATGTTTAAAATGGGTTTATAATAATAAAAATCAGTTATAAAAATGTGTTTACTCATTTTTAACAATGAACTAGTTTTTTGATAGTTAATATTAGTGATAGTTCATCGATTTTAACTGTGTGGATGAGTTTGCGAGGTGAATTGTTATGGATTTATGGGAATAACCATTAATTTATGTTAATATTGTGAAATGTGTCCTAAGAAGTGTGTTTATCTTTTATAGAGATATGACTCCTTGATGATGTTTTTTTGATAGGATTATACGATAACATTGATGGAGATGTGCATCTTGTAGTAGAGCTAGAGGATCCAATATATATAGGTGACGGAGATAAAGAAAAGTTCAATGAGTTCAAAACTCACTTTAAGATGTGTATGGAAAAAGATCCTGGGATGGTTGTGAGGAGTATGCCCAACATAACAAGGGTGTTTTAGTTGATTCACATTCTAACATTCTATGGAGGGGTGGACCTAAGGTAGTAGAATTCTGGATTGAATATATCTAGATGATTCGTGACCACTTAGAGACTCTGGCTAGGAAGTTAGTAAAATTGGCCTCTTATAGGTTATGTGACTAGGCGAATCAAATGTTTGACATCATGAAAATGTATTAATAGCTGTATAATATATATTGGAATGAAATTTAGTATATTTTATCTTTTATCATATATCCTGAGATGCACGGGCGGGAGAGGGCAATTGATATAATGAGGTTGACCCAGGGAAGTATGTATGTCATAGTGTATGTATGATATATAGATTTATATTAAATTTATCTTGAAATGGTAGGTTATTTGGATAAACCATAAAAACTATTCCCATATTTAATTAAATGTTATATTAAGTCCATAGTTAATATAATTATGCTAAATTCATTTTTTAAATCAGTGAATCATGATCTAGTTTCTATGGGGAACCTTAATAAAGATTCTATTAAAGGACATTTTAGTTTAGAGGGATATTTTTGAGGTACACATTGGATTTTTGTAATTATATCATGGATAATGTCATCCATGGTGATTCCATGAAGAGTGGCCATAGTGGAGGGTCAATCACATATGACCATACCCAAGTTACCTTTCAACAGTCTAATAGTCTAGTCCTATTTTTTAGATATTTTCCCCAATCACTAGTAGATTTCCATTCTTGTATCAGTATGGGACATCTATAAATGTTTTGTAAGAAACCATGATATATCGGTAATTATTGAGGAGCTATGAAGAATCAAATTTATAGAAGGTGGACTTAAACACTGTATCAACTTGAAATATAAAATTATACTGGTCATGGGGGTAGAGGCAATGAAAATTGGGATTATTGAAAAGATATACCATACCAAAAGAGTGGTGTAACTCAAGGAACTCAGATTACATCCTAGGGAAGATAGGAAAGGAAGTTACATGAAGTGCATCTTATACATGGGGATAGAGAGGTTAGATTGTTGAATGTGAGAGATATTTTTCTTATAGATTCTACACATTCCAACTCCATATTTAAAATTGGTTCCTCTACTTCATTTATATTTATGAAACATTTTAATGGTTTGTACTTGGTATTATTTTTTTGGAGTGGGATTATGATGATTGATACGCCATTGTGAGTACGGTAGAGATACATCTTCTTATAAATAGAATGCTATTTCGATATAGGGTATTATCATTTCATTTAGGATCATTAAATTCGTTATATGTTAGTATTTCACCTAATTATGTGTATGGAATAGTTTGGTTTACGAATGAAACATAAATTTTTAAAACAAGAGAGTGTCTTTTACATCTTGTGAAGGTGACAATTATATTATCAATGGAGTGTTGGATATCAAAGAGGGTCATCAAGAGCTAGTTCATCAGGAATGGGGGGAGATCACCATCCGGGTTTCTAGTTTATTAATAGATTTTGGGTTGTAAAGAATTATTTAATTTCACCCATAGTGTAATGGTTCCATTAATTTTTCCCATGGACTTCTCGTGGATTTCACCTAAGAGATATTTTGGATTCATGATTGGGCTCATGTTGTGGGCAGAGGCAAATTTTATTCCACCATATAGAATGGAATTAATGGAGCTTCAAGGTCACAAGAATCAAATGGAAGAGTTGATGTGTAATGGGTTTATCCATCTGAGATCATCACCTAGGGGTTCTTCTATATAGTTTCCAAAGAACTATTAGGGAACCATTGTGCATGGGTGTTGATTACTAAAAGTTGAACTCGATGACTATGAAGAACTAGTATCTTCATGTGTGTATTGATGATCTACATGGATAGTTATGGGAAAACTATTTATTCCTCAATACCTACATGAAATTAGGGAATCATCTGTTTAGTGTATGAAATTCCAATATACCTCAAAATACCTTTAAATGAAGGTATATAATTTACGAGTTTTTAATGATTCCATTCAGGATAAACAATTCACTAACAGTGTTTATGGCTTAGATTACCCAAATCATCCATACATACCTACACTAGTTTGTGGTTGTATTTGGGGAAGAAATCTTGGTGTACTGTAAGACTCATGATGATCTTTCCCAACATCATGACATAATATTGAGTACATAGAGGGATAATCAACTATACACCAATCTATTTATGTTCCAATTATTGATCAATCATGTACAATTTTAGGTCACCTAATATTCAAGGAAGGTGAGAATGTGGGCCTATAAAAGGTGAAAAAATTTGATTCAAAAGAGTAAACTAGTACTGATATTGATATCAATATCACTCCAGGATTAGTGGGATACTATCACAGGTTCATCCAAAACATTTCCCACATAGTGGAACCTATTTTGGCCTAAAAAGAGGATATTTGTTTTAATGTTATGGAGCATGTATGAATTATTTATAAGAGTTGAAGAGTTGTTTTAATACCACATTGATCATGATCCTACCCTTCCCGAGGTTGGAGTATACAGTGTTCCGTGAAACATATGGGATAGGACTTGGAGAAATGTTTTTGTAGGAGGATGAGTTATGGATTGTGGGTCAAGGATTTTTAGGATATATGAATGGAACTATTCTATGAAAAACCACGTTTTAGATGCATCTTTATAACTTTAATTGATAGAGGAATTATATTTTTTGTACTTGGGGTCATGTAATGTGTTTCATTTCTACTAGGCCATTATCCCATTTACTAAATAAATTTTTCATAATGGGTTGGATATCCCATGGGGCTGGTGTGTGTGTGTTTAATGTAATTGTACTTTGAAGAACATAATGTATAAACATATATTTAGAAATATTTTAATATATGTTAGTATTTATGGGTTGATTATATGCCATAATTTTATTTTTATATAATATATATTCCTCGTAATGAAACTAGTTTTATTGATGCTTTAAGCATAAAAAATAAATCTTTGGTAGTTCTAATGTCTAGATCTACCTACAAGTTGATAAAATTTCTAGCTGAGATACATTTTTTGTTTCACGAGGTCCAAGATAAAATTAAAAATGTATAACTCTTAGGGGATTCCACACTTTTGTTCAACGTCAAAGAGAGGTAGTTTGAGGATTATGATTTTTTCCATTAGGAAAATCCTTAATGCTATGGATTCAAATTTTGGTTGGACTATAGATGCAGGTGAGATAATTTTTGGAATAGGTAATTTTGGTTGTCTTACAAGTATACTAGAAGGGTTGATGCATGAATTTCAAGACTTAAATATAAAGGGAATCCATGTGTGATAAAAATGTAACATGAACTACATCTATAGAACTGGTGTAATAACATAAAACAAATATCACAAGATTCATGATACGATGCTACACCAATCAATAAGAAAATGTCATGAATCAACGACCTAGTTCTTTACTATATCCAATTAATATTATGAGAAGGACGTGGGATGAACATACTAGGGAATTTGTGTTGGGTCACTAGAGGATGCATAAGAAGAATGATTCTATTAGGGTGATTGTTGACTGACTGATGAATGTAACCCATTTCATTCCTATACATGAGCCATTATCAGTGGACCATTGGGAAATTTTAGTTTTTTATAGATAGAATATATTTATAGTGGTTTATGGTGAATAGTTTTATATCGTGATTTTTTATTTTAATTTGTGATTATTTTTGGGTTTCTATAAGGTGCTTCATATATTGCTTACTGAGTACAACATCTTACAAAAGACAAATGGGTACATAGACCATACATTCAGGTAACCTAGGATATGATATGGTAATACTTTCTTGATATTGTTAGGTAATTAGAGAATCACATAGAATTTTTGGTGATCAACTATAACAATAGTTATTGGGAAACTATTTATATGTTACTATGTGAGGCAATTTATGGTAGTTTATAAAGATCACTTCTATTTTGTATGTGGGGGGGGGGGGGTGAGTTAAAGCAGTTTTAACCAAGTATCATGTAGAACACATCCATGATTGTTTAGTTGATTCAAAATTGTTTGTCAACATCTCATATTAGACATAATTCATATTCTAATTTTTATTAATTACCCCTAGAGTTTATAGTGGGTGAACATGTCTTCCTTTAGTTGTTTCCCAGATTGGGTAGCCAATGGATTTGGAGATAGGGAGAGTTGGAGCCTAGGGTTCATGGAACTTTTGAGGTTATAGAGAGAATTGGGATGGTGGTATACCAATTATTTCTTCCACAAAGTTATAGTTCTACGCATGATGTTTTTTATGTGTCACAAATTTAACGATATCACCCTAAAAATTCCTATGTTATCTATGTGAATAATGTTTGGATTAATTCTAGAATACCCATTGAGGAGAATTCTAAATGTGTTGTGGATTATAGTGAGGATGTGATTTGTGGAATGTCCATTCTAATAATCTGTTTTATTGTGGAAATATGGACGTTTTCAGTAGGAAACAAGGGATGTATAAGACGATATGCAGGTTTAGTGGCATGATCTTTTCACCTCATGATCATAGAGATTCATGGGAGTATAGATCCATGATTTGATGTTATATAATGGGATATTGTATGTTCCTAACATTTTATATTGATTTTTTCTTGCTCATCTTCAGGTATTAATTTCTATTGATTTGGATATAATTTGTTTGAGGCATATCATGGGTCTATTTGGGTGAAATTGGGATGTTTTTTTTGGGATTTGGGTAGTGCATGGTTGAAAAACAGTATTCCTAAACAGTGCTCCCTACAGCAGAAAACCATGTAACCCTAGACAAAGACGGATTTAATTTTTATAGAATGTTTTTAGCATGTTTTTTCTCTTATTATTAAATATTCACCCCACAAAAGTGCTGCATGGTTAGGGTGCATGGTTTGAAAACCCATAATACCCTACATAGTAAATCATACATGTAGAATTATTTCCCCCAAAAAGCAGTTTTAAATATCCTAAACCCCACATCAATCATCTATATTCAATCCAACATGACCTTAATTTATTTATATCAATTTTGGTGGCTTCTGAGCATATTCCATGGCCTTCAAAAATTACATTCTTAGTGAATAAATGTCTGTATTGATGAATCTACACCTCTCGTGATAAGAGGTTCTGATATTAATTAATTTCCTCCCTCTATCAAACATATTTCTCAGCTTTTCATGTGTTGTTTTCCTCTGTTGGATATGGTTCAATCATAGTATATCATCGATATTGATCCAATTGATCTTGTTTCTAGAATTTAGTTCTATATCTCTTTATATATCATGTTCTTGATCATTCTTCTTCAATTGAGGATTCAATCAGGGAATCCCCATCAACTATTTTGAGGAAGGTCACTTAAATTTCCATTCCCATAGTCCTGATTTAATTATGTGTATGTAATTATTAAATTGAAATTTCCTTGTTTGGTAAATTATATTTCCAATTTTATTTTATTAAATTGAATTTCTATATAATTATTGAATAGGATGAATTTTGGTAAAATTGTAATTTAGATGAATTTGAATTATCAATTGGTTAATAAATTAAATAGATAATTTGATTAAGAAAATGATGTAATATTGGAATTTTGGAATTGGTCATTTAAATGGGATTGTGTAATTAGTAAATTGGTGAAATATGGAATTGAATTATAATGTGAATAACTGATCTGCTTGATTATGAAGGGTTATTGGGTTATGTGACAAAATGTTAATAAATAGTTTAATAATTAATTTATCAAATTATTCTTTTGGATTAAATAAATAGTTGTGATTGAATTAAAAATGAAAATTGAATAAAATATTGAGAAATGTTGATAAAAAGGTTAAAGTTGATTAACCTTGTAAAATGTGGAATGTGTGATAAGTTTTTATTGATTGATAAATGGATTTCTGGAAAAAAAAACAAACTTTTTAAATACTAACATGGTATTAGACATGGAATTCTAGGACCAAATGAATGTATGTGATAATGATTGTTAGATATAGACTGATGCATTTAAATACCACTTGTGTGAGTGACTGATAATGAGTGTGGGAAAATAAATGGTGCTTCAAAATAATACTTCTTGATTGTTTGATAAATGTGATGTGGGTCATCGAATAATGATTCAAATACCCATGGTATGCTAGCCATGATGTTTTAAGGTCAAAAAGTTGTCATTGGACTACGGTTAAAAATATACATGAAATGAATTGAAATTAATTGGAAAATGAAATATATTGTGATAATGAATTTTCATTCTCTATGTGATATATGATACCCAATTGGGATTTTTCAGACTCTGGCATTGAATGAAGTGGGTATAGTTTTTTTTTCAATTAAAAATTCCATGAAATAATGTGGTCAATTAAAGAATAATGAAATTTGATAAATTATTAAATTATGAAATGCACCTTAATATTTGTACAACTGCATTGAATTTTATTTATTGGATATTGTTTTAGAGACTATTGGTGGGGGTCTACTGAGTTGTTCTCACACCTTACTCAGGCTACCTGTTCGGTACCAGAATAGAATTCATGATTTAGGATAGGATAAAAAATTAAAATATGATATATGGTTGAGATGAGATATAGAATGGATGGGGAAAGATTAAATGGTGTCAGGTCCCTATTGGGAGTTTTTAATGACATTATGTTTTTTTGGGTTTTCCGTTTAGAAACTTGAAATATATATAAATTGACATATCTATTATTTTATTTTGGATATTTTCTTCATGTTTTGGTCATCATGTGAAACTGGAATTATTCTAGATACGATTATTATCAATGATTATTATTGTTTTATATTCAGTGTTATATTAAACTAGTAATTAATATATAGTCTTCCTTGGTTTTATATTTGAGCCTCGCAGTTAACCTGCATCATCTGGTGTACAAGGGGGGGGGGGGGCTTGAGTTTATGTAACCAACTAGATCAGGGGAATTAGTGTGTGGTAACTGGTATGAGATGACACAATTAGATATATTTTAGTATATATAATTTCAATTTATAAATAATTATTTTTATCATTAGAGAATTTCAAGCATAAATACTATTTTTAGAAAATTTTTATTTTTAATCATAAATTTATTTGTAGAATAAAATTATTATATTTTTAAATGCCTAGAGTGTAAATAGGTTTATTATAAAACAAATAGATGTTATAATAATTTCACAAAAATAAAAAATTTCATTTTACCATAATAATACTTATCTAAAATAAATAACAACAATAGTTCCATTTATTGGGAAATATTATTTTATTTTATAAATATAAAACATAGGTTTTATAAATCCAAAATAGTATTTTGAAATTAATATTATTAATCATTATATATAAATTTAATCATTTATTTTTAATTATGTATTTTAATACTAACATCTTGATATATTCATAAACACTATAACTTCCCTAAAAAAATATTTTAACTATTCACATAATGTTTTTTATTTCAAAAGAAAAATACACAAAATAATCTTATTATAAAATTATTCTTATATATAAAAAATACTGGGTTGATTTATTCAAATTATAATTCTAAAATCAAATAATATTACCTGTAAATGATAATATATATATCTTTAAATCTATTTTCTTGGGAAACTACATTTTTCAAATAATATAATTCTTATTCATGTTCCTTTCAATTTATAAAAATACTGTGTTAACAAAATAATATTTTCAAAAATATTTTTTATCTATAATTTCTTTTATATTCTTTAAATTAATAATATAAAATTATAATTTTAGAAATAAAATAATTTTGTAAGAGAAAATTTACTTGTAAATTTTATCAATGTGTTTTTAAATAAAATTCCATTTACATTGTAGGTAAAAATGTAAAATATAGAAAATAAAAAAGATCCATAAAAGATTAAATTAATTACTAAATATTTATATCATCCTAATTTCTATCTATATAATCCCTCTAGTGCAATACCTATGATTTAAGACTATGGTATTCTTCTGTTGAAGTCAAGGGTAGTGATTCTGCTATCATCGATCTCAAAGATATTTATGTATTCTTCACCTTTTTGTTGTATGATTTCTCTCTTACTATAATTGTTTGAGTTTGTATTGGGTTATGAATAGGGAAAACCCAATTGTATATATCCCCATTGAAATACCATAAAAATGAGATTCATAGGGAAGATTCCCACTTCTTGGTTCCATTTTTTCTAAATTATTTTTTAATATAGTTCGTAAATATTTACCGGATTACTCAATGTTTATATTATAATAGTAATTTTAGAAACAAATTAACCATAGTTATGTTTTTGTTCAATTTTTTCATGTGGAGAAACATATAAAAACATTATGTTTTAAAGGTAAACATAAGTCAATATCTTGGGATGTTATATATGTATCCCTTTTTAACCCCCATCTTTTGATATCTACATAAAAGGAAAACATCTTAAAAGATTCCCAGTAATAAAAATTTATCAAAAAAGTCATCATTATGAGGTAGAGGGCATTATATTTTGATTGAAATAATATAATTTTCTAAATAATAAAGGAAAAGTTTCATTGACCCATCACACTTCTAAACCTAATAAATTGGCGAACCCATTGTGAAACACATGGATAGAGGAATATATAATTACTATTTCCATATATTTTATTCATTAAATCATGTAACTCAATTCAGGGCATTCAATAAAGAGTATTTGAAATATCTAGAGCATCATCTTTGAGTTCTAGTTAGACATAAACATCATGACACTAGGGAAGACTAGGAAACTATTTAGAATAAAAATCTCAAATTCCCACATAATAGGAATATAATAAATGTTTAGTTTCAACCCAACCATTTGAGATAAATTCATCTCATGAATGGGTAGTATGAAACATATAATGGAATCAGTTTCCATTGGATGATTATATTCATCCTCACACAGATATACGATTATTGTTTCATTATGAATATGAAATGTTCCATTCCTTTCTCAAATAAATATATATTATCTAAAAATTAACTCCAATAAATTCCCAAAATAATTTTAAATTAAACAACATTAAGAATCAGAAGATTTACAATTAGAATATTACCATAAACCTCTACCATAGAGGAGTTATATAACTGAGATTCTGTTAGTATAACATTAATGGTTATCAATTGAAATTCAATTTGTAATAATCAAGTGGTGATTTTATTCCCATAAAAAATTATTTACATATAAAATAGAGGTAGAACATTTTTAAAATATTATATTTTTAGTTCGATAGTGAATTATAAGTGATTATTTTACTATTGTGTTCTTATTAACGACTTTTATAGTTTTGATTGATTGATATTACCCACTATTTATTATATTAAGAGTTTTATGGGGTGAATTATCATTAATAATCCTTATATTCATGCATGAGTGAGAATAATAACCACTCTACTTGAAATTGTGGCATTATAGTATTGCTGGTGCATTCGATTGATCTCTATCTACATTCATCTATTTCAGACATACTCAACAAGTCTCTTCAGAAGTCAATTATATGATATATTTTATATCCACACTTGAAATATTTTCTATCCTCCTTATGAGAATTTCCTCTATTCAAATTTGTTAATTTTTTTAATAAATAAAAATTAATTTTCCATACTTTGCAGGTTTATTCCTAGAACATGAGAAATTTTCCTCATTAGTAATAATTGATTCATCGGCTATTATCTTATGATCAAATAATTCCCTATTAATTTTCACAATAAAAGATCAAGGATATCAGTTACTGAAGAATACCTTATTATTCTCCTCACATTCCAGAGACACTTTATTAATCTTTCTATATATTCGTAAAAATATTACACAATTTATGTTCATTCCCAGCTAAATGTTACACTCAAGGATAACATTTTCATTCTCTATACACTAGAGACTGTCAAATAATTTTTTAGTTGTATAGATCCTTTTCTTATACACAACTGTATTAGAGCACAGTCTAAAATATGGTGAGTTTTTCCTCTCAAAGGACTCCTTGGAGAATGTATCCCACATTTTCTTATTTATATGTACACCATCATTAATGTCCTGAGGGTGTTATATGAGTATAAAGACTATATTATTCATTTCCGCACCAATTTAATTTCACTATTTTCAGAAGACAATTATTTATTCTGAACAATAATTATTCTTCAAATGACTCCACATTCTTTCAATACATAACTAAAAACTAAATTTAAATTTTAAAAATCATGATATAATAATTAGAGTAAGAAATCATATAACCATGAATATCATAGTATGTATTTAATAAATTATTTCACCTTATTACCAAAAATTGGATATTTAAAGTTCACCGTATATCATATTTTTTATCACAGGTTTTATTAGTTTATAACATAATATTATTCATAAAAAATCACTTCATGTAACTAAAACCATTTTTAATAACAAAAAATGTTATTTGAGAAAAATATACACCAAAATTTCATCATTTTAGATGAATATTAAATTTATTAAACAATAATTCACACAATAGAACCATAACTATATAGTTTAATCAGATGATAAATGAATAAGTAATATTTTTCATGAGATATATTTAGAAACTAAAAAAATAATCTTTCAATATAACAATATTAGAATTTCCATACTTGAAAACATTCTTCATAACCTTGATAAAATAGTAGCATAAAAAAGGTGAGAATAGATTCATAGTAATGTCAAACATGGGAGATATAATAGATGATCATATTAAATGATAATTTAAAAATAAGGGTATCAGAGGATGATCTTATCATAGGATGTTCATACCCTCTCAGTAATTCATCATAAATCTAGATTTATAGAATAATTATTTATTATTTCAAAATAGGGGAGTCATAATAACGAGGAATAAGAATTAATAAATCATGATCCATGATATTATATCATTAGAATAATAATATATAAAATTAAATTTAGAAAAATAATACGAATGAAAAAAACATTAGTCAATTATCACATCCAATACCATCATCAGAAGGTGGTAAAATTCATATAATATATTGGGTTCACTCCCTAACATATATTATTTATTATAATGGGTTCATGCCCAATCCTATTTCATATAATTTAATGATATAAAAATCATAGAAAATTAATTAAATAGATATATAATTATAAACCCACCCATAACATAATTATATCCATAAATATGGTTTCTATAAGATAGTAAAAACATTTTTTATTTAATCATGGTGTCATTAACCCATCATAATGATACATGTTTCATCAAATTTTCCATAAAAAATCATCATCATTGGCCAGCGAGGGAACAAAATTGGATAATATAATTAGATCATATCTCTAATGATGCATAATGAACTTTGATGTATGTTAACATAGATGAAAAATACCTTTAGTATATAAATTTATCTTTTTCATGAAAACATGAGAAACAATTATTTTATTTTGATAACATTTTAAATAAATATTCTTGTAATATTGAGAAAATAAATTCCTTTGAAAATAACCATGTACACGTTTACATTAATCATTAATGAAAATAGTGGTCAAGATCATGGTAGAAACTATTCATGTAGTAAATATTTAAACAATGCTCCATTTCAATTTTTACTAAAAAAACTATTCAACAAATTTAGTTGAAACCATTTTAAATTTTTTATTAAGAATTTTATATGAAAGTAAAATAGTATTAAATATGAATTTATTTATTTTTTTGTATCTATGAAAATATCATTCGGGATTATAATTTTAATAAAAATGTATGCTGATGAAATATTTGATCGACATAATTTTAAATAAGTTCTACATATCATAAAAACATTTTCTCTATTTTTCTATATAGTAAATAGATTATAATTAAAGGAAAATGTTATAACCAAAAATAATAATATTTAAATAAAATATATATGATTTTATAGGTAAATTTAATATAATTATCCTAATGGAGATTTAATAAAAAACAGTCAATTTTAAAATTTTGATTTGAACATTCTCCCTCAACTCTTGTCATAACATTCACAATACTAACTCTTTTGTTTTAATATAATAAATATATATTTATTCTTAGGCTCTATAGGGAACATATTATTAATTTTTTGAGAATATAATTTTACCTTATAATTTCTGATAACCTATTTGTTAGTAATTATTTATTAAAATCAATATTTGGGTGTCAAATGTTCGATTTCAGATGCATATAATCATTCGATGATTACAGTCCCTACATATTGTTCATGGTTTCATCATATATATAGTCATAAATAGGTTATAATTATATAATTTAATCAATTAATATATTCATATGAAAATATATATATCATGGGGTTAGAAGATAAATAAAATCACTTCATGGAGAAAGTAGTCTATACACATGTAAGATAAAGGTTTTAATTTTTGAATGAATGGAATAAAAAATGGTTAATAATAATATATATTTGAGAAATAATAATAATATCATTAATATAATATTTATTAATGCAATTCATTCAAATTAAAACCTATGTATGGATAACTTGAAAAATGAATCAAATCGCTTCATAGAGCTGGTTTTCCACACGCATGTCTGAACCACATTTTCATTTTACATAGAATGTAAAGAAGAAATGAAATTCAACCACAATTAATATGAAAATATTTTATTAGAGAAAAAATATAGATTTCATAATGTTATTATATTTATATAATATTTTATGGGTGTTATGGAATAAGGAAACTCAAAAATGATGGGTAAATTCAATTACCTCTTCTCAGGGAATCCTCAATTAGATTATACCATAATACATCAATGGTTGGTCTTTTGGGAATTCCATAAGACATAATATAATTAGAGGTAAGTGAATAATTTTTTTTTGTGTTGGTTGAAATATATGGATCAAAAGTATTGATGTTATGATGTGTACATTGATTTCATATATAAGATAGGAAGGTGGAACCATTTTAAATAATTAAAAAATTAAAATAAAATTGTCACATTCAACTAAATGGGGAAACAAGGACACCAAAAAAAATATAAAATAATTGGCCGCAAAAAATATAATTAGATGATCAAATTTACCCCTGTTTAAATGAGGTTTTATTAATTGCCTCAATGTTTAACACACTTATCACGTTATTCCATTTAACCATTACCGTAGTGATAATGTTTTACCATGGAAAATATTCATTTGGACTGAAAAAGTTGAACATAAAACAAAATATAGACAAGAAAATTATAAATATTGAACAAATTTAATAACATTATAATTTTACAAGAAGTATAAATTCATTTAAGTATTTTCGAATATAATATAATGAATAATACTTTCAGAAAAGTGAATTTATCAACATTAAACATCATTAATAGTGATTTCATTCCAAGTAAAAAAGAATAATAAAATGTTTAATTTTAGTATTAAAAATATTATATTCATGTTTAGTTAAATTATTTTTCCAATATATATCAATTTAATTTAATAATATAAGAATACATTTTTTGCATAAATTAAATTTTCTATAAAAACGTTACTTTTTATATTGAAATGATTTTATTTTCATGTGCATCCAATTGATAATAAATTATTTCATATTCCACTTTTCTAAAAAATAAAATTTCATACATTTAATACTAAAAATTAATTTTTAGTTAAAACATATATGACATAAAATATTCACTTAATTTTTTTTAAAAACAGTTGTTTTGGATCAATAATACTTCTAATGTGTATTTGAGATTGTTTTTTAATATTAAATTATAATTAAATATCATATATTTTTAAGTATTTTATAATTTTTAAAAATTATTCATGTAAGTTCTGAGTTTCATTATTCAAAAGCTGTCAGAGGCACTTATTTATCAAGGATATATATATTATATTCTTAGGTTGTTACACTAAGGGTCTTATTTAATCGATATAATGTCGTGTATACCATAATACGATAATTATATAGAATAAAACCATCAAGATGGTCAATGAAAACCTATTCTTTAGGATAACTATTTTAGAAGTTAGATATCACATCCATTTGAAAAACAATTAGTGTCTCTGATCATCTATTGGAAAGAACCTCCTAATGGTATCAATCTTTCCCAATGGTGAAAAGTTATTTCAAATAAATCTTATTCCATATAGGAATACACCTTTAAAATAGTTTTTTAATACAAATGTATCATTCTATTTTTATTTGTAATACTACTTGGTTCTTATCATCTTTATCTTGTAAAGCATATATTGTAAATATTATGTTGATTTATAATAAATTTTATAAAGTTTCTACATCAATGCAATAACAAACTCTTTATCCTAAATATCCTAATAAATATTTTTATGTTAAACATAATTGATAATTAGATTTTGTTTTCTAATACATAACATCAATCTTGATTTAATAGGTTTATCTCGTTAAAAAATAATATTCCAATAATAAATTTGTTTTTTTTATATTTGGATGCCTTTGTCTCTATTACGTATTTTTTATTCATCACTAATCCCTTCTGAGTCAACTAAAACTACAAACTAATAAATTATAGGTTGTTGTATATTATTTGATTTTTTTAAATTTTTCAGGTTTCAATATTTATATGTTTCAAATTAAACCATAATAAAAATTTTTAATAAATTATTTATTATTTTGAAATCAAAACAATATAACAACTTGTGTTGGGTTTTCTCAAATGCTTATTCTAGCATCGCTTTGAATGGTAACCTAGAAAATATTTTTCATTATAACTTTTTAAAAATTCTCCAAGATATATATATTCTTTATCTTCATGTAATATGGGATTAAAAATAAATTAATGTATCAGGTAGTTTAATTTCTGTGATATAATATTTAACAATGTTTCATGTTTTTCCCAGGACTCATAAGAACCCATTTCTATTTTGAAATGAATTTCCCATATATTTTCTCTAAAATAATTATAAAATTATTTTTCTATATAAAGTTGTTTCCCTATACCAACAATGAATTTTCACTCTCATGCACACTATTTTTTTGGGGATTTTATATTGTACTATATTGATTAATCATTCCCTAATTTCCATTATATAATTCTATATAATTTGATATTTACTCTTTGAAATTATCATACCTCATCCTCTTGACCAACAGACCTAGTTTTTTCTCATCTTGACTTCAGAAAATAATAAAAATTAGAGGGACTATTATTTATCTATCATTAGAAGGAAATTAGTCATAAAAATATATTCATCAATGAAGGTTATGAAAAAACAACCAACCTTGTTTTATTTTCTCATCACGGATCCAATAACATCTGAATATATGAGTTTTAATGGTCTAGTAGAATTAATATAAAATTTAATGTATATCACACGCATCATATTCCATTTTAATCATATGTAAAAAATAAATTATATATCACCTTTCAGTAGGGGATGTTCTCATACTGAATCATGTCTTGAAATATTTATAATGTTTTTATATCCAATATGGACAATTAACATGTACCCTAAATAATTAAATTATTTGGATGTCATCTATCATAAAGTAGATGGGCCTCCAAATAGAAAC
Organism: Viscum album; assembly: GCA_963277665.1. Lineage (NCBI taxonomy): Eukaryota > Viridiplantae > Streptophyta > Magnoliopsida > Santalales > Viscaceae > Viscum > Viscum album. The sequence continues at coordinate 1,178,714,531 of OY728134.1, read as the reverse complement.
AAGAACCCACTTTTTCGTTCACCTCTTATGATAACACTTTTATCTTTGAAACTATTCATAATACATGATTTATTAACAAAAAACAACCTCCATCATCAAAAAAAAATCCAAACACAATTATATTTGTGTTTTATTCCTTCTACTGATTTTTTTTTCATTTGAGTATTTTTCCCTTATTTTCAATAGTTCCTTCACATTTTATTGTCACATATAAATGATTCTAAATTTAAATTTCTCCACCTTTTATTATTGTCCTGAAATTCATGATTTTGGTGTCTCTATTAAGATGTTATGAATAAACTCGATAAAGGATCCAAGGAATTCTTTTTGTTGTTTCATTAGGCGTAATTTCTACTATATGACATATTGTTTTGATTCTTATTCTAAAATTATTTACCATTTAAATTGGGTAACTTTTCAGGGATATTTTTCTATCACCTGAAACATAAACATCTTATTATATAACATATTCTACAAACATCCTTCATTATTTTTCAAACATGTTCTTTGAATGAAAATATTGAATTATTTTTACAACTTTATTCTTTATAGAATTATTCATCTTCACTTTAGTGATCGTCCACCTAAACTCGTGAATACCTACATTTAACGATATTTTATACTAGAATGGTAAATAATTTTATTTTAAAATACTACAACATCAACAATAACCCACAAATCTAAATCTTTTGTAAATTACAAAATATTTTAAAACCCATTATTTTCCATAATTCTGGCCCTTCCCCAAGATAATTTCTAGTTTTTTATTATTAAAATATTCTTACTTTTTTTGAATAGTTTTTCCTTCAGTAGATATTTATTAATGTCTCCCATTATCAATTATACCACATTCTTGTATATAATCATGCACCAATATTTAAAATTGATCTAACTATTTGTGTATATTTGGTTCAAAGATTATCCTAAATTTATATATTATCACCTTCAGATATTTTAGATCAATGATAATTCATGTAAATATATTTTTTGATGTGTTATGTAACCTATTTTAACTCATATTCATTAGTACTAAATTATTATTCTACAATCCAAATTTTATATATTTAAGAATCAATTTCATATCTAATTATTTATTGATATTTTCGTGCCCATAATACCTATACATGAATTATTTTTTCTCTTTAATGAAATTAATCTTTCATTTTATATATTATTTCAATGCGTTAATCTTTTATTATATGTTTTCTTCAAGGTTTAAAATTACATGATCATCTTGGTGTTTTTCTCATTACAGGCCCATAACTCATGTCTAATCAAACATCCCACATATAAATCCTCACCACCTTAAACATAACTACATGAAGAGGTTTCTTGGTCTTCTATATGTTCCATAAAATTTTTAAACATTTCAAGTTATTCGTATTAACATTAGTTTATATAGGAAATTTATTCCTCCTCCTCTTTACTCAAAAAAATTATTCTCTATCTTTTGGATAATTTTTTTCTCCAAGCATGTCAATAATTTTAGATCTTCATATATAATTATATTATTATGATTATCCATATTTATCTTAAGTATTAAACTCATATATTTTATTCCTTATATAGTTGACCCCAAAATCTAAAATACCACCACATTTCAGTAATTTCAATGGCATTTTCCCCTTGTAGTTTCCCTTTACCATATAAGAATTTTAATAGATATGAGATATGATTCCATTATTATTATAATACATATAATCATCATCATCATACCAACATATGTTTTTATCTACATATTGTTTTATATTCATCTATACCATGGAATTAAAATCTTTCACATCATTCATTGTTTCTAAAAGCAAACATTATTTATTATTTCATAGAAAATAATGATATAATGTTTCTTAAAAAATAAGATACCTTCCCTGTATTCAAGATTGGAATCCTTTCAATCAAATTTCTTATGAAAATATCTCTTGTGTTTTTCCATAGTAATGTTATTATCTAGCTGTTCACTTAGAAATATAATGTTTCATACATTCTTCATCATTATAGTTAATTAAATATATATGGATTTATCTAAGCCATCATTATATTTTTAAACAAACATCTCTAAATTTGTATGTTTTCATATTTTTCTTTTATATTTCCTTTATAAATTATCTTGTGTTTATCCAAAATGGATTTAGCAGTTTTTAATCCCCACAATTTTCTATTAACTATCTAAATCATTATAATCAAAAAGGAATTTCTATAATTTCCATCCCCATAAATGATCATATTATTAGTAAATGAAATTTTATAACCTCTTTGAATGGGTAGAAAATCCAAATGGTTGTGTTGAGAACATCAATTCGCTATAAAAACCAAAATGACATCATTCTATTTTAAAACCATAGAAATTAATTCCATTAAACATAGTCGCAAAACTATTATTAACTAGGATTGTTTTTTATATGCTATAGGGAGATATTATATTAGAGGGAATGATCAGCTATATTAAAAATTTAAATATCCATGGCTACACTAAGATTTGGGGAATCCATGTAGGGTATATTTTAAATTTTATTTTTGGAATTAAATGTATTTATTTCTTCAGAATTTGACTGTATTTATTATACTAATCATGGGCTCAATAAAAGTAAATGTGGGAAAATAATTGAAAGTAAAAATTTCATTTTTTATATTATTCCGTTAAAATGTATAAACATACTATTTACGATAATAAATTTTTATCTATGAAAAAATTATTTTAATATAATAACATATTATCAATACATGTTGTTATGTTTAGTATTTATCCTGATCCCACAATTCCAAGTTCGTATATTACTCACATAGGATATAATATCTCTCAACATTTCAAATCAAAGATAACCTACACTAAATATAAGATTATTTTTATTTTTTCTGAAGGTTTCCTCAAAAAATTGTGTAATTTTTCAATTTAAGATAACAAGATAAAATAAAAAAACACATATAACATTCATAAAGAATTCCCACTTTAAAATCATACTAGTGATGAAATTAAGAATATAATTTACTACACAACTCACAACGCACAAAATATTTTATTTTTCATTAAATATTCTTATCTTAATTATAGCACTATGAACATGAGAAAAATAAAAGATCATCGTTTGAATGATTCCATAGTTATAGTCTATAACATTTTATATTCTACTCAACATTTCCATTACTATTCATATTTACTATCATCACTGAGTTTCAAAATATCTTTTTAATACAATAAGGGGGATATTTTATTCACACTCACTTCAATTATACAATATCTGTGATTTATCCAAACGTTCTTGATTTAAGAATATTATAATTCCTTAATCAAAATATCTATACTCAAATTTAAAATTATTAATCTTTTTTCCCTAATATCTTGAAGAGTGTATTATTAAATATTACATTTCATAACCTCACTTTTAAATGCAAACTTATTAAAATATTTCCAATGTACATATATTCTCCACATTGTATTAATGATGTAACCTTTTACACTTCATCTTCTCAAGAAAGCATCTCGAATTTTTATCAAAGCATTGAAAATATATAAAATATAATAGAAAATATTTATAATTTCTCTGTGTATAAAAATAATCATTAAAAACATGACATAAATAACATCTCATGAAATATATATTCTTTCAATCTCAACCTCAAAAAAATTACATTTCATAAAAAATTATTCTTGAATAACTGAAATATAACCGACTGATTTTGGAATTGGAAGAACATCAATTTATTATCCAATTAATACCTAAACATTATTCCTTTATACCAGAATATATGTAATTCATCTTTATTTTGATCTCCCAAATTTAGATGAACTAGTTAACTATATATTTCTCTAGGATGTCGGGATCACCAATTATTTATGCTACATGAAGAATATTTTAAAGGTGTTGTTTTTATATTCTATAAAAATCAATTACATAACCATTTTGAAATTATTTAGAACACAAAAATTATAAAAAATTTAATTTTCATGAAAGAAAATAATGATGGAGAAAACATCATATGTCTAACTAAAATGTTATAGGCATAAATCGATCTTTTTATGTGGATTAATCTTCTTATGTGTGGATCCAAAATTTTCATAGATGGAAAAATCCATATGCATGATAAAACATTCTTCCAAGTAGATCAATTATCCTATAAGAATTTCAATTTCATTAAATTAATATCAAATTTATAACACACAATATAATTGTTCTATACATTGGTCAATCATCTTATGGAGCAGAAAAATTTTTTTGGTACGAAAAATTTCATACGTGTTGAATAAAATATAATATGCGATTACTAGAATATATTTTAATTTGTAACTATTAAATTACCTAAATAAAAATAAATGTTTACAAAATAACATGAAATGATTTATAAATTTTATATAATTTCGTCCCAAATATTTAAAAAAAAATCATCATTGCTTGAAATAAATCCTCAGAAACAACACAAGATTATCAATTATGATCAATAAAAGTTTTAAAAAACTACCAGAGTAATTAAAATAAATTAGATTTTGAGGTGATTTAATGTTGGTAGTAACATGGTATAATTCTATTATAGACGATGCAAGTGTTTGAATTCAATGTTATGGAATCAATTGAGAACATCGAAATAATGTTATAGATATAAAATATGGAATATTATAAAGATGATATAATATTGAAAATTGATATTTAATAATCAATGTTGATATATGGATGAAATAATATGGATTTTATTGTTTTAGTTTATGAAATTTCAATATTCCTTGGATCATAATCAATAAAACATACTATGGTTAATGTTTAAGAAGACAATAGAGCATAAAATTTAAACTTATATAAATATAGGATAATAAAATCAATAAATATTTTTTCCACAACACATAAACAGCTGGGTTACATTTATGTAGGTGGTAAGAATCAAAGGATCAAATTATGATGAAACATAGCCCTTATAAGGATTAGATGTACGCTGAATTAGCAGATTAAATAAAATATATGAGTCTAAGTATAAAATGAATTCATAAATGATGTTGTTTTTTAGAATGTACTTAAGTTGTTCTTATGGTCACTCAAAGGAATCAGTTGATTACTATTTGATAGATTTTATGTTGTATTTTAAGATCCTCTGAAGTGTAAAATTTTATTCTAGATAGATATTATATATAACTTAAATTATGATTATTCATTAACATAACTCTTTATAGATGATTTATAGGTATGTTTTGTTCATTTTTAATTTATATGATGTTACATTGTTCATTTTTATCTTATATTGGGACTCTTGGTTTCGAAATGTAGTAACAATTTCCTTAGATTTAAAATTCATCTCTTATATGTTCATACAAAACATAAAAATCTTTTGGATCATTATTTTCAATAAACATCCACCAATATCATAAACATATTTTCATTCATCCATCTTACTCAAATAATAAAGAATAAAATAATGGGTTTTTATCAATTTTGGATTCCCCATGAATTTGATTCATGGGATTTTTAGAGTAATAGGTCACAAAATACTCTGGGATCATATTCCAAAAATTTAAATTCTTTAGATGAACTATTTATTCTGTTGATTCATTAAAAATGTTTTTTTATAATTATTATATATTAATAAAATTTTAAAATATAAATTTCTCCAATACAATAATATTCTCATGTCTCTTATTCCCACAAATCATAAATGGAAAAAATGTATTTTTGAAAAAAACAAGGGTTAACTTTCAGTGTTATTTTAGTATTTTAATTTTATAATGATGTTACCATGTCCAGTATGGACATTAGTCGAGACTCAATACTCTTTGATGAGAAAATTTGTGACTTAAAAATTGGATTTAAGAACTGTACATTCATACATTCCCCAAATGACATGAGTTTCAATTTTACTCATGTCATCATTCACAAAATCACATAAGACCAATTTTGGTCATATTTTTCACATGATCCATAATTATAAATTGAATTACATTCTTCATAATATCATACAATATGCAAAAATTTGTAATTTACTGTGAATTTTTGTCGTTTAATAGCGATTTAAACCGCTACTAAATCATTCTAAGGCAGTTTTGGAAAAGCGCCAGTAAATCTTGTGTTAGGAAATAATTGCAGGAGTTATTTAAAACCGCATGGAACAATTTAGCGGTGGTTTAAACCGTCGCTAAATAATTTATAATTTTTTTATGTTTTTTGAATTTTTCTTATAATTTATCTAATTATTTATCTAAATATTTAATTTATTTATTAATTATTTATTTATTTATCCATTTATTATTATTTTTATTTTTTCTTAAATTATTTATTTATTAATTTAAATATTTATATAATTAATTACATATTTATTTATTTATTAATTTTTTATATTTTCAGAATTTATGTATTTATTATTTTATGTATTTATTATTTTTATTTTTCTTCTTAATTAATTAATTTATTTTTATTATTTATTTATTATTTTTATATATTTTCATTATTTATTTAGTTATTTATTTCTTATTACAGCGCTCATGCCTATCTCTATGCATAAGTCCATGTCTATGGTCAAGCCCATGCAATATATAGAAATTCTGTACTGGTTGAGATTTGAAGCCCTTACCTCAAGCTTATTCTACAAAAACATTACCACACCGGTAGGCTCTTCATGTTGTCAATAAATCGAAAATAATATACTTATACACATATATATTAATTGGAAAAATAAGTATTACATGACAAATAGATACACACTAAATAATTATCATTCAATATTGATTAATCAATAATAAATAATTAATAATCAATAATTAATAATATATAATATATAACATATCATATATAACATATAATATATATAACATAGTATATAATACATAATATATAATACATAATAAAAAATATATAATATATAATATATAATATATAATATATAATATATAATATATAATATATAATATATAATATACAATATATAATATATAATATATAATATATAATATATAATATATAATATATAATATATAATATATAATATATAATATATAATACATAATAGATAAAATATAACACATAACATATAATATATAATATATAATATATAATATAGAATATACAATGTATAATGTATAATGTGTGTTGTATAATATAAAATATATATTCGATCTCATATAACATATAACATATAATATATAATATATAATGTAAAGATCCGGAAATTTCAAGGAAGTTTTTTTCTTAATTTCTTTGGAATTTTACGAGTCTGTGGTTTCTTGACGGCACCTGATTCCGAGGCCCGGTGTGCCCGGAATCAATTCCTGAAGTTTATCTCGGGTGCGTTCAGTGAACGAACGAGCGAGTTTTTCTAACTTTTGAACTGGTGCTTGGAATTGAAATCTAAGGGCACCGATGGAATCACAGTGCCAGTTTTCACTTAAGAGGACATTCACCTCGACGGTAGATGATCGGGTTTGAGAGTTGGTTTTTGGGTTTCACGAGGGTTAAAAAAATAAAATAAGTGACAAATTATTTAATCTTTGTTGAACCCACGCCATGTGGATAGTGTTGGTTAAAAGCTCCACATGGGAGTTGGTGGTGGGACCGCCACACCCTAACCTCCCATGGGAGGATAATTAGGGCGGGGACCCCCGAGTAGCATAACCTCCCATGAGAGGTTATGACATGGGGTCCACACGGGGCTTCACCCCCCATTTAATGGAAGGGGAGGAAATCTCTCAATACTCCCCCATTAATGAGGGAGATCCCCTTGGACTCTAACTCCCCTCTTAGTGGAGGAGAATAAAACCTCCTCAAACCCCCCCCCCCCATTTAATGGGAGGAAAATTTTTGACCCCCTCCTTGTTAATTAGGTGGGGACCACCCGGGACCCTAAACCCCCTCGAAACTCACCAAATTAATTATGTCATCCACTCGGGCAATAAATTTGGCGGAGCCACTCCACTTTTTGAATTTTGAATTTTTCCAACCATTGTGAACTTAATTAAGTGGGGCACAGTTAATTAATTTCTGTCACCAAGAATAATAGATTATATTCTATTATTTTGGGCACGTTCTTGCGCTTTTGGTGGAGAGCTTGAGAGAACTTCCTTCTCCGGAGAAGAACGTAAAGAACGTCGGTGACGCTTTTCCCTGACCTTATTTGGCCTTCATCCTCGAAGCCCCCCCATTCTGACGTGGTGCTTCTCCGACGACCCTCCTTCTTCCCTCCTCGTCATCAATGCACTGACGCACAAACTCGGAAGTGGAAGCGTGCGGTGAGAGACGCCATCCTCAGAGATCGACGACGCGACGCCGTGTACCGCGACGCCGACGATTATCTTCTCCGGGATGCCGTCGATGCTTACGGAGTCTTCTTCCGTGACGTTATTTTCCACGACGAACCTTCGTTCAATGACACCTCGAGGTAGGGGTTAATTGTTTTGTGTTCTTGAATACATTCATTGTCGTTCATTGTTTCAAATTTGGCCGTCTGTTATCGCAATAATGGGAGGAGGTCAGACTGCACGAACATGGCCGACCCTCCTCCCCCTTGATTATTTGAACGTGATGCGGAACGAGAAAAGGCAGCGCAGTGCTGTTGCACTGTGCAAAAACAATGAAGTATGGGTGAAGAAGCGCGGCGCCATCGCGCCCCACCATTGAGGTCGAACAGAGTCACGGTGCCGTCGCTCCGCGCCGGAGAACCCCAAAGAGGCCGTGACCGTAGCAGGGGCGCGGTGGAGGGGTGCGGCGCCATCGTTCCGCGCCGATAGAACAAGGTCGCGAGCTATGGCCGTGGTGGTGCGAGGAGCGGTGGCCGGAACCGCCGGCCGCCAGAGCAGGAGGGCGGGACCGCGGCGGCAGCAACTGGGCGGCCGGATCGGGCTGACCGTTTTAGGGGGAGACCGGGGGTTCGTATCCCCCAGCTGGAAACAAAGAGCTACCCCTATGTGGGGTACATGGCTCTTCAATCAGGGGAGAGAGCGCCCCCCTGTCCCGCTCAGCTCGGCCAGCCGAGCTGGCCAATGGGGCCGCCCGAGCACGCCAGGCCGTCGGGCCGTGCCCAGGCCGGGCCGGGCCGCGCCCAAGCCAGGTCGGGCCGCGCCCAGGCCTGTCCGGGCCACGCAAGGCCGCACCCAATGGGCCGGTCCATTCCCTAATGGTCCATAACCGGACCTGGTTCGGGTCGTCTCGGGGGGAGGGGGGGTATCGGGCCGGGTCAGACCAGGCCCGGACCCCTATTTTCGGAAAGATCCATTCAAATGCCCATAACATGGGCTACGGACCTCCGATCGATGAACCGTCAGTAGCGATGTGATCCTTGGATCGAGATGGTAATTTTAGTTTATTACACTCAAGGTTTCAGAGAACATTGGGTATGGCCTGGTTGGTTCGAGCACGAAACCAACCGGGCCCTCGGAGCAGAAACACTTATAACTTGAGCTCCAAATGTCTGATTGATGTGCCGTCGACTTTTTTGGATTTCTCTTGATAAGACGGAACTTTTGGCGTACTTCGCCTTAGGTTTGGATGTAGTTGGAGTTTGGCCCGGTGGGATTGTACCCGAAATCCAACCGGGCCCCTAGAACGGAAAAGTGATAACTTTCAAACTGGACGTCCGTTTGACGAACCGTCAGCGGTGTTGGTTATCACGTTGAGAAAAAGTCCCTATGAGTATAACTTATGAGAGTTTGGGGTACAGTTTAGATACGTTCGGGTTGGTTCATACACGAAACTAACAGGGCCCCTGGGATGAAAAGGCTAATAACTCACAGACCGGGCGCCGAATTGATGCGCTATCTGCTGCGTTGATACCCCTATGACGAGGAGGTCCTTTGAGATACTTCATCGTGGGACTTGTAATACATGGAGTATCGACCTGTAGCTCATGGAGAGGACCCTCTCGGAGACGAGCATGTGGAGTACGGAGATAGTGTAGCTGGATGAGACATGATGACTGCTTGACTAACTCGACTTGGAGTGAGTCTACTAGCCCAGTGGATGGAGCACTACTGTGTTTGGGTGAAGACCCATGGCAAATGGAGCACTACTGTGTTTGGGTGGAGACTCGTGGTACTCAACGGAAGGAGTACCTCTACAGGCTATTGGGGGGGGGGTGCAGTACTGTGTTTGGGTGGCAGACCCCGGCGGGAATCACTACTGTGTTTGGGTGGCTGACCCGTGGTACTCAACATGAAGAGTACCTCAGCAGTCTTAGGTTAGTGAGCATTAACTCGGAGTCGTGACATGATCACTGTACTCATCAGAGACGGAGCTCTTCAACAATTATGGTCCCGATAATGAAAATCCTGGTTTGAGCTGAGTCTATGACCTTGGTGTTAACTTCATGATTGAGATGGGTCATTTGATAACTTAGGTATATGTATGGTCATATACCTAGGTAGTGGTTATCTGTTGATTTCATGACCTTTGTGTTTCCTCATGATTGAGATGTGTTACTTGATAACTTAGTTATAAGTATGGGCTTATACAAAAGTAAGGGTTATCTGTTGAGATCCAAATTTGTGGTTATCCTTGGTGGATTTAGTGAGACCTTGAGGGTCTCGGGATCCCTACTGAGTATCGTATACTCACCCCTGCACGGGCTATGCCCGCACCTCGTTTTATTGGTTGCAGATGACAGGCAGCGCTGATAGAGGCCGAGTGTTCGAGGACTGGATGGTTCCCGGAAGAGGACCTCACGGCGAATCAGTATCCGTAGGTGGACTTCACGACGAGACGACACTCGGAGGAGTTTGACGGGAGAGAGCGTTGTGGAGGCTATCTGTACCTACCCTTCAGCTAGGATCCATGGTGGATGATCCAGAAGCTGCGCTATCTGTACCTACCATTCAAGTAGGATCCGAGGAGGACGACCGAAGAACTACTTCCATTCTTCCAGCAATTTGTCTTTTCTGTTGGACTTTCGTTCAGATGTAGCTGTACTTTCAGTTGAGTTTTTATTCTGGACCACTTACTTTTCAGAAAATTTCTTTTGTACTTAGTGTATTACTTCCTCTTGTACTCTGTGGTGTTTTTTTACTTTTTATAAAGGCAATGCCTTCCCAGTTATCAGGATTTACGCCTTTGGTTCTAGTTACCAGCCCCTGGCCTATGGAAGGCGGGCTTGGGATAGTCCCGACACGAGCCCCGAGGACAGGTCATGAAAAATTGGTATCAGAGGAGTCGGTTCTATCGCAGAACTTATAACTCTGATATTTTCTTTCTGTGAAGCAATAGTGTTAAGGGTACTAAGTGTGGTCTTCAGTTCAGGGAGTCCAGTGTTGGTGCGGCGACCGGCGTATCCGTACACCAGAAACCTGAATTCTGATTTCTGATTTTGTGCATGAAGACACTGATTGCGTGTGTGATTCCAAAAGTTTTAATGTCAGCTCAAACTAGGTCATCTCACCAGGTTTAAATAGTTGATCGTGTCATATCTGTTCAGGATGTCTCCATGTAGACAGTCAGTTGGAGATTTCGAGAGAGTACTCGATAACGACTCAACGAGCGATGAGGCTCCGGTGCAGGGCCCCCTTTCTATGTTGGCACCTTCGGGTGGTATACCAGCAGCACCACCACCCATTAGGGAGAAGATGCCACCAGTCGTAATAGTGGACGGTGTACGCTGGCAAAGCGCGATGCCCGAGTTCCACCAGTAGAGGCCTCCGAGGTTACGAGACGAGGTAGATTCCCAGACAGCACAGGACTGGTTGGAGGCGATTTCTAGAGTTTTCCACCTAGATGAGACATTAGTAGAGTGTATGGTTGACTTGGATACTAGTGTATTCATGTTAGTGACCACAAGGATGGTCTTCATAGTGATGAGGCTTCGGTACGTGGACTGATGCCTGAGATAGTACCTTCGCATAGTGTGTCAGCTATACATCACTACCTGTTGGTCATCAGTTACAACCGGTGGTACCGGTAGGTGAAACATGTAGGCTTACTACCTTACATGTGTTCCAAAATCAGATACCCTCATGTTCCGAGGCGAGCCCGACTCACAGGGGGCTGAGGATTGGCTTGAGGAAGTGGCTGAGTGTTTTCTAGAGCTTTTACATCTTCGGCAGGACAACATATCAGTAGTTGAGTATTCATCGAGGTGTACCGATCATTCTTGGTACATGATGACTATGATATGATAAGTTCTTAGAGCTTAGACCTCAAAGCGAGGTGTGTTTAAAGGATATCCGAGAAGGCACTCTTTCCTCTATGCATTCCTACGTATGTTAGGGTGCTTGGGATAACCTTTGTGGTTGAATGTTTTTTGGCTGATCGGTTATATCTAGTGACTGTTAGTAGTGGGAAGATGCGAACTGGCGTTAGTCATAGAGACTTGGACGTGTAAAATTTTTCAAAAAGAGGAAATGTTAAGGACAGATGAGTCTGCGAAGTAGCAAATGTGGAGGCAGAGCTAGGAGAGCATGATGAGGTGGTCTGCATTTTAACATGCTACAACCACCCACCATAGTTTTCCCCGCCAGGCTCAGGGAGCTAAAGGGAAGGGGAAGAGTGTGGCTGCATGCAGTCAAGGAGTGTGACCCAATGGCTCTAAAAATTATTCAAGGGACAGTCTATTTCCACTTATAGCTGCTGTAGTAACAAACTTTGATATGAATCATTCATTCATTTCAGGAATCTTGTCCCAGACCTCGAGTTTTCGGTAAGCCGTAGACCTGATCCTCACGTCTGGAGATACCTTGGGAGGAGAATCGATAATCACACTTACGCCGATAGTGTGGTATGACCCTCGAGGCGATAGTTTCGGTTGAAATCTCTTGGTGGCAGCGTCGAGGCCTTACGACGTTGGTCTCAGTATGGATTGGATTCACAGTTCATACTCAGATTGACTGTATTAGGCAAAAAGGTTTTGGTCTAACTACAACGTCTGGATGGGGTTTCCTTGGTCGGTGAAAAGGAAACCCTAAGAAACACAATATAAACTCATGCACAGGAGGGTTTGGTCGATCACTCTTGAGTATGTCAACCTTACCCTCGTGGCAGTGGGAGTTTTGAGTTTCTGGTCTAATCAGCAAGTGGATGCCACTTGAGTTCGAGGATGACGACCATGTACTTAAACGGGACTCACCTCGACGAGGTTTACGGAGATGTGGCTCAGGCGACAAGTTATCTTCGAGGCTCAATGAACCTTTCTAGGTCCTCAATAAGGTAGGTGGGGTGGTTTACCGCTTGACCTTTCCACCTCAGTTGCACGGGGTGCATGAAATCATCCACGTACCTCGGCTGAGGAGATACGTGCATGATCCTTCACACATCATCGAACTCAGGGAGTTGGCTGTCGATGATAGGGAGACATGCATAGAGGTTCCAGTGAAGATCAAGGATTGACAGGAGCGGGTCCTACGGGAACGGTCGATTCCTCGGGTTCACTTTCACTGGCAGTTCGGGGACCTCCAGGTGAGCACATGGAAGCGGAAGGCTCATATGCATGCTCAGTACCACTTTTGTTTCCCTAGTGTGTTGTATATCTTTATGGGGACGTAAAGCCCTGAGGTGGGAGTAATTTAAAGACCTAGAAATTTCAAGGAAATCTTTTTCTTAATTTCTTTTTAATTTTACGAGTTTTTGGTTTCTGACGGCACCTGATTCCGAGGCCCGGTGTGCTCGGAATCAATTCCTGAAGTTTAGCTCGAGTATGTTCTCTGAACGAATGAGCGTGTTTTTCTAACTTTTGAACCGGTGCTCGGAATTGAAATCTGAGGGCACCGATGGAATCACCATGCCGATTTTCGCTTAAGTGGACTTTCACCTCGACGGTAGATGATCGAGTTTGAGAGTTGGTAATTGGGTTTCACGTGGGTTAATAAAATAAAATAAGTGACAACATATTTTATCTTTGTTGAACTCACGCCATGTGGATAGTGATGGTTAAAAGATCCACATGGGAGTTGGTGGTGGGACCTCCACACCCTAACCTCCCATGGGAGGATAATTAGGGTGGGGACCATCGAGCAACATAACCTCCCACGAGAGGTTACGACATGGGGTCCACACGGGGCTTAACCCCCCATTTAATGGGAGGGGAGGAAATCTTTCAATACTCTCCCATTAACGAGGGAGAGCCTCTTGGACTCTAACTCCCCTCTTAGTGGCGGAGAATAAAACCTCCTCAAAACCCCCCATTTAATGGGAGGAAACTCCTTGACCCTCTCCTTGTTAATTAGGTGGGGACCACCTGGGCCCTTAAACCCCCTAGAAACTCCCCAAATTAATTATGTCATCCACTTGGGCAATTAATTTGGTGGAGCCTCTCCACTTTTTGAATTTTGAATTGTGCCAAATATCATGAACTTAATTAAGTTGGGCCCACTGAATTAATTTCTACCACCAAGAATAATAGATTATATTCTATTATTTAGGGCACGTTCTTGCGCTTTTGGTGGAGAGGTTGAGAGAACTTCCTTCTCCAGTGAAGAACGCAAAGAACGCCGACGACGCTTCTTCCCCGATCTTCTTCGACCTTCTTCCTCGAAGCCCCCCCATTATGAAATGGTGATTCTCAGAGGACCCTCCTTCCTCCCTCCTTGTTGTCAACACACCGACACATGAACTCGGAAGTGGAAGCGTGCGGTGAGAGACGCCATCCTCGGAGATCGACGACGCAACACCGTGTACCGCGAAGCTGACGATTCTCTTCTCCGGGATGCCATCGACGCTTACAGAGTCTTCTTTCGTGACGTTCTTTTCCGTGATGAACCTTCGTTCAACGGCACCTCAAAGTAGGGGTTAATTTATTTGTGTTCGTGAATACTTTTGTCGTCGTTCATTGTTTCAAATTGGGCCACCCGTAATCGTAATAACGGGAAGAGGTCGGACCGCACGAACACGACCGACCCTCCTCCCCCCTTGATTCATTGAACTTGTTGCGGCACGATCAAAGGCAGCGCAGTGCCGTTGCACCGTGAAAAAACAATGAAGGATGGGTGAAGAAGCGTGGCGTCGTCGCGCCGCACCGTTGAGGTCGAACAGAGCCGCAGCGCCGTCGCGCCGCGCCGGAGAACCCCAAAGAGGCCGCGACCGGAGTGGGGCCGCGGTGCCATCGCGCCGCGCCGATCGAACAAGGTGGCGGCCTATGGCCACGGTGGTGTGGGGAGTGGCGGCCGGACCCGCCGGCCGTCGGAGCAGGAGGGCGGGACCGCGGCTGCAGTAATGGGCCGGTCGTTTCAGGGGGATACCGGGGGTTCGTAACCCCCGGCTCGAAACAAAGAGCTTCCACGACGTGGGGCCCACGACTCTTCAATCAGGGGGCAGCGCGCCCCCTGTCCCGCTCAGCTCGGCCAGCCGAGCTGGCCATGCGGGCCGCCCGAGCGCGCCAGGCCGCCGGGCCGCCAAGGCCGGGCCGGGCCACACCCTAATGGGCCAAACCTGGACCCGGTTCCGATTTACCCGGGGGGGGGGGGGGGGGGGTATTGGGCTGGGTTGGACCGGGCCCAGACCCCCTATTTTCAGACATATCCATTCAAATTCCCATAACATGGGATATGAACCTCCAATCGACGCACCATCAATTGAGATACGATCCTTGGATCTAGACGGTTGTTTCGGTTTATTACACTCAAGATTTCGGAGAACTTTGGGTACGGCCGGGTTGGTTCGAGCACGAAACCAACCGGGCCTTCGGAGCAGAAATGCTTATAACTTGAGCTCCGGACATCCGATTGACGTGCCGTCGACTTTGTTGGATTCTCTTGATAAGACGGATGTTTTGGAATACTTCACCTGAGGTTTGGATGCAGTTGGAGTATGGTCGGGTTGGATTGTACCCAAAATCCAACCGGGCACCTGGAACGGAAAAGCTGATAACTTTTAGACCGGACGTCTGTTTAACGAACTGTCAGCGGCATTGGTGATCACGTTGAGAAACGGTACCTATGAGTATACCCTTTTAGAGTTTGGGATATAGTTGAGATACGGCTGGGTTGGTTCATACACGAAACTAACCGGGCCCCTGGGATGAAAAGGCTAATAACTCACAGATCAGGCGCCCGATTGATGCGCCATCTGTTGCGTTGAGACCCCTATTACGAGGAGGTAAATTGAGATAATTCTTCATGGGACTTGTGATTCTTGGAGTATCGACATGTAGCTCATGGAGAGGACCCTCCCGGAGACGAGCGTGCGGAGTACGGAGACTGTGTAGCTGGATGAGACCTGACGACCGCTTGACCGACTCGACGTGGAGTGAGTCGACTAGCCTAGTGGATAGAGCACTACTGTGTTTGGGTGAAGACCCATAGTGGATGGAGCACTATTGTGTTTGGGTGAAGACCCGCGATACTCAATATAAGCAGTACCTCTGCAAGCTATTGGGGGTGGGGGTGCACTACTGTGTTTGGGTGGCAGACCCCGGCGGGAAGCACTACTGTGTTTGGGTGGCTGACCCGTGGTACGCGATAGGAGGAGTACCTTAGGAGTCTTAGGTTAGTGAGCAATACCTCGGAGTCATGACAGGATCACTGTACTCGTCAGAGACGGGACTCTTCAGCAGTTACAGTTTCGATAATGAAAATTCTGGTTTGAGCTGAGTTTATGACCTTTGTGTTAACCTCATGATTGAGTTGGGTCACTTGATAACGTAGGTATATGTATGGTCATATACCTAGGTAGTGGTTATCCGTTTATTTCATGACCTTTTTGGTTTCTCATGATTGAGATGGGTTACTTGATAACTTAGTTATAAGTATGGGCTTATACCTAAGTAAGGGTTTTATGTTGATATCCAACTTTGTGGTTATCCTTTCTGGATTTAGTGAGACCTTGAGGGTCTCAGGGTCCCTACTGAGTATTGTATACTCACCCCTGTACGGGCTATGCCCACACCTCATTGGGTTGGTTTCAGATGACGGGCAGTGCTGAAAGAGGCCGAATGTTTGAGAAATGGACGGTACACAAAGATGGACCTCACGACGAGTCAGTATCCGGAGGTGGACTTCACGATGAGACAACTCTCGGAGGAGGTTGACAGGCGAGAGCATTGTGGGGGATATCTGTACCTACCATTAAGGTAGGATTCATGGTGGATGATCCAGGAGCTGCGCTATCTGTACCGACCATTCAGGTAGGATCCGAGGAGGACGACCCAAGAGCTGCTTCCATTCTTCCAGCTGTTTTTCTTTTCTGTTGTACTTTCGTTCAGATGTAGCTGTACTTTCAATTGCATTTGTATTCTGGCCGACATACTTTTCAGCAATTTTCTTATGTACTTAGTGTATTAATTCTGCTTTTACTCTGTGATGTTTTGATTACTTTTTGTAAATTCAATGCCTTCGCAGTTATCGGGATTTACGCCTTTGGTGCTAGTCACCAGCCCCTGGCCTATGGAAGGCGTGCTTGGGGTAGTCACGACACGGGCCCCAAGGACAGGTCGTGACATATAATATATAATATATAATATATAATATATAATATATAATATATAATATATAATATATAACAAATAATATATAAGGATTTTTCTGATATATTTGGGGGATTCCTTCATCGTTGTGCTTGTCATCTCACTGATGCCCTAGATCCATGCCACAGGGTCCTGCTCCCCCCTCCAGATCCGAGGGGCGAGTCTCGCGTCCGTCAGCATTTGGGAAGAATAACCCATCTTATGTTTGTTCTCTACCCTTTCCTAGGATATCTATTTCTCCAAAATTCCCAAATCTCTTCCAGGAGGCACCACAGTTATCTCTACTTCCGGAAGAGCTTAATAGCGCTGAGGATCTGTGCAAATATACATTGGTGGCTCGATTTCTTCCTCATCGAACCTCGGTAAATTTTTTTACCATGTTTTTCCCTGATTATTGGAAGCTTAATCTGAGAGCGGTATTCGGGTTTCTTGACCAAAGACACATAATTTTTCATTTCAGCTTAGAGAAAGATTTGGTTTTATCTTGGTCGAGGGCCCCTTGGATGTGCGGTGAATATTCCTTCTATTTATTCTGGTGGATCCTTGATTTTCATATTCCGCGGGATCCATCGTTGGTTTAAACATGGGAAATTCTCCCTAGTCTTCTGCTTTCATTTCAAAATACTTCTATTCTCAGTGCCATTGGAAACATGATTGGGTGGTATTTATGCTCGGGTCAACGGACTAAGTCTGCGGGACACCCAATTTTCCTACGTATCTGTGTTGAGGTAGATGTTTCCAAGGCACCTTTGCGCTGTGTCTAGATTACTGAGGGGAAGGATTTCCGCTAGATGCAAAAGGTAGTCTTTGAATAGTGGATGGTGTTCTATGTAGGATGTCGACGGTTTCGACACCTGGAGGCTGTTTGCTGCAGTGGCAAGGTGGGGGTTATCTCATGGGTGGTGGAGACGTAGTGTAGTGGTGGCTGTGATATTGTTATTGATGAGAGGCTACCTCAAGAGGTTTTTAAGGGAGGAATTGGGGTGGATCTGGTAGTGTCTGGGAATGTGAATGGGGATCTGAGTTCTCCTATGGAAACTGTTGTGTGCTCCAATGCAGGAGATTCCTCTGGAAAGGGTGCTCGGTTGGAGGATTCTTGCACTACTATGGCTCTAGTTAAGGATAATTCTGATGGGAAGTTGGAGAGGGAGATGAGGAAGAGTCTTATTGCCGCTATGTCGAGTCCTACTTATAGTATGAAGGCAATGCAGGTGTCTATGAACCCAACTGGGTTGAAAATTTTTGACAGGCTGAATGGTGACCTTGGTGTTAAGTCCCGATCTGTAGTGGATGGGGCATGCCATCTGCAGTTGGTTCCTATATCTCAGGAGCCTTTGGCGAAATTGGCTTTGGGTTCAAAGAATATGGGGACCCCTAACTCCAATGGAGTTATGACCTGCAATCTGTTTGGAGTCTGGAGTTTGAGGAGATGCTGTTGATGATGGAATGTCCTCAGGTGACAGAAGGTGGTGTCTTACAGGATATAGTCACTAACAAAAGAGGAGAAGTGGAAGTGACAGTGGAGAGGGAGTCTTTTGTTGATCCTAGTATTTCTCATTGCGGGGAAAACATGAAATATCTAAAATGATATACACTAATAGTCTTTTTGAGAAAGGGTGAGGAGAAAATGATTGTTACCAGGAGGTACACGTCTCTGGAAAATGGGGGGATCTATATAATAGAGAAAAGGAGAATACTAGTGGTAGGACCTGACTCTCTAATAGTGAGATTGGTCTAACAGGGAAGAAGAATGTGTTAGGGAATGAGAAAGCTGGGACTGCTCTGCCAAGAAGGAAGCAGTGGAATGATTACTCTTCTATGCCGAAGCCGATGACGACTAGGTCCTCTGTCAGTGAAAGAAAAGGAATGTAGTCCTCTGAGGAGTTCCTATATTTGGAAAAGTTAAATCTCAGAACGAAGTATGTCAAGACTCTGGCATAATATGAAAGCTTAGAGTGGGAGTCGGCTACAGCAGATGAAGCAATGGATCATGGTTATGGGGATGGGCATGATTTCTATGATATGTAGTTGTTTTTCTCACTTGTGTTGATTTCTTTGTGTACTTCTTCTTTTATTTTAATAAATGGTCAGGGACATTGTCTCTGGTTGAACCTTCCTGATATAATATATAAGCAATGTATAAATAATAAATTAATTAAAATGTAATTGAATATATGATAAATAAATATCAAATAAATATCAAATAAATAAATAATAGAAAAATAAAGAAGTAATTAATAAATGGTAAATGATAAATAATAAATAATAAATAATAAATAATAAATAATAAATCATAAATCATACAACATAAATAATTAATAGTAAATAATAATTAGTAAATAATAAATAATAAAAAATAAATAAAAAAATATAAAAAATAGTAAATAGTAAATAATAAGTAATAAATAATTAATAATTAATATTAACTAAAAATTAATAATTGATCATTGAGAATTAATATGTAAGCATTAAAATTTTAAATTTAAAAATTTAAAAATAATTAATAATTAATTAATTAAATTTTAATAATTAATTAATAATTAATTAAATAAAAATACTAAATAATTAATAATAAATAAATAAATATTAAGTAAATAATAATTGATAAATAAATAATAAATTAATAATTAGTAAATTAAAAATAAATCACTAATAATTAATAATAAATAGTAAATAAAAAAGACTAAATAATCAATAAATAAATAAACAGAGAAATAAATAATAAATAATAATAAATAATTTATAATATTAAATAGTAAATATTTAATATTTAATAAGTAATTAATATTTAATTAAAAAATAATCATTAAATAATAAATAAATAATAAATAAATAATAAATGAATAACAAACTACTAATAAATTAATATTTAATGAATTAAAAATACATTAAAAAATAATAAAGAATAAAGAATAAAGAATAAAGAATAAATATAAAGAATAAAGAATAAAGAATAAATATTAAATAATGAATAATGAATCATAAATAAATAAATAAATAAATAAATATATTGATAAATAAAAAATAATTATTTAATAATTAACAATAACTAATAAATTATGATTATTAATTTATTATTAATAATTAATAATTACTAATTAATAGTTAATAAATAATATCTATTTTTCACCATTCAATATTTAATATTTAATTATAAATTAAGAAATAAATGATAATTAATTAATTAATTAATAATAAATAATTAATGAATAAAGAATAAATACATAAATAATAAATGAATAATTAATAGTAAATAATAATTAATAAATTAATAAATTAAAAATAAATCAATAATTATTGTGGACATAATAACTAAATAATCAATAAATAATTACATAAATATTAAATATTAAATTAATAAATTAATAATAAATAATACTTAAGTAATAATAATTAATTAACTAATAATAAATAAATAAGTAATAAATAAATAAATAAATAATAAATAAATAAATAAATAAATAAATAAATTAAAATCACAAAAAGTTAAGAACTTCTAAGAACCCTAAAAACACTAAAATGACCATCTAATATAATCTATGACTCCCTTTTTAGTGCCACAACAAGTCAAATCGAAGATCATGAAATGAGCTTTGATATTAAATATGGTACTGGTTAAACGGACTCATGTATTAAGAGTAATAATGGTTGTAATTTTAAGAAATCGGTGTTTGCTACTAAAACCTCTATTTTAGAGGAATTCTAGGCCTTTCTGGTTGAATAAATAGGAGTACAATACTCATAAAGATGGTACCAGATCTATGCTATGTAGATCTCGTCGTAGGCTTCAATTTGATATGTGGGAGAGCCCAAATGGACACTCGGATTAAATGTTACCGTCGTTTTATGTTCAAGTTCGATTTTAGTCTTTTAAATTTTGAAAATATTTTTTCCACTGATTATCACATGATTTAAATTACACCTAGTTTTTTCTCATTTGATAAGCTTGTATTTGACTGGTTAGGAAGTTGAAATGGACTCTAGGATCATATGTTATTGTCATTTGATGCTAAAGTCTGTTGTTCTACTTATTGAAGACTTGTTTCCAGTTTAAAAAATATTACCAACTAATAATTATAAATATTAAATAATTGACACCTTAAAAATATTTAAAAATATAAATAGTAAACTATATTTGATTTTAAATAATAAATAATAAATAAATAATTTTTTAAAATTTTCTAAATAGTTGCGGCGGTTTTGAAAATACCACAGCTTTTTCAGGGTAGTTTTTTTAGAAACCTGCCGCTAAAATTATTATTATATTTATTTAGTAGATATTTAAAAAAAATTACAACAATTGCGGACGTTTTTTCATGGAGGTTTTAAAAACCTCCACTAAATATTTGATCAAAAAATATTTAGTGGCGGTATAAAAAACCGCAGCAAAAAAACCACCACTAAAACACTATTTTGTCGTAGAGAAAAATCTAAATACATTTTATATCAGTGTATTCGTCGATTAATCACACTTCTATTCATTGAACAAATGGTTTCTCAACTCCTAGACATATGTAGTTAAGTGGAAAAATTTTTATATGCTACCATGTTTTAAGCAGCATGAATTTCTCATTACATACATAACCATAGTTAATTATTGATTAAAAAAATTGGATGAACAGTCAACAACATAAAGAAAAATGAAAATGATTTAAAATAACTATTTATGCCTAAGCATTAATTATGCAGGAAATAGTTTATTATAGTCAATGAATGCATTTTCAGCTAAACTAACTGACTCCCCATTATCACTTCCCTATAGGGTCCACTATATAATATTTTATATATTTTGATCTATTATAAAATTTAATTATTAAATGTAATTTATAGATTCACAATTTAAAATTTTAATTAGAATGGGGTTTTATGATGTTACCAAGAAATGTAATTTATATTACCAAAATCTATAATAACATTGACATCATGAATCTCCTAGATAAATGACGAAATCAAAGGTGAATATATTATTATATTGATAGAAATAATGTATACGAACTATATAAATCATAGATAATAAATTGTTATGATTGGATACATCCCAAAATTATAAAAAATCACATATATTCTTACAATTAAAAAGATTTTATGGGTGAAACAATGTTTGGGTCTTGAAGGAAACAATGTATTTAATGATAAAATTTCAAACATATTTTAATACAAGGGTAACTCAAAAAATCCCATTTCTTCTTATTATAATGGTATTCATTTCCTATAATATTCTTTTTTATTATATATTAATTTAATGAGAAATAATGGGAAAATGGATTCCAAGACAACCTAAAGAATCCCATATTGTATATTATGGTTTGTATGGAATCCATTTTCATATTATGATTGTTGGAATTAAAATATGACGGTGATGAATATTTATAAAAGGGTTCAAAAAGAACACACGGAGTTTAGGAGTTCTAGAATATCCATTGAATTAAAAGATAACCAATATGTTTTCTCAAGAAGACTTATCTTCCCTCTAAACCGGAATATCATTTCCTCCAAAATTATTTTTCCATTATTAAAATACAATTTATTTTTAAAAAATTTGGTAGTCTTCAAATATACTGATTTCATGGACATGCATTTTTGCAGTGAACAATTATCACTTCATTGTTAAAGGATTTCATACAAGATATATTCTATCATTTACCTTGGAGAATAATGCACATGAACCATACTCCCTGATTCCTTCAATCAAAATGATAATCGTGTCTTTATTGGAACATATGAAGATATAATACTGGAACTAGATGGTTTTATTGCACATTACTACATTTACATTTCATAGAGTTACAACATATGGTCAAAATGAACAATGTAATCTCATATGATAACAAAAAACTAACTAGTAAATAAAATTATCCCTCCAATGTTCTATAAAGATGAATAATTAATTTATAAAATTTGTAAATGGGCTTTGTGTGAATCTTACTATACAGAATTTAATTATCCTATAAAAGATAATCATGCAAAATCCATTTATGTGATAAACCTCAATTTGGACAACTATAAGTCATCAAATGTTCTCATTAGGAATTTTAATGTTGGTCCTTTGGTAATTTCTAAATATTAGGGAAAATGATATACAAATCTGTATCATGGGGAATCTAAAATCAGAAATGAACAAATTTAATTATCCTTTTAAATCACGTTTCAAAGACAACCAAAATTAATTCTATGAGGTCTGGTGTATAATGACTTGAATAAATAGGATCCTTGAAAAATTGTTGACACATAGAATCTTTAGTCTCATGAATCCAATGCATATGGAATAAGATAAATAATTATGTACCATATAGTAAAAATTTATTTTCAAAATGAAAAAGGACATCATATGATAATAATCCAACTAAGGGGTCAGTGTGAAACATAAATCATTAGTTTCACAATTATTTTTGGTTAATTTCTACATTTTTCGAATCAATTGAATGTGAAATCATCTTTTATTTAGTAGACTATAAATTAAAATGAAATTACACTAAATTACTTTTATGAAAACAATAAATCAGGTTTAACAACTTGAAGTGTCCAACGTGCTTCAAATGCATTCAAATTTTGGGTGTAGGATCCCTATTCAATCTATTACTATTTCGAAATAATTCAGGCGAATCAAATACCATATGTGTTTGATATCATAAATAAATCAAATTTCACTCATCATTTTGAGTTTTATATGATACATTGAAAAAATTGGTTTTATGACCCTTATTGGATGTAGAATTGCATTAAAATTACATTTTAGTCCTTTTTATGTAATTAAAGATTTTTTTAAAAATTATATTATAATTTTAGATATATGTAACATATGTTATAAATAGATTTTATTGTGGGTTATTCATTAAAAAATATATAAAATCCTCTCATAATGTTTTTTCATCAATTTTGTATAGTCAATATAATAAAATGATTCAAGAATTGAAAATTGAATTACTCTATAAATTATTTGATCTTTCTTGAGCATTTACATGGCCAGTATATCGTATTTAGTAGAAATAGAGATTCTTATATATTAAGAGGTTAATTAAAATAATTTCCATATTTTTTAAAAGTACATTTCAATTTTTATAATATAATTATGATGTTAAAAAATTTATTTTATTAAATATATAATTAATCTAGTTGATTTAAAAAAATCAATTTTTTAATATAAAATCTATTAATTTTCTTAATAATAATAAAAACAATATTATATAATTTATTATTGTTTTAAAATGAAATGAAATTTAATATAATATAATTTTTACCACTATCAAGCACCCCTACACAAGTGTATGTATTATTATTTACCTTTATTAAATTACTTTCTATCATGACTAATTAATGATATATTTGATTTAAAAAATGGTAAATTCCCTAATTCATTATCTAAATAAGGGTATCGTTGATTCGATTTACGGGTAATCCCAAAATGGTTTTTTCTATATAAAGGAAACTCCATCATGTTTTGTAAGGGTGGATTAGCATTTAGGCTTGCATACAATTATGATTAGTAGCTCATTCCCTACAAAATCATTACTCATTTTATCATGTTATGTTAGAAACCATCTTCAATAAATTGAGTCTTAACCAAAAAAGGTTTGTGTTTTTAATTATTGAGTATTGCAAACATGTTGTCTCAAGTTGTTGTAGTTTTTATAATGGTCATTCAAACTTATTTGTATATTGTTAGTCTCCAACTCTTTAATGTTTTTTATGGTTTCCATTTTCTGATGTAATGGTATATCTAAAGCTATATTAGGGTGATTTATTTCTCTTATTAAGGAGAACAATGAAACAATGTTAATAACATTACATCAACTCATATTTTATCAAATGAAACTATAATATATATCATAAATTCCTGAAAATAAAAAACTTCCTTTAGATTCCTATTCCTTTATAAGTTAATGGAATAAACTAAAATATTCATAAAAAATAGTGTATCAAAATATTGAATGGAATTGAATGAAATTTTAATAGTTACATACATAATGTTGGGATGTTAAAAGTAGTCATGTGAGGAAATAAAACTAAAATTTCGATTTATTTGGATTAAATAGAACGTTTAATTGAGTTTTTTAAAAAAAAATGAGACACTAAATAATATTTATTTTCATAAAATCCTAGAATCATTCACCTTCAATTATCATTTTCAAAAAATTATTGTTGATTAAAAAATTTCTATTTAAGCCTGGAGAATCTTTTGTAAATCAGTTGACACTTTCATATGAGTTTTTATACATGTTTTTCTTGTTCTATAGTTAGAGGGAACTCACTTAATGAAATAAAATTCACCAGAACTAATTATAATGTCACTTCCTTGTATTTAATATATGTTTTATGTTGATGGATGGGTTTTATAGATATTTTTTCATATGGTTTTGAAATTTATTTCACATTCATAATGTCATCTTAATAGATATAAATTTTCTTGAATAATTTTCTGAATCTATATCAGATGATCAAAATAAATGAAATGAATTAATAGGAAATAATAGATGTGACCCGCATGAAATATATTAATATTAGTAATTATTTTCAAAATATGTCACTATTTCAATAATCTAGTGTAAATATACATGAAATAATGAGAATTAACATTACAAAAAATTAATTATAACATACATCTGAATAATGTAGAACCTCTATTCAAATACAACTATTGTATTCAAATACTACTTGAAAATAAAAAAATCTTTATCCTGAATATTATTTAGTTTGCATGATATTTTTTGTGTTGTGAAACTAATTTCCCTTGATTCCATTTTTTTGGTTATGTTTGAGTGTTGAAAAAACCTTTCATAACTAAATTATAATTTAAATTTAATGTTAAATTTTTTGTTTAAATATTCATTCCAAGAATTATTTTGAGGTTTGATCATGTATTATATGCAAAAAATATGATTGTGTCTTTTTCTCAATTTTTATTCACAGGAAATTGTGGTGGATGTAGGATGGTAAGAATGTGTGAGTTGTGGAATGTAGCAATAATGGTAAATTATTTCACATGGTTGTGAGGTGATTGTTACACAATTGTTTTAATTATATGGAAATTGATGGATATTGTTGGGATTCGATAAATAAATATTGGTTGTGTGGAATAAAATGAATGAATTTGGAACCCCGTTCTATATTAGAATTAAATAAATTGTAGTTGTTAAATAAATAGATGATGATAAATTGAAATATAGGGGATGGAAGTAATGGGTGATGGTTGTAAGTGGGTTTTCATTATATATATTATTAAATGGTTTAATGAACCATTTATTGGTTGGAGAAAGAAAATATGTAATTTAAAATATGAATAACTAATAGTCGAACTATTATATATTGTTATAGTTGTTATCATGTAATATATAGTTAGTAGCATTATAGATACTATTTTGGTTACTGATTGGGTTTGGTGATGAAATTTTATATTAGATGAATTTATATAGTTCTGTTTTTGTGCTCCCTAGGTTATGATTTTTATGTGACAATATCTGTAATTATATTTTTCTCATTTTTTTACTAATGCGTGCCATATTAATTAGATAAACACAATGATTCCAACATGTTTCTTATATTCGGTGTTTTCCTAATATTAAGCTTCGTGATGGAAGATGGTCGGACACCCCCACTTCCATGATCTACCATTAGTATCACTATCTCACATAGTTTTTATGGATGAATATTAGTTGGGTTTGTGCATTATAGGATGTGTAAAACATGTTGTTTTCCTTCATATTCACGACAACCTCTATAAGGATACAACCTTAAAAAATTTCACAATAATGATTTTTTGTCCGTAAAAGTACATCTATCACATTAAGGATCTTTCAAGGCTAGTGGTTTTATAGAATTATTCCATAACTAATAAATAACAACAAAAATATTACAATGTAGACACTTTATATCACTATCATTTTTTCACAGAATAAAACAATTTAAAATAAAACTATATTTAATTTTCATGATTTTTTTTCATAACATTAATCATTACGTACACCATTATTCTACCCATCTTTATAACAGGAAATTTTTTAAAAAACTGATATTAGAAGAAAAATCACATTAAGGGATATAAATTGAGAAATTGTTAGAGAATTAATCACATAAAACCCAATAAAAACATTTTATAAAAACTTATTTACAGGAATAGAAACATCAGTCATTCTAATTGGGACATATTTACCTTATCACTATTATTTTCACTATTACATATGGAAAAACCATTCAGTCCACTTCCATCTCTAAAGCTCCCAATGCATTGCAGAGCTATAATGGGGATCAACCGTCATATCTTGAGCTATAAGGGGCTCAAACCAATATATCTTGATTTATAATGGGTATCAAACCATAATATAATGAGATATAATGGGCTCAACAAAATATAAGAAATATACGAGGAATATATCATGAATAAAAAACTTGATACCTCCCTTAAACCCTTGAGAAAATTACATTCATATTTTCAAAATACCATTTTTCTGTATTAGAATTCTCTCTTAAAATATAAAAATTGTGCAAATAATAATAGATTTTTATTCTTGAAAAATAAAAAATAAAACATATTTTGGATACATTAATTAAATTATGCTTATAAAATTAGGGTAAACCTCTCATTCCATAAAAACAATCATTTTAACTTCCATAAAAGAGTAATTTTAAAGGATTTTAAAATGATATTCGATTACATAACAAATAAAAAAAGATCCATTTTCGAAACACATGAGAGAAATTAATATAGTCAAACCGAAATAAAAAATTTCTAAAAAACTAATTTGACAACATTTAAATGAAATAGAAATATTTATCAGAATAATTATTTAAAACATATAAAACAAAATTTTATTTAATGAGTCACTTTCCTTGGGGTTGAATCCATTAATATATTTTAAAAAATGTTGTATAATTGTTAGAATAATTTTAATAGTTATTACACAACTGAAATCATTTTTATAATATATTATATTATATTTTTATAACATTTTGTATGCATTTATTAAAATTATTTTTTTTTAAAAAATTTTGTTTTGAGTTCATTATTTTCTTTGTTTCCATGGTCTATTTATTTATGGTCATCCTTTTCAAAATGAAACTATAAACCAGAAGTTATAAAAAACATATATTTAGTTAATTCTTAAAATTACATGTGAATTTATCCATTCCAAAATTTCAGTTATAAAGAAATTGAAAATCATTGTCCATGAATGAAGCGAATTAACACGTCACGAATAATGATTTCATTATAAATGAATAAATGTAGAAGTTGAAATATTTTATGATTAATATAACATAAACAAAAAAATACAATATTATATTTTTGAAATTGTAGTTTTCATGAAACATTGGATATGATATGAGGATAAAGTATAAGTGAAAATGAATTTAAATTTGAAAAAAAGAATCTTTATTTTTGAAAATCCTTCCTTTAGAACCTCCTCAAGTCTCTTGGAAGTGGTCTTTTTTGAGACCAGTAGCTGAAGAAAGTTTCTCTGGAGGATGATTAGTGAATTTGAATGTGGTTATCAGAGAATTACGTCTCATGGTGCAACAAATATGTGAATGATAGAGCCTCCTTTTATAATTGTGGTGAGGGGTAACATATGAATTAATCAAATTATAAAAATATAATAAATTTATTAGTGTTTATGACTTAAAAAGGCATCAAAATTATATGATATCCCATTTTTGAAGGAATTATATCATTTCCCCTAATCATTATATGTTTTATTTATAAATTCATTAATTAAATATGTTATTCATGAAAATAATTAAATTTTTCAAATTAAGAACTATTCACAATCATGAGTTTAAGCACATCAATTTTTTTTCTAATTATAATTAATTTGTTCATTATATATTAGACATGTTATTCATACCTATATAAATATTCAATTGTCCTAGAAATATTAAAATATATTAATTTTAATTTTTTTAAAATCGTTAATTTTATTTATTCATGAATTAAATATTTATTGAATCGTTATTTCTGAGGCCATTAATGTAAATATTTCGTACATAAAAGTTAAGTAAAAATTATGTGAAAATTATAATTTTCTCATTTTTATAAATAATATAATTTTTTTGAAAAAACTATTCAAAAACATTTTTTTAAAATATTACACTAATTGAAAGTTATAGTGCGAACCGATTGTATTGTTTTTATTAAAATATTATAAAGGGGATAATGTAATCCATGTGGGTCCAAAATGTCCCCAATTAGAAGAAAAAAAAATATTAGATGAAACAAATACATAAAATTTAACTTATATAGTTTATGTATTAATTATGTATTGTTATAAATTTAATTGAAATAATTTTTTTATTTATTTCATCTTCTCGCATACGCATTGCATCAGCACTGCATTAGCATTACATAATCATTAATGTTAATTCTTTAATATATAAATGTAAAAAAATTACTATTATAAAAATATGTTAATTAAGTTCCAAATAAATTTATAGAGTCATTCATTATTCATAATCACTCATATACATGTCAATACAACATATTAAATTTATTATTGTATCTTTTATTTCAATATGTAAGCATTGCAAAAGAATTTGGACAAGATTAAATTTATATTATTATAAAATTAAAAATTAACATCGAGAAAAAAATAATACATAATAATTAATATAAGTGTCTTGATGATAATTTTTGGACCTCAATTATTATTTATAAAAAATGAAAAATGACATTGCCAATGTTGTGTAGGCACTGCAACAACACTAATAATATTGTTTATACATTTCATGAAAAATTTATAACATACATGTTATGAATTATTTCTATAAAAGATGAGAATAATGAAACCAAAATTTTATTATTCAATAAATATTTTAAAATTTATTTTGTAATTATTTATTCATGATGTCATAAATAATAAAATATTTTATTTGAAACCATATTCTATACTATTTACCAAAATATCAACATTTTCATAAAATTATAAAAAATTCATTATAAGATAATTTAATTATTATTAATTAAAAAAATTAAATTCATTTTTTTCAAATTAAAATTTTATAATATAAAAAGATAATGTTTTAGATAAGTAACCATATAATAAATTATTCATTTTGAGAATCAAAAATAAAAATAAAATTTTCTATAAATACTTAGGTTGTTACACTCTCTCCCCCTTTAAAATTTCATCCTCAAAATTTTATTCACTTCTTAAACAATTGAGGATACATTTTCTTAGGATTTTTCGGATTTCCATGTTATTTCTTTTACATTGTGGTTTATCCACCAAACCATAACATGATGAATTAACTTGTTCCAAAAATATTTCTCTTTATGATCAAGAAATGAAAAAGGATTATCTTTATAAGAAAGGTTCTCTTCCAGTTAAACTACTTCTTGGATCAAAACATGAGACGACACTAGCATGTATATTCATAACATGAAAACATGAAAAACATTTTCTTCTTAATATAAATTCGGAGGTAAATCTACTCGGTAGTAAACCGGTCCACCTTTATTTAATATTTCAAATGTCCAAATGAACCATGGACATATATTTCAATTCTAAAGAGAACACATAGGGCTTTTACAAGAAGATATTTTGAGGAAAACATGATCACCAGCCTCTAATGAAAGGTCTTTCCTCATATTATCTGCATATTGTTTCTACCTACTATGAGAAATACTCACGTGTCACTGAATCATATTATATTTTTCTTCCATTTACTCCACTAAATTGGGTCCCACCAACTTTCCTTCATTGACTTCATCCCCAAATGCAGCTGTTTAACACTTTATTCCCTATAATGAATCCAAAGGTTCCATATATACACAAGAATGAATAATATTACTATAATATAACACAACTAATTAATGCGGATGATCCAAATATCTCTGGTATTCCATTTTATAGGCTAGTAGCATGTTCTATAGTATCTGAATTATTTTTTCCCACTTCACATTTAATTGAGGAAGAAAATCTATATTGAAATTTCATTTTGTTCCCAACGACTTCTAAAGGATTTGAAAATTGTTAAGATTGAACCGAGGATGATGAATTTTTTTAATGTAAATATAAATCCCAAGAAACATAAAAATTAATTTGAGGTATATATGGGAATGCTAATCTAGAGAAGGTGTATTTGGAATATGAATTTAATAGGAAACTTTATTCAAATGATCAATAGTAACCCGAATTTCATTCTTGCCTCGAGATGTCTTCGGTATCCCCACCACAAATTTCATGAATATATTTTCCCATTTCAACTATGGAACTGGAAAAGGATGAAGCATCCCCTTTGGTAGCTTCATCTCATCTTTATCTTGTTTAAATGTCAAAAATTTCAAGAAAAAAATCAGAAATATAACATTTCAATCCATCCTACCAGTAGTACTCTCGAAGGTCTCTTTACATCTTTGTGCGGCAAAGATGAACTAAAAAAAGAGAACTACGATCTTCACATAACTATTCATTATTCATATAGGAATCACAAGGTACATATAATATTATCTAAAGCCACAAAAAACATTCTTTATCAATGTTAATATCAGGAAACATAACTTTATTAATCAATTAAAACTTTTTTTGCAACTCAATGTCTTCCTTCTACACATCCTTAATTATGTCTAAGAGAGACAAATACACTAATACCAGAAACCCAATAGTGTAATTTCTTGCACCAACAACATCCAAACCGAAATTCATCAAATCATAAACCAAACTGTCACATTCTAAATGTATCATGGTTAATGTAGCATTTTTCCAACACAAAGCATAATCCACTCTATTTTCCATTCCAATATGGTAATAAATCATGAAATATTAATCGTTCATTATTTTTTTCCATATTCTATGTCTCAGGAATAAATATATACTTCAATCATTTATGGTCAGTTTATATTTCACAGTTTACTCCATAAAAATGGTTCCTCCAAACATTTAATGTAAAAACAACAGAAACTAATTACAAATCATGGGTAGGGTAATTTAAATCAAGAAATATCAACTAACGTGATGAATATGAAATTTCCTGGTCATTCTACATTAGAACACAACCATGTCCCTTAAAATAAAAATCATTATAGATGAGAAATTCTTCGATAATAGAAGGTGGGGTTAAAACTATAGCATTCTCCAATATTCTTTTAATTCATAAAAAACCATCACATTATTTTTCCTAAATGAATTTAAATCCATTTCGAGTTAACATATTTAGTGGTCTACATAATCATGTAATATTTCCAATAAACCATCTATAATAGTCTACTAATCCAATGAAACTATGAATCTCAGTTATATTTTTGGGTCTTGGCAATTATTAAAAAAAATTAGTATGATCAATAGTTTTCCATCTTTGGAAATAATGTGAACAAGGAATGAATATTTTTTCCAACAAAAATTATAACTTGATGAATCTTTCAAGAAATTTATTTTTTTTATGATATTCAAAACAACCCTTATATGTCTTTTATACTATCATTTAGTTTTAGAATATTCCGAAATTTCATCAATAAACACAACCAAAAATATATCCAAGAACTAATGAAATATTCTATTCATAAGATCCATCAATACATCAAGTGCATTAGGTAACCAAATGGACATAACAAAAAAGTCATAATTCATATATCAAATATGAAATGTAGTCTTCGGTGAATCTGATTCATTTAACATCAATTGATGATACCCCAACTATAGGAAAACCTTCACCACATAATATGCTCCCTGGAGAATATCAAACAAATCATCGTTATAAATAATATGATACATTCTTTAACAGTGATGTTATTCAATGCTCTATAATCAAAGAAATGTCTCGTTGAACCATCATTCATTATAATAAGAAAGATAGAATCACCACATGGTGAAGTCCCTGGTTGGACGAAACCTTTATATAGAAATTCATAAAGCTTCATTTCAACACATAAAGATACTTTTGAACCATTATATATGGGGTTTTAGAAATTTTATTAGCATCAGCAACTAAATCAGTAGTAAATTCCACATATAAATCTGAAATAACATTAGTAAAACAATCACGAAATACATCAAGATACTCACTTAACACTAGAACTTAATCAATCTAAACAGTTCACGTTTTTCAACAATGTGTGCAAGATAATGATAATTTCCATCATTTAATAGTTTCTCAACTTCTTGATATGTTATCATTAGTATGGGTTCATTCTTCTACAAAAACTAAAACCCTTTCTAAAAAAACTCATTTTTATACAATCTATCGTATCATTATAAAAATAATTCCAATACATGCCAAGAATAACATAAAAATCCACTAGAGGCAATATAACAGGTTCTTTTAGGTAAAATAATTCCACATAAAAAGATAAGTAGATTCATATAATTTTTTTTACCTCAATATTTACTCCAGGTATGTTTACCATGAGTTCTAGATTCAATTTATGAGGTGTAATTTCAAATTTATCATAAAATATCTCTGAAATAAAAAAACGTGTTGACCCTGAATCTAACAACACATTTGAAAAATCAATAGAAAAATGAAATGTTCCAGATAGAACCTTGTTTTATGGATAGAAATTGATTTAAGTGGTTTTAAAAGATTTTACCATAGCCTTGTACTTCTAATATAGGATATTTTTTATCTTGGGTGACTAGATTCAGACATACATTATAATAATGACCAAATTCCTTATAGTTAATCAATATCTCTATCAAAATCTCATTATCATTTAGGGCATTTTTTTTTGGAAATCATGATACATTTTCCCAATCATTGTAAATTAGGATAATTTCCCATAATTTGGAATATATTCTCCAAGATTTTCTAACACACTTTTCTAATGAAGGAAAATTGATTTTCTTACCTCTAGATTTCATGGATGAATTCTTTCTCAATGCATGAAAACGAGACGGGTCCTTATTCTTGTCATCACAAGGAACAAACATGTCATAAAACTCCATATCATCTTTTTTATCATAATGAAAATCATTCTTATAGTTTTTAATGTCTCATGAAGTCAAAATTAATTGTAAAAATCGTTTCATACTAGAGTAAAATATACTAATTTTACTATAAAATCCCAGATTAAAATCTTGTACGAACCTGGAAAGTCTTCTAAAATTGGATTTATATGATTACATAGAATCATAATCTTTGTGGTTCAGTTCTATGAATTATTTCTCCATTTTATGTCAAATAATTTTAGTCAAATAATTTTATATAAAAAGACTCTTAATATCATACCATTCTATATTGTCAAGAAATTACAAATATCTATTTTTATTATCCAAAGGCCACCATTGATAACCTTCAACTTTAATCGAATAAATGGATAATATTACCTTTTAGAATTATAAATATCCCATGATATAAAATATCTTTTCTAAAGAATGGATCCATCCCTTAGTTTTTATTAGATCAGTCATTCTAAAAAATGCCGAATGATGTTGCCTCATAAAATGATCCAAAAAACACTTGTTTCTTCATGGTATATTAGGTTCATCCATATAATGAATACAACCACCATTTATTTTCTGGTTCAACTGATCCATTACTATCACAAATAACACGGTTATGATTCCCTTCATTCGATTCTGCAGATTGAGAAGAATATAATTCTATCAGTGCCTTTCTTTATGAAATCCCTTGTTTGTTCATTGGAAAACCCTTCATAATTAAAATATCTTAGTTGAATAAGCATGGTAATCATTAAATTCAAAATCAGTTAACTGAAAAAACAATTAGAAGACATTTAGGTTATTCTATTAACAATATATTAACCACTAATGTTATATAATAAATCCATTGATACTAAATAAATATAACGACCCAACATTAAAAAATTTCTTTACATGGACTTTTAGTCCAGAATAAACATTCTTTCAAATTTTAATCCTTATTAGGATTATAGATTTAAATAATTAAGCCATAAATTTTAAAAAACAACTCAAATATTAAAAATTAGACACTTCTACTCACTATCAATTTTT
Organism: Viscum album; assembly: GCA_963277665.1. Taxonomy (NCBI): domain Eukaryota; kingdom Viridiplantae; phylum Streptophyta; class Magnoliopsida; order Santalales; family Viscaceae; genus Viscum; species Viscum album. Next base: position 1,178,679,291 of record OY728134.1, on the reverse strand, counting down.
TCAAAAAATAAAACTCTTTAAAATAAAATGTGAATTTATTTTCTTGATAAAAATATCAATAACTGTAATGTATTGTATTTTCATGTATTATTTTATGATATTTAAAGGATTTATTTCGATACCATGTGGTGAGGCAGCATGCGATTTAAATGTTTCGATGTTCCTAAAACAATTGATTTAAAAAAATTATTCTTTTTAATAGCATATGCACATGGTTTTCCATAAAAAGTATAATAACTCAGAAATGGGTGCTCAGATAAAAAATGTGAGGGAATATTTGAGATCAAAATTGAATTATTACCATAGGAGTGACCTCACTTTGGTCGGTGTGGTTCATCTGTACAAAAAAGTCTCCTTGGTCATAGGTGTAAAAAAATTATTTTATTTTTGAAATCCTAATAAATCACTAATAGTAACTCAAATTTGACATCCAATACAACCATTGAGTTTATAATGTTGTGTTTTCGCTTGTTGTGACATGACCATAGTGGACGTGGGTCATCTATGGAAAAAATCAAAAATGACATAATTTCCATTAAAAAAAATAGATAAAAATTATTTCATTTGAAACTCTGACTTTCCCCTAAATGAATCTTTCAAAAAAAATCTCAGGGTTATCCATATAACCTTGGGAACACTACAGAATTTCTAGGGAGATCATTAGAATAACTCTCTCGAACAAACGTCGATAGATCATGGATCTGTGATCAACGTGCAGCCGATTCGATGGAACCTCTCCAACGATGATTAAAAAATGGTCATCCTTCATTAATGATTGATCCAAATCATTGTAGGGCTGTTGTTTCTTTATGATTTTATTATTTTAGATTTCAATGATTAATACTGGTCAATCCATGAACAAATTGATCAGTGGTTAAATCGTTGTTGTGGGATGTGTAATTATCTATGAGATTAAGGAGAGAATTATTTTAAATTCCATTTATTTTGTCCTTCTAATGAAAATATTTTGAGGCCAACTTGAACTAATGAAGAGGATCATCACTCTGGTTGTTATTTTGATTTTATGTCCCTCTTTTATAGTATTCATCCCAATTAGATCATCATGGTCATGGTTATTCTTACCGATAGGATATCAATGCAATCATACCCTCGAATTAGTGGAAAATAAATATAAGATTCATGATTAGTGTATATGGGGACTTGAGAAACCCGGATATATGACCATTTAGGGATTTGGAAAACTAAAGATGTTAGCTAGATCCTAGAATCAGAAGCGGTGGAGACAAGAACCAGCAGTGGAATCAGTCGTAGTGTGCGGTGGCACTATATGGCACATAGTGGGGCCACCACACAGATTGGAGGTGGATACCATATGACATCATATGAGAAGATGTGGTACGGAAGACAATTTGCCGATACATATGTGGCCCACACACAAGAGGGCCGAGCCAGGAATGACAGACTGGGATAGAAGGCATGTGCGCCAATGGGAAGGGCCAAGCATCAAACTAGGCCCATCAAGTTAGCTTAGGGACATATGGATAGGTTTTACTTGTGTCAGATCTGGGATGGATCGGGGGTGACGAGAGTAGGATTTTCCTCGAATGATCCAGTTATCACAAGACTACAACATATGGGTCCATGGTTGGCCTCGAGGTTGCTCGTGCTACCATGGAATGGTCAACCATGGGGTAGTTAGAACACGTGGTTGACCACCATGGTCAATGGACCAATCGTGTTGCCATTCCATGGTCCCTTTGACCCTCTATTGAAATATCAAATGCAATATAATTTTAATGATACATATATTTGATGAGTCGAATGCAACATTGAGACACGGATGGGAAGACTGTCCTTCTAAGATAATGTGGTGAGATATTATCTAGGAAACATAGAGTGTGAGAGAGAACCCATTTTCCTTTACTTGAGGGTTTTGTATTTTATTATGTCCACATAACTAGATTTTAATCTTCTCTAGAGGTCGATCCCCATATAGAGTCATCCATCCCTCCCCATTACTTGAGTTATCCCCTCTATCACCACTATTGGAGTATATGGAAGCATGTAACCTACATGATATGGGCACTAATCCTCCACCTAGTGGGCTTCATAATTATGGTCTGTCAGGTCACCCAATGTGACTAGGTATGGAGCCTATATTGCGCATTGATCCAGATTAGCTCATTGTTATCCCATAGTGTGAACGAGGGTGATCCAATCTCAATGGTATCATAATATTCTATTACCAATACATTCTCATTTGGGTAATTCCGAAATGATCTAAACCAATTTGTGAGTCTCTCTAATGATACAATGGATTTATGAGTGAGTTATCCTAGAACAAACATTCATTGAGAAGAATCTTGTTGTTTTAAATTGGGTGTGGATTACCTATAGACCTTGCTTCTTTTACTAAGTATATCTAGATATTCTGGTTATATGCTCTGTTGAAATCTACCTCTATGAAGTTTAATAGTATTTCCATCGTGGTATTTTCTTTATGGTATTTTCGTTCTGGTATTTTCTTTCTAGTTTTGGGGTGGACTACATGACACTTTAATACTCACCCCTTCACTGGATTTACACACACACATTGTGTCTTTTGAAGATTATTGACCATTTGATGGAGTCCAAGGCAGAATAGGACTAGGCCATTCTTAATAGGGATTGACATATGAGGATTGTTCCCATAGTTCATATAGATGTCCTAGTACATTTATTATTTCAAGTCAGACTTGTGGTTAAAAATTCTATTTGGTGGGAGTGTTTTGGCACAATTTACATTCTAGTACATTCAATTTTATACTCTAGTTGTGGGATATATTTGTTGGTATACATTTACTACTTAGTTTTTGTTTTCATTTTATCATATTTGGATTGGAGACATGTGCATGCATAATGGTACTTTATGATAATGACTCCCATTTACAGAACATGCCTACTAAGTGATAGTCACAAGCCCATGTCCTATTGAAGGAGGTCTTGGGGTGGTCCTGACATGGCCCCCTCTAGGATGGGTTGTGACTGAGCACTATTAGAGGTTGTTTGGTTCTACATTCGGACCAATATTATATGAGGACAGTTTTGGGAAAAAAGTGTTGAGTGATACATGTTCAAATTTTAGGCCAGTGACTCTTGTGTTGGTATGGTATCAGACACAACCAAACACTAGGCCTTTGATTACCTAAATATTGACTCGATACATGAAGAAATTATTGGTGGAAACAATTTTATGTGAAGCATATTGGAATGGTTTTTTATTCCCATGTCCTTCTTCAGTAATCTCTCTAGATATACTCTGTTGACTGTGGTACATCTTTTTATCATTTAGGATGCCTCCATGATGAATGTCATCCCAGATCTTACTGTGAGATCATGAGGATGATCCTGCTAGTGAAGAATAGTCGGTACAGTGGTATAAACCAGAGATAACACCTTTTGTAGGTTTTCCATATATAACACCACCCTACAAGCAACAGCTACTACCAACACTAGCAGCTGGGGATTCATGAAGGCAGAGTGCATTACACAAGTTTCAATGGTCACACCCTCAGGTTTTGGGTGACCTAGACCCCCAGTTGGTTGAGTATTGGCTAGAGGTAGTAACATATTTTTTCCACATTGTGAGGATGTATTCCTCCCATATGGAAATCTTCATCGTGGGCCCTATTTAGAGCTCTGTGTGGTGATAGTGGGGATTGGTTACATAATCTAGACAGGTCTCTCCTAGAAATAATTCAGGTATCTCTTCAGAGAGGATTTATATCCATAAAAATTATTATAGGTATTCATACTGGAACTTCTAAATCTACATTATGGTAGTATTACTATGGCAGAGTACTCATTGAAGATTAATGGTCTTTCATGATACTCCAGGGATATGGTACGAGTCCAGTTATGAAGGTCTTAAAACATCAATAGTGGATTATTATGAAACAAAATCCCATCAGTGCTATCCTTGATAATTTATTCTTATGATCGGTTAATTAAGTGGGCCCTACTAGTGGGAATATTTCTTGTTTAGAGGACATTAGCCATGGGAGATAACAGTGGGCACCGGGTAGCTGAGTCCACGACAACAGGCAACCGATGGTAGTCGCCGGGATCAATGTGGTCCATGAGCTTTAGGGAATGATACCATGACTTAGATTGAATGGTTTGAGGATCCCATGGTGGGTCAAATCACCCCATGGATTGGTGGTTCAATAATTGTGGTGGTCAGGGGAATCTAGCATGAGATTGCTCGACCCGTCGTATAGTTGATCGGGATATGGTCATGGGACCATTGAGGCAGAGGATAAAAAAGTAAGCACGTGGTACTTATTGTAGTGAAAATTAGAAAAGTTAATTCATGCTAGTAGTATGTGGTCATATGATTGACTTATTAGAAGAACCACCACTAGGTGGTCCATGCCATGCTTAGGAAACTGGTGGATAGGGATGCACCAACTGCAGGTGACTGAGGCATATAACTCTAGTTCTCTAGGGATGATACACAGTATGGTATGTCTCTTTTCCACCATGGCCTCTTTTTTTATAGAATTATGTTTTAGAAATCCATTTATTTCTATAGACCTTGTTCATGGATATGAGATTCTGATTGAACAATTGACTCAACCCTTACTCTTATAGACTCTTAAAGGAGGACATTCGATGAACACACTGTTACTAATAGGGTGACCTGACTCTTGGAGGCATGAGTTTTAGTTGGGAACTCTTGGTAGATATTTTAATTTAATATGAAATCATTCATTGTATGAACTGGATATCTAGAGTTCATGATCAAATTTACTGCTCTAGGAAATGAGTGTGATGTGCCCATAGTGATAGAACAAGGTTTTCCATTTTTCTAAAAAGGAAAGGTATACAGAATCTGATGGACTCACACATAAGAGGGTTCATTTGATTAAACATTAGATGTCTAGCATCACCCTCAGTTTGGTGGATTATATGAGTCCTTAGATTCCCATAATGGTGGTGGTGTGTGAGGAAGTATTTCTTGAAGATGTTCTAGGTTTACCTCCCCATAGGGAGATGGACTTCTAAATTGATCTACATCTTGGTAAAAATATGACATCTACACTTTTATATCAGATTTATCATGTAGGTTATCAAAATATGAGGGTGCAATTAGAGGACTTACAGAAGAATAGATTCATTAGGCCTAGTGTTTTACCTTGGGCAACCCCATTTTTGATAGCAAAGAAGGTAGACTAGAGCATGTTGTTATGTATGGATTATAGATTTTTTAATCATGTGACTATGAAGAAAATTAATCTTCTTCCATGGATAGATTACCTTTTTGATCAATTCAACGTGTTAATGTGGTTCTTGATAATTGAACTACTATCAGGCTATCACCAGTTGTGGGTACGGGGTGATGATATACCAAATACGAACTTCAGTTGTTGTTATGTCCACTTTGAGTACATGTTGATTTCATTTGGAATAATGAATTCAATAGAAGTGTTTATATGAATCATGAAATAGATCATTAATCATTTTGTAGACCGATTCATGGTGTTATTCATTCATGACATCCTAGTGTAATCATCATCATAGGTGGATTATGAGTGGTAGCTAAGGATGGTCATGAACACTCTCCGAGAGCACAATCTATACAGGATGCTCTAAAAGTGTTAGTTATGGAATCATGAGGTCTATTTAATAGGATATGGAACCTCAGAGGTTGGATTTGTAGTGTATCTAGCAATGGTGGAGGGAATGCATTCTTAGGAGCCACCCAAGGGTGTTTATGAGGTATGAACTTTCCTAGGATTGGAAGGGTACTATAAGAGGTTTGTGTTAGAATTATCCAGAGTAGTAGTAAATTTGAAATCCTTGACATATAATAGGATGTCTTTTGTATGGATAGAAATTTTTTAGCAGTGCTTTTATGAGACGAGTGAGAGGTTGATGAGTGCTCCCATCTTGAAGTTACTAGAGGAAGGTGTCGAGTACATGGTGTTCTAGGATGCATCAGGGACCCTGATTGGTTGTTTCCTGATGCATGGGAATTTGTTTATTTCCCCTAGTTCATGGCAGTTTATAACGGATGAGAAGAACTATGAGGCCAATGATCTAGACCTAGCAGTGGTTGTCTTCAAATTGATGATGTTGAAAAAACACTAGATGAGTGACCAGTTTACCATATACTCTAATCACAATAGTTTAAAGTATTTATTCTCTCAAATGTATATAAACATGAGATAGATTTTATGGATAGTGTTCCTCTTGGACTATGAAAATGAGATTTTATATAATCTGGGAAGGGGGAACATGGTAGAATATTCTCTTAGTAGGATATCTATCTTGTAGTTACTGATCGAGGCATCATAGAAATTAGCCATGTCGTAGATATATTATGATCATGGAGATGGAGCATGTTACCTCAATTTTAAGGATTTAACTCCCCCAATTTTATAGGGAGTTTTATTGGAATAATTCTTGGACACCTACAATAGGACCTTATGTGGTCATATGTCCAGAGGACATGCTCTTTATTGATATTCAAAGTGTGGAGAGTATGTTTTCCTTATCATAGGGTGCAGATTTGTACTAGATGTGTGAGAGGAGGAGGTTTTGAGGGAGTTCCATACATCCCCATTAGTGGTAAATTAAGTTATGGTGAATATGTATCTATACCTATGATATTAGTTTTGGTGGCTAGGGATGAATAAGGGAGTAAAATATTTCATTTATCAATGTGTTACTTGTCAATAAGTTAAAGTTGAGCTCCAGGATTTAGTGGTCTTGACACAACATGTTGAGGTTCTAGGAAGGAAGTAGTTTGGGATATCGATGGACATGATGACTGGATTTCAACATATGTATAGGGGGCATGATTCTATCTGGGTGATCATTAACAAAATCACCAGGTCGACCAACTTCCTTGCAATCTAAGATAATATTTCTGTAGAGATCATGGGATTCCACTACATGCAGAAGATATTTCAGACCATGATTCTTGCTTTTGATCCCAACATTGTAAGAAAATAAAGAAGATGTTTGGGAGTTGGTTACACTTGAGGATAGTGTTTCACCAATAAATGGATGACCATAATGAGCAAACCATTCATGTTTCGAAGGACATGATGTGGGAATGCATGTTGGACTTTGGCCATAGTTGGGAGGATCACCAACCTCTGGTGGAGTTCACTTACAACAATAACTATTATTACAATATTAGAATAGAACCATTTGAGGTGTTTTACATGTGACCCTTAAGGTCACCACATTGTTGGACGAACCCAGTAGAGTCAGCAGTCATGGGCTTGGAGTTGGTGAAAGCTACTATAAAAATGATACATATCATCCATGTTCTAATGAATACTGCAGAAAGACGTTAGAAGTCTTATGTAGAATGGAAGTATATGCCTTTTGAGTTCTATGAAGGAGAACATTTGTTCCATTGGGTCTCACCTTGATGTGGATTATAGATATTTTGGGAAGGGTATCAAGCTATCTATGAGTTTTATCAGAACTTTCATCATAATAAGTAGTGTTTGAAAGGTGGAAATCCCCTTGGATCTACCTTCGCAACTAGAGAAGGTACTCATTTTCTTACATGTGTCATAGTTGAGCTGATACGTGCATGACCCATCACACTCCATTGACTGGGGAGAGATGGACATCCAGGAAGGGGTCAATGTTGTGGAGTACCCAGTGGAGATTGTGGATCATCATGAGAGGATCCTTTTTGGGCATTTAATTCAATTGATGTGTGTCCAATGGTAGTATAGGAATATATTAGAGAGAACATGGGAGAGTGAGGCTTAGTTTAATGCTTAGTACTCTCAACTGTTTGAGTAGGCTTTGTTTTAGCATTCAGGTTTGTAAATCCCCTAGTTAGGGAGAATTTCACATCATGGATTCTCCTTGTATTATTTTCTGATATTATATGGATTGATTTTGATACTAGGTGAGGAGAAAAATAGGAATTCAGAGGCCCTTTGTGCAAAAAACAATTGTTTTGAAAACCTTATAGTTTTTAATAACACATACACATGGTTTTCATGAATAAGAGGATTAAATATTAAATGGTTGAGTAGATACAAAATATAAGGGCATCGTTGTTCTTAGAATAATCGTTTTACCCTAGGTGTGACCTAACATTGGTTGGTGTAGGTCATCTATAGAAAAAGTAACAATGGACATAAACATAAAAAAACTAATAAAATAAAGCAATTTTATTTTTTAAAATCCTATAAACTCAAGAAAGGTGACTCATATTCAAAATCTAAGACAACCGATGAGTTGGTAATGTGTTTTTTTCCTAGGTGCAACTTACCTTTAGTCGGTGTAGGTTTTCTATGAAAAAATTCATAAATTATGTAATCAACATTAAATAATTTAATAAAAACATATTTATGTAGGTACAATGATTTTCACAAAAAATGTATCATTATTGATAAATCATAGGGTTGGGCACATAATAATAGGAACACTAGGAAATCAATAAGGTGAGATTTGAATAAGTATCTCAAACAAATTGTGACAGTTCATGTATTGACAATCCACACACAATTGATTCGAAGGAAACATGACAAAGAAGATGACACAATGATCTTCCTTCTTCAGAAACGGATCTGAATAAAGGAAGAGTGGCTGATTTTTGTGATTTTCCAATTTCATGATTTATCCGATGAATATGGGTCAATACAAAAACATACTGAAACGTGGTTTGATAATTGTTGTTGGATGGGTTATTATGTGTTGGTTAATTGATAGTTATATTTTCTAATTACTCTTAACATATCATTCTAAGGGATATAGACTGAGGGGAAAATGAAAAATTTCATCGATTCATCCCTCAGATTGTTCTTGTTCTTTTCTCTCCCCCATTCATGGTGTTCTTCACTATTGGATCTTCAAGGTAGCATATGGACAATACATGAGGATCTTAATGCGTTCAAACGCCCATATTAGAGGAAAATTAACAGAAGAGGAGAGATCAGTGTAGATTAGGACCTAAAAAACCTAGATCAAAGGCCATTTTGAGATTCGACTACAGGAGGAAGATATGTGGCTTGTGGAAGCAGAGGTGACAGAGGTTGACACCGACAAAAAGACATGGAAGCATGGAATGGGACACAGTTAGATGGCCACTTGTAGTTATGACAATATTCATGGGTGAAATTATGAAAATAATCTTCTAGAAATGCTATGTATGATATCCCAGGCCGCTTGCGTTCAAGGGGGGTGGGCCTGGGGAGACCGTCCAGGCTAGGCATCCCGTGTTCCAAAAGACAGGCTGTGCAACGGACTGGACCCATCAATTTGGTTCAGGCCGAGAGGGTTATATAATACATGGTTTAGACATTATGAGACCAACAAAAGACCATACCATGACTTACCATGGTGATCAATTGTGATCCATGATCTCTCCCGCTGTCATGCGGCTTCGAAGCTCATGATCATATGTGGCCACAAAACTCGAGCTATCATGACATGGAAAACTATAACAGTCAGTGGACCGATCTTGCAGATGATCCAAAGGCCTAGTGACCCTGATTGATACATCAAATAGAGATACATCTTTAATGGTGTGTTCATTTGATGAGTATTCTATAGTTCTAGGTCATGATAAGGAGACTATCATTTTGAGTTAATGTGGGGAGATTTTAGTTTGGAGAGTCGTGGTTGATTGTGTTCCCTGGGTCTTTCCTAGAGGGTCTATTACAATATTATGCCCACATAAATAGATTTTAATCCTCTATAGAGACTGTGGCACTAATAGATCCATGAATCCTTCCTTGAGACTAGAGTGTGATCATTTATCAACCCACGTTTTGTCTGTGGAATCCTGTAAAATCAGAAAAAAGGAGAAAATAGTCCACCTACCAGGAAACATTGGTAGGGTCTGTGGTATCCCCGAACGGGACAGGGCGTGATCCCCTATGTCACAAATTGATCTATATTGGGTCAATTTTATCCCCCATTTTTACTGAGAGTGATCCATTCTCTATGGTATCATAATATTAATTGACAAATATGTTTTCATTTAGGTATGACCCAAATGATCTATACCTATTCGTGAGTTTCTCTTATGATTTAATGTCTCAAGGAGTGAGTTCTCCTAGAACAAGTGTGCTTATAGAAGAATCCAATGGCTATAAATTTTTTGTGGCAAACCTCTAGACCATGTGTCTTGGACTGAGTATACTTGGATATTATTTTTGTATGTTCTATTGGAATATACCTATGTGTAAATAAGTAGTATTACCTTTGTGTTATTTCATTCATGGTATCGATTTTGTGGTATTTATGTGGTGGTTTTATGGGTTTTATATTGAGTGTTTTTATAATCACCCCTACATGGGCTCTTCCCGCACATGTCATGTATTGTTATGATGATCAAACATTTGATGGAGTCTAAGGTGGGCGAAGACAAGGTAGTGATTAGAATGTCTGGATGGATGAGTAATTTTCCTATAGTTTAATCAACTATCCCAATACATATTTTATTATAGGATTGAATTTTGGTTATATAATCCTTTTGGCGTGCTTGTTTTGGCATTGTTTACATGCTAGTACATTTAGTGTTGTTCATTAGTTGTGGAATATAGTGTTTGGTGTGCATGTTTTACTTGGTGTTTTTACATTTCAACATTTTTGGCTTGGAAGTGTGTGTGTGTGTGTGTGTTTATAAACTTTAGGGTAAATCCTCCACTTTGAGGGATATTTTTACATGGAGAAAGTCACCAACCCCTGACCTATTAGAGGTGGGATTGGGGTAGTCATAGAACATGCCCCTCTAGGATGGATTGTGAAAATAAAAATTTTATTAACTTCATCTTTACTCTTACCCATCATTATAACCAATGAAAAACATTGTAAATACATAGTATGAGAAAAAAACTCATTAAGGTATATAAAGAAAGAAATCATTTTTTAGGTTATAACATAAAAACAAATAAAAACCTTTTTATAAAAACATATTAATATGCATAAAAACACAATGAAGTTTCCATGGGAAATATTTACCATATAAGAGATACATTTTCCATTTTATAAGGAAAAACAATTTTGTTAACTTCTATCTTCATAGTACCGAATGAATTGGAGAGCTATAATAGAGCACACCCATCATATATTGAGATATAATGGGATCAACCCAACATATGTTGAGCTATGATGGGGATCAAACCAGCATATCTTATTCTATAATGGGTTCAACCATACATAAATTTTTTTTGAGGAACATATCATGAATATAATACTTGATAACACATTTAAACCCTTGAGAAAAACACATTCATATTTTCAAAATTCTATTTTTTTTTTAAAAAAACCACTTTTAAAATATATAAATCATTCACATTATAATGAAATGATATTATCGAAAAAATAAATATTAAATCATATAATGGAATCATAATAGAAATAAATCACCCTTAAAATTGGAGAATCTACCCAGGTCATAAAAAATAGTATTTTTGAATTTTATAAAGGAGGTATTTTAAAGGATTTAAAAGGGAAGTATCATACATAAGAAATGAAAGTGATTCCATTTTAAAACACATGAGAGAAATTAAAATTGTAATACCCATGAAAAAACATTCATAAAAACATTTTTTAAAACATGGACATAAAATATAATAATTTAGAAGAATAAATCGTTAAAATATTTAAAAATTTATTTTATTTAAGAAATCCCTCACCTCTGGTTCGACTTCACTAAATTGTGTTACAACATCATGTATAATGGTGTTAATAGTGTAATTAATATATTATATAACTAAAATAATGTTTATAACCACTTAAATCAACATTTTATAATATATATCCCCATTTATTAATAATATTTTATTATATTCGTTGTTTCAAGTGTGTTCTTTTCATGGTTTCCCTGGTCATTTTTTATAGTCTTACTAGTAAAAATTAAATAATAACCCAGAATTAGTTATTTATATATTTTTATAAAAATTTTATAAATTACATGTTAATTTAACCTTTATATTATTTAGGTAAAATGGAAGAAAAAAATAATCATCCATTTATGCTGACAATTAACACACAACAGATGCCAATTTCGTTTTTAAAAAATAAAAGGAGAAGAGGAATGATTTTATGATAAATATAACATTAAGAAATATAACTAAAATACAGATATGATACTGGAGTTTTAATGAAACATTGAGTAAAATTTGGGGATAATGTATTAGTGAAAAAATTTAAAAGAGAAGAAACAAGAATCTTACATATTTAAATTGTTTTCTTGAGAACCTTTTCAATGATCTTGGAAGTAGTCTTTTTGTGAGACTAGGATCTCAATAATGTGGAAATGGTTGAGGAGGATAGAACTTGGAAGATATAATATATGAAAGAAGGATTATGGTGATGAAAATATGTAACTGAGGGAGTTTCCTTTTATAATTAATGTGAGCGGTAACATATGAATTACTCAAATTATTAACACATAATAAATTTATTAGAGGGCTTTAAAAATGATAAACTTGCACTGAATCATACGCTATCACATTTTAGAAGGAATATTATCATATTTTCTCTTTTTAATGATGTTTTTTTATTTTTAAATACTATAATCAAAAAGTTATTAATGAAAAAAATAATATTTCCAAATTAATAACAATTGACAATCATGACTTGAAGCTCATAAAAAACCATCAAATTATAATTTATTTTTTTATATTATAAATATTATAGTACCTATTGAAGTATTATATTTCATTGAAATAAAAAAATTATATTTATTTTAATATTTTTTAAAAAATAAATTTTATTTTTCCTTAATTAAATATTTACAGCATCAATATTGGTCATGCCAATAATTTAATTAATTATTACCAAAAAATTAAAAATAAAATTCTATGAAAAAGATTCATATATTTTCACTCTAAAGACTATTATTTTTCAAAAAAATCTTCTCAAATTTCTTTTATATAAATATTATACTTATCGAAAGTCATAGTGTGAACAAGTAGACTTTTTTAATAAAATAATATAAACGTACTAATGTTATCCATGTTGGACCAAAATGTCCCCAATTCGAATAAAAAGATTTATTGGATTAAAATTACACATCCTAGTTAATTTATACAGTTTCTGAGTCAATTAAGTAATCTTATAAAGTGATTTAAACAAATTTATTTATTTATTTATTCTGCATGAAAAAAAGAACTACAACAGAATTGCATAAGAATTAATGTTAATTATATAATATATGAAAATTATGTATAAATTTATATCCTAAAAATAAGTTAATTAGTTTCAAATGAAATTATTTATAATTCATTTTTTATTTTCAAACTGATACATGTCAATAGAATATTTTAATTTCCCCCCTTTTTTAAACCCTTTGCAAGCATTGTACACACATTTAGAAAAGAGAAATGATAAATAAATAAAAAACTAAACTAAACTAAAAACCATAATTAAATCATAATAATTAAAAAATAGTATTGAAGATAAATTTTTACACTCACTTATTATTTATAAAGAATAAAATTGGGCATTTCCAATGATGTGTAGGCACTACGACGACACTAATAAATTTTTTATTAATATAATGCAAAAAGTTTAAATTACTTGTTCTGAATTTTATTTATACAAAATCACCCTCATTAAATCATTATTTTTTATTAAATAAATTTAATAGATTTTATATCACTATTAGGTCTTCATGAAGTCAAAAAACTAACATATTTTATACAAAACCCAATCTTTACTATTCACCAAAAATTTTAATTTTCCAAAAAATTAATAAAAATTCATACAAATATAATTTAAACATTATGAATTCAAAAATTAAATAATTTTTTCCAATTAAAAATTTATAATTTAAAAATTTATTTTTAAAATAAATAACCATATAATAAATTATTTACATTATGAATGAAAATAAAAAACATATTATTCTATTGATAAATATGTTGTTACACATGGCTTATATAGATTTCTTATGTGTTGGATACATTAAATGTAGTTGAAAATTTTGTTTTTTCCCTAATTTTGGGCCCATGTTGTATATAGAAGGAAGTAAGAAGAGTTTTCTTTTGAGAATCATTGACTATTGATCTCAAATAGGATAAATAAATTCACATTGTATAATCCTTTCATAATATGATAATGGTTTTCTGATTTTTACTTAAAAAATATCATATGTAATTTGAAGAACATGTGATGAAATACATGCAAAAGAATTAGGGGGAAAGATAATGCCAATACTATTCAGTTTTGATTGGAAAGAATGATGTTTGTATAAGATAGGGAAGTCACATTACATTTCAATGAAAATATGATGATGTAAAAGGTTGTTTTTCAAAGATTAAATATCATATAATATAAGATTTGTGATTAAGGAAACCTATAGTTGAATAAGAAAGATGAATGTGAGGTAACATTGGTGTTCTTACTAAATCATATTATAAAGGTGGCGAGATTTCTATATGATTGATAAATTTTTCATTATCAAAATCTAGAAAATGGATAAAGTTTCTTAGAAAAGGAATTTTGTGAAATATTGACGATGGTAATAAATGTAGTATACAAGTGGAGTTCCAGGTTGAAACAATAAAAATATTGAAAATGAAAGAATTTAGTGAAATATTGATGTTGGTTTTCAGTGTTTCATTCAAGGCATGTTTCGAGATTAGAATATCAAAATACAGTAGAGGAAATAACTGTCTAAAAGATATAGAAATTTCTCTAAAGGATAGGTTTTGAGAAAGATAATGGCGTTCCTAATGTTTCATCAATTGGGGTTTTATATGCATGGAGATGATTTTCTGTTTCCTTTTGGGTTGTCCATGTTGGGGTCGGTGATGCCTATAAATAAATGGTGACCCGTCAACTTTGAGAAGCTCAACACATAAGGAAATCCAGATCTATGAATCACAAAATAATTTTATTTTAATGGAGTTATGTGAAATCATTTGAGTTTCAAAAGACCTAAGTAAGTTTCATAAAAGAAGTGAGTTTCACATAAGAATGAAGTTTATCCCAATAGGTCTTTCATAATTTAAAATAAATACTGTAAGAAGGATACTGATGTTGCACACAAGACACTAAAATGTTGTGTGAAAGGGAAAAATAGATTTCTGTATAGGACTAAGTATCTTTATGAATATCAATAAGTTCCTATAAGATTTTGGTTATGAAAGATAATAATTATTTTTAAATATCAAATAATTAAATCTGACAATGAAGCACTTAAACAATGTTTTACCCTATTCATAATAAGAGTGATCACACACACAAATGGATTGTTTAAATAATTCTACCCATGTTTAAGTGAATATCCTACTTGTTGTATTTCATCGAAAAAGTTTTGTTTTTCTAGTGGATTGTGTGTTATTGGATTTTTTCCAAACCATACCAAGGACATAGCTACTCTTTCTGAGTAGTGAACCCTATAAATTATTTTGTTTAAATGGATTTTTGTTTGATTTTTGTTTTCCAGGGAATGAAATTTTTATTAGGACATGAATCTTGTTTCATATGTTAGGAAACATAAAAAAACTATATCACTAATTCACTCACTCCCCCTCTTAGTGATATTTGAATCCTGATTCGACAAATTCACTTATGATGTCGGGGGATTTTTTGACCACTATATAATTGGATTCCAATGATAGGGGTGATTGAAATTAAATGATATGGTTGGATACCCATGGTTTCGAAAGAATGTATGAGGTTATTAATGGGAATGTAAGAGATGGAATCATAAGGCATTTAGAATTTGGTTCGAGGAGAGGAAAAACAACGGGTAAGTTATTATGAAATTCCTTGGATATATTACTTAGTAAAAGTTTATTATAAGTGTTTTTCATACTTAGTGAGTTACAACTTGAGAGGATTAGAATGGGTATTTGTTATAATATTTTCATGTTAGTTATACTCTTTAATAATTTGATCATTTTTATTAATTTCCTATACTTATATGAGTGGTTTTGGGAAGGATTATGTTGTTCATTCATGTTATGATAACCAAAATAAATTTTTGTTAATAAAAAGGAGTTTGATGATCACGTTTCATAATGATTACTTCAAGTTGGGGTTAATGTTAGAGGTACTACATATTATTTTTTGGCCTTTTATTTTAATTTTTTATCAAATATCAAGCGTCATACATTTATATATTTTATGGTCTATGATATTGGTATATTTAAATAATCTATCGAGTGATGGTTTCCATTTAATCCCCTTTTCAACAATTTATATTATGAGGTTAATAAATATAAATTTTTATATTATTCCCTTGGTGAAACTTTCCAACATAGGTCTAAATGGAGGGGGTGTCAGAGGTTACTAATCATTATTTATGGCCTATGAGGGGCATTGGTGGACTGTTGTCATGATAGATTTGAATCAGAGACAATGGTTAAAGATAATTTGTAGTTAGAAATTAATTGTTAAAAGGATAACATGGGATGAAAAGGATATAATATTATCTAATCGTGGTATTTGATAGAATACCAAGGGTCTAGCTTGGACACGTGATTTTAAGCCCCTAATGATTCTATATAAACACACTAAATCCACCAAATAAACTATGAAAATCATACTTATTTTATGTTAGGGATATATGAAAGGCAAATTCATCATTCATGTTTTTCTTTTTGTTCATATTAGTGAATATTGGTAAATAAATGAACACAATTAAAGGAATTTTAATGAATCCATAGCTACTGAGCTTACAGGTTTTTCATGTGCTGATAATATACGTGATATCTCCAAACATATGATGTTCTGGAAACTTCTCCCATCAAGACATGTTATTTTAAGGAATCCTTACAATGTCATGTGTTAAATTTAGGGTCACCCAAAATAGAAAATACAACAGTGAGTTTGATGGGTTCCCATAATTTTAATTCTAGTGATATCTCTATTTATACAGATGCTTGTTCATTTATTATTTTAGAAATTTACTGTGGTGTAGACATACAATAGTGAGTGGTATTGACATTAAACCGAATTAAGTTTTAAATGAAAATTCTAATATTTTTTTAATTTTTACTCAGGTGTGTTCTCAGAAATAGCTTGTTTGTTAAGAAAACTAAAGGATATTTGAACTTCATAATGTAAATTTTCAAACCTTATATTATTATAGATTGAAATACATTGGTTTTTATTATTTAGTTCTAAATTTATACACATTGATATTAATTGTTAAAATGGAATTATTTTAAATTTTTATCTAGTAATTTGGGAACTAATTATCGCTCGAATTTCATAATAAGTTAATTTGGATAAAATATTTATTAGTAACTTTCTTTCCTGATATATATCATTAAATTAATTTTTTCTCAATAACTCAAAGGCTCCATTCAAATAATGATTATAATTATTTTATGATATATGTTAAAATTGTTTTAAATGTTGATTTAATATTTTCTTATCGAAATAATTTTGATTGGTTTGCGATGTTCATTATGTATGTGTTTCAAGAAATAGTTTTCATATTTTATATATAATGTTTCATTTTACGGTCTTTAAAGCATGTTTTAATTGATCAAAATTCAATAGCGTTCCTAATTTATTTTTATTGTTGAAATTATAATTTCTTTTTGTGAATATTTCAATAGAGTTTACTCATTCTAAATTGTTTTGATATGAGTTGGAATATAAAATTATAATGAATTTAGTTAAAATATCTTCACATAAGTTAACACATTCCTTAGTAAATGTTTTGAACTTATGAGGTTTTAATTTTTCTTTAATAATATGAACGGTATGTTTTAGAGTATGAAATTTAAATAATGGTAATTAACATACATGTTATATCATGTAAGAAATTGTAAATATCATTTAATAAAAATAAAACTAACATAATAGTGTATTTACATTAATGAAAAGACATGTCTAAATGATCATTGTTTCTAAAAAACATTCCTTATAAAATTCCCTTAATTTAATTTTAATGAAATAAAATTTTTTTATTTTGAAATAAGTGTTCAATCCACAAGATTTAAAATTTTCATTCCTAATTTGGAAATTTTATTCTAAGTGCTATGATATAATGATTATATTTGACTAAAATCATTAAGTATAATACGGTTAATTAAATGTAATGGTAATAATTTTTAATTAATAATAATAATACACGAATTAATGTAGATATTGTAATATATACCAAATGAATATTATAGTTAAAATGAATTAATTAGTACATGATTTAAACTGAGAAATAATTTATCTAATGATATAATGAATACTATAAATAAATATTTTATAAATCGTTTTATCTTATCTGAAATATTTTTCATTCCATGTTTATCATTATATTGATCTAATTCTAATTAATTAATTTTTTTTCATGATTTGGATTCCTATGATTCAATTAATCATAATGCATGAAAGAAGAACATATTGAAATTTTGTAAAGATAATTAAAATAATTAAAATAAAGTATCAAACAATTTTACATAATGAATATATTCTAATATGATTATTATATGATTGTGATAGTCCTTGAAATAGTAGAAATGATAAATTCCTAGAGAACCTCTCTTGGGATGATGTTATAATGTTAGCATTAGTTATTGATACTTTTTTTCATAAAAATTTTCCATTAATATTAAATTCTAATTTTTTATTTAAAATCAAAAACTATTGAATTACTTCAATTCATTTAATGTATTCATATAGTCTCCATGTTGTGTGATTTAAAAATTAATCATAAATTTGTTTGTTAATGTATTCCTTTATTTTAGTATACAATGAATTATTGTTAATACATTATTAGATGTGTCATTATTTGGGAAATATTTTCTATAAATTGTGTTATCCTCTACTCATGATGTAGTATATTCATATGTGGATTATTTATTTTGTATAATTTATTTTTGGTAATTTGTAATGGAATATAAGGGTCTATATTTTTGACCCATTAATAATTTGATGACATTCACATAAAGGTATCCACAATTTATTTTCATACATGGATAACATTTTATGTTAATATAGTAATCAAGTGATATTTATTGATGACTCTGGTACATTTTTTCCAAGAATGGTTTAGGTCAGAAATTTCATACCAAAAAATGGATGTAAGAGAATGTTCCCTAAAATGGAATATGGTATCATGGTAATTTTGTAATATAATTTTTAAAAATATTAGATATTATTTTGTAAATGATGATACATGAGGATAAATAATTTGTATATTTTTATTTGTGAGCTTGGATAAGATAAAATATATCAGTAAAATATTAGATGATTATTTAATGAATTTCAATAAATTGTGAATTGGTTATGATGTACTATTTGGTTAATGATTTGCTTGAAGTGATGAGATGATTTTAATAAAGTTATTTTTCTTGATAATAAATATTCTTTCTAATGGTTAGATACCATAAATTTTATACCTATTATAATTATTTTTTGGATAATTTATGTCATCTATTTAAAATCATTGTGGAGTGATTATTCGGGAAAAGTGTTCTATGATTGAGTGTTTATATTTCATCCATGACTATATTAATTCAATGACCATAGATAATAGTCTTAGAATTTTAATTATTAATTAGAGATATTTATTTATCTCATATTTGGTGAGGATATTAATGTTGGAAACACTTTATTGTTTTGAAATGAACAATAAAATGTTGGTTGATAAACATTTTTGGTAGGATTTTTATAGATGTATGTGTGGATTTCTAGTTGATGTATAAAATATTTGAATTGTTGAACTTATTTTATTACTTCTGCCTTGATATTATATTATTCATTTATGGAAGGTGTCTCACAGGGGATGTTTCGGTTTGGGTTGTTAGTCATATTTATTTTAGTTTTAATTTTTATTCTCAATGATGATAATCAATATAAAGATAAATTATGTAATGGAATAGATATTCCTTAAGACATACCTTTAAAATTCTAGTGCATTTTGTAGATTGGGTAATTCCCCAAAGATTACATTTTGATTTAATTTTTTTTAAATCTGTTAAATTAAAGTTTAATGCTTTAAATGTAATTTGTAAATTTAAAAATGGATTTTATAAAATATGGAATTAATATAGAAGAATTGTATTTAATTAAATTATTTTAGATATAAATCAAATTTATTTAGAAAAATTTTGAAACCGTTTTTTATTATTTATAACTATATTTTATTATATTTATATTCATTTTCAAATAAATTTTAACCTTACGTAGTACACCCACCCTGTGAGTATATAGCTTGTTTACACTTATGTGGATAAATTACCTCATCACTTCATCAAGGTAGATTTTTGTCTCACGTATGGTATACCACTTTTTTCATTATCTATTATAAGGTATCCTTGATCTTATCTATTGAAAATCATGAAATTTACTTCACAACACAATGGTATCTCAGGTCAGTCATATAAGGGTAACTCACCCATTTTTTTGTAAAGGTAAGATTAGTAATTAATTCATCATATAATGGTAGCCCTAACCCTCATGTAATGGTATAGATTTTATTTTTTAATTGTTTATGAGATCATTTATGTGTAAAAATAATATTTAATTCCTGTATAAAGGTAACACATTGTGTCACAAAATGATAGTTTTTATAAAGATCATTGACTAAACTTTATGTCACAGAAATCTCCTTCTACCTAAATGAAATTAATGTTTCTTATAATTTGTATATTGGTAGATACCAATATCCCTTTTGTTGATTTGGTTTTCACATAAAATATGAAATGAATACATGTATAACGATAAGTTTTTAATGGTATTTTTTGTGTAAAGGTAATTATCTTATATAAATAAAAAGAAAAAAACTTAATAATTTATTCCATATTAGTTTTTCAAGATAATAAAATCAAATAAATATAATTATTTACCTAAAATAACGTATTCAAAAATATTTATAGATAAAATGAATTATATATTTGAATTTGATTATTTTAACATATTAAACTGAACAACGTGGGGATAAAAAATTATAAGTAAATATAATTTGAATTAAATAGATGATTTAAATTAGTTTTTGAAATATATGAGAGATTTAATAAAGATTAATATTCTAAATCATATTTTAATGAACATTATATAATCTTATGAATCACAATTATGGGAAATATAAAAATCCATTTCCAGTACAAATACTTACATAGATCATTCGACCCCTTCCAATATGTTTCCAGAAAAATTTTTCTTTCTCTATCTCATCCTTTTTAGCGTTTAACGCCATGAGGCTTCTTCAAGGTAGGGGATTCTGTATCATATAAAATTTATTTTATGAAAATCATAGAGATAGAAAACTCTGTATATTTTTATTTAATTATATGGAACTGATTTAAACATGAAAAATAAAGTAAAAAAGTAACATTATTGTGCATCACATGACTTTAAGATATGTATTATATTACTATACGAATTTCAGGGATAATATTCAAATGTATTAATATTTATTTCAATTTCATAATTTAGAATAATTTTGTATTTTTTAACTATATAATATTATTATACAAATATAATAATTCCAATGTAAATAAAGGAATGGAAATATAACAATTATAAGTGATTTACTTGTAATTCATTTTATTTTTCATCATTATAAATATTTATTATTATGACACTATAAATAAGAGAACTACTTTTAACTAGTGAGAATAAATATAAAATTTAGTGGAATATAATAAATTTTAGGATTAAGTGAACCTATATTAAAATTCTACCATGGTATTCAAAGCCTTCAGATAAATAAGTAAACATTATTTTGTGTGTCACATTTTTTCATGTGAAAAATTGTTTTTTGTAACTATTTTTCCAAGATACCCAAATTTATAATTGTTTTTTTGGTTATGATAATTTCTCAAATCTAAATAATAATTAAATATCTCAAAAAATGGTTTTTTAACAATCATGAAATGATTAATGTTTATATTGACCCAGAAATTATGTACCAAAAAATATGTGCCTGGATTTTTGTAATGGGGGTTTTTCAAGATATTATAGGGGTGGTAATATGGTTGTTATATGTAGGCTATAGAATGAGATATTATTGGTAAAGAATGTGGTATTGGTGTGTGGTGATTATTAAATATTGATGTTTTTTGTGTGGTGATAGATGGATGGGGTGGGTTTTGGAATGAAATTTTTGGTGGATTGGAGTGTAACTAATTAATATGGAACAAATTTGTGGGATGGAATCATGAATGTTATAATTTTTAAGTATACTTATGATAATAACTAGGAAAATGGAGGTTTTAAGGTGTTGTAATCTTATTGTTTTAATGCTCAAAAATCATGTAAATTGTGTAAATCATGTGTAAATCTTATAAAATATGTTTACTCATTTTCTATTAGGAATTATTGTGATTGTGTTTAAAATTAATCTCTTCTTTGAGTAATAATTATTAAGACAGATGGTGGATATTTTTCTAAGTATGAGACACTATTTCTATGATCAAACTCTCTCACTAGTTAGTCAAAAAATCAACAAAGTATGACACAACATTTCTCTTCTCAAACAGTCTCATCATTTAATTTGAAAATTAGCAAAGTCCAAGACACCATTTCCATAACACCATAACTATGATACATGTTCCAGAATTCACAATGGTCTGGACACCATAACCATTATACTAGTTCTAGAATTCACAAAGGAACAATCACCATAACTGTGATATCAGTTGTAGAAGTCACAATGGGCCAGACACCGTAATTGTGATTCATGTTCCAATATTCAAAATGGATAAGACACTGTAACCGTGATACCCGTTACATAATTTTAAATAGACTAAACAACATTTATATAACACTGTTTCTTTGATACTACGACAAGACACCATAACAAGACATCATTCCAAGTCACTGCTTCTCACTCACCTTGATTGTGGAAATGTTCATTACTCACTCTAACTGGGACACCATTACTTAATTTTTCTTCATTTTCAATTAAATATAATATTTTAATCTTATGTTCATATTTTATTCATTTAATGACACTAACATAATTAATGTTTTTTTGTATATATTACACCTACCAAAATTGAGGTACAAGGTGTGGAGATTATTCATCTTCTCAGACATAACAAAAACACCCAAGATAAAAATACAAGGTGGTATACAAGAAAGAAGAGACAAAACAAAGAGACGTTAGAGTAATCATACATTCATTTATGAACACACAGAAGAACACACACAGAACTATCATTTTTGTGTAGATTTATTATTGTGGATCAAAATATATAACATCCTTGAAGCACTAACTCAATGATGATGAAGTGCTACTAAGAGTTACATAATAAATGATTATAAACCATACCACAGTACTCATGATAATTTTTTCTGGGTATAATTTTTGAAGAGGACCTGAATATCATATCTACTACATATTATATGTACATTTATGTATAGAACAACACTTATTTAATTTCTAATACATTCTTATTATGTTATACTTTGTTGTGTACTGCTTTATTAATCATTCGATTAGTGTGTATATGTGTGTCTGTACTAAAAACAGACATTTTATCCAACAATGAACTAGAGGATTCATGATATCCTAACACAAAAGTTTTTTTTACACCTTGTTTCACCAAGATATAACTATTGACGATGTCTTGTGTGACCTGGATGTAAATCCTTTCCACATAGAACTATGGTTGATGTCATGTATCCTCGATAGTCTTGTGTGTTAGTGTGTAAACACTGATCCAATGTGTGGATCAAAGCTTTTATATATATATTTTTTTGGGTTAGGTGATCACAAAGTGTAGTGTATTAGGATTCAGCTTGATACTAATTCACTTCATTTAATTTTCTTTGAGTTCAAAATTTAGTTTACTCTTTTATTATCACATATTTCAGAAAACAATGTTTCACTATGATTACTAGTCCTAGATAGTATTAATAAATGAAAAGATTCAATAAATTAGATTCAAAGTTTATATCAGTATCCCATATTGTTATAACTATTAAAAAATTAATCTCTTACGAAATTAATCGGATATTCAAACTATAATAAAAAGTATACTTTGATTAACTTGAATGTATTGTTTTTTAAATTGGAGGATCTTCAAATAAAATTTTAAACATAAATTATAATAGGAACTCAATTAACAACCCTCTTGAGTGTCAAACATTGACCAACATTTTCCATCAGTGGTTGTTTATAAACTAATATTTTCAAGAATTTCAATGTTTTTTCAAATACTTTCATCTATGATATAGTTGTGTTTTAAAGATCTATAAATTTATGTTAGTTCCAAATTTCAATATCTATAAAATAAATCCTTTATTATTTTAATTGACATTAAATTAGAAGGTTATACTACCAACATACCTTTATACATTACATAAAAAAATTATTCTCTGTAGAAAATTAAAAAGAATATGAACTTTGGAATGATTGTGCATTGATATTTTGAATGTAATAGATGATAAATATTAAATACCAGAATCTAAAAGACCTAACTGAAGCCAATCTAAAAAACAAGTTAAAATTAATTATTATAAATCGATGAATTCCTTATTTTTTGTTTTAGGGTATGGAGAGTTCAATAGAATATCTACGTGTAAATATGCCTATGAAATTTGTGATACCATATCTATCTCACATGAAGAAAATACTAATGTTATAAAAATGAGACTCAATACATGTACTATTATGTATGGTAACATTGTGATGAATCCTCATGAATCCATTTCTGATATGTACCTTAGGTTTAATGAAATATTTAATACAATGAGCTCTTTTTGAATGCCAGTGGTGGCCAAAGAGAAAATAATGTATCTACTTATATGTATACCAAAAATATGTTGAGGAATCTCAATATCAATTAGAGAGTCATGTGACATCATCAAGTTTTCTATCAAGTATATGAACGGTAAATTGATGATGTATGAGGAAGTGTTAATGATAAACAACATGGAAGAGGATTAATCAAATAGAATTCAGTATCTTTCAAAACCACTAATTCCAATCATAATGAAAAAAACGATACAACTGCATTCCGAAAGTACATGTTATAAATATTCACTATCTGATAGTGATGAGGAAATGGATTAATTGGAAATAATTTTTAAGAATTTTTGTAGGAGGAATCAATTCATTAGAAATCTCAACTACAAAGGAAAACATGACAAAAATGGTAATTGGAAAAAGGAAAGGAAATGGAATGAGAACTCAAATGAAATAGTCTTCAATAAATGTGAGAGATTGGGATAAGTAAAATAATAATGTCATATGATAAATTATAAAATTTATTATGAGTATAAATATAGAAAGTAAAAAACAAAAATGAACACAACATGAAGTGATTTTGAGGATAGCTCAAGTGGCTCAGACTATATACACGATGAAAAGAATGACAAAGCCAACACTTGTTTCAAGAAGAACACATATGAGGTTACCCTTGAGTCTCCTATAAAAAATTCGTATTATAATGAAGATAAATGTGATTATGAAAATTTGAATAGTGATGATATTTTTTAATAATACAAATTGATTGAAGATACATACAATGAATTAAAAGATAATATAAGGCTCTAAAGAAAAAACATTCTCTTACTTCCACGGTTAAATATGAGCTTACTATTCAAAAGTAAAAGAATGCTTTACTTCTTAAAAAAATGATCATAAATTATCTACTGAGAAATTGAAAAGGGAAACTAAAAAATTTACCAATGGAAAGAATACTCTAATACATATTATTGGCAAATAGGTAGCTTCTCAATATACTCCAAGAATATGATACCATCCTGAATATAGATACATAGTTAAAACACATTTTATAACAAAATTTGGAAAATCTATCTTCATAACCCATACTGAATAATTCTCTAGTTCTGTCTTTGGGATTTCATTTACTACATCTAGTTTTTCTAGACCAAATAATGATTACTTTTCCATTATGTTACACACTATGTATAAGAAGCACATGAAGCATGTTTGGTTTCCCAAAGTTCGTATTACTAATTTTTCTAGACCCAAATAGATCAATGAACAAAAATTGTCTCTTTCATAATAATTATGTAGGAAATATGTTTAATGTTATAATGTATAATTTTATGGTACTTGGATAGTGATTGTTAGAGACACATGATAGGATATTACTCATGCCTCAAGAATTTGATCTAGATTTATGGTGTACATGTCACTTTTGGTGACAATGATAATGGAAAAATAATTGGGCTTTGAAATATTGGTAACTCTAACTTAGTTTTAATTTCAAAAGTACCTTTTAATGGGTTAACATATAATATTCTTAGTATTTCACAATTATGTAATGATTTTTTCATTGTTATATTTGAAAATTATTCATGGAATGTTTTCAATTATAAAAATGTGTTAGTATTATCTTTTTTTAGAAATGAAATTGTATATTTTGTTAACATAGATTCATTAGGTTCTCAAAATGATTCATTATTAAGATTCTTTCACAAGTAGTCTTTGATTTGGCATTGAAGACTATTAAATTGTAACATAAACTCTCTTAGAAATCTTAATATAAATGAAATAGTCAAATATCGACCCATGCTTGAGTTTATAAATGACAATGTTTGTAATCCTTGTCAAATGTGTAATCAACAAAAAATATCGTTCAACACAAAGAATTAAGTTTCAACTTCTCAACCACTCAATTTGGTTCACATGGACTTGTTTGGATTGTCTAGATTTTCACTTATTAATGGGAAGTATTAGGTCTCTCTTCTGGTGGATTACTATTCTAGATATACATGGAAATTTTTCTTAGCTCACTAAATTGATCATTCTTCTCAATTCACATTGTATTCTAGAATAGTAGAGAAACTTAGTTTTGTTAAAATTAAAATCTAATGAAGTGTCCATTTTCATGAGTTATAAAGCCAAGAGTTTGAATATTTTTGTTTACAAAATGGGTATAGTCATAACTTCCCTGCCCCTGTGACACCTCAAAAAATGGATTTGTAGAAAGATGAAATAGAAACTTATAAGAAATAACAGGAACCATGCTTAGAGAATTTGTCCTACCTGTCTACATTTGGGGTGAAGATATCATTACACCTTTCTATATTATTAACAGTGTTTGAATAAGAAAATTCTTAAGAAAAATCTCTATGAGTTTTTAAACAATAGAAAACCAAAAGTTAATTACTTATGTTTTTTTTGTTGAAAAGTATATATTCACAATTATAAGGACAATCTTGACAAATTTGAATCCAAACTTGATAAAGGAATATTCCTAGGTTACTCTATATCTATTAAATCATATAAAGTATTTAATAAAAAAACAAAAAGTGTAGAAGAATATGTACTTGTTAAATTTGATGAAACAGATCTAATTAGACCTATTTCCTCCCTAGAAAACCTTGAGGTTGATGTGTCAATTCTGGATAAAAATACAAAACATTTGGACCCTGATATCAAGATATATCTTAAATCATCCTGTACTAGAAATTCTACAGATTCTAGTCATGATGAACCCATACCTATTAATGAACCTGAAATCTCTTCTCCTTAATTTTCTAGATCTGTTAGAACAGCTAATAACCATATGTTAGATTCTACAGTTGCAGATTTAAATAAGGGAACTCAGACTATAGATTTTCCATGAAATAAGTATGAACATGAGGCCTTTTGACACAACACGAACCTAATAACATCTATGAGGAAATAAATGATGAATTTTGGGTGATGGCTATTCATGATGAGTTAAATCAACTTTAATGAAATAAATTTTGGATACTAGTGGATAGACGTAAATACATATTGACTATAGGCACTAAATGGGTGTTTATAAATAATGTATATTAAGCTGTTAATATTGTAAGAAATAATACTTTAATAGTTTCCCAATGTTATAGTCAAGAATAAGGAATCTACTATTGGTAATCGTTTCACCGGTTTCTATACATGAAGGCTTTAGAATCTTGCTTTCATATGCATCACATCAAAAATTTCAAGCTATATTAAGTGGGGGTTAAGAGTACATTCCTAAAATGGTATATAGTTAAAGATTTTTTTGTTGAAGGATACCCTTATTTTAGAAACCATAATTTTTAAAATCATGTTTTTAAATTTACAAAATCATTATATGGTTTAAAACAAGATCCTAGAGCATGGTATGATAGACATAGTAGTTTTCGTATTTATAAAGGCCTTAAAAAAGGTATATTTCTTCCTACTATCTTTATAATAATAATATTTAATGATGTTTTATTAGTTCAAATCATTGTTGATTATTTTTTTTAAATTCTAAAAATTCTTTATTTGTTGATTTTTCAAAGATTAGGAAAAATGAATTGGAAATCAGGTTTATGGGTGAACTCAAATTCATTCCTAGAATTCAAATCATTAAAAATAAATAATTTATCATTTGAAATCAATGTAAATATTCTAATGATATTTCAAAAATGTTTGGCTTTGATAGTACTAAAATAGCGATAATCCTATGAGTAAAACCTATAAATTGGATCATGATGAAAATTGAAAATATGTTGATCAAACCCCCTATAGAATAATGATTGTGAGTCTACTCCACTTTACTACTGGCATGCTCATAATATGTTTATTGTGTGTAAGGGTTCTGATTTTCAAGGAAATAATAAAGAGTCACATATTCATTCTATTAAATTAATTTTCCAATAACTCAAACATAAAACCAATATAGGACCATTCCTTCCAAGAGGAAAATCAATTGATCTAGTTAGCTATTTAGATGCTGATTTTGGCAGTTATATCTTAGTTAAAAAAATCCAGAACATGTCACTTTTTAGGAAAGTCAATTGTTTCAGGGTGTAGTAAAAATGAAAAATTATATTGAATTTTCTACTATCAAAGATGAATACATAGCTACTGATTTTTGTTATGCTATGATTTTTTTGGATGAAACACAATTTTCTAGATTGTGAATATAAATTTTGGAATGTACCTATTTATTATGATAACAATAGTGCTTTTTCAAATCTATAGGAATCATGTTTCTCATTAATAAAAAAACATGATGATATACGACAACAATTTTTATGAGATCATTATGAAAATGGTGATACTATAGTAAAATTCATTACACTAAACATCACCTTGCTGATATTTTCACTGAGACATTAAATTCTGAAAGGATGAGTTACATCATACACGAATTAGGAATGATCATCCTTGAGAGACCATTTTACTCTGTAATAGTTACTCTCTCATATTAACTATCTCATAATTATTTTTCTTAGTTACCATCTCTCACATTGTTGTCTCATCCTTTCTGTCTCATGTTTGTAGTGTCACAAGTTACAGTCACACCATTTTGAGTCACACTACAATGATAACGTTGTGTCTTTCTGTCCTAGTACCACCATTATAACCATGAATTTTATTTTTAAAAATAATTTCCCATTTTTTTTGTTTTTTATTTTATTTCTTTTATACTAATATTTTTTATTGTTCGACGATTGAACTCCCTAAATTATAAAAACCTATCTATTCACTTATATCTTCACGCATACTCTATACTCTCATGTCCAATCTATTTTTCCTAGAACTCCCCATATTCCTTCATCCCTCATTGAATTCATAAGATGAAGCATCAATCTCTATCGTCTCCTAGAAAGCACTGATCATCAATGAAACAGAATAAGTCTCTGATTACCATGCCCAAGAACCCGCTAAACCTAGGTGTTGAGGATCATACTATTGTTCCAGATAAAAAAATATGTGTGAAGTGGATCCTTTCAAGTAAGGAACTTTTTATGAAATACTAGTTAGAACATGGATGGTCAAAGTGGTTTACAAAATAGAAATGTCCAATCTATTTTAGGACAATTTTTGAATTTCATTAGTATATTCTGTTCCCTTTCAACTCTAAAGATGATTTTGCGGTTAGAAACTCAGTGAATTGACCGAGATATAATTTTTCATAGATGTTATGGGATTCCTACTAAAAAATACCACTTTATTTATTTTTTTAAGGACTATCAATGAGGTTCTCCTGCACCAAGTGATTTGTTTATCCTTGAAGAGGCTCTGGGTATTTTGACTGGATTCAAAAAGAAAATATGGAAAATTTCATCTGAATTGGATGGATAGTCTAGTTTTTTATTCATGTTAATTCAACACCAAATATTTAAAAGGAATTTAGACTTCTCTACTCCAATGTATAAAGATTTGTTTTTAATACATATTTTGAAGAATGGTAAGAAGATCATTTTGTACAACAATGTTATCATTGATATATATAACATTATAAAGACAACACCAAATCCAACCTCTTTATTTAATTAATGGGTTATCTCTACAATTTCACAATCCAAAGTTTTTGTTTTTAAGAATAAATAATTGGTTAATGATTAAGATTTTTTTATATCTATGGATACATGTAGATGAAAGAAGATCAGTTGGAATCTGTGGATGAAATCGTGGGTAGAAGATAATGACATACTATAGGAGGATTTTAGTAATGTTGAGAACCCTTCAACAGCTATGGTTGTACCTAATACTAGTTTTGAATCACACACAATTATAAAATACTCAAATTAATGAACAGATGTTGATAGAACTAAAGGAGAAAATTATGATGATGAAAGTGATGAAATTATGGAAGAATCTCACGGATCTCTTCAAATAGTTCCCCCAAATGAATCTCCTCTCTCTTAAGGGGACGAAGATGATAGTTGAAATGGTTAATCTATTAATAAAAGTAATGTTTCTGAAGAAGAAAAAGAAAATTATAATATATAAGGGAATGATGCAACTGAGAAATAGGCATTGAATGAATATGATGAAATAGAATTCATTTTTCCTACTGAAGTATGAATATGGAAAGACATTAAATTAGCTAGATATGAGGTTGAATAAGAAAGAGTAGAGGGTGTGTAAAATGGTTAAAATAATGAGTCTCTTATTCCTACAAGAGATGCATCTTTTGAGGGGAGAAAAACAACAACATGGAAAGGATTTTAGTTCCAAATCCTTTGGATTCATGTTATATGGATACTTGGTACACGTTTTTCTAGGAAATTTGATTTTTTGGAGTCTAAAGAAACCTCAATGAAGGGAATATATATTTCAATTGGGTTTCACCTAAAAATAGTCTCTGCTAATGTGTCTATTATGGAAGTAATATCTTTTAATGAGGTAAATATTTTTTCAGTTCCTTCTCCTGAATATTTTCAAATAGATCCTAGTATTGTACGTTGTGTTGATTTAAATGATTTTAGAGACAATACGATGTATGGCTTTGACAATCTCATGAATTACCAACCAACCCCTATAACTAGTCTCATTGAATGGGATACTAAATTTCTTTTGGAGAAAATAATATGGTAGATCTAACCTCAAATGCTACATAAAATTTAGGAAGTACAAATTGAAAACAGAAAATTGAGTGATGTGGTGAAATAATTATGATCTACAATTCAGGAAATGAAGAATATCTTGAAACATTATCAAGATCATGTTTCTCATCTCACCGAGGATGATACATATAATAATGCAAAGAATGATGTACCTTTGATTCAACCAAACATCATTACTATATATGA
This sequence comes from Viscum album, assembly GCA_963277665.1. Classification (NCBI taxonomy): domain Eukaryota; kingdom Viridiplantae; phylum Streptophyta; class Magnoliopsida; order Santalales; family Viscaceae; genus Viscum; species Viscum album. The sequence continues at coordinate 1,178,647,929 of OY728134.1, read as the reverse complement.
AAAGGTGTTTGATAATAACACCAAAATAAGAAATGAGATGTGTGAATTTATCGATGGAATTAGTAATCTGTCCACTGATTATCAAGGATGTTTACATAATGTTCTAAATCAATTTAAATCTATATCATTATTTTTTTTCTCCATATAATTATGATCATCCATATGATCCTTTGAACAGTGAAATGATCAGATATGAAATTATAGAAATGTTTTAGTCTTTTATTGAATGTTTTTATAAGAAATTATAGATAATGTTATTTAGAAAATTTACATGGTTACTGAACAGGTAAATGTTCAATAAAAAATTTCCACTGATAATCAAGTACAAAGTTTTAATAATGTTGATTACTACATCAATAGGATCTGTTATATGCATGATTTTACCAACCATTCCTAGTATCTTTTGGAAAATTTAATGTTGTCTCTTATAACTCATGCTTTCAAAGTTAAAGTTTTCACTAAAAAGACTTCACACCTACTTTGAAAAAATACATTAAAATTATAGTTGACATTGAATAATTTATGGAGTATGGCAGTCAGATCATTTAGTTTTTCATAAACATGTAAAAAATATTTCTTCATATTCATACCACATCCATCGTGGATCATGTAGGGGATCATATTTGGAATGCTCTACCTCCTTCCACCTGTCCTTATTCCTCTAATATATTTTTTCCCTTCAACAATGTTTATTTTTTAGGCTCTGATCCTGATCAGTCATGTTATTGTTCAACATATTTCCCCTCAGTTTTCCACCAGAGGAAAAATTTCCCCTTTTACCATTAAAGGAGTTCCATTACCTACCCTTACTACTATTTCAACCTCCTCCACATTTTCACCTATTTCTTCTACTCATGTTGTCTCTAAAAAGGATTATCTTTATGGCTGTGGAATTTAATGATATGTATAAGATAATTTGTATTAGGATTTTATGTATTCTTATTTTATGAGTGTATATATAATCAATCATTTTGTTTAATAAAATCTGTTCTGATAACTTTTATTCACTTTATATTTTCATTTATGTTTGTTTTATTACATAATTTTTTATAATCCTAAAAGGTGGAGAAATAAGAATTTGATTTCAGTAATTTATGGTAAAAGAACCTTTATGGGAGATGAGCTGTCATTTAGGTTCTTTGTTACAAATATGATCTAATACCTTGATATCAAAAGCATAATGTTTATTCATTTCAAAAATTTATGGCTTGTAAATTCCATGATTATTCATCATCAAAAAGGGGTTGATTGTTGGAATCCTCTTGTTCAAATGCTCAAAAATCATTTCAATAAAGTAAATCAAGTAAATCATGTTTTAATCTTATTAATCATGTTTAATCATATTCTATTATGTTTTATTATTAATTATTTAACCTTAATAGATTTTGTGAGTATTAATTCTTAAGAAAGAGGGAATATATTTGACTATGTATGAATCACTATTTTCATGATCAAACTGTCTCACCGGTTAGTCTAAAAATAGACATTGAACGATACATTGTTTATATGCCGAAATGTTCTCACTGTTTAGTCTATAAATTGGAAAATTACATTACAATGTTTACCTAACACCATAACTATGAAACTAGTTCTACAATTCGCAAAGAACCAGACACTGTAACCATGCTGCTAGTTCAAGATTTCTCAATGGACCAAACCCCTTGATCATGCTATAGGTTCCAGAATTCGTAAAGGACAAGACTCTATAACAATGCTATAGGTTCTAGAAATTATAATGGACCAGAAAACGTGACTATGGAATATGTTTGGCAATTCAAAAAGGAATAGATATCATTTCTATAACACTATTTCTATGAATCCGTAACAAGATACTGTAACAAGATATAGTCCCAAGACACAACTTCTGACTAATCATGACCGTGGAACACTTCCTAACTCAATGCAACTATGACATCATTCCATAACAATTTTTCAATATATTCTAATTAAATTGTAATGTTGATTCTAATGGTCATATTAGATTCATTTAATGGAACTGACATAATTAATGATTTTTTAGACATGAAACATGACCGTATTAGGTATGAGGTGTGAAGATGCTGATTCGTGTTGGTCATAACACAATAACCAATGATTAAAATACAAGGTGGTGCATGAGCGAGATGAGAAAACTGAAAGAGACATTCGATTGAATATAAAGGCCTACAAGAACACACAAAATAAAACCCAAAGAACACTCATTTTTCTTCTAGATATATTTTTGTTGATCCAAACATTCAATATCCTTATAGTACCATATAAGTGAATAGGAAGTTCTATAAAGTGTTACACAATAACTCACTAGAAAACAGAACAAAGAACTCACGACAATCGTTTCTGAGTGTAATTTACAAGTGGGACTGGATATCTAATCAACTACATACTAGATGTACAGAGCTGTATAGAACAACACTCAGAGCAAATTCAATTTCTTATTATAATATTCTTCTCAGTTGTATACTATTTTATAAATATTTTGAGCATTATGTGTCTTTAGAAAAACCACACACTGTATCTTTCATTTAACAAGAGGATACAAAATATCCTCTCACAAAAACAATTATACACATTGACTCACACACATATAACTATGTAAAAGGTATTGTGTGACATGACGGTAACATTTCCGTTATAGAACTACAGTTGAGGTCTTGTGACTTAGACAGTCTTGTGTACTGTTGTGTAAACCCCAATCCATGGTGTGGATCAATGATTTATATATATGTTTCTCGGTGGTAGGTGATCACCATGTGTAGGGGATTTGATCTATGTTTTATACTAAGACACAATTTTTAATCCTATATGTTATTAAAATTATTTTACTCTTTTTTAACACATATTTCAGAAAACTAGGTTTCACATGGATTTTTATTATGGAATATTATTTATAAGTTCTTTAATTCAGTAAATTATTTTCAAATGTTATACCATTATCTCATATTATTGTAAAAAAGAAATAATCAATCTCTTGAGGAATTTATTGAACAATTAAACTACTTTAAATTTACTAATTTAATAACGGTCCAATACTGTTTTTTAAATTAGGGGATCTTAAAATAATGTTTTAATATAAATTTTTTTATGAACTCAATTTACTCCATATTGAGTGTCCTAATATTACCTATAGAAGGGATTCAAGTAATAATTATTACTCGGTACTAATTAAATATGGAATTTAATAGAATAGTTAACCAAATATTGGGTTGTGAATTGAAGTTTTAAATTTACTAAGTGAATGAATAAAATTGGACATGTTGCTGGATTTTTTGTTTTTTATAATGGGGTATATTACTTGTTTCATAGTAATTGTGGTGATGGTTGTTGATGGTATGTGATAATCTAATGGTGGAGTGGATGAGTTGTAACTGGTTTGTTTGTACCCACCCCTATGATTAGATTTCTATGTAGTGTATTACATAATTTAATTTTTAGATATTTATTTATATACCCTAACAAATAAAGGTAAACTAATCGAAACCCATTGGTTTCAGGTTTTGGGTGCTATCCGAAATATCTAGAGTGTTGAGGGAAGATGGATGGATACCCACTCTTCCCCTATCTTCATTCAACATCATTATATTTTGATGTTAGTCACTATTATAATTAGTGGGAATCATGGATGGTAACATAAGGGAATGATGTTTTTTCATTCATGTTAATGAAAACATACTTCTATGGACCTATGATTTCATCGATATCGAACATATGATTTGCGATTATTCATTTTGTGGACCATTATGTAGTGAAATTAGTTGGTGATGATAATGTTAGATGTCTATGATGTTGTGTATATGATGAAGATGATTTAGTTAGATGTACATGTTGTGGGGGGGGGACATGGTTAGGGTTGTTGGAAAACAAGTAAGGGATGAAATCACAAAAAATAAGGATTTGTGTGTGTGATTGGATACCCAATGGGGAAGCGATTTCGATGCATACTTGATCATACTCATTGATACTATTTTATTATACTTATGTGTTATACATGATGTGTGATCCTTATTGAGATTAAGAATTGGTATTTTACATAATAGGTTTGTATTGTATATACTCTTGAATACATATATCATAAGTTTTATCTTATCACATTTCCCAGAGAGATCCTAAGAAGGTCATTACTGAGTATACATTTTATACATACCACTATATATTTCATGTGATGTGGATTTTTTAGTGACTATGCTAGTCCTTCTTAGCTTGGGGCATGTGTTTTTGTTTTTGCTTCTTCTTGTGAGGTGTATTTTCAATTTATTTTTTGGGATTCACCCTACGTATAGAATAAAATATTGTTGTATTTTAATTTATGGGATCCTTGTTTATTTATATAATGTGTTGTTTTTCAATCATTTTCATCTTATCTCTTGTCCTTAAATTCATACATTTAGAGTATTCCTTCTGTTTAGTGTTGTATACCCTCAATGATAGTTGAAATGATAGGTACTATTTGAGGGGAGCTGAGATAGTTAGTCCCTATCCCTATTTACAATGTAGAAGGAGAATCAATTCATGGGGTTCATGCTAATCCAATAATGAAAAACTATTTTCTATATTTGGTTATATGAAAATACAATGTCAAAACCTAATAGAAAATTGAAATATATGGCCATATTATAGCTTTATTCAATCCCGAGATCTCATACAATTCCTGCACACTTTTCCCTAAACCAAATACTCTTTATCATATAACCTCGCCACTTTCATTCTCGTTCATCTTCTATCACTCAACAATATTGGATGTTTTGAACTACTTTTAGGCATCCTATTTTATCTTCTTCCTTCATTCAACCCTTTTTATCCTTTATCCCCATTGTCGATGTCCATCGATTAATTATCTTTTTCTGAATCATATTGAATCCTTAAAACTAATAAAGGATTAATGTTCATGACAAATTTATTTTTTCCACATGTTGAATGGGTTGAATTTTTTAAATATACATTTTCTTCTATACATCGTGGATGTTTTAATTAATAATTGTATAAATTTTGATTATATAGAATATTTATTAAGTAATTCCATTTAGTTTTTTTAAATTATTTTGAATCATCACTATACATTCCGTAATTTGTTTCATATTTAGTTATAATGTTAGTGTTAATAAAAAATTTTCCTATTTTATTTTATTAATAATAAATAATTTTTTTTAATTTTCATAATTCATTTAATGTTTAGTGATTATCTGGGGATAAATTTTAAAAACCATGTTTTCATAAATATGTAATTACTTTTTTATAATTTATTTATATTTCTGATGAAAATTACTTAGAAATAATTTCTTTATGTATATTAAATTATATATTTCAGTTTTAAAAAATAAAACATATATTTGTTATGTTTTTAAATTTTAATAGGTAACCGATGTTTAATGTGTGTCATATGTTTTCTATGGATTGAGAACTATGTATTTCATTTTATTAATTTTTAAATTTTTCTCTTATTGAATGTTTTATTAAACAATAATAAATTTAATTTAAAAATTTTTCTATTAAAAAAAATTCCTTTTTAATGAACAAATAACATGCGCTCCAATATACTATTTTTTGGTTTAAAAAAAATATAATTTTCATTTAACGTTATTTATTCATTTTAGAAAATATTTTTGTTCTTATTTTATATAATTGAGAAATTTTTACTACATTTTATAAAAATTTTTGAATACCTATTTAATAATTTGAGAATGTTTTCATGTATTATAATTAAACCCCAGTAAAACTAAATAATATTTGTTTTATGCATAATATATCCAATATGGTATTATAAAAAATATAAAATGGTATCTAATTTTTAAAGTATATAAATATAATATATATTTTCACATTAGAACAATAACATATTCATAAAATGGGTTATCATAAAAATATTGTTATAATTTACTTTTAAAAAATATTATATATATATATATATATATTATATATTAGTTATTATAATTGATTAGATTAGTATTCTAATTCATTTAAGAAAACATATTTTTTGTTTCTTTATTTATGTAAATTTGAATTTATTATTTTAAAATACATTATGTTTTATTCAATACATAAATTTTATTTATAGATGAAAATTATTTATAGCTGTATTGAAGAACAATGAACAAGTAATTAATATAATAATGTATTGACGATCTTTGGAATTCTTTCAAATGAATTGTTCCAGCCAGTGACCTATTTTTATCGATGAATAATGTTTTTAAATATTGTAAAACTATTAAGTGTAGTAATAAATGATCATATAATTTTGATTATTTTTAATTTTATTTAATGTCCTTAGAAAAGAAATGGTGAAATTTACCAGAATTTATGATCTAATGAAAATAATGATTTTGAAGCTCATAATTCAGATCTAATTTAAAAAATTATTCATGATACGGATATATATTAAATTGAGAAAAATAATAATTATAAGTTCCTTAATGGTGATACTGAAAACAAATTATCCATGTTGTGTGAAATTTATAGGTTTATCAATAGGTTTATGACCGGTGAACATGAAATCATGGAATGTATGGATTTAAAAAAGTGTTATAGAATGTTTAGAGATATGAAAAGAAGTATTTCATGAGTATCATGATCTTACATATAAAAATTATTTTTCAAAATAAACATTACTCCTTATGGGAATATGGGATATTATGATATATTCTCACCCTTGTGATATTGTTTTATATAAAATGTAATAAAATGCCTCTAAGAGTGTCCTAAATATGATACAACATGGTATAATTTATTATTGTGTTTATAGGTTAGTTAATATATTATAATATGTTCCTAGAAACATATTAAAGAACTTTTGAATTTCTATTAATTTTATCAATTGGAATATTTATTTATAAATTTAAAATATTAAAAATGTCTTTGATGGAATATAGTTGATAGAGAATATAATGGATTTTTTATCCCGATGATATTCTATAATTAATAAAAATTGATAAATAATTTCATACTTTTAAAAATAAAGTTAGAAATATCATAAATGGAATGTGCATGCATAAAATGAATTCATAATAGAGAATTTGTACAAAACATAGTTTAAGGCCTATTTTATTATTAATTTACAAATTATCTCCAATATTTAAAATGTATTCGAAATATATAATTTGAGTTTAACTATTTATTTGCTAAAATAGTGTGGACACGATATTAATGATTAATTATCAAAATTTATTGATGAATTTTAACTCTTACCAATAGATGATATTATAGTTTAAGATTCATAATTATAAATATCTTGAATTTTCTATAATGATTTGGTTCACTATAAATGACAAACTATCATATGAATTTTTTCTGATGTAGTGTTATTTTGAATAAATATTAACGAATTTCCAAATTATTGAATTTATGTTATTTTCTAAAGCATGGGAGGAACACAGTGGATATTGGTCATCAATGGTTTATATCAATGGATTACTGTTGTAGACATTTTTAAAGGGAATTTAATGGATCATATGAATATGATATTATTCTAAATCCTTTTTTCAATCGAACAATATTCATAGAATGTGAAAAAATGATGTCAAATTTGGAATGAAAGAAATATATATTAATTATATAAATTTATTTTAATGATATAGATATATTGATGAAAATTTTCATACAATTTCAAAGATGTAGAATATTTTTATTTTTACTATTTATACATAGTATAATAGGTCTTCTGGTGCATTTATTATTTGTAAAAAATTAATCTCTTAATATATTTCAATTTAATATAAATTAAATATCATTTATACCATTGTATGGGTAAAAATCATACATTCTTTATTATATGGAAAACTATAACCTCTTATAAGATATATTGTCATAAAGGTGAGTTATTTTTCATATTACATTTATAAAAACGTAATGTATATAAATTAAATGATTAATTTAGAGAATAATGTTACAGATATATTTTTCAAATTTAAATATACTTTCCTCCATATTTTTTATACCATGTATATTTAATGGTTCATTTAGTGTGATAAATAAAACTATTTGACCCAACTACATACGTTTTATTTACTATTTTGAATGGTATATGATGGTATTGGAGGGTTATGTTAATAATATACATCTAAATGAATACTCCATTGTTAAGAAGTTAATTTTCTGTGCTAGAATAGTCAAGAATGGACCACTTTCCACTAGTGGAACTTGTTAGTTGGAATACATCTAATTATGAAAAAGTTAGTTTTGGGGGAATATGGATATGTTACTTGACTGTAATTTCAGTCACAAATGAACAAAAAAGGAAATCAAATTTATATATCATTACTGGAATTGTTGATTCCTCAAAATATATAATATCACATAAATTTTTTTCAAGACTACATTAATTGATGTATAACGATCTATGGGTATAAAATGAGCATACAGAAAACTATTTTCCATGATTTAAAGAGACAGTTCATCGTGAATCTATTATGTAAAAAATATTTATATGTTTAGAAGGTGGATCATCTTTAGATATTATAACATATTCCAATTTTGATATTAATTTATATACATCTTATACCAATGATTAAAAAAATAAAAGGGTGAATTAAAATAGTTGTTTATTAACATTCACTGAAGTAGTACATTTATCAAGTGCAAGATTCAAAACACCAATCACTACATCGAGGGATAATTTTTAATTTATAATAGATATATAAGTGATTGGTTATGTTAAATTTAAAATTCTTGTGTTCTACTGTAAAAGAATTTTTGAAAATAGTAATGTTATACATGATTAATTAAGAATAATAATAGTATATATGAATAGATTAAGATACATATATTTCCTTTTTTATCATGGAATATATTATTGGAAATTTATTTATGTTCTTCATCAATAAATTATTCCATGTTCTATTATTTTATAAAGGAATCCCATTATTTATGTGATCAAATCATTGATGATGATGATGACTTATGTGTGGTCCTTATGCTTATTGATGTATTATTGATGATATAGATGACCAAGATATAGACATGGTTTATTCCTTGTAGAATTATTATGGGAGAGGAATATAGGGAAATATTACTTTTATAATATCCAAATATTATATGTATTATATATTTACGTCCAATTTGTCTTTTTAAAATTCCCAAGATGTGAGATATATTATTTCAAGTATTATTGTTTTTTTACTACTTATGAATTGATAAATAAGATAATTTCTAATTTAGAACTGAAAATTAAATTAATATTAATATTAAATTTATTTTGATATTTTACGCATTTTAAATAATACTTATCTTTTGTTTTCATTTTTCTATATCATTTGAATTGTCATTAATTGTTTCATAGTATTTTTTATTTTATATAATTATTTTAATGGTCATTATAATAAATAGATATACTTTTTCTTGATATTACCATTATCCAAATTTTATTAAATTTTATATATAAAAAATAATATTTATATGATATTTTATTAATGGTTTATTGATTTAATTTGTATAAATGTGCCCAATATAATAGTTTAGTCATATAAATATTATAGAAAGGACCCAGTGTATAATTCTTTTAAAAATATTTCTAATTCTTCTACATAAGATCATCTTACCTCTAATGTATATGTATATTACTTTATGGTTAGAAAATTTTATAGAACATGATTACTTATATTATCACATACTCATATGGATTAGTGGTGAAAACCTATTTATTGTTTTGGTAATAGTATTCCTACAACTTAAAATTTATAAAAAAATTGAGGCTTGTGGCTATAAAATCATGAATAAAAATAAGCATTTCGATTCCTATTATAGATGTGTTATACACATAAAACTATCCCAACTATATGAGATAATTTTGGTTTTATTTTATATTATAATATAATTTATAATTATTTTTTGTTAATACAGATTAATTTTTTTACTACTCACATTAAATTGACATATGATATACTAGAAATTTAAGAAGTTAAAAAAGATTCTTATATTTTGATTTAAATAGGTTATGGTATTTTTAATAATCACTAACATCATATTTCATTTATATTGAAATGAAATATGAAAAATACATGTCAACTATATGTTTTTAGATAAATATATAAGGATAATGTTTGATGAATATAATGATAAGGAATCATTTTTTTAAGTTAAAACTTTTCTTTTAGGAATTTTTTTATTTTATATCTAAAAATATTCATATAAATTATTTCCCACCTTAAATAATAGTCCCTATGGAGATCACATCAGGATATATTAAAAAATAATACATGAACTTATAATTTATCTTATAGGGGTATCCATTACCTGAAGAAAAAAATGATATCTGAAAATGTTGAAAAAAATAGATCTATGTTTGTTGCTTTACAAAAATTTCCCATACATATTTTTAGCTTGAAAAAAAATATTTAATGGGTACCAGATGAAAGAATAAGAATATTTCTATAGTAGATTTTAAATTTACAATTGATAAGATTTTATTAATAAATTTTCGGTATTTCTTAATTCTTTTAATTTTCCATCGCTATATTTTTCAAATAATCATTATTGAAAAATCATGATGAGAAATGGACACAATATACCTTTATACCCAAGGGTAAAGAAATTATTTTAGACATTGTGTTAGGAGATGATGACATCATGGTTTCATATGAGGATACAATAAAGGTATATATATTTAAAGATGTTTTTATTCCCTTGAAATTATTTTTGGAATTTTTTATATGATGATAAAATATTTTATTTAGAAGAAACATTTAATGAGACGAGTGAGATAATTAGTGATAGGATTAGATCGTCGGTGCACTAGATATTTTCAAACATTGAGATCCAGTTTCATCCTTCACATCTAAATCCACCACCACACACTCCATAATTAACCATTCAATATAAGTTATATGTTTATGATCCTAATGGGTTTCTAGGAGAACTAATAATACTTAATAAACATAGTGAAAACTATTAAAAATCCAACTCCAAGATAAAATATACATGAATAAATGAATCCATATATAACATAAATGAATAAATTAATGTGTACAACACATAAACGTTAATTCCTATTATTCTATATTCATATAGTATTGATGGAGATAACCAACGAGATGATAATAGACTCCCATATCCATGTTAGATCCATGGGTTTTGTATATATCACCCATTTTGTTTTCGAGATCATCATTATTTTATAGTTTTCAAATATTTCACTAGGTAAAAATAAAGCATGAAGATTGATTTGGAATGATATTGTATTAGGTGGGAGCATGTGGCAACATTTATTCCCTAACACATTCACAACAAATGGTATCTCTATTCCAATATATAAATCACCAAATGATTCTCTATGATTAATTGATCATTTACTCATTCAGTAGAATGCATGGAAAATTTCATCCATAAACTCATGTATTGAAGCATTAAACTTCCATGAAATACATCATGTGTAATGACTATTTAATGTTAAAAATATAAGACTTATATTAATGATAATAGTAATTATCCAATAATCTAATCCATCAATGAATATGATGTTGTATCAAATACAATTACTTAAAATATAAAAAATCATAGAGAATGGTTTTCATGGTTATCGACATAAAAATACTATAATGTGATATACAAAATTTCGTTTTATAATTATATAGGATATGCCTTATTTTCATAGATTAAGATATACATTCATATTTAAATTTTATTTGGTAAATTATATCACATGAAATTGGGTTTTAGGGAATACATACTTAAAACTCCCATTTTCATTAATTAGTAACTTTTTTTTCAATTTCACATTATATTTTTTCATATACAATAAAATTTTAAAACCTTATCTAGAAATCATTTTGGATATCTTCTAATTTTTTTTGAAAGATATCATCAACATCAAAATTTAAAACATTGTTTGAAATACTAAGTAAACAGCTTTCCAATTATCATTTCTTTTCACTCAAAATTAAATTTATAGCATCTCATTGATTTAAAATAAATCCCCATTTATTCAAACACAATTATTGATGTCTTGTTCCTTTTTAGAATTATTGAAAATAAAAATCTCTACATCCATATATTTATGAAAACGAAGTCCTTTGGATAAAAAAAATTATAATCAATATATAAAGAGATCATTATTGATCTCTATCAAACACATGTATCCCCATACCTATGTTTTCTATTCACTTCACATTATATTTTTCATTATCATATAATCTCTTTATATAATAAGTCGATTGAATATGGGAAAAAGTGTATGTTAATATCATATAACCAAATTATATATTTATTACATTATAGCATTAGAAATAACATGTTGATGATTACATCACTTTTTATTCGCCTTTATAGATGAGATCAATTCATGACCCTACATAAATTCATATGTGTGCCATATATACAATATAGATGTGGTTTCACACTCCATATTTTCTCCCAATCTAGGGATTTATTTAATAATCAGTATATGAGTGGAAATTTCACATGTAAATTGAACACATTCCCCATTAATGATCGATTACATATCCATCCAACCTTGATTTTCTAACCCTTAAAGCATACTTAATAATGTTATAAAAGTATTACAGTTACCATGCTAGGTATCTCTCCAAACATAGTTAATAGGGACTCAAAATATGATACATGAACCCCTAGTACACCAAAGACATAGTGTATTACACTTCATGATGTATACTCCATAGGTTATCCAATACAAAAAATTACATTTTACAACTCGTGATTATATTCTATATCATTATATATGAAATCTAATCATGTTTAAATATCATAAAAAAATTAATACACCATGATTATGATCTGTTAGGGGATACATAATTTCATAACTTTTGATGTAAATTTGAATAAAATATCCGAAAATGTATATAAAAATATTTATTTATGCATGCAATGTGATATAATAATAATTTTTAGATATCGTTTTGAGGATAGATTTTATAATAATAAATTTATTTTACATGTACATAACAAAACAAAATATAAGAACATTTATATAATAGAATATAATATAGAATATTATAACAACCACATATGTTCTTTACATTCTCACATATAGTTAACTAGTTAGATCAATATTTAATTCCTTATAAATCATTATGTGGAAATCTATTAAAACTCTCTCACTAAAAACATTAGTGAGTGAAATATTTAAAGAAATGAGAATTTTATTATTTTGATATTTTTTAACCATATTTATAATGATCAAATCCTTAATAAAATTTAACTCCATTTCATTGTAAAATAAACTCATATCATGAAAATAACTATTATTTTTTAATTATAAAAATTCAATGTTTAATAAAACTAATATTAAAAAATATTTCCATCCAACTTCTCCTTGAAAATTTTATGATAATTAATATAACTAATAACATTATTTATTACCAATAAATACTAAATTCCATTAATATAAACTAACTTGTAATTTTTAGAGTAACTAAATTTCACATTAAACATTTTTTTCTGCCATACAGTTGAACTATTTGATGATATTTAGTAAAATACTCTCTGTAGTACAATTTTTATAAATAGTTATGGAAGAATGATATAAATTTCTCCAAGTTAATTAATTGAAATTAATTATTTTTTTAACAAAAAAATATTATTAATTATTTAGGATATTATGTGAAATGATAACATTTATTTTTTTATGAATAAAATTTTTTAATCATTGAGCTTCTTTAATTTTAAATAGACTCTTACTAGCCTTTTATACATTATATTATATTTAAAATATAATTCCAAAATAAATAAACTAAATAGTGTCTAGGATATAACTTTTAGTTCCATTTAATATGTGTTAACAAAAATAACTATTATTTTAATGTCATATTTTGTATTTCATTTTATTAGAGAATTGTTTTCAGAAAACAAAAGTCGTTACTCATTAAAATAAATAATTAATGGGTGGATATATCACCTAACCTATCATCTTAAGCAATATTTTTATTGCAAAAATATATCGATGACCAATATACATTTTTTTAAGATATGTTGAATTAGAGACCATGTGTATAAAATTAATAATCCCATATTTTTTAAAACAACACCATATTAATGAAGAGTGCATCTAATCATATATGTTAAATAAGATTAAGAGAAACATCATTGTCATAGATCCATATGTGTTTTATAAATTCATTTATAATTTAATCATTGATGTAACAAATCATTACTTCATCAAATGAATGAGAACTAAAATATATTTTAATTACTAACATGATTTAAAACTACTATATATTTTATACACTTATTGTGTGTACATTTGGTATCAAATTTTCATATAAATTAGATAATTACCACAACACAAACTATTGGAATGGATATTCCATGGAATTTCAAAACACCCTTTTTTATATTAAATAAAATTACATATTTTCGAATCATTACTCATTATTCATTATTTAACATTGGTGTTTCAATATACTTGACTACACAATTTAATAAATGTATTTTGGAATTGAAAACAAAATTTTCATAGTATGGTTTTAAATTATACCAACTTGTATTGAAAATACTAGCATGGAATATATATATAATATTACATTTTTATATAATATCAACACCTGAAAATATCAATTAAAACATAAATTTTATTATTCATACTAATAGAACATTTTAATAGATGACAATGAAATGATTTCTTTAACAAGACTAATAAATAAGAAATATTATAATAACACCAAATAATTTACATACCTAATAATATTAAATATATTATAGTGAAAAAATTTATTAATTTATTTTTCATTTAATTTATTAAAATCCTTATGTGAATAATTCCTTTCTTATCACATAAATCAAAAATAAAATTTTGAAAAAAGTCAACATTTAGTTACATAGGAAGAGAACTATCAATCACAAATGATTTTGTTTTATTTGAGAAATTTTTATATGTTAAAAATATTAAGAGTATATTAAAATAAGAATACATTCATTTGGATTAATTAAAATGTTTTTTATTATAAAAAATTAATATATCTAAAATATATTCTTTTTAAATTTGAGTATAATGTTTTACTATCATTTAGAATGTGTTTTTTTAAAATGAACTCAATAAAAATATGAAATAAATTGAAATCATCATATTTTTATATGGGACTAGATATATATTTCACTAGAAAATGAGTAGTCCTCAGTGTTCCACTCATCACATATTTATATATGTAGGGAACCATCCCAAGCACATCATATATGACTAATGGATAGTTGAGTAGGTAACTCTTTACTGTATCCCTTATATGGAATAACTAAAACTTAATCATATAGTATCCTAACTCTTAGGGTTTACCTAATAACTATAAACCAATGAATTGTTTTGGTTACTAACCTCTGAACATAATCTATTTCCACCATCACATGCATAATATAATACACACGAACCTTAAAATAAAAGAACATACCCCATTGATTGATCAATGTATTTTCATGTGCCCCATGTGAAGGAATATTTCAAAAAATATTTTAAAGGTGATTCAATATCTATATCATATTTCATGTTATTACATTTACATGTATACATACTTCTAGTTATTTAGTTTAAAATCGTACTCATCCATAACATTATTTTGTCAAAACTATATTGAAGTGTAACTCATTACAGAACCCAAAATTTATATTACATAAAAAATAGAACGCAAATGTATTTACAAATATCTAATCAAATCTCATGAATACTTCATATGAACGTCTCTGGTAAGATCTTGAGTTTTAAAAAGGTACTACTTTGTTTGATAGCGTAAAATATATGCAACACCGAGCTTAAATGAAAAACAATATATTCTTACTTTTTGATAGATAATCTAGTTGATAAATTTAATATAATGAATACTATTATGCTAATTATGAAATATAAATTTTTTTACACATTAATAATCTATTAATTAATTCTTATAATATATTACACATAATTTTACTAATGTCATATTATTCATCAAATACACTTTCTTCTAAAATTATTTTTATTTATATTGTGAAATAACCTTATATTTCATTCATAAAACTATAAAAAATGTATTTATTTAATTAAATATCATTTTCGAATCAGAATATTAAAATCATCTTATATTAAACCGTTGATAATATTCTAAAAATATGATTCATTAATGACTGTAAAAAAATACTGATTTCTATTTTAATATTGTATTGTCTTGTCAAGTATTTACAAAATCAAATTATATTTCTTATTTTTTATAAAATTTAAATTTTTACTTTTTTTTCAAAAGTTTAAAATTATTGTTTTTGAAATTTATTATATACTTGAATTTAGTACAAGTATATTTTACATTTAAAATTTTCATTTTTCGCGGAAAAACATTTTTTATTGTATTTTACATATTTAATTATATATTAAATGCATAAAATATGTGTTTCAAATTTTAAAAAATGATTCCATATTTTTAATTGGAACCTACATTTTTTATGGGTTCCTCTTTTTTAGACAATAAAAATATTATCCTTGGTAAATTATAATATCACGGTAAAGTGTAAAACTGTTAATTAATGGAAAAAATTAGAAAATAAGGACTATAAAATGACCCCAACACATTCTATAATCTAATTGGATGAGTAATGTTTTACCATAATAATCCATGGTTCTAATTTGTGTCCTTTTGAGGACATATTTATGGGAATACAACCTCTATAATATTTTATTTAATGAAAAATCAAACATGTCACACTTTTTTTAATAAGTATGACATTTATAATATTTGGTTATAAAAAATATATATTCAAGAATAAATCATATTTTGAAAAATGAATATTATTCTACATCTGAATAATTTATGTTTAAATTTTAAAGAAGAAATCATTACTACAAAATCTTTCACAATGTTAACATAGTAATTATTTAATTAATGGGAAAATAAAATAAATGAAATTAAAATTTTAAAATAAATATAATTTAAGATATTTAATCTTACCCACGAAATATCTAGTTGTACATGAAAATTTTAAGATAAAATAAAATAATTTCTTCATAATATACTTTCTGTCTCTATTTTTTTAATGCCAACATAATGAATAGTATCAAATTATATAATAATGATATTTTATGGGCTTAATAGTTTTTTTATATTTTTAAAATAAAAATTATATTAAATAATAAAAATGTGGATATGAAATGATCTATAATTTATTCTCCTATTCATTTATAAGACATTTTTAGTCCTTGTATCTAGAATAGATATATATATTTTAATATGTATTGAGTAAATACAATAGTGTACCTACCATCTCCAATTAAAGGGAACCTCTTATTCCTATAATTTCATAAATTAAAACCTTTTTGATAAATTCATTATCATCCCAAATATCATTTAATAAACCTTACTCTAATTATAGAGGACTTATTTATTGAATAATAACAACTTTAGAAGGCTGAAAGTGTTAACTAATGGCAGTTTCCCAATAAAAAGGTATCATTTTTATTCATGTGTTTCAGTTAAATTTCTCCATCCACTACCTCCAAATATTAATAAACCATGATATAATATTAAATACTATTCCCACGATATTCATGTATATTATTATGTTAGTTCAATGATCCATTTAAATCTCTACGTCCATCAAATGGGAAATGAATTCATCATTCATTTGTATGAAAGACTATCGCCTCGTGAATAGATTTAATTATTTTTCCATCACCATATCTCAAAATGGGTTATAATTATGGAATTAATTTTTATATATTATATTCATGAATTATTTTTCATTATGGAAATATTATATTTCATATAACAGTTTACCCGTTCGTGTATTAAAAAATGTTAGTCATTCGTGTGTACGTATTGACTACCACCTCCATGAAGCGAATTGATTTGTTTTTCATTATCTAATCGCATGGATGATTTATATAAATATTTTTAATTAATTTTAGTGATATAAATTATATTATTGGAATTATTTAAATCTAAAATAATACTTATTTTCATTCCAAAATGTTCACTGAAAAATTAAAACATTACTCATGCATATGTACGTCTTACCATCACTATGATAATAACGTAGTGCATTTATTATAACCATATTTTAGGGACTGATTTAAAAGAGTATTTGAAATATGTAAATGTTAATTATTTCAGGATTATTATTTTTGAGATGGTGGAATAATGACCTTATTTACCATTGTCTGCATACCTATTTCAATTTGGACATATTTAATAAATATCTACAAAACATATGATGTGAACATAAATAATTAATAATTTGTTATAACATGGTAAAAAAATATAAAATTATTATAAAGATAAAATGGTTCTTTATAAAGTAAAAAAATTAACTTTTGTTTAAAATTTGGTAAGATAGAGGACATTCCTGAAAAATTAGACTTGTGGTAAGAAATTAATTAAATCAATTCTAATTTTTTGGGTAAAACTATTACATAATTGATTATGTCTTTATAATATTCTGTTTGAAATGAATTTTTATTATGTTATTTTGTATTAAAACTTTTTTATGAGTCTTTATTTTTGATAAAAATAATATATAAATTTAATTAATACTCATTTCAATGATATGCTTTTGGTAAGGTACATTCCATCCAGAATCCTCTTTTTAATATAATTTTTTATACCCTTTTATTCGAGTTTAAGGAATGATTTTTTAATATATACAGATTGAGAAAAGTTTCACCCCTTATTAATTATTAAATAATATTATTTTCCTCTATATTTTATATGGTCAATTTTCAAATAATGTTTTTTCATTAATATGTCTGCTGTTTTGTGATTTGAAATGTCATTTTTTATAGAAATGGCTATTTTGAGAAGAAATTTTTTTTTCATACAAAATTAAGAGTTATTAAAATGTTTATTGATGAAAAAGTTCATGAAATTTTTTTATTCATGTTCTGGTATTTGGTCATTATGAATGAGAAATGGGTGTGCATAGATATCATCAATTGAGTCCGTTATAGAATATACAACGGGGGACATATAGTGACGTGTGAGCCCATTATAGATTATATAATGGGGTGGCCTAGATAGCATCACGGAGCCCATTATAAAATACATGATGGGGTTACCCAGATTATAAAGGGTGATCCCATTATAGCTTATATGATGGGTGCCCCTAGTTTTTCGTGTAATTCATTAGTTAAGGTTCCTATCCTTTTGAAGGAATAAATGAAGGAGTAAACATGATGTTTCTCCAATTGTTCTTACTGGGCTATAATTATTTCTGTCACATGATTCAAATAATTTATGTATATCATGATCAATGTTTCTGAAAAGGGCGTAAATGTGCATGACATGGGTTTTATTGATTTTAATTTAGATAAATGTGTGTGTTTTTTATGAGTTACTGTTTTTTCAATATATCTATGAAAATTGTTAATGTAAATATAACATTGATTTTCAGGATTTTTAATAAACAAATTATTTTCATTCATTAGGACCGATAATAATATTCATTTTCTTATCTACAATTTTAAATGTTTTTATTAGGGTTTTACTTTAGTGTAGGGTTGAGGACGAGGTCAATAATGAATTTATGAAGATATGTCATTAAAAGAAAACATGTTTTATTTAAAAGATGGTATTTAATTGAAAAAATTGACATTGAGTATAAGTGTACACTCGTAATGTATGAGATTAACATATAATAGTTTTTCATGATTATCTAAATTTTTAATAATAGTATATAATTGGGATAAGAAATATATTTCTAGTTTTAGAATAAACAGAATATGTACTTTTCCTCCAAGGACCTTATAGTAGGCTAAGATCATGGTAAAATATCTTTATAGATTATGATGTTATCAAGTGAGTTAAAATTGGGAGTTTTGGATTAAATAACTAGTTTACAATTTTATTCATAATAATAAGGTAAATTTATTATAAATCCATTTTGTGGATTTAATTTATTAACTTTCAAGGTTACTAATGTTATTTTTAGAGGCATTAATTTTATATTTGTGGGAATTATGGATTATTAAATTTTGCGATGATAAATTAAATATTACCATTAATATTTGAGTTTAAAATATTTATGAAATTGAAAATATTTTATGTTTGTTTTTAAGATGTTTCTTAAATTTATCGTAATTTTATAAGAATTATTACATTACAAAAATGGAAACCCACGAGTATTGCGAGAGACAAACATGTATATCAAGTTTTTAGGGCTTCAAGAGACAACCAAATGGTGAAAAGGGTATAATAACTACCAGTAACCTATGAGATGCCCTGGTTATAATGAAACAGTTTTACTCTATTGAATCTACCTCACAAATATGGGATAAGATAATTTAGGGGATCATATTATCGAATTGTTTACGAGGGGACTGGAAATTGATTTGGTGTAAAGTGATTCACTATTTTGGTAACATTATATGATAATGTAAACATAATACTATTAAAATTTATTTGAGTAATAATGTTTGAACAATATTTTAGAAGAATATATGAATTATAAGAATTATTGTTATTCATAAATTATTAGAATATTTTAGACGTTAATTGATTTGGATCTATATATTTTAGTCTGATACATTAATAGTGAATGATGTTATTTTTGGCAGAAAAATGTTAAAATTTTCCTTGATGACTATATGGCCATGACATTCTGATTTTTTGGTTTCGACTATAGTTTTAATTTTCATTAGTACTTTTATGTTTAGTTATCAAATGTTTTATGTTTGGATTTTTGTATTACTTTAGAATTATAGTTATTAATGTTGTTTTTTATTTGTTTGAAGGTTTGCTTATTTTTTGTAATTATCATGCATTTTTTTAACAATTATGGATTAGGTTAATTTCATTAGATAAGAGGAATAGATTACTATATTTTTGTGATTTCGTTATCTTTTGTTTTGATTCTAGTTATTTATAAATATAAATGTAATACTCATCATTCAAGTAATGTGTAGCGTTTGCGGTTGAAATTAATTATGTATTAAATTATACATTTCAAGTATGTATATTTTCCTCTGTTCATAGCATATATGAAAATGAAATTCCTCAACTCTAGGAAAAGTATATCTAACCAAAATCCTTATACATTTATGTTTTTGACAAGGAAATCCATGACCTTTTAAACCATTACAGATTTACACTTTTGTGATGGATAACATTATAATTACCATATTATATATCACTCTAAATCATTACTTGGGTATTATATTTTCTCTTCCATATCCATGTTTTCCTATATGGAAACATAGTAATATGTTATTCTATAATAACTTCATACTTTCCATTCTCTATTTTAATGTCTTCATTTTATAATATTTTTTCCCTAATGTTGGATATCAGAAATTGTATTTTCCAAAATTAAACCCATTTTTTTAGATCAAATTCGAAATTCTTTGAAATTGTTTTCTAAAAATAGGGAATAATATAACATCGCATGTTTTTAAATGTAAATACTATGTTTGATAGCATAAAAATATGAATCATTGAGCTTAAACGATCAACTAAATATTGTTATTATGTGACTAATATAATCATTTGGATGTATTGGAAGGAATTAATAGTATAAAAATAATTATCCAATACAAATTATACAAACTAATTATTAATTTATAAATTAATTATTAGAAAATTACTCACATAATTGTAGAAAATTCATCTTATTCTTCAATATACATTCGTAAAAAATTATTTTTATTGGATTTCTACGAAAATGACATGTGTAATTTTTCGTACAGATATAATTTTTTAATCAAGTGAATAACATTTACTAAATAATCATTTCAAAATTGAAATTTTGTCAAATTTTCTATTATTTTGTTAAATGGGTTTTCGATGAATAATTAACATATCGATTTTTATTTGTAATTGTATATTATTTTCATGTATTTAAAAATTCGTATTATATTTTAGATTAGTTTTCAAATTTAATTTGTCTATTTTTATTTAAATTATTCCAATTATTTTTGTTGACTTTTATTTTATTCTTGAATTTAATATAAAAATATTTTATGTATAAAAACGTCATTTTAAAAAAAAATTTCTATTTATTTTTGATGATATAATTATAAATTAAAATATCTAAATTTTCTTTTTTTAAATATTAAATTATTGATCTCATTTTTGAAAAAATGCCTCCTAATTTTTTAAATATGTCAAATTTATTTCTGGACAATATGAATAGTATCTTCGGTAAATTTTTTTACATTGGTAAAGTGCTAATTGGATACTTAGGTTAAAAATGATGTTACAAGGACTATAAAGTGATTCATAACACCTGATTTTTGTTGGATGAATAATTTTAGACTGTAACCATAAATTAATCTATGTTATGACCTTTTTGAGCCACATGGATAATGTTATAACTATTAAAATATTTTATTTAATGAAAAGTCAAACATGTGACACACATTTTTTAATAAGTTAATAATTATTAATTTATTGTTATCCTGGAGATATTTCTAACCATAAATGTAATTTTTAAACCTATAATATTTATATTTATAATTTTAATTTATTTTTAATCTATTGATAATATATATTTAACTTAAAATATTTCACTTCTCTGATAAAATAAATAATTAAATAAGTGAAAAGTCAAATAACATATATTAAAATATTAAAATAAATCCCATTTTTGATATTCTATGT
This sequence comes from Viscum album, assembly GCA_963277665.1. Taxonomy (NCBI): domain Eukaryota; kingdom Viridiplantae; phylum Streptophyta; class Magnoliopsida; order Santalales; family Viscaceae; genus Viscum; species Viscum album. The sequence goes on along the minus strand of OY728134.1, from coordinate 1,178,625,451 downwards.
GATAAAATTTTAATATATTTCATTTGAATGTTTAATATAATATTGAATGGTTTTTTGATGTTTTTAATGTTAATGTAATGAATACTATCAAATTTTTGAACAATGATATTGAATGGGTTTATTATATTCTTAAATTATTTAAAAACTATAAATATATTAAATAAAAAAATGGGGATATAATATAGTTAAAAATTGAATCACATAATCAATTATATTCAACTATTACATCTTTTTATTTATATTACCCTTATTCTATTTTAATATTTTGATAATCTCCATGAGTTCCCCTCCCCTTTCCTATAAAAGGTAAACCCTTCTGCCATTCTCTCCACAATTCAATTTTTTTGTTTAAACAATATCCACCCAAATATGATCCGATAATACCTCCTTTAATTATTTCGGTCCTACTTTAGGTATAAAACCAACATTTGTAGGCTTATGGTGTTAATCAAAATGGTTTCCCAGAGAAGGGGAATCATTTTTAATTAACATCTCTATTTTATTTCTACATAAAACTCCTCGAAACACTTTTAAACCATTATAAAATAAAAAATTCACTATAATACATGTTCTAAAATGTTATTATTATATTTTCAAGACACATTTATGTCTTCACATCCATCATATGTGAATAAATATAACAATAATGAGTACGGCAGACTACCTCCACATGAACCAGTGTAATTCAGTTTCCATCAATGTATCTCACTAATGGTTATAATGATTGAATTAATTTTTATATATGATATTAATGACATATTTTTTATCTTTAAAGACAATATATAATATAATTTCTCACATTTTCAAGCTTATAAAAATTATAATTTCATTCGTGTGTATGTGTTCACTACAACCACCATGATACCGTGCCATTTTTTCATCATCACATCACATGGATGATATATTTAAGTATATTTAAATAATTAATATAATAAATATGATATTATGGTAAATATATAATTATAATAAAATATATAATAATTTTTCTAAATAATCATTGAAAAATTTAATCAATACACATGTGCACGTAAATCATAACGTATACAAGGTTTCTATGTTGTCCATTTTTTATCCATATTTAATGGATGGAATTAAAAGAGTAAATAATGTATAAAATTTTAAATCTATACATAATTTTTATCCAAGATATGGTTGAATAAAGACCATTTTGACTATATTCCGCACACCAATTTCAATTTTTACACATAAACTGAATATCCTCAAAACATCCGGCATGAACTTTAATAAATACATAATTGGTATAAAATGGGTACAATTGAAAAAATAATAATACTAAATATGGAATGTTTTCTTTATAAAGTAAATAATTAACCTAATTTTATCATATAATATTATAACAGACATACGTGACAAATTAGACTAGAGATAGGGGATTTATAAATCAATTAACAATCATTAAGTTAAACTTCTACTTCATTGATTACATAATTCCATGATTATGTGTGAAATGAATTTTTATTATATAATTTCATATTTCCAATTAGTTATTTTTATTTACAGATAATACATATAATCAATTCTTTTTATTAATCCTCATTGTAATGATAAGATACTTGAAAGTTATGTTCTTTTTAGAATCTTCTTTTATTGATAATTGTCTACTATTTATAAATAATAATAAAGGATGATTTTTAAAATAGAACATTTGGGAGTAATTTCTCGATATCTTGAACAATTGATGATTTGATTCATCCATTATATGTTTCCATGGTTGTTTTAAATGAAATTGGTTTCTTTATTATGTGTGCATTTTTTCGATTTTAAAATATTCTTTTAATAAAAAATGGTATTTTGATATCAATAAATTAATTTCTTAAGAAACTAAAACAATTTTGACTGTTTTATGAATAAATAGTAAAAGAATAAATAAAATTACTCATGATATGGTACTTGAGAATTATGCATGAGAAATGGGGTTTCCTTGATAATCTCTCGTGAACCTTTTACATTTTATATGTTGGGGAAACCCAACTAGCACCCCATGAACCGTGCTATAAAATATATGATGGGTTGGCCCAGGTAAAGCTACGTGAACCCATTAAAATTAATATTATGTGGAAGACTAGATAGTTCTATGTGAGGGCATTATAGATTACATGATGGGTGTTCCCATATTGTGCTCCAATGCATTGGGTATTATAACTATTTTTTAGAATACCAGATGGATGGAGTTACAGAAGTGTTTCTCCATTGGATTTAAGTGGCATCCAATTATTTCTAAGATGGGTTTAAAACATGTTATGAATGTCATGATCTATATTTCCGATAAATATTTTCGGTTTTTTTGAGGGGTTTTAATGATTATCATTAGGATAAAAGTTTATTTTTTTTTCATGTTAAAATTATTTATTTCAAAAGTTTTATTAACATTGGGATAATGGTAATTATTACCTAGGGTTTCATGTTTTTCACAGGACTAACAGTTTTATTACTTTATGTCCCTTACTATCCTTTTTTTGTGCATCGCACATTATTAAAATTATATTTACTAGATTTTAAGGAAGAGTGGGGATAGTGATGAGGTCAACCCAAAATTAGTTAGGATATTTCCTGAAAATAAAATAATTTTTTATTCTAAGAGGTTTTCTATTTGTGTTAAAAATTAATACTTATTACATGTGTCCACATAAAATTAATGGGTTTACTATTTAAGAGTTATTCCTAATTCTTGAAAACATTAATCCTAATCAATCATTGGGAACATAAAGTGAGATACATTTTTAAAATATAAATAATTTGTATCATTTCTATTATTTTCCATAGATATCATGTAATTTTTTATAATTATTTGAGACAAAAAATTTTAATATGAGTAATCCTTGATCAACAGAATGAGATATCCAACATTTATATAACAATTCAAAAGACTAATGGATAAAAGAATATATAGAAAAAATTCCATAAACCTATGTATATATAATCATGATATAAATACATCATTCTTAAAACAAATCCATAATTTTTAAAAACTATAAACAATTGATAAATTCCATATATTAAATTTAATTAAAAACTAAAATAAAATCAAATGGAAATTTAAACCATTATGATACTGACCATGTCACTCCTCAAATACATGTATCATAATTTATAAAACATGTATAATAGTTTTTAACTAAATCAAAAACATATTAAAAAAACAGTTTATATTCATGAATACTTTAAATGGGACTAAATTTTAAATAAATGAACTTTTCAAAAATTTAGACATGAGATAAAAATTTATGAACAATTTATGAAAAAAATTAAATCATAATCACATTTAATTTTTTCTATTAATTTCAAAATTCCATAATATTGATGATGAAATTGTTATAAAAATTTAAAAATATAAACTACTATTTATTATTCATTAAAAGACATTTCACTTTAAATATGAGTTTTTTCATGAAATATAAACATTTTCTATTTTAAAATATATTATCTAAATTTTTTTATTATATATATGTCACATTAGTAACATTATATACCCCTTGATCAAATCAATAATAAAATGTTATTTTGGTATTCTTTAAATAATAATCCATTGAGGAATTTTTATTTGATAAATTAAAATTGTTCTATTAAATAATTAAAAATAATAACTCTTATATTATCACCTTATTTGTTTAATTTAGAAACAATTTAAAATATAACCTTATGCATTCTAAATTCAAACATCATTTCCATGTTATAACATGTGCCATATAATTTGGTAAAATTTATATTTAATATTATCATTTAATTTTAAGTAATATTTATAAATAAATGTTTTTACAAAAATGTAAAATTAGAAATTAAAATATTTAAAATAAATAAATCAATTAATTTTTTTATAAATTAATAAATATTCAAAAAATTATTAATATGGATATAAAATATATAAATATATAATTAAATTCCAATATAAAAATATGAAATCCCAATTATTAAAAATTTAATAATATTTAATGATTTGATATATATCATAATATAAAATATAATATAAAATAAGGACGAACACTTTCTATACTGTAATTCATATTTTATTACTAAATGTGGAATCATTTGGGGCACATGATCAATGAATCATTGAGAGGGGTGTGAATCAGCGATTCATCAATTTAATCATTTCTATTTCTAAATAAACATTCACCCCTAGTAATAGTGAATAATTATTTTAAGTAACATAAAACCACACATATAGAGAGAATGTTAAATTCACCTGGTTAACTACTCAGTTGGAGTTGTGATTCTATTGAATGATTTGGAAAAATCTATGCACACAGGATCCAGTAATAATTATTTTGAAAACACTAGAATTAGGGTAAATAATTATTACTATTTTATAAGTTTCATAACTAATTATATATGCCACACATATTGTGTACCCCCTCATGAGTATAAAATTTAACTGATATGTTCCAATAGATACGTCAATTCTTGTAGACTATAATCAAGTTGTCTTGTGTGAAAATATTTTCTCCGTCGTCTTCTACTCTTATGCGGTAAATAATTCACATTTATTTTCATAATAAACACTTCATGTAAAAACATCATATTCATATAGATATCTATTATGATTGTCAAACACCCATTTAAAATAATAAAATTTTCTTTGGAAGCATGAAATATATATGTATTTGATAATAACTGATAATAACTTTTCCCTCAGTATGTCATCTAAAGTATATATTTTTTACATTCATATTTATTGAAATATTTATGATACCACATAAATATATTTTTGTTTAAATCATCGATAAAGATTATATATATCTATATTAAAAACTTCAATAGGAAATTGCTACCATAACTATTTGTAACTATATGGGGTGATGTAGAAACTTTGTCTTCTTTCAAATTTAAACATGTGTCTCATGAACATTAAAACCATATTTATTGATTGATGCCAATGGGATGTAGATATGTTACCATTCTCGATTCAATATTTTCATTATTCCTTATAAATATAAACCACATTAAATATTGAAAACGTCAACATTTGGGAGTAATAGAAAATCCTTACATGATAAATCGTCTATTAGAATCAATCCCCAATATTTCTAAAAATGTGAATATAAATAAATCCAATATGTCATTTGGATCTATAAGAAATGGGCTATGTGGTTCACCTATATGACTGATTAGCTACATTGTTCTCTAGATTTCTTAAACATCATCTTCCTCACTTATATTAGTTATCTATTACATCAAAATTCATTCATGAAACACCGTTTCAGAACCATAATATCATTTATCATGATATTTAATCACATTAAGTATATGTCCCCAGCCTTAAACCTTACTTAATCATGAGTTATTACAAGATTGCACATTGAGTATCTTTTCAGGTTTATTGTTTTAGAGAATTAGGAAATAACTATTACATCTCAAAAGATTACAAAGTAGACACTTCTACTAAGTTTCCATAGAATAAAAACTCTTAAAAAGAAACATGTCTAGTTCAATGTTTTATATAGCATGACTTTCCCTTGATCCCATCCATGACCCTATACCATATTAAGTCCTATGAAAACATTTCAAAAAAACTTGGGGTGATCATAAAAATCTCAGTAAGGGATACACAAAGAATGAAAACTATTAGTTTATCAAAACAACAAGTAAACCATGTATATATTATCAAAGTAATACTTTTCACATTTTTGAAGAATTAAAAACTCTTCACTGAAAAAAAAGATAATTACTTACCCTTTTGTAACAAAAGGATTACCATAAAACCCATATAAAGATCACATAACATATAAAGGTAACATGGGACATAATCATACTTAAATGGAATAACCATACGGTCGACTTCCACACATATCACTTAATGGAATAGCCATATGACCTACTTCCATACCCAATGCATTGGTGGTTATAACGTAACCACCCGTCCTGGTATTCACGGCACCACCCGTCATATGGTTTATCACATAACCACCTGTTAAATGTCCAAGTACCATTATAAAATCATAAGACATAAAACAAATATAATGGAAAGAAAACATTTCCACACATTGATCACAATATATCACATAAATATATTAACATTAAAAATCCATTATAAAAACCATTTTCAATACCAAAATACATAAAAAAGTATATGGTATTTATTTCACTTTAAAAACATTACGTCTTGTTGAGGAAGCTAAAGACCAAATAATACTCGCGGCGACGGAAAAGGTCATTGTCACCGCGTACATTAAAAGAAACATTCCTTTTTTTCGTTTAGTAAAACGATTCGTAGAAAAATGTTCTTTTTGTATAATAGTAAAAGTCAAAGGTGTTTATACACCGTATAAAAGAAAGTTGTGTATAAAACAAAATATTCCTCAATGAAAGGAGATTGAGACGAAGTCCCTTACCTCAAGTTCGACTTGACTCGATCATTCTTTAACGTCCTGAATAAAAAACTTGAGTTAATTTATAATTGTTTAAGAACCTTTTTCAAGTTAATTATTCCTTTTATATCACTTATTTCCTTGCTATAAACATTATGTAATCATTTATGTTAATAATGTTTGTTTTGTCGATATTTGGCCCTTAAGTCGAATGGGGACTTCTTACAATTACATGTTGTTCGTGTGGTCAAATATTCTTTATATCCAGAATGATATTCATGATTTGGATATCACATATATCATATATATCCATCATATACTTGTATTTATAATATTACATAATCAATTAGAGGTAAGAAATGAAATGCACCGTTCATGGAGATTGTAAGCCGTACGTACGCATGAACACTACTTTCATTTCTATGTCATGGAATTAAAACTAAATGAGAGATATGTAAATTTTAATTCCAGAATTATATTAATCATTTAGATGTAACATACATCATATATATCCATTATATAAATGTACCTATAATAGTACATTACATTTGGGGATAAGAAATGAAATGCACCGTTCATGGAGACGGTAAGCCGTACGTACGCATGAACGCTACTTTCATTTCTATCTCATACTTTAATGGAATGAAATAATAATGATATAAGGGTTTATTATAATTCCAGTATAACATCATATATAATAACTTTAAATCCATCCTTTATATGTCCCACATATGTCATTAATGAATCAAACCACTTTGAGGGGGCGGTAGTCTGCACTACCTAAAATGAAGATATCGCATATACCCATAATGGAAGCCATAAAGGTATACCACAAATGAAAAATACAGAAGCATAAGGAAAAAATAAACATAATATATATCACATATAAATAGATTTAAATCTTAATGTCCACCATTAAAGGTGTTAAAAAAAGATTGAACAATCATCGTTTCGTGAGGCAGAAATTCGCCAACCACAGAAACAGTATGTTATTTAACAATTAGATCCAGGTGTGTGTAAGTGTAGCTATAATTATTATTATAAAAAAATCCTAGTATATTAAGGGTACTGTTTTTGTTACATAAAATTAATAAAAAGAGTTTAGGGTGTTGGAGAAGAAAAATAAAACAAAAGAACACAAGTGAAGACATTACCTTAAAATCAGGTAACTCTCTTAGATGTGAGCTCAAAGGCTTCCTTGGGAAGACTTCTTCCCAAAGTGAGTATTTAAGGAGTAAGAGAGGGATGTGGGGAGACAAAATGGGTAGAGAGTGGCCGAACCAAAGGCTTGAGAGGTGTGGGTATGGAGGTAGAGGTGGGGGCCTTTTATAAGAGGAGAGGACGGGCACTCTTGGAAAGTTATAAACATTTACTTTAATATAAAATGATTTTAGGATTTTAAAGGTCCCACATTGATATAATTAGAAGATAATGTGATAAGGGTTCTAAATATACTCATCCAATTGGTCTTTTACAAGTCTATGTCTTATATGTTACATTATCTTTTCATTTTTTTAAATCGTTCAATAATGATGTAATCGCTACATCATCATGATGTCATAAATAATTTAATTTATTTAATGTCTAAAAATTATTAAAAAAAATCATGATGTAGGAAATATTTTTATCTTTCCAATGACTATTTATAGTCAAAAATATGACTTGTATAACCCCATTTAAAATTTTTTTTAGTAAAAACTCATGTTTGTGTCATTTTTACTTTTACATTAAATAAAATGATATTAATGTCATTTTCCTACCAAAGTGGCTCCATGGGGTCCCCAAGTTGACCCATGGATTTTATTGGTCGGCCATGACACATGAAATAATGGTAGGACATGTTTCTAGGTCATTTCATATTTTTAAAACATTATTTTTACCTTAAACTACACTAATTACCTCTAATCGCGATTAATAAACATAAAAGTTACTATTCACCAAAAAATTAATTTAAACCCATTGAACCACATTTTACTTCCTAATGACAACCATGTATGTTGGATTTTTGAAATTCAAAACACAAAGGTGGTAAAATTTAATTAAAATGAAAAATCAGTTTTTAAGTACAGGTTAGTGGTTTAACTATTCATCAAAAATTGAAGTTTTTCAGAAAAATACCAAAACTTCACCCTAAGCATTATTTGATATTCCGAATTCAAAAATAATGTCTATTTTAAAAAAATTCAAAACATATAAGTTGCATAAATTAATTTAATAATTAATTCACACTGTCAGAGAAAATAGCGTGTTTTTATGAAACAATAAGTATCAAAAGATTGACACTAGTTTAAGTCCAATTTCAAAGTGAAATTAATTCCAACGAACACTATTGGATTAAATGGTAAAAATATATTCTAATTAAAATCTAAAACCAAATCAAAAGATAATCTAATTATATAAATAAATTAGATTAAAAAGAGTTTTTGAATTAAAATACAATATTTTTCACTATTCATTTAAAAGAATGAACTTTATCGGAAAAATACCAAAAATTTACACAAAGTAAATTTTGATGTCCCGATTATAAAGAAGAGTTTTATTTGTCCCAATAGAATGTATAAGAGTCACCAAAACAATATTTAAATAAGGTTCGCCATGAAAAGGCGATAAGTCGACCTTTAGTGCAAATTAGAGTATCTATGCCTAAAATTGAATTCTTTTCTTATTTTAAGCCTGTATCTTTTATTGGAAAAATTGGGAAAAATTTAAAAAAACATATATAATCATATTTTAGTTATTTCTATTCATTCCCTCCAATACAACGGCTACGTGTTAACTACCATTTAAAATAATATTATTTTATTACTAGTGTGAAATGTAAGATTTCAAAAAAACTATTTGTTGCGTATCAGGTACGCTATCGAACATAGAAGCCCCTTTAAAGTAAAACTAATATTTGATTCGTAAATATTAATAAATATGAAAATGTTTTATTCTTTATTTACCTGGTATGTTACATCCTTCCCCCCTTTTGGTAATTGCGTCCTCAAAATTTTATTCACTTTTCATAATAAGTGGGGATATTTATCCCTCATAGCATTTTCAGATTCCCACGTTGCCTCTTCAACAATATGGGTTTTCCACAAAAACTTTACCTGGTGAATTACCTTATTTCGCAACACTTGCTCTCTTCGGTCAAGAATCTGGACTGGTTGTTCTTCATAAGAGAGATTCTTATCCAACTGAACTACCTCCAGACTCAAAAAATGAGATGGATCTGGCATATAATTTCTCCACATCGAACCATGAAAAACATTGTGTACCTGAGATAAACTCGGAGGTAATTCCACTCTTTATACAACTGATCCAACTCTCTCCAGAATTTCACATGGTCCAAGGAACCATGGACTCAGCTTTCCTTTCTTACCAAATCGCATCACGCTTTTCCATGGTGAAACTTTGAGAAAAACATAGTCACCTACCTCGAAAGATAGATCCTTCCTCCAGTTATCCGCATAACTTTTCTGTCTGCTCTGAGCTGTTCTCATGTGTTTCTGAATGAACTGAACTTTTTTCTGCCATCTCTTCTACCAATTCTGGTCACATCAGCTTCCTTTCACCCACTTCATCCCAAAATGATGGAGTTCGACACCGCTTCCCATACAATTCCTCAAATGGTTCCATCTGTATACTGGTGTGAAAACTGTTATTATATGAAAAATCAACCAAAGAAAGATGTTGGTCCCAACTTCCCTAATAATCCATCAAACAAGCACGTAGCATATCCTCCAATGTCTGAATTGTTCATTCTGACTGCCCATCTGATTGCGGATGAAATGTTGTACTAAAATTTAATTCAGTACCGAACGACTTCTGAAGGACTTTCCAAAAGATAGAAGTAAACCTTGGATCACGGTTAGATACAATGGAGGGAGGAACTCCATGTAACCTGACTATCTCTTTTAGATACAAAAGGGAATGTTGATCTAGGGAAAAATTACCTCGTATAGCAAGGAAATGAGCAGATTTAGTCAAACAATCAACAATAACCCAGATTGCATTATTACATTAGGGTGTCTTCGGCAATCCCACAACAAAGTCCATGGATATATTCTCTCATTTCCTCCCTGGGCCTGGTAAAGGCTGAAGCATCCCTTTCGGTAACTGCCGCTCTGCTTTAACCTGTTGACAAGCCAAACACTTCACAGTAAAATCAGCAATATCTCTTTTCATTCTGTCCCACCAGTAATACTCCTGAAGATCTCTATACATCTTAGTACTGCCAGGATTAACTGAAAACGGAGAACTATGAGCTTCACATAACAAATATCTCTTCAACTATGAATCACACGGCACACACAATCTCTTCCCAATTATCAATAGTTAATTCAGGCAACTTACCCTTCTGAACTAGCTCTACCTTTTTCTGCAACTCGTTGTCTTGCTTTTGTGCTTTCTTAATTATGTCTGATAGAGATGATCTCACTGATACTTGAAACAAAACATAAAAACTTCTTACACAAACAACTTCTATGCCAAAGTTCATCAAATCAAAAACCAAAGGATCTCGTTCCAAACGTAGCATGGTTAATGAAGCATTAATTTTTCGACTCAAATCATCAGCCACTTTATTTTCTTTTCCCGTATGGTAATGAATTGTACAATCATAATCCTTGATTAATTCCAGCCATCCCCTCTGTATCATGTTCAATTATTTCTGAGTGAATATATACATTAAACTTTTGTGATCAGTATATATTTCACACATTACTCCATAAAAATGATGCCTCCAAATTTTTTGAGCAAAAACAACTGCAGCTAATTCCAAGTCATGTGTAGTGTAATTTACCTCATGAGTTTTCAACTGACGTGAAGAATATGCAATTAACTGATCATTCTGCATAAGGACACAACCAAGTCCCTTCAACGAAGCATCACTGTAGATAACAAACTCATCATTCCTAGAAGGAAGTTCCAAAACTAGATCATTCACCAATCTTCTTTTCAGTTCCTGAAAACAATCACCACATTCTTTTGTCCAGATAAACTTAACACCCTTCTGAGTTAGCTTAGTCATTGGACAATATAACCCTAAAAAGTTTCTAAAAAACCTTCAGAAATAGCCTGCCAATATAAGGATTCTACGAATCTAAGTAACATTTGTGGGTCTTGGCCATTCTTCAACAACCTTTGTTTTTGCAGGATCAACAGTTATCCCATCTTTAGAAACAATATGACTTAGGAAAGAAATTTGATGCAACCAAAACTCACACTTGCTGAACTTCCCATACAATTTCTTTTCTTTTATGGTTTTCAAAATAACCCTTAAATGTCTTTCATGATCCTCTTTACTTTTAGAAAACACCAAAATAACATCAATGAAAAAAACTAACATTTTTCACCTGAGTCAACTGAGCCATCACTGCAACAAACTGTTTTGTTCGGATTCTGACCATCTTAGGATACTAATTTGAAAGGTCATTTCCCACTATATGCCTTCCCAGAAAAGCCGTTCTACTTCCTTTATGAAAAACCATTCTTAACACAAAAATATCTTAGTAGAAGAAACATGGTAATCTTCAAATTCTATATCATTTCAATTTTACCATAAAAAAATATTTTTGGATAACCATTTAATAGAATTTTATCTCCAAAAGTTGTCTAAACCAACCTCTGATACCAACTATAAGGCCCAAGCCTTAAACCATACTTAATATTGAGTTATTAATAGATTACACATTGAGGATCTTTTCAGGTTTAGAGATTTAGGGAATTGCGAAATAACTATTACATCTCAAAATATTACAATGTAGACACTTCTACTAAGTTTCCATATAATAAAATCTCTTAAAAAGAAACATGTCTAGTTCCATGTTTTATATAGCATGACTTTCCCTTGATCCCATCCTTGACCCTATTCCATATTATGTCATGTGAAAAACATTTCAAAAAAACTTGGGGTGAGCATAAAAAGCTCAGTAAGGGATACACAAATAATGAAAACTGTTAGTTTATCAAAACAACAAGTAAACCATGTATACTTTATCAAAGTAATACTTTTAACCTTTCTGAAGAAGTAAAAACTCCTCACTGAAAAAAAAGATCATTATATACCCTTTTGAAACCAAAATATTACCATAAAACCCATATAAAGATCACATAACATATAAAGGTAACTTGGGACATAATCATACTTAAATGGAATAACCATACGGTCGACTTCCACACATATCACTTAATGGAATAGCCATTCGGATGACTTCCATACCCAATGAATTGGAGGTTATAATGTAACCACCCATCCGGGTATTCATGGCACCACCCGTTATTTGTTTTATCACGTAACCACCAATAAAATGTCCATGTACCATTATAAAATCATAAGACATAAAACAAATATAATGGAAAGAAAAAATTTCCATACATTGATCACAATATATCACATAAATACATTGAAATAAAAAATCCATTATAAAATCCATTTTCAATCCCAAAATACATAAAAGAGTATATGGTATTTATTTCACTTTAAGAAGATTACGTCTTGTTGAGGAAGCCAATGACCAAATAATACTCGCGGCGGCGGAAAAGGTCGTTGTCACCGCGTACGTTAAAAGAAACTTTCCTTTTTGTCATTTAGTAAAACGCTTCATAGAAAAAGATTCCTTTATGTATAAAAGTAAAAGTCAAATGGGTTTATACAATATATAAAATAAAGATGTGTATAAAACGAAATATGCCTCAATGAAAGGAGACTGAGATGAAGTCCCTTACCTCGGGTCCGACTTGACTCGATCGTTCTTTAACGTCCTGAATAATAAACATGAGTTAATTTCTACTTGATTAAGAACCTTTTTCAAGTTCATTATTCATTTTATATCACTTATTTCCATGTTATAAACATTATATAATCATTTATGTTAATAATGTTTGTTTTGTGGATATTTGGTTCTTATGTCGAAAGTGGACTTCTTACAATTACATGTTGTTCATGTGGTCAAATATTCATTATATCCAGAATAATATTCATGATTTGGATATCATATATATCATATATATCCAGAATAAACATGTATTTATAATATTACATAATCATTTAGAGGCATGAAATAAAATGCACCGTTCATGGAGTCGGTATGTCGTACGTACGCATGAACGCTTCTTTCATTTCTATGCCATGGAATTAAAACTAAATGAGAGATATGTATATTTTAATTCCATAATTATATTAATCATTTAGATGTAACATACATAATATATATCCATTATAAATATGTACTTATAATAGTACAATACATTTGGGGATAAGAAATGAAATGCACCGTTCATGGAGATGGTAAGCCGTACGTATGCATGAACGCTACTTTCATTTCTATCTCATACATTAATGGAATTAAATAATAATGATATAAAGGTATATTATAATTTCAGTATAACATCATATATAATAACTTTAAATCCATCCTTTATATGTCCCACATATGGCATTAACGAATCAAATCACTTTGAAGGGGCGGTAGTCCGCACTTCCTAAAATGAAGATATCGCCTATACCCATAATGGAATCCATAAAGGTATACCACAAATGAAAAATAAATAAGCATAAGGAAAACATAAACATAATATATATCATATATATATAGAGTGACATATTAATGGCCACCATTAAATATGTTAAAAGAAGATTGAACAATCATCGTTTCGTGAGGCAGAAATTCACCAAACACAGAAACAGTATGTTCTTTAACCATTAGATGCAGGTGTGTGTAAGTGTATCTCAAATTATTATTATAACAACATCCTAGTATATTTCATATACTGTTGTTGTTACAAAATAAATTAATAAAAAGATTTTAGGGTGTTGGAGAAGCAAAATAAAACAAAAGAACACAAGTGAAGACATTACTTTAAAATCGGGTAACTGTCTTATATTTGAGCTCAAAGGATTCCTTGGGAAGAGTTCTGCCCAAAGTGAGTCTTCAAGGAGTAATCGAGGGATGTGGAGAGACAAAATGGGCATATCTTGGCCGAACCAAAGTCTTGAGAGGTGTGGGTAAGGAGGTAGAGGTGGGGGCCTTTTATAAGAGGAGAGGAGGGGCACTATTGGAATGTTATAAAAGTTTACTTTAATATAAAATGATTATATGATTTTAAAGGTCCCACATTGATATAATTAGAGGATAAGGTGATAAGGGTTCGAAATATACACATCCAATAGGTCTTTGACAAGTTTAAGTTTTAGATTTTACATTATCATTTCATTTTATTTAAATCATTCATTAATGAGGTAGTCGCTACATCATCATGATGTCATAAATAATTTAATTTATTTAATGTCTAAAAATTATAAAAAAACTATCATGATGTATAAAATATTTTTTTCTTTCCAATGAATTTTTGTAGTCAAAACTCTAACTTGTATAACCCCATTTAAAAATTGTTTTAGTCAAACAACTCATGTTTGAGTCATTTTTACTTTTACATTAAATAAAACGATATTAATGTCATTTTCCTACCAAAGTGGCTCCATGGGGTCCCCAAGATGACCCATGGATTGTCGTGGTCGGCCATGACACATCCAATAAGGGTAGGACATGTTCCTAGGTCATTTCATATTATTAAAACATTATTTTTACCTTAAACTACACTAATTACCTCTAATCGTGATTAATAAACTTAAAAGTTACTATTCACCAAAAAAATTATTTTAATCCCATTGAACCACAGTTTACTTCCTAATGACAACCATGTATCTTGGATTTTTGAAATTCAAAACACAAAGGTGGTTAAATTTCATTTAAACGAATAATCATATTTTTAAGTACCACTTAGTGGTTTCACTATTCATCAGAAATTGAAGTTTTTTAGAAAAATACCAAAAATTCACCCTAAGATTTATTTGATACTTAGAATTCAAAAATGATGTCTATTTTAAAAAATTCAAAACATATAATTTGCATTAATTAATTTAATAATTAATTCCCACTGTCAGATCAAATAGCGTGTTTTTATGAAACAATAAGTATCAAAAGATTGACACTAGTTTAAGTCCAATTTCAAAGTGAAATTAACTACAACAACCACTATTGGATTAAATTGTAAAAATATATTCCAATTAAACTCTAAAACCAAATCAAAATATAATATACTCATATAAATAAATTATATTAAAAAGAGGTTTTGAATTAAAATACATCATTTTTCACTATTCATTAAAAAAATGGACTTTATCAGAAAAATACCAAAAAATTACACAAAGTAAATTTTGATGTCCCGATTCTGAAGAAGAGTTTTATTTGGACCAATAGAATGTACAAGAGTGACCAACACAATATTTAAATAAGGTTCTCCATGAAATGGTGATAAGTCGGCCTTTAGTGAATATTAGAGTATATATGCCTAAAATTGAATTATTTTCTTATTTTAAGCCTTTAACTTTTATTGGACAAATGTAGAAACATTTAAAAAAACATATATAATCATATTTTAGTTATTTCTATTCATTCCAGCCAATACAATGGTTACGTGTTATCTACCATTTAAAATAATATTATTTTATTACTAGTGTGCAATGTAAGATTTCAAAGAAACTCTTTGTTGCGTATCAGGTACGCTATCGAACATAGCAACCCATTTAAATTAAAATTAATATTTAATTCGTAAATATTAATAAATATGAAAATGTTTTATTCTTTATTTACCCAGGATGTTACATTAAGAGTGCATTATATTGTATCATCTAAATAGTAAACAACATTTTTCTTCTATATTCTATGGAATTAAACTATCAATTCACATACTATGGGTGTTAAAACTCTTTTATGTATCTATTTTTTCATTACCACTTGGCCAATAATTCGTCACGATAATCTATAATGTGGTCACTTATTCATGGAACTAGAAAAAAGATGTGTGTTCAAGTGTAGTGACTTTATTATAGTAATTAGACCTATCATGCATTAAAAAACCCCTTCATATGGTCACATATTCATGTTCCATGGGCCTACCTTGAAATTTCACATGTGGTCACATCCTCATGATGACATGACCTACAATGTATGTCAAAACATATTCCTATGATCA
This sequence comes from Viscum album, assembly GCA_963277665.1. Taxonomy (NCBI): domain Eukaryota; kingdom Viridiplantae; phylum Streptophyta; class Magnoliopsida; order Santalales; family Viscaceae; genus Viscum; species Viscum album. The sequence goes on along the minus strand of OY728134.1, from coordinate 1,178,609,102 downwards.
CTTTTTCATTGTCAGTTATCCTACCATGTTTCTACTCATGCAGGAACTTCATTATGGTCACTTCAACCATCAAAATATACTCACCAAAACAAAAATAAATATTAACAAAATAATTTCTTTATTACCGTCTCATTCACCTCAACAACCAATAACATGCCACTTTCTAACAACAATCGCTTCTATTGGATTTTTTACCATGAGAAATATATCACCAATATTATAAGATTCTTGAAAGAGGAAACTACCAAACAATTTTATGTTTTTTGTTAACAAACTCAGTGTAAGAAATAAGTATTCTTTGATAATAAGGTGATTTTATCCATAATATAGTGATATATAGACACACATTCATTAAAAAAATCATTACAATATAAACTCACTTCAATCTATAAACAATAGTTCTTGTATCCCCAATTTTTTCTAAAATATATCATACATACTAAAATCAAATCATAACCCTTTTTAAAAATCACCATAAATTTGTATATAAAATATAAATTGATAGATTATGTTACCAATTTCGCCCCATCTAACAAAAAAACCAAATAAAAGGATATATGTGGGACATAATAGATATACCTTTTCCTTTTATAGGTTGATGTTGAACCCACATATTCGTCCTCAAAACATTAATAACATCATTAGAAAATGTCTTGGTTAATATAACTACAATATTATTTGTATGAAAGTTTTTTACCCTAAATTAATTTCTGTATATAAGGTATTATAAGATATAATATTTAAAAACATTGTGATTTATTCTTGAATATTGAATTTGATTTATAGAAAATTGAGAGCACCATGATTATAACTTCCATGTATAAGTGGTATCATGGCACCCACATTTAGATAATCCAACTGAGATTTTATCCATACCAATCGAGGGGCTTCCTGAGTTTCATTAATATATTCAACATCAATAGGTATTATTTTTATGTAACATTTCTATTATTTAGTAAGAACACACACCGATTACCAATAAATAAAAATTCACCAGATGTGGATTTTATATTTTCACTACAACATGCACATTATACATCAGAATAACTAAATAGATACAAATTTTTTATTGTTTCATATTTGAAACCAAAATTTGAAATACCCATTAAATACATAATATTCCATTTTACTAGAATAAAATGGGATTTTTTTGGATTGTGTATATTTATTTGGATTAATAGATTTAAAAAATATATAATATTTATTTTAAAAAATATAAGGAATAACAAGTTACAAATGATGTTTAAAAACTACCTCTGAATATATTATTTTTAATGATAAAATTTGGTAAAATTTGTTCTCACTGAAAGTGGTGTGAAAATATTTATTGATTAATATATATGTAATCAATTCAAGAGTTCCTTTTCATATTTATCTTGAGAGATAAAATTTTGATCTTTATCTTGATATATTTTCTCACCAATAAAGTAACTCATTTTTATAATCCAAGAAAAATGAAATAATCCCATTATTTATTTACTGAATTTCTCCCACACTTAATTATTATTTATTAAAAATATGATTTTATCTATAAAATAAGCAACATTCTAATAAAACTATTTTTCATCTATGATATAAAAATTGATTTCCATTAATCCCTTTTTAAATCCAGCCTCTCTATATAGGTGTCAATCTTATAATACCATTATCTTAGGGCTAATTTCCACATATATAAACATTATTTTTTCATGTAAAAAATTTATTTTCTTCATTTCAAAACCAACATGGTTTTTCAATTTGAACCTCTGACTCTAATTATCCATTTATAAATATAAATATGAAATCCATTTGGTCGAACGTGTATTTGTTTTTTATAGTAATAAAAATGGATCATTCTAAAGGTTTTAATCCATGAAAACATTTCAATGGCCCCATAAAAGTTAATCCCTTCAATATTAGAATAAAATCTTCACACCAATCATTTCTTATTTCTCACCCCATTAACAATCTATCTAATTTATTTCATAAAACCAACATTAAAATGATGATATTATTATATTTATGACTAGGATATAGTTACCCTATATAATCCTTTTAAATTCTATTTAATTCATTATTTATCGCTCTAACAGATCTTGAATCTGTAGGTCTTTTTCGACACTTTTAGTTTTAAAATTATGAGAACAATGATGTATGAGATGTTTTTATTATAGTTATTTTATCATTCACATATTGTTCATGATTTTTTTTGAATTTTATCCTTTCTTCTAAACATAGAATGAGTTGAATGTCATTTTTCCTCATCACAATATATAGCGGAATCTTCTCCTTTAGTCCATACATCATAAATATTTCCATCTTTTTCTATTATTTCATTATTTTATTCAAAATAATAAATATTAAATTAATTTATTGATCTAGGTTCTCTATAATTATTTTTCTTCTTTTAAAATTATAGGATCTTCACAGTAGTAGGACAAAAAATACTAGAATCCATATTGATGTAATGAAATCCTCTTACATATGGAGGATAATAATGAAATATTACCACGACACCTCTTTGCTCAAATGTACCATCATCTTCATCATTACTCATGATAATATTGGGGCTTCCAAACATAGTAAGATGCTTCAATATCTGACTATTATTTTATAATATATCATATAGGATCATATTCAAATTTTTTTGTATATTAGCAGTGTTTTTTAACATGTACTACAACTCCAACATCATTCTACAAAAAACATAGAATTATGATTTCATATAAATATTGATTGATCTATATCTACCATGTTTATATTAAATTATTAATGTAAACTATTTTTTATCATGTAAGGTGTACTGATTTCAAGAAAAATTCCAGGTTTTATGGAATAATATTTAAACATGTTATGGGTATTTTAAAAAATATTATCAAACAAAATTTTCATTAGAGAGTAACCACACTTTTTTAAATCACTTACCTTAAATTTTTTTATCAATGTGAGATATCAAAATTTCTATTTTATAAACATAATACTTTCAATGAAAATTAATTCATCTACAAAGGTAATAAAATACACATCTCCATGGGTTCACTACTTTCACATTGTCCAGTATATAAATGAATGGATTAGTTTCACTGGATGTGATATCTAAATCATAACTCGTTTCGCTAACATCTTCACATTCTAGCTTGTAGTGATAAAAATTAAATACCACTCTTTATCTTATGAAATTCATGAACCATTTACTTTTTTGAAATCCTTCTTATATATATAATTATCCATTATAATGATTCACTATTTGATATAGTTCAATTTCATGATTCATGCATAAATACAATTAATTTTTGGAATATCCAATTTGAAATAAATTTCCTTTTATTCACGTACCTTATGTAACAACCTTTACATATTAAATAATTTTTAAATAAAAAATATATTTTATAAATACTGTTTTATAACATTCATTATTGATCTTTGAAGCACGTAATTATTTGTGTTTCAACCCATCAAAATAATGATTATTCTTAGACTTCAATTTTATATTGCCAATAAAACTATAACCATCCCCTTTAATATTGAGTGATCTATAATTTCCTATGTTTAGAGATAAATATATTCATTTAATACCATTTTCTACAACTTAATGTTCTTTATACCATGTAAAGAGAAACCACTATCAAATATTCATGGAAATTACTTATTTGAAGCATTAAATTAAGCTTCAATAAGAATGTGACTTTAAATACCCTTTTCATAAGGATAATTTTCCTATTTAGATGGAAGTATGGTGGGATATTTATCTTTAAGATTCCAGAGAAGGCCACATATTTCCCACAATTATTTTAAAAATTGAAATGAATTATCAATTATTAAAATATATTTCCAGGTTGTTTTTGAATATTTTTTCTTAGAGTGGGATGACTCCCCCTCAAATATTTTCTTCCAAATATTCAAGAATCATAATGATTATGGTAATTAATATAAAACATCATTGATGTGTTTCTGGATCCTCGACATTACAAACTAACCCCATGAATGGTATATATACCACGAAACACAAAGTTCTATCTAAAACCATTAATCTTAATTTCTCTCATATTTTGATAATAAGATACAGATTCATTAGGTAAAAATGGTTTTAGTAAAACCCATAGATCTATCTCTTCAAAATATAATTTTTTCAATATATTTAGAGTAACTAGAAGTACCCGTTTTTAATCAATATCAAAACCCCAAAATTTCTAGATTACACTTAACAAATCAACCATATTTGACCGAAAACATGTTTAATTGAATATACTATTATTTAAAAATTATTCATATTCTTGAATGTAATAATTAGATTTATATTTTTAGTGTTTCAATTATTCTTCCACCTTGAATAGTTATATATGAATAAAATCATATTAATTTTCCAATTATTCAATATCTTCTTTCATATTTATCCATGATATCTTCTCAGTATGAAGAATTTTTTTTAAATTATTAATCTCTTCTAATAGTATTAATTTTTGTTCTTAAGTAGTTTTCCATACTATTTACCTACTGGTTATAATTCATCCTATTGTTTACCATTTTTATTTTTTCAAATCATATAGTAGAGATCTATTAATTCTCCCTATATCATAAATTCCATTTCAATTTATTTGTATTCAAGCATTGAGTTACTATGCTCATAACAAGTTATGTTTTCTTTATTAACATTAGAAAAAATAAAATTTTCTGAATATAAATTTTAATATAAGCCTCTCCACATACCTTACTACTATTTTTAATTTCTTCATATATAGATAAAATATTTCTCCATTATTCATGGAGAAACTTTTCTCCTTTGTACTATAAAAGAATTTTGGTTTAGCTAAATTCTTTTAAAGGATATATTTAATATTTCATCTTATTATTAAATAAATTCAACTTCTTTAGTGTAGGAATATATGAATAAAAATTTATAGAAAATATATAATTAAATAATTTAATTTTAAGAATCACTATAATTATTCATTTTCCTCTTATATCATTTCTTGAGATGAGGGAAATAAATTTATATATTTTTACATCTATACAAGAATATAATTTTAATGATCCATACTTATCATCATCATAAATAATAATATTATTTTTAATTGATTTATAGGATTTCAATGAAATTTATTTTCTTGTGTTTACATTATTATTTGAAACACAATTTTCCCCATTTAATATAAAATTTGAATAATTTTTAGATATTAAAGAGTAATATCAATTTAATATTTTTTCCAAAACCTTTCCTTTAGCATTAAATTTATTTGTTATTATTTTAGAAATCTCTTCAATAAAACAATATATCCCAATTACTCACCATAGACTATTTAGGTATGTATATGGTTATTGAATCTTGTAGAGAATGTATTAACTATATCATGATAATTAATTTGATTATTTTCATACATAGCATAGAACCCAAATAACTTTAGTCTATTATTCATCAATATTTAAGAGATTATCATAGATATATATTGGTTTTTTGATCTCATTAAATTTTAGAAATTACTTATATTAAATTGATGATAAAATATATTTCATATCATGACCATAATTCTCCAAATTTCACTTATATACCATATTAATGGTAGCCTCTTCAGAATAAAGAACAAATCCATCTTTTGTTACCTCAAAAACCTCATAACTGATTAAATTAGATAATTAAACATTCAGTCCTTCCAAATATGAAATCTCCTCCCCAGCCTGGGGAATTATCTATCAATTCAATGAATAAAAATTATCAATTAAAGATATCCCCAGAAATATGATTTCTTCAAATATTCAAAAGGAAAACATCTATGAAGGGAAAAATCCTCTAATAATAATTATGGGAATACAAGATCAAGGAATCACATTTCGGTTTGATGTAGTGGTTATAAAAATTAATATTTTCTCTTTTTAAATCATCATTCTCAACATGTTCAAGTAAAAGTTGTTGTTAAGGAAAAAAATCACACAGATAGATATAATATGAAATTGAAAAGGTTTACTACCCGATTTCAATCATTACCACGTGAAATGATCCAAAAAAATGTGATTATATCATCCACTAATAACTATTTTTGAACCATCCTGAGAATGTAAAATTATTAGAACTCACTTATAGGTCTCCTAGATTCTTTTACAACCCACACGTCATATTCATATCACACTAATATAAAATTGAAATGATAATAGAAAATATATACTCCATCCTCCAATAGACTAGAATGAATTTTCCATTTCAAAGAGATCTTCTCCTCCTTCCAATTTAAATGTCAAATAATAAATTAATTTCAATTTATAATCATACAAATTTTTGTAAAAATTACCTCTCCTACTACACCTCTCTAATTAATTTGAAACTAAACTATAAATCAATATACTTTTCTGAAAATAATTGAAATATATATATGTACAAGAAATTTTTTTATAATAAATGCATAATTTTTTTCTCTTCCACATGATCTAATATTTTTTATTTCTTTTTAATTCAAATTTTCTTGATACTGTGCAAATATATAAGATTTGAAAACATATTAAAAATATTATATGCAGTCAAAAAAATGACTTCCATAAGAAAGGTCTTCTATAACTATTAATTATTGCATTATGTTACTAACTGAAAATTCAATTTTTATTGATTTTCAAAAGCGGATTTTGGGTTGAGCCGTAACCAACATACGACGCGGGAACTGAATGGACGGTGCAAAAATTCAAAATTCAAACTCAAAAAACCAAAGAAGCACAGGACACGAGAAGTTCAAGTTCCAATATCTCATCATCCAAAAAACTGCCTCTAGCCATCAACCACATCATCACTGACATTGTCGACACCAATGTCATCAAGCCGGCGTCACCACTGGAAACCCAGAATGCCGTCATCACCACTGGAAACCCAAGCACCCAAAACACAACCAGAACGCCGTTGTCATCCTTACCGCCGTCGTTATCGTCGCAGTTCAAAACACCATGAAAATAAGTTGGATCCACCATAAAACAAAATCACCCTTTCATCATCATACCCCAGCAAACCAGAATCAACCACACCGAAAAAACAGGGTAATCACACCACATCAAACCACAATAATCAGCAGCACAACACCTCCATGAACAAACCGAAGGCCACAACAAAGAGAAAACATAAAACAAAATAAACCAGAAACACAAAATAGAAAATGAAACAATCACCAAACAACCATTGTAGACGCACCAAACACACATTAACCGAAAATAGGGGGAAGAAATATGAAAGAAAATAGGGAACAAAAAACAGGAGCAAATGACTCAGCAGCGCCTTGAGATCTGTCGACCGCTGAACCGTACAACCCAAATCCTCCTTGAACCACTGCTCCATATCCGACCTAGAGAGGAGAAGAGGAACAGGAGGTCAGAGCCGCGATAATGGCGACTGAAGGCATCCACAACAGACAACCAGCATCGCATCCTGAGAACCTTCTTGTCGAAGATGTCATTGTCACAAAAGAAAAGGAACCCAAGCGTCTTCAACAGAGTGAATAATCAGGACTGAAAGAATTATTGAGGAACAGACAAGCCAGGAAAGCAACATAGGTGAATAAAACCATAGAGAGCCATATCATTTTGAGGGAGAACCATCGTAGAAGGAGGAGAAACCCTAGAAGAGGGTGAGGGAGATGCGAGAGTGTCGAAGACCCGAGAAGAGTAAGGTAGAACCATCTCCGAAGTAGGGGAAACCCTAGAAGAGGGGGAGGGAGGCATGAGAGCGCTAAAGACCAGGGGAAAGAGAGGGATAACCGGTGCCGAAGGAGGATAAACCCTAGGAGAGGGTGAGGAAGATCCAAGAGTGCCGGGAGAGAACAGAGTCATCACGTCGTCTACTATGGTTTCACTATTACTGCATTATGTTACTCAAAAATAACATCTTCTTTCTTATTTAAACCATTTTCCAACAATTAAAAAACAATATTATTTCCTTTCATAGTTTATATAGAGACATAACCATTCAATTTTTAGTCTTTCACTCTTCATATTAAAGTCAATACATATTTAATCTCTGCAGTGTCACACATTATGGGTAGTAGAAATCCCTTTTGTTTAGAAATAAACTATATTAAACAATTTTCTACATCACTAAAAAATGTAACATGATGAAATCAACCATCTATTTTTCCCCATGGGACAACCAGCCGTGTAGTTCACCTATGTGGAAAATTATCTACATTATTTTATGAACTTCATAAATGACATATTCCTTGTTAATATTTCTTCTATAATATTATAAACATCATTAAAAATATTGTGATCATCATTAAAGGTACTATAATGAAATAATGTCACATAAACATTGATTCAAATTACATCGATTGATTTATAGAAAACCATCTTCTTTCATCTATTGAGGGCTTCTATGGCCATTGAATCTACCATGAGTGGAAACAAATTATATAGTCACTTTTTCATAGTCACTTGACCAACAATGAAAGAAAAATAGAATTCATTTGATCACATATTGATGGTCACTTAACTTACCATGTATATTCATATGTGTCCCCTTATACACAGTCACATTACCAACCATGTGTGACAACACTGAATCATGTTGTTACTTATTGAGGATCAAATTACATATTGTGTGTGTTCATATGTGGTTAATTATTCAAGGCCAGATGACATATCATAGATTTAAACACCTCTTTATATTCTCTAATTATCATTGACACATAATGTACTATGTCTTTTCACAAGTTATCACTTCATTAATGTAAAATAAATCTTTAAGAGAAGTTGAGAAGAATATCCCAATAACATAACCAAAATCATTTCCTTCCTTCCAGATTATTCAACTCAACTAACAATATGTGCCCATTTATTCTCAATAGAATTACCAAATATTATATACAAGGGTAGTTTTAGCAGTTGTATTCTATAATAGATATTCCAATCATTTCATATAATATCAATTACTATATTTAACAATACATGATGATTTTATAATAGTGATATGGTTTTTTTGATGAAACATATTATGCAAGAAATCAAAGAATGTAATTTTCTGGCATCATATTATATGATATGTAACAATCCATGGATTTTTACTGAATCATAGGATATGATATCTCTATATCATAGGAACAGAATTAATCATAAATTGAAATAAAACATTTTAAACTTCTTGAAATTAATATGGTATGATATATGATTTTCAATTCATCATTTCACAAAATTTATTTAATGATTATAAATGCATTGTAGGCTTTGGAAACACTATTATGTCTTTAAGTGTTCTTATAAAACATATTATAGATTTTTTAGGTTATTAATAATCCATATACTAGGTGAGCCATTCCAGTATAAATTAAATCCCATATACAATAATTCAAAATACAAATATTAATCTTACAAATAGTTTGGGGCCTACAATTCCATTTAGTATGGGCATGATGGAGATCACTAATGATCATCCAATAGAATCCTTCTATCTGTGATGTATCCAAAAGTTTGAAATTAAAATATTATCATATGAGAATGCTCATCCTCAATCAATCGTTCTTTAGTACCACATATGGTAAAACATGATGGATGAAGATAGGTTTCAGATTATAAAGTATTTTCTAAGACATGGGGATGAATTAATTAATATGGTCACCTGAACATAAAAATTAACATTATTTTAAATAATTATTTCTTTTATCAAACTATCAAACACTCCCTAATAATGATATGTCTATCTTTACAAGAAATTCGAAATATAACAGAAATATATTGACAAAAAATGCATCATATGTGGTAAATAATCATCACATATGATATCTATTTAGATAAAACATACATAATAATATATTATTTATCTTTAGGTATTGAAACATAAGTACGGGTGAGTTCATATGAACATTAAGGGTAATCATAATGAACCAAATATCATAATTAATAAAAATAATATCTTTTTGGTCGGTGAATGTATTTATAGAAGATGGAAAAAACATATTATAATCATACCAAATAAAACAAAGATCATAAATCATGAGTCGTGGAAGACAAAAAATGAATGTTGAATAATCATAATAATTGAAAATAATCCCTAATATCAAATATTGTTTCCCATACCATCACTACATAATGGATAAAGTCCCTTAATGGAATTGTTTTATAACACAAGATCTTACATGTTAACTCAAGAGATATAATTATATACACAAATCAATAATGTTTTATAACGGACCAATCTATCCTTTAGTTAATAGAGTCCAATATTTGTTTTGGTTAAACTCCCATAGAAAATCATGTTATAAGATATACAATTTTTCTAATGCAAAATCTCATCCTAATCAATGAGATCCAATCCAGAGTTCCAAAGATGTCTTTTGTGCTTCCCCATATGAAAGAGGATTCCAAATACCTATGAATATCTAAACTATTAGTGGTTAGACTATACTCTTGCTATTGGAAAAAAGGATTATCACAACTATAAACTATATTTTTAGTATGTTTGTTGTATATACACATTGGGTTCATCAAAGAGATTTCAATATAAGTGTTTTTATAATGAAGATGAAATCAATGTTGGTGATGGAATAGTTTCCTAGTAATTTCCAAATATTTGGGTCCAAAATTTAAAGGAGGAATTAGTTGTTTAAAATTAAGGTATTTGATGTAATGGTTTGAAGTTACATGAAGTGGAAAAGGAGTTTCATAATTTTGTTCCAAAATGAGGTTTTTTGAACATCAAATCAAAAAACGAAAAATGGAAATTTTTTTCTTCAATATTATAAATGTAATGGAATATGGCCATGCTCTACACAGGACTGTTTAACCCACAGTGGAAGCCACACAATGAAATTGTGCACTAAAGGCACTGTAAAACAGGGTGTCCAACATAAGAGGAAACATGCAGGCATATTTTAAGTGTTTCATATAAATTGTTATCAGTGTTGGTAATGTCTATAAATAGATTCCTATGCCATTCATTAGAATTAAATTTTCAAATGATGATCTGGTTCCTCTACTGCGTGAAATACTTTAACACTATAGAGATCTACGAAGGAGAATTGTAAGCAGAACACATGTTTTTTCTGTAAAGACCAAGTGATATTAGTGAAATGTTCTATGTGAAAGATAGACATTCATGAAAAAACAAAAAAAATGTGATTTCAATAATGATTGTTTCACACATGATCAATGACATTCATAACTATAAATTTTTGAATATCCAGATTGATTGATTACTTTATAAAATTGCATCAATTCATGACTATAGTGAATACATAATTCCATGTTAATAAAGGAAGAATTATTAAATGAACAACCTACTAAATCCACCTTCAAGTCATTAAAATTGGTAATACATCACCCAATGCATTGAGGTAGGAAAAGTAGATGGAGGTGTTCTGATGAAGTGTAAGTGGTTTCACAAAATTTCATGTAACGGTAGAGTTCTTGGAATTGAATTACCAATTATGATCATCTGTATTCCATAATAAATATTGAATTTTAGTGGTTTTATAGATGACCAACACATTGTTGGCGTATGAACCTTTTATTACCTTTTAGTGGAGAACTGTGTAATCCTATTTTGTTGTCTCTTTTCAGGTAATATTTTATTTAAATAAATATTCTATCAGATTGGTTTAACATGTTCCTACCAATTAATGGAACACGATTATTCACTCTAAAAGAAAAATTTGACACCATGATTCACCCCTCCAAAATCAAAGTGTTATTGGGTCCTACAAGTTGTATTAGAGAGTATAAGTTATTGGATTTAAATCATTCGTCCATTATTTTTAAGGATAATTATGTGAATATTATGGGAGAAACATATAGATTTGGATGAACATGATTTTATGTCATCTTGGATCCCCTCAGATTAATTTTCATGTTTAACTTCTCAATGAAATTAGGTCACTGATGTGATAGGTCATTCAATGATTAAAAAAACATGAAAATTATTATTATTGATATTGTTTCACAAAATTAATTTAATGCAACACAATAATATAAAATATTTTTGAAAGTTGTTATTTTAAATAGATCCATATCAATGTGAGGGAAAACAGAAAAAATATACATGAAGGTTTTGAAAAATTAAAGTAGGTCGAAATTCATGTCGTGCACAATCAGTATGATGATCTAAAATTGTATCTTGGTGAAGAAGGAGATACAATCTTTAATCTCATAATTGAATTGGTTAGAGATATTTGAGTAGTTGAGAAAAAATTAAGGATATGTAAAATTTTATGAAAATCATTAGACAGATACCATATATAAATAATCTATATGATTTAGCTCATGAGGAATGAGTTTTTTCTATGCTCTATCTTGATGAACTGTTAAACAGTTTTGTTTCTTATATAATGTGAGTCAAACAAGATGATGCATCCACTCGAGTATGCAAGGAAAATGAATTAAAATTCAATGAGAAAAATTACTTCTATAGTGTAATTGATAATGATGAAGAATAACACAATTCTATATTTATCAACAAATTAAATATTAGGAAATGGAAAATGGAGGGAAAGCATCTATATGTGAGTATTCATTTTTTTAATTTATAGGAAATTTCCACTCAATGAACAATAAAATATCTAATGTATAATATGAAGTATAAATTATTCATAATCTTTTGAAGAGGTTCTAAAAATTGATAATTCCAATAAATAATAATATTTTTTTGAAATATATTTTTCATTAAAAAATTAGAAGCTGATAATTATTTTTTGGGGATATAGAATAGAGTTTAAATTTGTACATGGAGAATCAATTATGGCTACAATTATGAATGTAGTACTTACAAAATATAAAGATAATCAGTTACATGGGTTTTTTGACATCATAGTTAAACTTGAGGATACTCTTGATGAGGTTAAAAATAAATTAATGAGAAATAGAAAGTTGAGAGTTATTTTAAAAGAGTGATTTGAGTATGTTGATAAGCTTGAAGTATAATTTTTTCGACTGGAGGAAGGTGAATAAGAACACATAAATTAGAGGTTATGAAATTTGAACTCGTGATTTAAGAATAGGTAAAAGTCATCTATGGAATTACATCAATACTAGAAGAAACGGATATGATAGTTGAGGGATAAGAAGAAGAAGTTTTTACCTCAATGAGTAAAATGGAAACTGAATCAAACAAAAAGGAAACAAAGTAGAAATTTCAATTTAGAAAATTATTAGATGAAGAACATTTAGAAAGAGATAAAAGTTGTTCTTATGGAGTACAAAAGGCCTTGAATGATCAGAGACAAACATTTATTGGAAAATTTTGAATTTTCTATGAAGGAGAATCATAAAAGTATATAAAAGGGATGATCTAAAATGATATGAAGCATAATTCATCACATATTATAAAGGCACCAATTATCTCAATAAATAAATATTAAAAAAATTGAATATTGTGATTAAAATAATCACTAAGTTTCAATAGAGGATTTATAGTCAAATACCTCTACAATTATCGGAAATTTAGATAAATGTATATGAAAGGATGATTCCACTAATGAAATGTCAATATTTTTGGATTTTGGGCCATACCATCTCTTAATCTGATGAAGTAAAGAGATATCTAAATAGGGAAGCACCTAGAGATCAAAAAAAATTAACAGATACAATATCCTTCATTATATAGAATAAATTGTTTCTATAGATATTTATTTCACTAGTCTAACTGTGACTATAAAGCTTTTTATTGTAGGTAGAGGAAAGACAAGAACTGTGCCTAAAAAACATGAAGAGAAGCCTATACCCACCAAGAGTCATAGTAACTCTATAAAATATGTATTATACTATGAAATAATAATATGAGATTGATGAACCCATTCATATTGAAAATATTTTGGAACGTCCATCTTTATACCCTAACCAATAAATTATCGTATTGAACGAAAATAAGAAAATTGAGAAATCCATTATTTTAGAAATAGAACTCAAAGCTAAAAAAATTGATGAACCTCATTTATATAAAGTCGATTCTAATCCCACATGATAGAAAATAAAAACCTTTTGAATAATGTTAAGAAAATGGTTGATGTAATAATGATATTCATCAAAAATGGACTTTAATGATCAAAGAAAGAGGATAAATAAAAATAGAAAATTATGAGATGAGGAATACATATGTATTCCACGTAGACACTTCACATCACAATCTATGGAGTGTGATTAAATTATATTAATCTAGAATAATATTGAAGTTAATAAGAAGGGTTTCAAAATAGAAATAATGATAGGTAATTATCCCATGAATGAATGAAAAACATTTAGAAATTTATACAAGGTTGAATATAAATTGAAAATGTGTTAAATAATTGTTGAAGAAGAAAAAAACATTCATCATTGATGGTTGGTTCAAATTAACCAATAGGACATGGAACCTATATATAATATTAATATTTCTATCTACATTTATAATTATATGCGTGAATGAGAAAATACAAGTGACACATTAATGGAAGAAAAAGATGGTTTTCAATTTATATTGGTCAAATAACAAAATTTAATCATATCTTCTTGGTCTCATCCACAAAAAATTATGGGATCTAATGAATTAGGAGAGAGGTACATTATTCTGTTTATTTATGACTGCAGAATATTTTCTATTATGATGTTTCTATATATGAAATAAAAATTCATGATTTCATGAAGACTAATCATCAATAAAAATAGAATGAAATGAGCCATAAAATTAATATTCAATAATTTGATAATGAATTAGGATACACATCATTTTAATTTGAAGATTACCTAGAAATAATTGGAAAAATAATGATGTGTCTTAATTGAGAATCGCTAAAAAGGGGCACATAGATTGGACAATCATAATGGCAGACGATATGGATTCAACTATGATGATTGAGTGTAATTCTTCTCATTATTATTATTATTAGAATATTTACGTATCAATGTAAAATAAATATCAGATATATATTTTATAGGATATTCCAGGATATTATATGATATTTTGAATGAATATAGTCTCTCTTAATGTATTTTCATGTTTTTGGATGTAAATGTTTCATCTAGAATATATATTTAATTCATGTAAAGTATGGTGATGTTGTAGATGAAGGAACATTTTATAGATATTAAATAAAGTTTAATGTCTATAAATGTTACAATAATCATCATATAATTATTTTGGAAACCAATTATATCAAGATCATTCAGGATAAAACCATAAATACCATGAGGGGATCATATTTTTACATGATTTATGATGATGAATAAAGTGTAAAAGTGAATGATTTCAATGAATAAACAGTAAAAATATCAAAAATTAGTCATAGTTTACTAAATTATGATGATTTAGAAGAGGATTCATAAGAGGAAACAATTACATAAGAAAATTCATCATCACAACATAGGATAAATTTATGTGATGAATTTTACCCATCCATCAACATTGGGAATTGGACTAGACCTACACAAATTGATAGAAAAATGAATAATGAAAACTAAGCCTTCTTATAAATTTTGGAAAACCCTTTTTTGAAGAATTAGTTAAGAATGAATCATAGGTTTTATCCATGTATGAATAAATGGATAAAATTCACAAGAACATGACATGGTATATTATTTATAGACTTAAAAATCACAATTTCATTACAACATGTTGGTTCTGTAAAAAAATTCAATGATCATTGAAATGTGATCAGAAAATAGGCATGATTGGTGTGTAATGGTAATGAATAGATTTAAGGTGTGGATATTGAAGAAACATTTACTCTAGTGGCCATAATGGAGTCAAATAGGAACATTTATTCTATTTAAATTCAAAGGGGGTACAATGTTTATCATATGGATGTCAAAAAAGAATTTGTAAATTGTGTTATGGAAGAAGAAGTATACATTGAACATTCCATGGTATTTTCACTTGAGAATTATGAGGTAAATGATTGTAGATTAGAAAAGGATCTCTGTGTTTTGAAGTAGTAACAAAAAACATTGTATTTTCAACATGATGATAATGTAAAGAAGCTATAATATAAAATACAATGCATCGAACATAACCTATATGGGAAAAATTCTCATAAATATAAATTTATTGTTCTTTTGTATATTGATGATATTAATTTTTTGGAAGCACACCGACATTGGTAGAATAATTTTATAATCATATGAAATTTTATTTTTAAATGTCTATTATTTCTGAACACACATACCTATTGGGGCTATAGGTGGTTCAAAGGAAGGATTATACCATCATTTCTCATGACCGTTTTCAAGAGAGATTCTAATTAAATAAAACATTCCCGAAGAAAAACTAATATTGACTCCAATTGTGGATAGGGAAAAACATGGAAAGCATGAGGATATGACATCTACAGATTCCATATTGTACTAGTCAATCATTAACATATAATTATTATTGATAGGAACACAACCATATATCGTGTTTTCTACATTCTTAGCATAACAATTTCAAATTATTAAACTAATGAGAATTTATATAAAATCATAAGAATAAAGAGGTATATTCATAGTACTATCAATTTCATATAATACTTTTCATAAGGATGAAATGATATATTATTGGGATTTCTTGATGCAGATTGGACTGGAGATGTGGTGGATGGAATGTCCACAAGTGGTAGAGCATTATTTATTGGAAACCAATGTTTGGGATAGTTGATTAAGAAGAATGAAATTACTTCTAGTAGAATGGATGCGGCCGAGTATATGTTCATGACAAATTCATGAACTCAACTATTGAATATGAATCATCAAATGGCTAATATTTGTGATGATGGGAAACATCCAATGGTGATTCACTATGACAGTAAGATCATGATTGATATTATGAGGAATCTCATTCAGTACTCTCATACCAAACATATTGATAGCAGATGTCACTTCATCAATGAAATGGTTTAAGAAGGACTGATTAAAATGGTTAATGTAGTAACTAATAACTAATTGGGTGGCATCATAACTATGACCATAAAGGTTTCAATGTTTGTAAAACATCTGTTGAACCTCTCAGTTCGTCCACCTCTCATTGAATTTAGTAGTTACAAATCATCCCCTCTCCCCTTTTGTGATACATACTTTAATCTATTTAATGATGTCCTGTAGGTCTATAGTGGGGATATGATCTAGGGGGTTTATAAAAAAATGTAGAAATATATTTTCATTAGGATTATTATTAAATTTAGACATAATTAGAATTTAATGTTTTTTAGTATTTGGTTGTTATGATAGTCTATCGAATAATGAGATTCTCCTTTATCTCAGTTTGGTTATACATCAAACATTTATCTTCTAGTCTTAGAGTAATGTGTATTATTTATCAATCCAATCAAGTATTGGATAAATTAATGTGTGTTCATGATTTGTTTCTACTTATTTACATCAAACCAAATGTGGTAGATAGTTAAAAACAAGGATATTCAAAACATGAAATAGAATATGGGTTGTGTTTTTTTCAATCCACTTTGGTTTGATAAATGTGTTTTTATGATAATTATTTTTGTTGTGTCGATTACATTAGTGTTGATGATTGTGTTGTTTTAAAGTGTTTACCATATTTATGTGGACCAAAATTGGGAGGATGGAGAAATGTGTTTTCTAAAAGGGATGTATTTCTCGGTAAAGGATAGAAGTTGCATGAAAGCTGAAAGGTGTTCATAAATCTTGAATAAATTTGATGTTTTAGGAACATCACATGAAATCATAGAAAAATAAAATTATGTGGGAAAGATTTATAACTGTGTTAATGATTTTTTTTCCTAACGTACGAATGTTGTGTGAACCATGGAGGGTTCATAACCCACTTCTATGCTAATGGTGGTGTGAAAACGAGTAGTTCATCATAATAGGAATTAGGAATGTGCAATGTATGGAATTCTTGAGAAAAGAGGATATGGTTAGCCGAGTCATGAAATAGTTGAGAACCCCATTCATGTGAAGAATATTTTACAATTAAGAGCTGGTGTCTCTACAACTTGTTAGACTTTTGTGATGTAGGGTTCCCTGAAGGAGACTTGTGTGATGAATGTGCCTTCTATCTATGAAAGACCATGTGATATTTAAGAATACTTTTTCATGAAAGATACACATACATGGAATTATTAAAATGTGTCATTCAATAAAAAGAGTTTTGTAAATTTTTACAACGTTTGCGGCTTCCATGTTTTGAATTTATGGTTTGATTAGTCATTGAATAAAAGTTAACCAATTCAGAACTATGGGGATAGTAGTGTCCAATGCTAATCGAGGACAAAGACATAAATGAACAATCTACGATAGATACTTTCATGTCATTAATCTAAGTAATACAACACCCAAGGAAGTTATCTAGGAGGTGTTTATGAATTTGTTTTAAGGAAGGAATTCTGTTATCTCTAAAATTCATGTAAAAAAAGTGTTCCTAGAGAAAAGCGATAATTTATGATCTTATATATTAAACCATAACCACTGAAACATAGTGGAGTTAGGTATGACAGAAACACAATGGGTGCATTATACATGGAAGTTCCATTAGTGGTGATTAATGTAAAAATGATGTGTTTTCTCTTTGCATGTTGAAGATTAATTACTACAGTATTCAATCAGATAGGTTTAACAAGTTCCTAGAAACACTGGAAAAAGATCAATAACAATAAATAAATTTTTTGACACCAATATTAACCCCTCCCAAATTAGGGTGTTCTAGGGTCCTCCACAATGTTTCATTTCCATGAGAATATAATAATAATCAATATGAAAGATAGTAATCAATGTAATTTTTTATAAAAAATAGATTCCATATATTACAAAATAAATAAGCAGGCTCTTGATGTAGAAATCCAAATTAATTAAATTAATGTCAAGATAATGAAATAAATAAATAGTGGGTTCCTCTTGTATCCCTCACAGTTCACTTATATCTTCATACATATCTTCTCAACCTTCCACCATTGGGCCTTTTCCATTTTCCAAATAACTAGTTGTGAAATCATTAGGAAAACTAAAATTCCAAGGTATTTTGTGAGTAAAAAACTCTGTATAACAACTCCAATAAATTATTAATATAAGTTCACATAATATATTTTAGTTCATTCTTTAAAAATTTAAATTCTATTAATAAACATATGTGTCATAAATGTATATACTCATCATGGGAATACCAAGTCTCCGTGATTCCCAATTCCACCTGCTTCTTCTTTATATATGTAAGGATATGAGACAAGTCAAACCATGTGACACAATTATGTTAACACTATAAACTCTAGCCAAATGGTGGTCTTCATTAGTACCATTTTACAACAACTAGAAACTAGCTAGTTTTTCATCATTTCATTTCACTATACAGGGATAACCACTTACACAATTAAGGAAATTTGGACTACGTCATATAGTAGACATCCAACCTATCACATATGCACATCCATCATCAAGGATTGTGATTCCCACATTTATGGACATCTAAACTATGTTGGGTTGGTTAATGGGCTATCTATTCACATCCCTCTATAGGGATAGTCACAACCACCATTAAGGATATTTAAACACAAAGTAACCACACTCAATGGGAAATATAATCATCTTGAAAATATAAAGATAGTTAAAATGATATAATCACAACAAGAAAAACATGACATAGAACGAAATTTTAAGGAATATCATGAAAAAATGCTATAACGTACACATAAACACTTGGTCAAAATCATGAAAACCTTATCGACACTCACACACCGACATGAAACATTTAAAATGATTGGGTTATTTAATAATAAATGATATATCAGGTCAATTTCATATATATATATATATATGGAAAAAAAATTGTTATATAACATCTTTGATTTGATTATTGGATGTAAAAATCATAGATAAAAAGCCATGAATTGATTGAAGGTTGGAATGTATACATGATCATAAATGAACACCACCTTGATGCTAAAAAAACCCTATACCTATGGTCATAAAATATTGGAATAGGCTATTCTAATAGTTCTGTGTACCATGGGAAATTTAGTCATCAATATAGGGATATACCAATGGTTTTAATTAAAACTCTTTTTAGAGATCATGTATAATATAGAATACACACTATTTGACCCAAACTATGGGTAACCATCTATACTGGATGTTCAAGAAATGGTGGGTGAAAAATTATTTCCAATAATGATATATATGTATTGTTCATAAAATTTTGGGTATAACATACTCTCCCCTGTTTAAAATAGAAACATCTAAAACCTCTTACAATACCTATAAAAAATTACCTTTTACATAGAACATTTAATTAAGTTCAAATATTATATTTTTTTTTATTTTACTGTATGGTTACCAATAGATTTTAAACTCTTAACAATACTATTGTATACAAATAAAATCCACAAAATAATTATGTTTTAATTATTAAACACCATCCAAACATATGTCTATTTACTATAGACTAAAAATGGAGAGGATCAACATCTCCATAAGCACCAAAAGCTTGAGAATAATCATTAACAGGATATTTATTTTATTATTTCCTACAGAACTAGCATTGATATCCTTGGCATCACCACCACCATCGTCATCCACATGATTATGATAACACCAACTACTGATAGGATCCCCTTTGATATCACTTCATGCATCATATAATGAGTTTAGTGTTTCAATATATGAATAAAAAACATTTCCATCATATAGTGAAAGTGAAAGACATATAAATTCATATCTCTGTGGCACTATTTAGTGATTGGTTTACCTATTTAACGCTCTACTATAGCTATTTTTTCCTTATTCCATTCTACATGATAGTTTTATAGCTTAGTGATGAGGGATCATTAAGACACACTTAATGAGGACGGATATCACCTA
Source organism: Viscum album (assembly GCA_963277665.1). Classification (NCBI taxonomy): domain Eukaryota; kingdom Viridiplantae; phylum Streptophyta; class Magnoliopsida; order Santalales; family Viscaceae; genus Viscum; species Viscum album. The sequence continues at coordinate 1,178,588,399 of OY728134.1, read as the reverse complement.
GGTAAAATTCTTTTCTCTGGTTGGAATCAGTCCATCTGATGATTCTCATCACCTAATACCTTTCTCAAATGGTCATTTATCGTGATAATGTCATCTTATTTCTCATCAATGGCCTACTGGGTACACTGTTGAAAATAAATAAATAAAATATTGATTATAAATAATGTATAATAATTTTAAAATATTATGAAAATAACTTAATTTTTTTGGTCTATAAATTTACATTACATCCATATTATTTCTTCATACTCCATAGTAATAAATATTTTCATTGTATATGGACTTCAATGCCTAGTTTCCCTAACTAAAATAAGTTTTTACTTCTATAAGAGTATATTATTTCATAATATAAAATTTATAAATAAGTTAAAACTAATTTTGACTCTGAGGGCATGTGAGATTATCCATTGACTCACATGAAGTGAAAAAATCAGATTATTAGATGTAAATATAGTGGTTAGTCTCTATATGCATTAAAATTAATTTTAACATTTTATTAAGCTATATGGGAATGAAATTACATGTGATAATGTTAATGTAAATATCAAATGGGGAGCATGGATATAGATGAATCTTTGATAGATAAATAATGTAGTGAGAAAAAATATTTTATGTATAATCTTTAAGCAACATAGGAGTTCAACACAAACAATAATTAATTATTAAATATTCATTTCAAGAACCCCATAAAATGAAAGATAATGTACAGTTGTATATGATGATTAATAGATGTGATGTAAATAATATCTAGAGGATGTTGGTCTAGTCTATATAAAGTTAACCACAATTTCAAATGTTATTATTTGAGTGAGATGCAGCTGAGAAGGAGATAGTTCATTTATTAATGAATTATTTTTTTTGGGGAGATGATAGAAGAGTGAGTGAGGATAATGGGGATTAATTTATTAGGATACCATGGAAAAGGGAGAAAGATATATTTATAGGATGCAGGAAATACTATGAGAGTATTAACTAAAGGTTATTATTTGGTTTTTTTATCCTAGACATATATATGAAAAACATGAACCATTTAAATTCTTTTTTGTCGAATAGTTATCCAAATAATGAGATTTAAATATTATGTATGGTTAAATAATATTAAACCAATAAATAACAAAATGACATGGGTTTTCTTGATTAAAATTTATCATGGTAGAATCATTGTATGGAAAAATGAGAGAACATTAAAAATTCATAAAATAATGATCATCCAAATTCAATAATAATCTAAAAAATCGTTCCTAAATACATAGAATAAAAATTATAATTAAAATTAAAATTTTATTAAATGTAATGATGCTTTATGAGAGAAAAAATAACCACTTTTCAATAAATTTTTCATAATTTGAGCTTTATTACAATGATTACATAAAATATGTACACTAATAAAAATAGAATCATGATATGTGATATACATTACATCCCATTTTGTGAAATCACCAACAAGAAATCATAGAATGAAATATCCAGTTAGATAATATTGATAACTAGTATATTCTGTATTAATTTTTTATGTAGTATGTTTTTTCTACATGGGGTATCCAATAAATCGCACGAACTCAATAAATGCATTTTATTTGATTAGAGGATTGTCATTATTCCTAGTCGATAACATTCTTTTTTTAAAATACTGTTTGTGGAAATTGTAAATGGTGTAGTATATTTTGTTGTGGTTGGAAAATTCAACCGTCCCACCTGAGTAAACTATAATTCTTCAACCCCAGTGTCCTAGAGCCAATGCATTAAATTATTACATTGGAATAAGTTTTAATAAATTATATACAAATAGACATAATAGTATATTATTACTAATAAAATAAATACATATTTGAAATTTAATTAAATTTCAATCATAAAATACCAAAAGTGTTTTATTTTAGAAGACTATTATTATCCTCTCTAAATGCTACATATCACTTATAATAAGATTTTTGGAAGCTGATTGAAAATAAATCATAAGAAACAGGTGATCTAAAATTTTTAGTAAGGGTAAGTCATAGTGTAAGCTTACATAAATAAAATTAAAAAATAATGAATGGTGAATGATAAGAATACATTCCATTAAAACTATATCTTGAGAAAAAGTATGTCTTGAAAAACTATGATAAAATAACTCCATCTAAAAATCAATTGAGAATGATACATAAAAATGGATATTCTACTAATTCAATAACCACAAGGATGATATATAACTAAAATTATAAAGTGGTCATGCATAATGTGTGACATGATAAACATATAGGAAATTATCTGTCTATGATACCTTATATACTCTGGTAAGACATTAGCAAAACCCCAAACTATATTGTCTAATGAGACATACTGAGGCATCTAGAAACATTAATGGGCCTCTCTTGACACTTACTATGTCAAATGAATTCCTATTTTGAAATGGGTGAAACATAATCAACATAAATAGTCTAATTAAAATCTATGATGTGAAAAGTAAATACTTTAACTATAAACTATGAATGGCATCAAAATAGAACATTCAAAGAAAAACTAAATCCTAAGCCATTGAATAAAATATGTTAAATGACATCAAATGATATCAACCGAAATTATGAATACGATTCAAAATATGATTATAACATAAATGAAAATATTCTTCTCAAATTATTTATTTATTTTAGATAGAAACTATACTTACATTGAAATAATTTATTTTATAATCAACGTAATGAAAATATTTCATTCAAAAAGAACCTGGAAAACATTCAATGGAATCATAAAACCATTGTGGTGTCATCATTGTTGGAAAATCCTATCATTATGTAAAAGTTTATAAATTAATTTCATCCATATTTTTTTTCGGAAAAATCATAAAGAACCTCATCTGGAAAATGAAAAAAGGAATCCTTTCCAAACATTTTATAAAAATTAATAAAAAAGGAAAATAAATAAATTAAAAATTCATAAGATAAGAGTAAAAACCATTTTAAAATTGTTTTAGAAAACATTGACATGTTAGAGAAATATTCCCCAATGGAATATTAAACAAAAGAATCCTTGATTAATGTTGAGACTGTGAATTTTACCCAAACCATCGGTCCGATTTCCTTCATATGTTTCTGAAAATACATTATAGTGGTTTCAAACTTATTTTATATATATTATGGAATAATAATAATATATATGGAATCATATTTTATCCCATTATCATAATTTTCAAATCTTTTATTAATAATATATTATTCATTTTACTATTTCATGTGTTATATTCCATGATTTCTCATGATTGTTTGGTAATGAAAGTTAACAATTATCTTATGGATAATATATATAAAAAAAATCACCAGAATAATAATAAATATATTTTTATTAATTATATATATATATTCTAATCATTCTTAAATGGTTAACATGAAAACTAAATTGCATCGCATCATGGATACAGTAAGCCTTACACACACACGGGTGATGGTATCATTATCATATTGGTGAAAGTGTAAGGAATTTAATTCCATATTAAAAATTATATATTAATAATATATATATATATATATATATATTCAATCATTATTCCCATCGATGCTAAGTGGTAACGACAAACAGATTTCACCACGATGTGGAGATGGTATGTTGTAGGTACACACACATGGTGATTTCATTTTTTATAGGATGGGTAAAATGTTTAAGATGTTTATACCCCATCAATAATCTCATATAATCTTATATATGATAATTTATTTATTACTCTATCATTGAAAAAAAAGAAGAGGAAGTAAAGGAAAATTTGAACTTTAATTAATTAGTAAAAGTGATTACCTCTTATTTAGTAGACTTCCTTTAGACCAAATCACAAATAAACATAGGTTTTCCTTTCCAGAAGACCAGGACCATTGAAGATATCGATAATGATTTTTTAGAATAAATGGGAACCAATTAATCTATATATAAGGTTCAATGTGATGTGAATGTGGGTGGGATGAGGTGCCCTTCTATAATTGTGGTGAGGTCACCATTGGATACTCAAAACATATTGAATTATTATAAATTAATAATAATTTAATAATGGGTAAAATGAGATTTATTTATATTACAACATTATTATGGGTTTAAATAATCTAAACTGATAAATTATAGAAGAATTTTTGTCACATTATTTCCCTTATCTTTTTCTATTAACTGTTGTTAAAACCCATTAACTTTTACCATCACAACATATATTTTTACTCTTTGAGGGTAAATATATTTACAATTAAATGACCATAGACATTAAAATGTGTTATATATTACTTTTTATAATTTATCCATATCTATTTGATGAATTTATGATTTTTATAAATTTTAAATCATTAAATAAAATATTTTTAAAAAAAATATAATTAATGTCCATTTTTACATGATTCATTAAATTGACTGTTAAATAATATGAATAAAGAAGATAACATTAAAAAAACGTTTTATTCTCTCCTAATATATCAATTTAATCTGTAAAATTATTTTATGAAACTAATTATCCCCAATTAGATTTATTTTAACATTTTATATTTCATTTTTGTGTTATTTATAATAATTAAATTGTTATTGCATCATCATCATATAAGACATTATAGTAATTAATAATTTCTTAAAAATGAAAAACAAATTATAATTTTTAAGATAATAATTTTTAATTTGAAATTAATATTCATTGTATAGGATATCTTCTAGATGACAACATTTTAAAAAGGTAATACTTATTAATGACATTAGAATGACATATTCATTTTCCATAGAATAATGTACAATAAAAGAAATAATGTCATCCAAGTTTCTCTAAGATAACATTCAATTTTTCCATGGATATTTATGGTAGATAAGATCTCATAATATTATATAAATAATAGTTTTAGGGAAATTTATTAAGATTAAGATTATTATTTTTATATCTAATTACTCGATTTTCACATAACCATGGTAATAAAAATTACCAATGTTAGTATTCATATTTTAAAAATATAAAATGGGCCATTTAATAAATTTGGAACATATTATTGGAAATTTTTACTAAATTTTTAAAATATCAATTCCCATAATTTTCAGAAATTAATTTAAAATTAATACCACAAAAGGGGAGAGAAAACAAAATTTAATGAAAAACATTTCAGAAGATTGAAATGTATTTATATCTAATTTCATTATAATTTTTACTAAAATAACGAAAATTGGACTAAATGATATAATATTTATCTATTTATACTTAAATGTTATTCAGTAATACAATTCAATGGTATAAACTATTTATTCAAAAGAACTGTTTCCAATTAAAATCTAGTTTTCTCACTATTCATAAAAATTAGAAACAACTCAAAAAAATACAAAATAAAAACAACTGTATATTTTTACGTACCACATTAAAATAATAGATTTATTTTTAAAAATATATTTTATAAAATTTATAAATTTTAGGTTTAAAATAGCTGTGCTATTTAATGGTGGAACAATGTCTAGAGAAAAATATTGATTTTTTCTGAAAAATATTTTTATTCATAACATATGTATATAAAACGTATTTCATGAAGTGAATAAATTTTTAATATATATAACATATATATTTATTATTAACATTCTTTAATTGGGAATAATTTTATTTATTATTATAAAATTAAATTATGGGAATAAAAATAAATCTTTATAAGAACACATTTATATTTAGTAGGTTTTTATTTTCATTTCCAATTAGTTTTTATAAATAACTACATTTTATTATAATTTATTATATATATTTTAATTATTTAGTTAATCTTCTTCATGATTTCTATATTAACGATTGTTGTTAAAATAATAATATTTAATAGTATATTGCGGTTCATTTAAGCATGATGTTGTACGGAACATATACAATAAATGAAAATGAATTTATTTAAGAGTAGACATACCGTAAAATATTAGTGTGTTACATTTTACACTTCTTCATTAAATTTCATCCACACAATTTGAAATTTTACTTTTGAAATAAAATTCTGATACTTTAAAATTCCTTTGTGGGAAGCCCACATCTAAAATAGTGTTAATAAAATACCGTCTTAATAATATGGAAAAGGAAAAGAGAAGGTCATCACAAAATTTGGCTTTCAAATTGTTTATCAATATTTGGAAGTAAAATATTATACATGGAAGAGAAATATAAATATCACGTCCATATGGAGAGTGATATAGAACATCGTCATTACAAATTTAACCATTATGAAAATTTACATTTTTGACCAGATAAAAGACCAGTGATTTCTATGAAATAAAACGAAACACGTCAATTTTTTTGTGTCAAAATAATTTTCCCTAGAGTTTATGAACTCTTTTATTTTAGTTATAATCAATATATGTTGTAAACATAGTTGATTTATTTCCATATCATGAGAATAATCTCATCCTTTGGTCGTGATTTGATCTAATTTCACTTCATTTCATTCAACTAATCATAGATACTCACGATTAATTTTTATATCTGATGCACTTTTAATGAATCATAAGGTACACTTGTAATTCCACTATACTCTGAATTTATATATAAACCAAAAACTTTTATCACATAGAGTATAATAAATCATAATTTAACATAAAAAAATAAACCAATGTTCAACATAAACCATTCCAATCTTACGACTCATCCAAAATACATCTATCTAAATATAAATCCCAATTATATAATAATATTTAAAAATTCATTCTTGACATTATATTCCCCAAACAAAGTAATTTTGATCTTATTTTCACATACAAAATAATTGATTACCTTAAAATCCTTAATGAAAAATTTCATGATTTAAAATCCTTAATGAAGAAGTACTACAATAAAATCCTTTTATATATCATGATTATTATAATATGGGAACCCTTAATGAAATAATTATTGAATCTAAATACATAATAACATTAATCATTCAAAATCATTCATACACAGTTAATAATGATTCATCATTTTATTCCTTAATCACTCATTGCTTGAATTTTTATTTTATAGTAAAATAATTATCAAATTAATAACAACTGATTGTATAAACTTGCTTATTATTACCATTGACCAAAACCCAACACATAAATTTAGAAACTCTAATCATATTTATATAGACATAATGATTAGTTAATAGGATATCAAAATCATGAAATAATTTTCTAAATCCTTGATTCTATAAGTTTAACCTTGGTTATTCATTGTATTACCATATATATAAGATGATATAATATACAAAAACGTACCCACAAATGGTAGTCATATGGATTTGTTATTCTAATAAATGATATTTTATATATATTTACCATTATTTCTACTAAACATGCTATGATAACAATTATAATTCCCCAACCCCAGTATCCTTGAGGCTATTCATGACATTATATGATTGGCATAAGATACATGAAATCAAAGCCCAATAGTCATTAATATTTTAATATTCTTTGTAATATAAATATAAATTTTAAATTAAAATTCCATTTTAAATATAATATACATGATGTATTTTCTTTAAAAACACTAGTATCCCCTGAGACTAACCCGACATATCTGTCATAATAATGTTTTTGAAAACTCGTGGAAAATATAACAATAGAAAGTCATAAGATCAAATTCATAATAAGGGTAACGTATAGCTGATGTTCTAAAAAAAAGAACTCAAACAAAAATTCATTGTAAATAACTAACAACCAACCTCATTAAATTAAAATATCTTGCATAATATGGAAATAATAAAAGATGAAACAATAAATAAATTCAAAAAAATGAAAAAGATACTTAACATTGTACATTCTAGTAGTCTAATAATAACATGTATTATAAATAACTAATCTCTTATAATGGGAATTCATAATGAAGGAAAACATAATCATACCATCAAATAATCGGCCAAGAAACCATACAAAATTGGGTAAGACATTTTCCAATACCCATACTAGTTTTTCTAATGAGACCTACATATGCTTCGAGTAAAAATAGTGGGACCACATTCCACTTACTAAGCCCAAATCATTCCCCTTATGTAAGGGGTGAAACATAATGAACATAAAAAATTGTATTAAAAACTAAAATATGATGTGTGAATACTTATCCACAAACTATGAATAGTCTCAAAATAACACATCCATAGAAAACATTGAATAATAAATGTGATAATAAAATATACTAAATTCTATAATAATAGATCTACCGTAATTTTTAATTTTATTAAATAGAGATTTTTAATATATAGGAAAACACTTGATTAAAATCTTTGCTTTCTATTTTGAGAGAAATACGATTTCACAAGGAAATCATTTATTTTATAATTTTTGAATAAAAAAATCTATTAGAAAAGAACCATGTAAGATTATAAGGTAATATTAATAACATTAAGTCATTATGATCATGTAAAAATCATCTCATTATGTATAATTTAAAAACATTCCTTTAGTACTTTTGTTTCTAAAGTTATAAAGCACCTCGTTTGGAAAATGGGAAAAGGTCTCCATTGAAAATATTTTATAAATATTATAAATGGTTAAATAAAGACATTAATCATTCATATGAGAATAGTAAAAATAATAATTTTTTAGAAAACATTGACATGGAATATAAATATTCCCCTATAAATACCTAAAACAATGTAATGTCGTTTAATGATAAGATTGTAAAATAAAACCTTACCTAAGGTTTGATATCCTACAAAAATGTTTAGAAAACCTATATATTATTTTTATAAATATTATTTATTTATTATAGAATCCTAATAATATAAATCGTGTCATATTTAATCCGAATATAAAATGTTACAACTCATTTATTATTAATATTTTATTATTTTTTCTCTTTGAAGTGTTAATTTTCTAGGTTTTTTTTGCTCGTTTTTTTATGAAATTCAAGGTTCCCATGATTTTTATATATCGATCATTCATCTACATAAAAATATTATTAGCATATTTACTCATTATATACATTTTTAGAGTCATTATTTAATTTTTAACATGAAAATTGACTCACATCACATCATAAAAATGGTATTCTGTACGTAGGAACGAGTGAAAATATCATTCCCTTAATAGTGAAAGGGTAAGGAAGTATATGGTATATTTATCAATATCAAGTAATAATATAATATGTATATATATATATATATTATTTCCATCAATATACCAATCAAATTAATTTGGTGACAAAAACATATTTTACCATGGCTTTGAGATGGTATGTCGAATATATGCACACATGGTGCTTTAATTTTTTAAACGATTGATAAAATGGGGAAGCTGGTTGTCCTGTTGTCATAATAACATCTCATAATAGATATTATACTTTAGTTTTTAATTTTCAATGGAGAAAACTATTTTTATTAATTAAAAGATAAAATGACCTTGAATGAGTTATAGAAAATTATTACCTCTTCATTGGTGGACATCCTTTATACCTATTCCGAAGATATCTAGAGATTGTATTTATGGAATACCCAGCCTCCAAGAATTTTTTAAGGATGTTATGAAGAGAAATTTTGTAGGGGTGGTAGATTTATAAGGTTTAATGTTGTATGATGAAGTGGGGGAGGATGTTCCCTGTTAAATTTGAGGTGAGGGAACTTTTAAAAAATCTAGAAAAATATTAAATTATTATAAATTTATATTCATTTAAAAATAGCTCAAAATTAGTTTATTTTGAATATATGATGAGGTTGGGTCTAAATCCTCTTATCCAATTATTTAAGATATGTTTGGGTCCCATTATTACACTTATCTTTGGGATTTATCCATTATTTAAAATATTTATCTCTTATTATGAAAAAAAGGATTTTTTACTATGACTTTTAAAATATTAATAAAATGAATTTAAACACTATTAATAACTTTGGATTTTAAAAAATATAAATACAAATAAATCCAAAAAACCAATGAATAAACTCTCAAAATATCTTTGTCATATATTAAATTCTATAATGACATAATTTATCCATATTTATTTTATCTGAATATTTTTAATGTCATTTATTTGATAATTTCCTTAAATAAACAATTCAAGTATCATATTAATGTTTTGATTTGAGGTAATTATTTATTTCATAAAACAGAAAAATAAAATATTATTATAATGATAAATATTTTGGATTTAATGTGTCTTTTTACAGTCTAATATATCTTTTGAATAACAACATTTTAAAATTATTACACAAATAAAAAAACTGGAGTATGACATATTTTATTTTTCTTGGAATATAATACTATAGGATCTTTAAAATCATCCAAGTTGACGAAGGAAGCCATAAAATCTTAAAAGTGATAAATTCTTTTTGACACTAACTCATCTAAAAAAATTATGAGAAGTTTTATGGTAATTTTATAATATTTATGATAATATTTTTTTAAATAATTAACCGATTTACCATTGACAATGGGCATAAAATTTAGAAAAGTCAATATTCATATTATCCAAAACAAAAATGATACTATTGAATAAATTTGGATTATCTTACTAGAAAAAAGGAATCCATTTTTCAAAATTAAATTTATAAAATTTGTAGAAATTAATTTTAAATTTATATAGTAGATGAGATGAAACATTTGGATTTGAAGTAAAATGTTCAAAAGATTGAAATGATTTTACATCAAATTTCAATGTGAAATTTATTCTAATCATCGTAATTTTATTAACTGATATAAATTTGATTTAATTATATTTTAAACCCAATTAAATTTTTTATTAAACACTATAAATTATTTAGATGAAAAATTTATTCTAACATAAAATTTAGTATCTTTCACTTTTTATCAAAATAATAAAATTCAATGAAAAATACAAAAAAAATAAACCAAAGATAATTTTTAATTTCATATTCCAAATAAGAATTAAGTTTTTTCAAATATAATTTATGAAATTTTATAAATTTAGTTTTAAAACAAGTGTGCCATTAAAAATTGGAAAATGATCCTATAGAAAAATATAGTCTTTTATACATAATAGTGGGGTAATTCTTAACATAAGACTATAAAAATTGTTATATGAATTAAAAAAATTTATTGAATATATAACATATATATTTCATTAATATCATTATATAATAGTGAATAATTTAATTTATTATGATAAAATGAATTGTCGGTATAAAAAAAGTTTTGTAATAAAAACACTTATTTTTTATTAATTTTTTTGTTTTCATTTTCAATTAATCTGTAATAAATGAATTAATTTTGTAAAACTTTTTAATCTATATTTCCATAATTTAGTTACTTCTATCCAAAACCACCTAATAAACTTCATATATTGAAATAATTATAAATAATAGTTTATCACATATTTTTAAGCTCGGTTTTGTGTAAAATGTTTACTATTGATGAAATGGAACTTACTTAAGAAGTTTCATGTCACGACCCATCCTTGAGGCCCGTTCCGTGACTACCCCAAGACTGCCTTCCATAGGTTAGGGGCAGGCAACTAGCACTAAACGTATAAATCCCGATAACTGGGAAGGCACTGACTTTATAAAAAATAAACACATCCAAGCAGGGTACAAGTGGAAGTAATACACTATGTACAATAGAAAGTGCAGAAGGGTAGATGGGCCAGAATATAAACCCAACTGAAAAGTATAGCTACAACTGAACGAAAGTACAATAGAAAAGACAAACAACTAGAAGACAGAAGCAGCTCCTGGGTCGTCCACCTCAGATCCTACCTGAAGGGTAGGTACAGATAGCCTCCTCAATGCTCTCGCCCGCCATCCTCCGAGTACCTTCTCATCGTGAAGTCCACCTCCAGGTACTGACTCGTCGTGAGGTCCACCTCCGGGTACTGACTCGTCGTGAGGTCCACCTACGAGTACCGTCCAGTCCTCATACACTCGGTCTCTATCAGCGTTGTCCATCGTCTGCATCCAATAGAACGATGTGCGGGCCTAGCCTGTGTAGGGGTGAGTATAAAAAAACACAATAGGGATCCAGAGACCCTCAAGGTCTCACTAAATCCAACAAGGTTAACCACAATGAAGGATCCCAACAGATAACCCGTACTTACGAATAAGCCCATACTTATACCCGAGTTATCATGTAACCCATCTCAATCATGAGGAAACAAAAAGGTTATGAAATCAATGGATAACCACTACTTAGGTATATGCCCATACATACACCTATGTTATCTAGTGACCCATCTCAATCATGAGGAAAACGCAAAGGTCATTGACTAGCTCAAATGTGGATTTTTATTCATGATGACGAAAGCACTGCTGCTGAAGAACTCCTCATCTATGGAGCGCAGTAGTCCTTCCACGAATCTGAGATTCCACTCACTAACCTTAGAATTTTGAGGTACTCCTCTCGTTGAGTACCGCGTGTCTACCACCTCACAAAGTAGTGCTCCCCACCATGGGTCTGCCACCTCACACAGTAGTGCTCCCCGTCATAGCCTACAGAGGTACTCCTCCTGTTGAGTACCGCAGTTCTGACACCTCACAATGTAGTGCTACTCCACCATGGGTCTGCCAACTCCTAAAGTAGTTCTCCCCACTGGGCTATACAAGTCACTCCGAATTGAATCATACAAGTAGTCATCAGGTCTCAGCCAGCTACGAGGTCACCGTACTCCGTATGCGCATCTCTTGGAGGATCCGCTCTACGAGCCATTGGTTGACACTTCAAGTGTATCTAAGTCCCACGTAGATGTATCTAAAAGGAACGACTCATAATAGGGGTCTCAATGCAACAGACGGCCCATCAATCGGACGCCCAGTCTGTGAGTTATTAGCCTTTCTGTTCCAGGGGGTTGTTCGGATTTTGGGTACAATGAAACCCAGTCATACTCCAACTCCGTCCAAACCACACTTGATGTATTCCAAAATAATTGTCTCATCAATAGGAATCCAACAAAGTCGACGGTACAACAATTGGACATCCAGAGCTCAAGTTATAAGCATTTCCGCTCCGAGGGCCCGTTTGGTTTCAGGTTCGAACAAAGCCAGCCTTACACAAACTTCCCCAAAACCTTGAGTGTAATATTCCGAAACGACTGTCTCGATCCAAGGAATCATATGAAACTGATGGAATGTCGATCAGAGGTATGTATCTCATGATATGTTCATTTAATCGAAAACAGTCAGAAAATAGGGGTCTGGGCCCCGTCCGACCCGACCCAACACCCCCTGGGTCGGCCCAAACCGGGTCTGGGTCCGGCCTGGTTGGGCATGACCCAACCCGACTGGAGCGGCCTGGCCCCGCGCGGGCGGCCCGACCCGTCGATGGCCACCCGGCCCGGCGCTGGCAGCCCGGCCCGGCACTGGGACCCCGACCCGGCGCGGGGACCCCATTCTGGTGCTCGGACCTCGGCCCGGCATTGGCGGTCTGGTCTACTTGGCCCTCCCCGGCCCAGCAGGGGGGCATTGGTGGCCAGATGGCGTGGCATTAAGCCGCGTCTCTCCCTTTCCGGAACGGCCAGGCGGTTTCGGTTTTCCCCCACCGCAGTGGCTCATGCGCGATGGATTTGTTCTGGCGGCGCGCCGCCGCCACCGGACTCCGGCCCCACCGTGCCGGTGTGGCGTGCTGACAAAGATTTCCACGGACCACTTGATGCGCTCCGGTGGTCTGATTCACCCACCGTCTGCACCCGCGTCTCTCCTGGGACCTTCTCTTCACTACGACAGCTTCAAATTGTCGTTGCAGCCTGTTTCATCGTCGCCCATCAATCTTTGCACAAAAGAACAACCAGTGGAGGGTCGTCGGGCTGTGTTTGTTCGGCCCACGCCCTCCGCGTTAGGAGTTCTCAATTGGCAATAAAAAGACACATGATTTCAACATTTTCAAGGGTATAATTTATTCAAGAATAAATTATACTAACATCATAGAAATAAACACTCATGCTCGTGAGATAAAACCACTCAAATGAGAAATAAAAAAAATTCCCCTACTTCGACAATTGATGTCGAACATCAGGTGTCGCGGTAGATGGCGTTGGAGAACAACGTTGCATAGATCGGTCGATGATTTTGTGGACATCGGGGTGCGTCCAAGGAGGAAACAACATTGGAGACAACACATTATTTAAATCGTAAAGCGTTCCTCTTTGAGGGAGATAGTCATTCATCAGAGGATTTCTTTGTTGAAGATGGCGGTGTTCATTCTTTGAGAGAAGAACACCCTTCTCTATTCCTCTAGAGCTCTCACCAAAAACTCAACCCAACAAATGCCCAAAATAAAATAATATCTAATCCATTATTTTAATCTCAAAAGTATTACAAAATTCAAACAACTTAATTTAATTAAGTGAAGATTTAGAATTCATTTATTAAGTTGTGTTGGACAACATTTAAGAGGGGGATAGGAAGAGGAAGAGTCCCCATTAAAAGGGGAGTTGAGGATTTGACAATTTAATTAAAAAGGGGTTTAAGGAAGATATTTGGGGAGTTTAAAGTGGGGGATTAAAAGGAGTTTAGGGAATGTGAAATGTTGGGTATTGTGTGGGCCCCACCTCACATATATCCTCACATGGATAGTTAGGTGCTTGTGGGTCCCACCCCAACTCCCCCATGAAGGACATAACAACCTTATATATAAAATAAAATTGTTCCATAATTTTATTCACTTGTTATTTAATCCACAAATTTAAAATTCTCCTCAAGCACAAACGCAACTACGATAAAGGTCCCCTTAAGAAATTATCGGCGTTGCGAGTTCGTCGGTGCCCTCAGATTTTAATTCTGAGCACCAGTTTAAAAGATAGAAAAACCCACTCATTCGTTCACCGAACGTACCCGAGATAAACTTTAGAAATTGATTCCGAGCAAACCGGTCCTCGGAATCTGGTGCCGTCAAAAACCACAGACTCGTAATATTCCAAAAAAAATTAGAAAAAAAATTCCTTGAATCTTTGGGGTCTTTACATTACTCCCACCATAGGGTTGTACGTTCATGTAAAGCTACATCACACACTAGAAAAACAAAAGAAGGTACTAAGCACGCATCTAAGCCTTTCGCTCCCATGTGCTCTTCTGGAGGTTCCCGTGCAGCCAGAGAATGTGCAGTAGAGGAATCGACCATCCTTGTAGGACCTGCTCCTGTCGATCCTCAATCTCCACTGGAACCTCCTTGAATTTCACCCTGTCATCGACGTCCAAATCCCAGTGATCGATGATGCGTGATAGGTCATGCACGTATCTCCTAAGCTGAGATATGTGGAAGACTTCATGCACCCAGTGCAACTGTAGTGGAACGGTCATGCGGTAAACCACCTCCCCTACCCTGCTGAGGTACTGTTACGGTCCGAAGAATTGTGAATATTACATTCCACCCTGGACAAATATCCTTAATCCTTGTCGAGGTGAGACCCGTAACAATACATGGTCGCCATCCTCGAACTCAAGTGGTCTCTGTCTCCTAACAATAGGGGACTTCTATCTACTCTATGCAGTCTCCACAGCCGTGAACCATCTCTACCTCAGCTCCAAAAAGCTCTGTTGGCATCTAACTGACCACATGAAGGTTTTCCCATTCTTTTTCATTGCTAGAAGTGGTGCTGCAACTATGGAGTGTTCTGGCACAAAGGTAAGTCTGGCTGACTCCTCAGTGATCGACTGGCCCCTCTTATGCACGATTCCATCCTATGTCGGATGGGTTTTCCTTTTCGCTAGCCAAGGAAAACCCAATCCCAACGTTGCAGATAAACTACAACATATTTTCCTAATACTATCAATTTGTGTATGAACTGTGGTTGCCTAGTCCATACTCAAACAAATGTCATGAGGCCTCAACACTGCCACCAAGAGGTTCCAACCAAAACTCTCGCCTCAAATGTTAGATAACACTGTCGGCGCAAGTGTGATTATCGAGTCTCCTCCCAAATGTATCTCCATACGTGAGGGTCAAGTCAACGGCTTAACCAGAAACACTTGGTCTGGGACAAGATTCGTGGAAGGAAGGGATGATTCGTATCAATGTATATTGTCACTACAACTAGTAGTAGACCCAGACCATAATTCAAATCATTCCTAGAGCCCTTGGGTCACACTCCTTGACCGCATGAAGATACTCTCATCCCCTGCCCTCTTACTCCCTGAGCCTGGTGGGGACTACAAAGGCAGGTGGTTGTAACATGTTGAAATGTACACCACCTCATGCTTCTCTCTTAGCCATGTTTCCACGTCTGCTGCTCTGCAGATTCATCTATCTTTAACACATCCTCTTCTTGAAACGTTTTAGATGCCCAAGTCTTTGAGACAAGCACTGGTTTTCTACTTTCCCACTTCTAAAATTCACTAGCTGTATCCGCTCTTACAAAGAACATTCATCCACAAAGGATCTCTCTAGCATCCTAACATAAGTAGAAATTTGTAGTGGAAGAAGAGGTGGATCGAATGTCCTTTAAACACACCTCGCTTAGAAGTCCAAGCTCTAAAGCACTGATCATTTCATAGTCATCATGTATGTGGAACAATTGGTACACCTCAATGAATACTCAGTAAACAACATGTCGTCCTTCAAAAGCTGTATAAGCTCCAGGAAGCTCTCAACAACCTCCTCAAGCCAGTCCTCAACCGCCTGTGATTCGGGCTCACCTCAGAACCTGAGGGGTATTTGATGCTGGACAACGTTTAAGGCAATAATTCTAAATGTGTCATCTACCGATACCATAGGTTGAAACTGCTGATCAACAGGTAGTGATATAGCTGGCACACTACCCGAAGGTACTATCTCAGGCATCGATTCAGATACCAAAGCCTCATCTCTAAGAGGACCAACCTCATGGTCACTCACTAGGAAACACTAGTAGCTAAGATCACCATCTTCTCTACTAGTGTCTAAACTAGGTTTAGAACTTTAGAAATTGCCTCCATCCAGTCCTCTACTGCCTGGGAATCTGTCTCACCTTGTAACCACGGAGGCCTCTGCTGGTGGATTTCCTGCAACACGCTCTGTCAGCATGCACCGTCCACTAGTATGGATGGTGGAATCTGCTTCCCAATAGGTTTTGGTGATGTTGGTACACCACCCAAAGGTGAAAACATAGAAAGATGGCCCTGCACCTGAGTCTCATCGCTCAGTGGGACGTCATCAAGTACTCTCTTGGAACTCCAACATACTGTCTGCGTGGAGACATCCTTAATAGATGTGACACGGTCAAACGATTAAAACATGGTGAGATGACCTGTTTGAGCTGAATTTATGAAAAAATTTGATACCACACACACAATCAGTGTTTTTGTGGACTGATTCAGAAATCTGATGTCAGGGACCTGGTGTATGGTTACATCGGCCGCCGCACCAACACTGGACTCCCTAAACAGAAAACCTCACTCGGTACCCTTAACACTATTTCTTCACAGAAAAGTAATATCCGAGTTATAATTTCTGTGGTAGAACTGACTCCTCTGATATGAATTTGTCACGACCCATCATCGGGGCTCGTGTCGTGACTACCCCAAGCCCGCCTTCAATAGGTCATGGGATGGCGACTAGCACCAAAGGCGTAAATCCAGATAACTGGGAAGACATTTCCTTTATAAAACATAAACACATCCAACCGGTGTACAAGAATATTTAATACACTATGTACAAAAGGAAGAGCTAAAAAGTAGATGGGCCAGAATACAAACACAACTAAAAAGTACTGCTACAACTGAATGAAAGTACAAAAGAAATGACAAATAGCTGGAAGATAGAAGCAGCTCCCTGGTCGTCCACCTCGGATCCTACCTAAAGGATGGGTACAAATTGCCTCCTCAACACTCTCTCCCGCTAACCTCCTCCGAGTACCATCTCGTCGTGAAGTCCACCTCTGGGCACTGACTCGTCATGAGGTCCACATCCAGGTACTAACTTGTCATGAGGTCCACCTCCGGGTACAGTCCTGTCCTCATACATGGGGTCTCTGTCAGCTTTTTCCATCATTTGCATCTCCCACAACGATGTGTGGGCATAACCCATGCATGGGTGAGTATAACGATACTCAGTAAGGACCTCGAGACATTCAAGGTCACACAAAATCCAACAAGGATAAACACAAAGAAGGATCTCAACAGATAACCCTTACTTAAGTATAATCTCATACATATACCCGAGTTATCATGTATCCCATCTCAATCATGAGGAAACACAAAGGTTATGAAATCAACGGATAACCAATACATATGTATATGCCAATACATATAACTAAGTTATCAACTGAACCTTCTGAATCGTGTGGAAAACACAAAGGTCATTGACTCATCTCAAACTATGATTTTTATTCAGGAAAATTAAAACACGGCTACTGGAGAACTCCTCCTCTGTCAAGCACAGTAGTACTTCCACGACTCTGAGGTGCCACTCAATATCCTTAGACTACTGAGGTACTCCTCCGTCCAAGTACAGCGGGTCTGCCACCTCATAAAGTAGTGCTCCCCACCATGGGTCTGCCACCCCACACAGCAGTGCTCCCCCTCATAGCCTACAGAGGTACTCCTCCTCTCGAGTACCACGGGTCTGCCACCTCACAAAGTAGTGCTACTCCTCCATGTGTCTTCCAACTCAAAAAGTAGTGCTCCCAACAAGGCTATATAAGTCACTCCGAATCGAATTGGATAAGTAGTCATCAGGTCTCAGCCAGCTACAAGGTCACCGTACTCCATATGCTTGTTTCCGAGACGATCCGCTCCATGAGCCACTGGTCGACATTCCATGTTTCTCAAATATCCACATAAGAAGTATCTCAAAGGACCTCCTCATCATAGAGGTCTCAACGCAACAGACGACGTTTCAATCAGACGCCCAGCTAGTGAGTTATTAGCATTTCTGTTCTAGGGGCCTGGTTGGATTTCAAGTACAATCAAACCCGGACATACTCCAAATATATCCAAACCTCAAGTTATGTATTCCAAAAGAACTGTCTCATCAATTGGAATCAAACAAATTTGATGGCACGCCAATTGGACATCCGGAGGTCATGTTATAAGCGTTTCTCCTCCAAGGGCCCGGTTGGTTTCTGGTTCAAAACAACCCTGCCTTGCTGAAACATTACTGAAACCTTGAGTGTTATATACCAAAACAACCATATCAATCCAAGGAATCCTATTCAACTGACGGTGCGTCTATCGGAGGTATGAAGATGAATATATGTTCATTTAACTGAAAACGGTCTGAAAATAGGGGTCTAGGACCGGTCCAACCCGGCCCAACACCCCCTGGGTCAGCCCAAACCGGGTCGATCTGACCCGGGTCTGGGTCTGGCCCAATTGGGCGCGGCCCGGCCAGGCTGGCGCGGGCCAGCCACGCCGGCACGGCCCGACACGATGCAGGCGGCCCGACCCGACACTAGCGGCCCGACCCGTGTGGCCGACCCCTGTCCGGCCTGGGGGCGTTGGCGGCCAGCTGGCATGACATTAAGCCACACCTCTCTCTTTTCGAAATGGTCGGGACGTTCCGTTTTTTACCCACCGTCTCGACTCAACCACGGCGTATTAGTTCAGGCGGCACGCCAACAGTGCTTTCCACGTGCCACCGAACGCGTTCTGGTGGTCCGATTCGCCTACGGTCTATGCCTACATCTCTCCCGGGTCCTGCTCTTCACTAAAACGGCTTCAAATCACCATTGCGGACCATTTCATTGTCTCTCATAAATCCGTGGACAACAGAAAAACCGGCGGAGGGTCTTCAGGCCGTGTTTGGTCGGCCCGCGCCCTCCGTGTTAGTCGTTATCAATTGGAAATAATAAAACACATACTTTCAACATTGACAAGGGTATAATTTATTAAAAAATATATTATACTAACATCATATAAATAAACACTCATGATCGTGAGATAAAACCACTCAAATAATAAATAAATAAAATTTCCCTACTTCAATAACTGATGTCGAACATCGGGCGTCATGGTATATGGCGTTGGAGAATGGTGTAGCGGAGATTGGTCGATGATTCTGTGGACGTCGGGGTGCGTCTGAGGAGGAAACAACATTGGCGATAACGCGTTCTTCAAATTGTAAAGAATTCCTCATCGAGGGATAATGTCCTTCATCGGAGGCGTTCTGCGTCAAAGAGGGTGGTGTTCTTTCTTTGAGGGAAGAACACCCTTCTCTATTCATCCAGAGCTCTCACAAAAAACTCAACCAAACAAATTCCCAAAATAAAATAATAGCTAAGCATTTATTTTATTCTCACTAGTATTTCTAAATTCAAACAACATAATTTAATTAATTGAAGAGTTAGAAATCATTTATTAGCTTGTGTTAGAAAAAATTTATGAGGGGGGGAGGAAGAGGAAGAGTCCTCATTAAAAGGGGAGTTAAGGAGTTAACAAGTTAATTAGAAAGGGGTTTAAGGAAGATATTTGTGGAGTTTAAAGTGGGTATTTAAAAGGAGTTTAGGGAATGTGAAATCTTGGGGCTCGTGTGTTCCCCACCACACATATATCCTCACATGGGTAGTTAGGTGCTTGTGGGTCCCACCCAAACTCCCCCATGTTGGATATAACCACCATAGATATTAAATAAAATTGTTCCACAACTTTATTCACATCTTATTTAATCCAAAAATTTTAACTTCTCCTCCCGCAAAAATGTAACTGCGGTAAAAGTCACCTTAAGAAATTACCGGCATTGCGAGTTTATCGGTGCCCTTGGATTTTAATTCCGACCACTGGTTCAAAAGATAGAAAAACCTGCTCATTCGTTCACTGAACATACATGAGCTAAACATCAGAAATTGATTCCATGCACACCGGGCATCAAAATAAGGTGTCGTTAGAAACCACACACTCATAAAATTCCAAAGAAATCTAGAAAAAATATTTCATTGAAATTTCCGGGTCTTTACATTTCATACTATAAAATTTTTAGGTTTCACATAAAATATTTCACCATTAATAAGTTTTCAAAATTTCTATATAAAAAATAATATTTTTGGATGTATCTGGTATCTAAATCCTCTAATGATAAAAGCTGGTTCGTTATTGAGTATCAATATTAAGAGTCTTCTTTATATGACATTTATAGAGGATCCAATGTTGAAAATTAGTTTGTGTGATATTGATAATAAAAAACTACCTCTAATCTAGATTTATATTATACAATATCCAAATATAAATTGAAAAAATATCATATGTGCATTATGAAAATATTTCTCCTCATATTTTAAAAAATATACTCATCTAGGGGTGTAGTAAAAATATCATCATGATGATCCTTGGTTAAAACATATTTTTACATAATATAAGCAATGTGGACATGATTATTACTGAATTGGAAATACCGATGATTTTATTTGTGTTAAATTTATGATGTTGGTTATTATAAATTTATATAGAATAATAAAAATAATTTTATTAAATTTCATAATATTGAATGACATATTAAGATATAGTAATGACACATCCTTAAAAATAAAAAATTCAATTAATTAAAACAACAAATAACTTTTAATTACTAAATATATTATAGGTTTATATTTTTACATATCTATGAGAAAAAATTACAATATAAGCCCATATAATATAGGAGGACACATATACATAGTAACCATTTTTTACACCAATGGAAACACTTTTAAATTAATAACCTGTTTTTTCATTATGAAAAATCTTCACTAACATCCCCTTGATATCATCCGTGTATGTATTCCCTATTAAATCATGTGAGAAATATTTTCAAGGATATTTTGAGAAAAAAATCTTCGTAACCATCATAAAGGATTGGAATGCATTAGTTCAGTGACAACCAATGATAAATTTTTAAAACACAAACCTTTTACCCTAAAAAATAATACAAACTTCAAAAATATTATTATCTTAATTTTTTAAAAATAATAATTTTTCTTGAAAAATCATTATCATGAATAAAAAATATGACTAGGTAACATGTTAAATAATTTTCTGAATAAAAGTAACAAACATTGTTGCTCCCTTGATTGTATAGGTAGTAACCATCAAAGTTACGTTTCAAATAATCACCACTACACTATTCTTATAATCTCATAGAGGAAACCAATATAGTTAACTTCATCCCATTACCCACTGTATTGAAGATGTATAATGGGGTAGTGTACCCTAGGATTATCACAGAAATACAAGTCCATATAAAACAAGTCATAATAACCATCACATAAGAGTAAAATATTATTGTGGCATTAAAGAAATATTCTTGGGGATGGTAACTTCTCTATTTTTAATTGATATTTTATTTATAAAAGGTTGTGAAATAATAAATATAAAAACTTTATTTTAAAAATATTAAATAAATAATTGAATATTCAATAAAAATAACTCACATGAATTCGAGATATTCTGTAAATTCTGTATATGCTAAATAAAATTCATTCCGTTTTTTCTGGAAAGACCCAAGGAAAAACATTTATAAAATGGAAAAGTAAATACATAAAAAACATTTTTTTGAAAAATTCCTAATTTATTATAAATTAAATTATAACATCATTAGAGAATTGTAATAATGTTTTGGATGTAATTTTAGAGAACATGGACATTGACAAAAAAATATGTTTTAATGGTAACATTTAATTTTTATTTTTTAAAATAAATTTCCTTATAAATATCATAACGTTGAAGGGGGAATTATTAAAATGAATCCAATATGATTATAAAATATAAATCCCAAAAAATGTGGGAATACATCATAATATATTAACTTTTTTGTCACAAAAAATCTTTACATGACATAAACAAAAAGATTATTTTTAACAACACATATAAGAATTGGTTTATAAAATCCCTTACAAATATCATATATTTGAATTGATCATAAATAAAAAAATATATTATTTTTATTCATTATAAATACGCATTATCAAATTTAAAAAAACACAATAAAATAAAAATTCAATTCACACGTAATCATAGAAATATATTATCAATGTATATGAAGTTTAACGCCATTAATGGAAATTGTGTTTTGAATTCCCTTAAAAATATTGAATCTCTGAAGCGAGCATTGAAAAAAAGATTATGAATATTTTCTATAAATGAACATAAAAAAATTAAAATAAAATATATGAAAATAATAATTACACACATAATATTAGAAATACATTATCATCAAAGAAGTTGATATTTAACCCAATGAATGGAAATTGGGGTTATAATTTCCTTAAATATAGTTTAACTATCTTTAAAAATGGTAAAAAATCATGTGTAATGGTTTGAAGAATGTTTTCAACTAATTAAGGATATATAATCATATTTATAATACCAATAATGATGATTTTATAACATCATATGACTAATTAATTAATAATATTTCATTACATTCATGGTATCTGTTGTTTTCATCTCTAGTATCATGGTCGATTTTAAATTATTAAAATTATGGATGTACATTTTAAATTTAATTCAAATTTATTAAGTGATATTAAATCGTATTAATGATCTTAAAAAAGTATGAATGGTCCCATATAACATTTTTATCATACATAAGGATGATTTGTTAGATTAAATGATATTGACACATGTTTAGTTTATTTTACTGGTTTTTTAGAACAACAAGGGCTAGGCTCATTATATTTAGTATTATGTGTGGATATTAGTTCTAGGAAATTAAATGGGTTATAATATCTCCATTTCAATACAATATAACCATAAATAATCTTTTAGGACCATGTTGGAAGGTAGTAATGGAAAATGAAAATCCATTATTCATTGAGTCAGTAAACCGACATATTTTGAGCAATAGATTCATTTTTATAAATAACAACTGATTAGAAATGAAATGGAGAAGAATAATTATATCATAATAAAAAAACTATATTGTTATAATGATTATTTAGTTATCATTACGTTAGGAATGAAGGAAATCCGAAGAATTTTGAAGAAGAAAAGAAAATAAGAGTGGTGTTTTGAGAACATTTCCTCTTGAATATCAAATCATTTAGAGATCATTGAGTTCATTTAATTTGAAATTATGGTGATTCTATCAGAAATATAAATTTTGGATAGTGGGGAGGAGATGTGTTTTCAGATATTGGTGGTGTTTTAAGGCATTATAGTTAAAATGTTGAGTAGAGGGTTGATATTTATACATGTGGTGGGTTGGGTTTATATTATTAAAATAATGAATATTGTATATTTAAATACATCCACACTAAGGTGGAATTAATTTCAATAAATTTGGATTGAAATTAATACTTTATAGGATATTTTATGTCTATAAATTTCTCACCCAATAAATAATATTTTTAATTTTTTGGGGATATTAATTTATTACCATTTTAACATTTACATTCTTCATTTTCTACCTGTACACGGTAACTAATTTTGTTACCAATGTATTTTTTATGCCTAAAAATAAAATTTATCTTAAAAAATAATGTTTCACTTATTTTTGAATGTATTGAATTCATTTTACTTAATTCAATACACATAACTGAAAAAAATTTATTTAAATTTTATATTTCAAAATTTATATATCAAACATGTGCGTCATTAAATGGTGACAAATATTTATTTTAGAAAAATATATCTTTTATGAATAAAAATGGATTTATTTCATATAATGAAACTATAAACTTATTGGATGAATTAAAAAATATAATATTGGATGTAATAAATATATATTTCATAATTATATTTTAGTAATAGTGATTAATTAAATTTATTAAGAAACAACTCAATTGCAATCATAGAGAATGTTTTTTAAATAATGTAACTCCCATTATATTCAATTGGATTTAATTCTCATTTATAATTAATTTTAACCAATTAATATGTATTATAATTATTTTAAATCTATATAATTTATGTACACTCATTCATTTGAACCAATATAATGGCTATGTGATAACTATTACATTTCAATAATAATATCCAATCATTTGTTTATGATCGATGTTCCATATCTTCTATAATATTGAAAACAGTGTATCCTTATTAAAATAATTTTATTTTATAATCCCGTTTAATAAAATATTTCCTTGAAATTTTATATCGAGATCAATATACTAGGGGTTTGAAAAATCAAAATACAGTTGTTGAAGTCCCACATCAGAACAAGGTTCGAGAAAACAACAATTTTAAAAGGGAGAAAGGAATGCATGAATGTCACCAGAGAAAAAAATAAAAGGGTTCCTTGTAAGAAAACATGCACATGGAAGATAATACTAAATATAATTTTCTGATGGATAGTGAGACATAACATCCTCGTGATAAATTTAACCCCCACAAGCCAATAAATTAATGAGTGATAGAAAGGAAATTAACTTCTTGTTAATAAATATTAATAAATTACGTTTTTGTTTTAAAATAAGTTTCCTAAAATTTAGGAACTATTTTAATACCTCGAAAAAGAAAAAAAGGATAAATTCTTACATGACAATTTTTATTTCATCATTTAATCAGATTTCACAATAATCTCATTATCTCTCCAAATGATTAGTATTCAAGACGATTTTTTCATACATGAAACGTCATGAATTATCGTCTACAAAATCATGAACATTATACCGATATATCCATCCTTCCATCAGAAATTAACCAAAAAAAAGGTTAGTATAATATAGTGAAATTATTAAGAAGTAATAAACCATTTTCTGATAAAAAACTACATTAATCTATAAAATTTAATAGTATACCACAATGATCGATAATGATTATTCAAACAATTACAATATTTAAAATCCATAAAAATATTAATGACTAAAATTAAATCCCACAAAATGAAAGTATTTTATCTTGTAGTATTACATGATAAAATTAATATTTATCTTTATAAAATATCAATCACTCTTAATATCTCATATTTTTATCCTAATCACATAATCATTGAGATAAAATAGTCATTTCAATTAATAACCTAAATCACAGTAAAACACATAGATTTGTAGAAGTTAACTGATAATGTATTTCTAAAATAAAACCCCATATTATATTTTTTACCATAATCACTTAATTTTCCCAAAAAAGTGAAAATAATAAAAAATAACATTATTCATATAATCACCATATAGTTTTATAATCCCATGTTTATAAATTTGATAAAACATTTGTTCTTAAAATGATCACAATATATTTCTATAATATAGTTTCAATAATAAAATAAATTGCTTACTTACCCACAAATCACATAGTCTTGTGGAATACGATTCACACTTGTCTCCCTTTAGTTATGCAATTGATACCGAAGGCCTTTCTGGATGTGATATGTTTACACCCATCTTACATCTTTTAATTTTTCTAAATCTATATCAATATAATCCTTATAAAGTTTTATAAATTTCAAAGCATCCTTAATATAGATGTAAAATATCGTAACCTATATGTTTATCTCATACCTTTAATTTTTATTCCAAAGAGATTTATCACACAATTATATCTATTTGCGAGACCAAAGAATCCAAAAATACTACCAATGACATTAAACTAACTTCCACCAAAATTAATGGAATAATATTTCAAATATTCTTTTTCATATCATAAAAGTATGGGTTATATATACCACACAAATTATCACCTTTTTTGGAAATTTCAAATATATAGATACCATCTAACAAATGATTCTAAATTTTTGAAAACAAAACCTATAGAAGAGAAATACATTGTTGTTCCATGATTTCTATAATATCTTCAAAATATCACTTTATCATAAATTTGAAAACAAAATAAATTAACATATCCTTCCTTAAAGACAGTTCTTAAACCATTGACCATGATTCACCATCTCATTATTAAGTAAATCATTACTATGGTAATAGATATGAATTATATCCTTGTGACTCATAAATATCATTCCAATCATGTTTTATACATTATGGATAATAAAATGAATCATTCCTTAAATCAATATTTATGGGAATTGTTGATATTACCTTTATCTTTCGACATGTTGTCCTACCTTCAAATAGTAAACATTCATGCCACTTATGGAAATTAACTTTTTGGGAAAGTTGAAAGAGTTGATATCTTGAAATAAAATAAATAAAATACAATAACCCATATTACTTTTCTAGAAATGAATAGGTGTTAGATAAATTTTTATATTAATTGTGAATTTAATACTCAAGAAGTATCCAAAATCATTTGAATCCGAGTTTAAAATAATAGTTATGATGAAATGATCAGTGAGTGATTATAAGGGTGTGAATGACCACTTTCCTTCAATCGTGATAAACGAATCGTAATTTATAGAAAAGAACAGAATTCAAAAAATGAAAAGTGAAAGTGTTCCTTTAAATATAATAACCTTATAAAATATGCAGTACTTAAACTTTCAAATACATTATACCTAAATTGATTACATTCTAATGTCAAATCCCTATAAACATCATTATTCTCCTATAAAACAATTACCATAAACCACTAAACGGGTGTATAATAAAATGATCATATAAAAATTCTTTGACATGTAAAACCTATGATGTTATATATATATATATATATATATCACATAACATGAAATAATAATCTCTAATGTTATCCAAACCCTACATGACATTAAAAGGTATATGTTAGAGTTATCTTAAAACTAAAAATCATATTAAATTCCCAAATATATAATGGGTTTATTGTATTATAGATTTAGAAAAAACAGCTAAAAAGTAAACCCATACAACACAGGAAGAAACATATACACAATATCGATTTTTTCACCAAACAGAACACTTTTCAAATAAAATCATGTTTTCTCTTCATGAAAAATCATCAATATTACCCCATGATCCCATACATGTATTTATTCCATCTTAAATCAAATGAATAGTATTTTAAAAAATTTCATGTGAAGCAAATATTAGTAAGTTACATAATATAATGAAAATATTTAGTCTAGTGAAAACCTATAAAAAAGTTTCTTAAAACATACCTTTTACACTGAAAACAATCATTATTTCAAAAAGATTGATATTTTACCTTCTAAAAATCAATGATTTTATGGGAAAAAATTATGATGAATCTATAATATAATTATGTAACATGGGAATTCATTTTACATATCACTCTTATAATTGTTACAAATCACTTTTCTATATAGTAATTAACCATCACAATTACATTTTGAATAATCACTACACAAATATTAATATAATATCTTAGGAGAAACCTAATAGGATAAATATGTCCCATTAAACAATGAATTAGAGTTCTTAAATGGGATCACATTACCCCAATTTATCATAGAACAACAATTCCTTGTATACAATTCCCATTAACAATAACCTAATAATAACATGAAAATCCATCAAAATGGAAACATTTTAGAGGAAAATGACATTTCTATTTTGGAATCACTATTAATTTTTACTAATAGAAGCATATTTAACTGTAAACACATTATTTGAGAATAAAATTTAAACATTTAATGAAGGCTTCAACAAATTTAATTGGCATTAATTTAGGAAATTTAGTTCATGTCACATAAGATAAAAATCATTTCTTTTATAGTGTTTATTGAAAAGTGACAAAGAAAAACAATTAAAAAGTTACATAAATAATACTTCCAAACAATTTTTTAAAAGAATTCATGATTATATATAAATATAAAAATCATAGTAGAATAGTAAAAATTGGAAATAATTTTATAAAATACGCAAATGGAAGAAAAAAATGTTTTAAGGGTAACATTTGAAATATAATATTTCATACAATATCCATTATAAATATCATATCGTTGAATTCAGAATTAATAAAATGAATAAAAAATGTGTGTCAACTATAAATAAACAAAAAAAATTAGTAATAAATCATAATATATTAAAATTTTATTTCACAAAAAATCTAATAATGACATAATCATGAAGTATATATTTAACATAATGAATAGACATTGGGTTAAGAAATCCCAGAAAATATTGTATCATTGAAGGGAAAATAAATAAAAAGAAATTATTATGTATTTTCTATGTAAATCCAAATAAGACATGAGAAATTATAGCATAGGTATATCAAAATTCATTACATACATAATAATATAGTGATCTTATCATATAAGTATATTTTTCAACCAATGAATGGAAATTGGGTTTAGAATTACCTTACATATATCTTATATTTGAAGTGATAATAAATTAAAAGAATAGATTCTATATATTTTCTATAAAAAAAATACAAAATAATAAATTGAACATCATACAATAGAAAATAATTTCACACATAATGATATAAGGAAAATTTCAATAAAGTTGATGTTTAACCAATTGAATGGAAATTGGGTATTGAATTCGCAATCATCAAAATACAATTCCCTCTAAAATGACACAAACTCATATATAATGCTTTAAGTAATTTTATTAATAGTTTCCAAAAAAATATTAATATTTTTTATACCTTATATGATGATTTTATAAAATCATATGGTCCATTCATTAACGATATTTTATTATTATTGTGGTTTTAAGAGTTTTTAATTCATTGTTTCATGGTGGGTTTTACTTGTTTAAAATTATGGATGTTTCTATAATATGTAATTATCACACAAGAAGTAAAATTACATAGTATAAATGAACATAAAAAATAATTAATGGTTCAACATATCATTTTTATTTCTTACATGAGTATGATTCATTAGACTAAATATTAATGATAAATGTATGGTTTATTTTAGCGGTTTTCGAAACATCCGGAACTAGGTTCATATTATATATGATATGAATATATATATGTTCATGAACATAAAATCAGTTAAAATATACCTATTTTAATCATATTTAACCGGGTTTAATCTTTTATTACCACAACTAATGTAGTAATGGAAAATGATGAATCAATATTCCCAAAGAGGATAAACCAATATACTTTGGACAATAGTTCTATTTCGTTGAATAAGAGCTGATGAAAATAGAATTTCATATGAGATATCTCATTATAAATAAAAAAATAAATATATATATGATTATTGAGTCATCATGAATTTACGGATTATGATGGTGATAATCTTGCAGAAGAAGAACAGAAAACAAGAGAGGTTTTTTGATAAAATTATATCTTCAATATCTCCTACTTAATAGAGCCTTGAGGACATGAGATTTAGTATTATAGTGATACCAAATTAATAAGGAAGTTGGTAGAGTTATGAGGATATTTTTTGAAATATATTTTATAAGCATAAAGTCTCTTGAGTTGAAAAGGGATGGTGAGTATTTTATTTATACTTGAGGATGGGGGATTTAACTGATTAAAATAATAATTATTCTATAGTTAAACCAACTACATTGAGGTGTATTAATTTCATTGAATTATTATGATAGTAAATATATTATTCGATTTTATGGTGAATAAATTCATTAAAAACATTTAATATTTTCGATTTTATGTATATTCAAACATTTTCCATTTAATATAAACCAATTTTTACCTATAGTACATTAAATAATTATTTTACCAAGGTCATATGTTTATTCCTAATAATGAAATTGAATATAAAAAATATTTTCTAACATATGATTCCAAATATGTAATACTTTTTTAATGATTAAATTTATATAATTTGAAAAATTACATTTATTATTAATCTCATAGACACAATGAAAAAGAAGGTTTTTAATGTAAAATATTCAAAGTTTTTTATTGTTTTAAACCAAATTTCAAATTTAAATTGATTAAAATTACCTAAAATAGTCATATTGTCTTATATTTTAACGAATTAAAAATTAAAACCAATTTAAAATATAATTAATCTGTTTAAATTATTTATATGAAAATACATTTTTCAATTAAAATCCTATATTTTTTACTATTCTTCACAACATGACACTTTTTAGAAAAATAAAAAGAAACCCTTTTATATTTTTTGTATTAATATTTAAAAAATAAAGATTCATTTATGAAATAATATTTATATGAGTGAAAGTTTTCTTAATTAAATTATATTAACCATTAAAATGTGGCAAATACTACTTCTTCGATAAAATATATATTGTTCTTAAAATTTGGCTTTTTTTATCATAAGTCTATTAAACATATTAGATGAATTAAAAATCATTTGAATTGATATATAGAATATAAATTTTATTAATATTTTTCATTAATAGTTATTAATTAAATTTATTTGGATAAAATTCCATTGTAGGAATATAAGTTATTTTTAATAAAAACACATTTTTATATTTAATTAGTTTTTATTATCAATTTGTTTTAATTAGTAACCAATTTATTAATCTTATAAACCTGTGATAAATATTTATTTTAGTAAATCTCATTAATTTCCACCATTCTAATTACTAGGTCATAACTATCACATTTAATTAATTATATTTAATAATTTTTTTATGTTTGATATAGAATATCATATATGATATTCAATAGAGTTGTTTCCTCTTAAGATCATTGGATGTTATAGATATGGGTTGACTAATCAATATGTTTTTTCAAAACATTTAGAATCAATCACATACTCTTATTTTGATGTAAATAATTTTATTTATTAATCCATATTTAAATTCCATGAAATTTTTCCTCTTCAATGAAAATGATACACAAAAATAATAATTATTTTGAATATATTTAATAAAAAAATAAATCCAAATAACTCTCAACTCGAATGAATTGTTATTAGATTATAATATCATGAGATTAATTATTTTAATCATATACATAATAATAATTTAAATATATATAACAAGAATTAATTAAGACCTGTCGTAAAATATATCACATATGAAATAATTTTACAAAAAAATATTATTTAATATTATAGTTGTTTGTTTGATAATATCATATGTATTTTTCATAATAAATATGTATTTTAAGAGTTTTTCTAGGATAATTCAATCAAAAAGTTTAAATTTTGTTTAATTGAAAGTATCATGTACCTCTAAAATTAATGAATTTCCATATTTAAAATATATTAAAAAATATTAATGTATCAGGGTAAATGAAATTGAATAAAATGGAATAAATAATAGTGTATTATGGTTTTTAAAATAAAATTAATAAGATTTTTTGTACTCTTATGAGAATGGTCGAACAATAATTTTTTTCCAAAATTATGAGTAATAAGAAGATTACCTATATCAAATAATCTCATGTTAGGGATCATCACCCATAAGGTGGTCGTTAATTTTACGTAGTAAAAATCAATTAATAAAAAATATATTTTTTGACTCTAATAATGCTATATTGTAGTGCACCCTAATCAAAGAAATACTTTATACAATTTTTTCCCTTTATTTCGACGCATCCTAAATACAAAAAAATCAATAAAATCAAAAGGAATTAAATTTTCAATGAAACTTATTAATGATTATGTGTACCATATAATCCTCACACATCCAATATATGATCATTTAATTGAATTGTGTTGTTGGAATGTAACTGGATTCTGGTAAAACCTCAATCTCATATCATAATCTACTCTTCCAACCAACATATAACTCATTCTTATATGACATCAACAACTCTTCATGTTCCATCCACCATGTGTCCATAATAGCTTAACCATTAAGAAAGATAAATTAAAACTTCAATGTACATTTTCATTCGTATAAATAGAAAAATAATTTATTATGATAGAGTATAAAAATATACACAAGGGGTGGGTGAATTGTGTCTTTTCAAAATATTTCATAATTCCGCCTTTACATGTCAACAGTAGATTATGGGGACCAGTAGTGTTTATCTTCTATAAGAAAGTATTACTAGTGGATAAAATAGATATACAAAAACATGATATTTATTGTGGCTTGGGGGATAATGATCCCCTAGTCCACTCCACCAATTACTCTCCATGTGAGTTTGGTGAATTGGAATAGTCAAGTCCTCATATCATAAGACCAATCCACAACTATGTGCTGGTAGCTGACACCTTTACAAATAATTATAAAAACAAAGCCCTATGGTGATTTAAAAGAAAACCAAATAACCACATATTTGATCAAGAAGTTGATACTCCACCACAACTGTTAATGATTAGTTGATACTCTTCAATAAAATGATATTGATTAAAAAGTTTCTGGTTGAACATCACAGTTGTACCAGCAACTGACAATATATAGATATTTTTCCTCAATAAAATGATTCTTCATGAAATTTTAGTTCCAAATTGATCAAGTTTCAATGAATACTTAAATAAATGATGAAACAATTAGTAGCAGTAGACTTATAGAAAACACAATATTCAGAACCTATATATCTCCAAATTTTAGTCTCTTTTTTAGAAAATGGAATCTGATCAATTATTGTAGTTGATTGGTAAAATAACATCTAAAGAATATAGTTTAAATCACAAATATAGTGTTTTAATTTGAAGATCAATATATTTTAGCTTTTTTTAATCATACATACATCTTTATTATTACAAATATTGTGATAGAATAAATAAATAGATAGTATACATTTCGGTTCAAGATCGATGAAAATTTCTAGATAAATCTTGAGATTTCAAATTCAAAAGTCAAATCAGAGTAGTCCTATATTCATTTATGAAAATGAGAAATTTTCCCTATATAATATGGTTCATTGAATCAATCATAACAATATTTGAATCAGTTTAGAAATGGCATCAAATAGGCATGATAGTCTATAATTATTGTTGCACGAAACATGGATAAAATCATAAATTCCAATCCCCAGTGTTGAAAAGGCAAATGTAATGTTCCTTAAAAAAAGAAAATATTAAAAATGTAGGGTTAAAATATGTATTGTTCATTCTTCAAGCATAGGGTTTTCAATGTACAGTTGATCACAAAATTAAGGTTGATGATCAATATGTGTTCTACTCAAACGTAGGGTTCCATAATTATTTAGGGTTATTTAACAATAAATTTCCCATTTTTAAACATAAGGTTCCATACAAACGTAAGGTTCTTTATACATACCTTTCGGTCAACATAGTTTTGATTTACCAAACACACTGATATTTCAACATAAATTTTAACACAAATGTTTGGTTTTATCCTTACGTTACATTCTTCAACATAGGGTATGAACAGTGTTTCCAGAATACAGTTAAGAGCATTATGAACAATTTGACGAATATTCCACAAGATGAATAGGCTTGAATATAATTCCAAAATAAGGACAATAAAGAATACTAATTTCATGAAATATATACAAATCAATAAATTTATTAAATCAACAAGGGTATTTGTGAGCATCAAAATCAGTATGATTTATTAAGTATTTTTGATAAATTACATAACCAATAATCTCCCCCATTTAAATGATCCCAAAAACCATAAAATTAATAACATAGTTTCGGATTTTGAAAACAATTAAAATAAAATAATTCTAAATTATATTTGACATAATAATTTTGATAAAAATAAATATTACGTTTATCCAAATTTCGCCCGCTTTTTGAGATCAAGAATTAAGAATAAAAAATGATTAAAACATGTTTAATTTTTCTCTTATCACTAAGATAATGATATAATAATGAGTATAAATTAATAAAACTTGATATTTTGAAGGAGACATAAACAAAAACGAATGTGAAATAAACACCCAAAAATAAAAATAAAGAAATTTTATTGATAAAAAAATGTATAAATACAATAATTAGTGTGACATGGAAAATTTATAGTCAACTAAAATTGTTAGGGTATAAAATATTGGGCAGGATTTGGCTCGATTATCATTCTGTAGGATTCTGTGGGGATTCCAACTTGACTTCCTGCTTTTCCAGCTGTAACCAAAACATTTTCATAAGACTATCACACAACTACATAATCAAAACTCTAAAATCATGATTTATATGTAAATTCTCAAAAATATTTACTTTTAAAAAGTTATTAAAAATCTATTATTTCTTTATAAATAGGCCCAATTTTTCTAGGAATTTGTTTTGTAGAAATATGATACTTGGTTTATTCTGAGTCGGTTGGTTATCATGAAATTTTGAAGTGTCTAACCAAACTGACAGATGAGCTATATTTCTATGGAGACATTGAATGTAATCATTTATATCATCCATAATAGTGGTTATTTCCTAAAATCTATGAATAAAATATATAGAGGTAGTAGGAGAAGAGGTAGATTTATTGGTTTCACTGAAACTCCTCTTCATTGACGAAAACTAACTACCAAAATACCACATGATTTTAGAAATTTGTGACTTAGAAACAACTTCAGACTTAATCATTCCAAATTTATTCAATATCTATCTCTTGAAACATTTAAATTTATTTTTGGAAAAAAAATTTCATTAACATAATTTATCTACTTTCATTCAATTTTTAACTCCTACCAATGATTTATATTTTCATCCTAGGATTTATTGAATTTTATCACATGCTCATCACCCAGATTCGTGATGGAATCAGATGTCCCTTCATCTGGATTTTGTGAATGACCATCTTCCACAATTGATATGGATATTGAAGTAGATGTTTCCATAGACTTATACACTAGTTTTTAAATTTATTTTTTATTTTAATTATAGATATAATTTTAAGAGAAACTATTTTTTTTTCAAAAATTGATTTATTTTTTTAATCAAAATGACCAAAATATGGTAAACAAGACTCTCAACAATTTTAGTAGAAAACTTTTCTGATCTGTGCATCTATTGTTCTTCATGAATAAGTAGATCTTACTCATATTCAACTGGTAAATAAATATTCTACATATCTTGAATCTGGAATTAAACCTAATGATCTTCCTAAAGAAAAGGCTCTTTTAACAGA
The DNA here is from genome assembly GCA_963277665.1 of Viscum album. Lineage (NCBI taxonomy): Eukaryota > Viridiplantae > Streptophyta > Magnoliopsida > Santalales > Viscaceae > Viscum > Viscum album. The sequence goes on along the minus strand of OY728134.1, from coordinate 1,178,552,947 downwards.
ACTAAACTAGTATCCTCACTAGAAACAAACACTTGTTCTTAAGTATGTGGATCTAATATTTTCCTTGAATTTACATCCAATTATTTTCAAAAAATTCTTATTCCACTTATTTTTAAAAAAATCCCAATTTTCATTGGGTTGGTTTGGAATGTCGTTCACATAAAAATTCACCAATTCCATAATTTCAAAAAAAAAATTTCACCACCTAAGTTATTAATCCTAGTCTTTTTTGTCATCTTCGCAAACATGCATGAGTTTTCCATTTACTATACTCAAGTGGTAACCATAAATCCTTAATGTTCCCACATTGAGTACATTTTTATGATGAAATTTGATTCGATAATCAATAAATCAAATTATACTCTTCTTAAAAAAATCAAGTGATTAAAATTCTATAATGATAAAAGGTCATCTTTGCATCTGGATGACAACAATATTCATGATATATGAACATATACTTTAAAATTATTCTTTATTTCACTCAAAAATTGAAACTTTATATACATGTCTTGATATATACATTTTTCCATTTCATCCATTATTGTAGAAATTCTGGTTTGAATAAACATAACCCAGATTTTCTGAGTGGCCTCAAGATATTTGAAAAACAATTTCTGAATGTTTTATGAGAAAAAAAAATGAGATAAAGTCCTAAGACTTATTATTCTTATCTCTGATAGATGATAGATCAAAATTAATTACTCCCTCATGTAGATAGTAAATATTTTGGATTTTTTAGTGAAAGAAACAAAAAAATCCTTATCTTTTTAATCTTTTGAAAACAGTATCTTCCAAATAACTAAAACTAAACTACATGTTATTATAGAAATATTTCAGTTATGACTCATAATTAATCTCTAAGTTAACTTCATTAAAAATTGATTCCAAACCTTGATAAGCTATCACATGTTTAGGAATCATATTACTCCTGTAGAGCCACTCAAAATCTCACAATTTTCCTTGAAGTATCTTTCTACTGGAAACACTATGTCGCTTCAGATCACTAGTTTCACAGTGTTTGGGTAACTTCATTTTCTTCATTTTTGTGATATGAAATCTCTAAGTTTCTCATGTTCTTGGTTTTTCAAATAAAATAGAGCTAAAAAATGTATATGAAGGGTTCATTATTTAAAAAGGCTTTGAGAAATGAAAAGGTTTGTTATTCCAACGGTTTCTAAGAGAACATTGTTTTTCGTATCATTATGTTAGATAAATTTTTAATAAAAATATATTTCCCAAATAAATTTAAGGTACAATTAACTAATAATATTATAGAAATAAAATAAAACATATCATATTTAATGGAATATGAAAATAAATTTAATATAAATAAATCTGAATAAATAAATAAATAAATAGAATTAAAATAAACCAAAAAATTAAATAACTATAAATATTATTACTTATATAAATATTAAAAGAACTAAACTCCCCTTTAATAAAATAAAAACATACTGTGGAAAGTGGGATAGTTAAAATATCGCCTTGTTGATATTCAGTATTTTCAAATTCTAAAGATATATCCTTTTAAAAACATGATCTCATAGAAAATTATGTCCAATATCCATATGATTAGTTCTAGAATTAGTTATAGGATTTTTTGAAATATCTATATCACTTGTGTTATCACATAAAATAGGCGTACTATTAAGATTAAATCTAATGTCCATTATTTTGTTTTTCATCCAAAATACATGTGCAAAACAACAGCTTACAAATACATATTTTGTCTTGTATGTTTACAGAGAAATTGAGTGTTGTTTCTTATTTAACAACGATACTAATTATTTCCTAAAAAGAGAAAGGTACCTGAAGTAATATTTCAATCTAATCTACAACCTCCAAAATTAGATTCTCAATATGATATTAAATTAAAATAATTATTTTTTTTGATAAAGAAGAGATTGAAACATAGTTCACATTAAATATCTAAAAATATCTTTCACAAAAATGAGATGATATTCTTTAGCATTAGTTTGAAATATTGCATGTAAACATAGATATTACATTCTATCAGTTCTCCTAGAAGTATGATATAATAATCTTCCAATGTCACATCTATATACCTTTTTCTCCATTAGTTTTCCATCCTCAATCATATCATGTTTTTTATTAGTACACATGGGAGTTGTATATGTATGTTATTCTCTAGAACAATATTTTTCAAAAAATTAGTAATATATTTACATTGTTTTAAAATATTTCTATAATATATTTGAAATTTTTGAAGTCCTAAAAATGTTTAATTCTCCTATCATTTTCATTTCACATTCTATTTGTATAAGTTATAAAAAATCCATACAATTTTTTCATTAGTTTAACCAAAAAATTACACCATCAACATTGTTTTCATCTAATAATGTATTATAAAAAATTTATTTCTTAAAAATATTTGAATATTCCAATCCACCAGAAAATTCATTTTAAAAAAAAATACAAAATCTTTCATACTGAGCTCTAAGTGTTTGTTTAATGAAATAAAGTGATTTTGTAAGTTTAAAAATAGAATCTATTTTTTTAAGAATATTCAAAACCATGATGTTGTTCAACATAAACATTCTATATTAAATATACATTTAAAATGAATGATTTATCATCTATATGATATAATTTAATGTTCATATGAGATGCATAGGCAAAAAAGAATTCTAATTTCTTCTAATCTAGCTACAAGGTAAAAGGTTTCATCTTAATATATATCTTATTCCAGATTTTATCTTTCATCTAATACTCTAGAATTCAATCTAGTTATAATCCATTTATCATCTTATTTATTTCTAAAGACCCACTTAGTAAAAATAAATGGATAATTTTATGGACATTTAACCAATTCCCAATACTAATTCATTTTGAATTGGTTATTCTCTTATTGAATTGCTAACATAAAACTCTAATATCCTATGTCTTCTTAAAAATATTTTGGTTCTACTTGATATATAAAGACAAATAATTCCTCCAGGTTCCCTCCATTTATTATGGTCTTTAGTCCTATGTACAAGCCTTTTATAGTATCTTCTAAAGATAGATTCTTTATAGTTCATGACTATCTAGGTAAAAAATTTTATTATCAACAATATCATGTTGTTAAGAATGAGGATAAATTCTGTTTACATTATTTTCAAAATCAATTTTTTGGGTTTGAAGTCTCATTTTTGCAAATGAGTCAATAATTTCATCAGTTTGAATTTTAACTTTAATAAAAGGGTGAGTTTTACCATACATCACATGAACTAATTCTTCATCAATACCTTACTTCTTAGTAAACACTTTATAGTTTTTGTAGGTAAAGAATATAAGAAAAATATTCTTTCATCAGCATTTGTATCAAATATACCATTATTATCCTTTTATTTAGGATATACACCATACATTCAAAAATGTTAATGTACTATACTTTATGTGTTATGTTACTATATTTCACATATGTTGTCTTTTTGAAAATAGGTCAAATTAATAGTCTATTAATGATATAGTAGGTTTTCCTTATCGATTCTTCAGATAAGTATGTAGGTAGACTATATTTATTCAGTATTTTTATAGCCATTTCTTGAATTTTTCTATTTCTACTTACAACCATTACATTTTTTTGAGGTGTTCTTGGTGTAGATAAGTTGTGTTTAGTACCACTATTTGAACAAACAGAAATGAATTCAGGATACTAAAACTCTCCCCCTTGAACACTTCTCAATAAAATTATTTAAAATCCTCTTTTATTTTGACCAATATTCTGAAAACATTCAATAAAATTAAAACCTTCACTTCTGAGTTTTAGAAAATCAATCCAAGTAATTCTAGAATAATCATAAACTAAAAAAAATAAATATAATTTTCCAGGAAATCATTCTACTCTATATGGTCTAAACAGATCCATGTCGATATGTTCTATATGATTTTAATGTTGATATTTTTTTAATAGATTTGAATGAAGATTTGTGTTGGTTTCCAATTAGGTTTGCATCAACAAATCTATCACCATAATATTTATAAATAGGTCAATCAAAAACATACTATTTATTAGATAATTTATATAATGAATATATATTACTATGACTAATTCTAATAATCTAGATGAAAGAATTATTTATCAAAGCTATTAAACATTTAACTTTCTCATTACACAAGGAATTTAAATCGAAGTTATAAACATTATCAGTTCTAGGTTCACTAAAATTTGCAATTTATCATTAAACATAGAGTAATTTTTTTTATAAAAATCAACATAATATCCATTATCACAGAGTTAATAGAAACATACCAAGTTGGTCATGACCCCTAGTACATATAGAAAATTCTTGATTGAGGTAATTGTAAGATCTCTAATAATTCCAAGTCTAATAATCTTTCCATTGGAAAAATCTCCAAAAGTGACTAGTCCTCTATCTATTTGATTTAGTGTATTTAATTTTGAAAATTATACACTCATATGCCCAGAGAATCTACTATACATATACTATATATCTTTTCTTTTTCTGTTAAATGTTTTCTACAAAGGAAATTTAGAAATAAGTTTGTTTTGGTACCCATATCCTCTTGGGTATAGTAGTGTTAGCTAGGTGAGATTTGGGAATACAGATCTGGTATGTTTTTCCCTAACTAATATCATCTACTATGGATAAATGTTTTAAATTAAAATCTCTTTTAATTCCACTTATTAGAGTATTTATCAAATAAGGGACTTTTATACGTCCTTATGTTCCACAAAAATGACAAATAATAGTTTTTGAGTTGGGGAAACAATAATTCATTTATAGTATAGTTTTTTAACCCATACTTCCTATACCAAATTTTTCATTTTTAATATACATTTTACCATGAATTTCGTTGGGAATAATTTATCCTTATGTAAATAATAGAGAATCACATTTATATATTTTTACTTCATCTTGTAATTATGTATTATTATTTTTAGGATCAGTACACATTTTTTAGATGAGTTAATTTTTTCAATTAACTATTAATTTTGTTTATGTAAGGTATATATTTCTCCAAATACAGTACTGCGAATATTCTATAATGATTTATGCTTATTTAATAACGAGTTATATTTTTCTTCTAAAATTTTGTAGTAGGCTTTCAAATTGTTTTTTGAATTATTTGAATCAATATCAGAATTTGAAATATATATATATATAATAGGTTTTTATCTTATATTCTTCTTCTATGAACTATATTTTCACTTTGAGATTTGATTATTCAATTTATGAATTGGATTTTTATGAGCTATTGGAGTCTTCAAAAAACACTTCAAGTATCCTTCATTTCTATTTTTTCTTTCTGTTTATAATCTACATTTTCATCATTTTTCTTTTCTATATGTCTCTTTTCACCATTTAGATGAACACACTCAGATATAATGTGACGTAGTTACTTCCATTCATAGAATCTTACTTCCCTTAAGACATTATGATTACTTTTAAGGGTTTTTTGAATCCTTTTTTCTTCTTATAAAACACACTACACATTCTGGTGAATCGAGCTAATTTCATTTCAGAATCAGATGTATTTGAATTATTTTCTCCTATGACTTCTTTCTTTATTATTTTTATTTTCTTCTAGGCTCTTAATTTTAGATAATTACTATCCTTTATCACTAAGAATTTATGATTGTTAAATTCATCTTTCATTTCAGATTCATTCACCATCAATGTCCCAATTAATTCTCTCATTATTACATTTTTTACAAATGATTATTGTCAGATTATAGCTAATATACAATTCCATTAAGTAGGTAGTACTCTTAGTACATTCAAATCATGATATTCTTATTTGATAGGTTCACAAAAGGCTCTAATATAATAGATATTATTTGTAATCATTCTATTCATCTACGTGATACTTTCTCCATCAAAGATTATGAAGTAGAAAATTTAAACTTGTTGTTGCATACCTCATTTTTATTACATTATTTGTTTCTTCATAGGAACCTACAATGGTTGTCAACATTTAGTATGTAGTAGTACATTGTGAGAGACGATTGAATTCATCTGGTCCAAGAACAAAGATAATAGCATTCATATCTATAGAATTCATTTCATACTCACCCTCTTTAGGACTAATACAATTCTGAGGATTTTCAAGAATTATTTAAGGAGTAATTATCTTTGGGTAGACATTAAATCCAAGATTCTTCCAATAGATTATCATTCTCAATTTGTAGCATCCATAATTTTCTCCATTGAAATATGTAGAATGATCCATTGACATTTTTTCTCTTTGATCAGTCATTTCCAACTTTTTATAGACCTTATACTTTTAATTTTAGTATATATATTTTCAGAATCACTCCTCTTATTCCAATTGTTTGGTTATAATGTACAAATATACACAATAGGGGGTGAATTGTAACTTTTTAAATTCTTACATAATTATGTATTTTGATATCAAATGTAGATTATGTGGATAAATATTGTTTATATTTTGTGTAAAAGTACATGGATAAAAATAAAACATAAATACAGAATATAGATATTTATAGTGGTTCTCGACATTAAGATCCCATAGATCACTCTACTAATTACTCTCTCTATGAGTTTGGTGAATTTCACTAGTTAGGTCCTCATATTATAAGACTAATCCACAAAATAGTGTTGTAAGTTTACATCATTATGAATAATGATATAAATAGAGACTTCTTGTTATTTAATAGAGAACTGTATAACCACATCTTAGATCGAGAATCTGACACTCCTCCACAAAAGAGTACGATCACTTGAAACTATTCAATAAAACGATATTGATTAGAAAGGTTCAGGTTGAACCTCCCAGTTGTAATAACAACTAAGAGTAGATATATATTCCTCTTAAAAACATATCTTTATGAAACAATAGTGATAATGATACCTGATTTCAATTGTTCATAAAATAAAAGGAGAAACGATTAATAGAAATAGACAAACATCAAATACAAGATTTAGAACATGTATATCTCCAAAGTGTAGCCTCTTCTGTAGAATATAGAGTCTGGTCAATTGATGTAGCAGATCTGTAAATGATATTCAAAATAATACAATTTCAATCACAAATATAGTTTCTCAATATGAGGATCTATATATAGCATATATTTTTATCCATACACACTTCTATATTCTACCAAAAACAATGACATAATAGATAAAGAAGACAACCTTCTTTTCAATTCCATATCCATGAATATCACCTAATAAATCATGAGAATTTAAATTCCCAAGAAATATCAAAGAATTCATAAACTCCCATAATATTAGTAGAATTTTTTTAATTAATACAATTATATGAATCAATCATAATGACCTAGGATCGTTGAAAAACTATCTTTATATCAACATGATATTCTGTAATGACGATTGCATGAATCTCCGATAAAATTTTAAATTCGAATATCTAATATAGACATGTCAGACATAAGGATCCTTCATAAAATGAAAAAATACCAAATGTTGTGTTCCCCAAAATATATATAATTCTGTAAACATTGTCTTGAAAATGTAAGGCAAATCACAAAAGTAAGGTTGATAATCCATATGTTTTCAACTCAAATATTGGGATCCATACATACGTAGGGTTTTTTGACAACACCTTTTCACTTTGTCAAACATAAGGTTCCATTGAAACTTAGGTTCATTATACATGTATTTAGGTCAACCTAGGGTTTATTAACCAAACATGTTGATCTTTTAACACAAGGTTTAATACAAAAGATTGTTTTCTTAAATACATTACGTTATTAAATGTAGGGTATGAATATTGTTTTTACAATATTCTTAAGAAAATTATAAACACTTTAATGAATTTTCCACATGATTAAATGTCTTGAATATAATTCCAAAATAAGAATTATAAAGAATATTAATTTCATAAAATATAATTAAAATAGTATCATTAGTAAAACATCAAGGGTATATTTGAGCGTAAAACTCAATAATATTTATAGAGTATTGTTGGGGATATACATCCCCAAATTAATATATATATATAATTGAAACAATTTCATACCCATATCTCCACCCATTCATTATCCATGGTTTAATTTAAGATATTTTTTTAGGAGACTTATTGAATCAGATTGATATCAATGTAATTTTCTATTTTTTCCAAAAAAATATCTACAATGTCTTTCATTTTTTACTTATAATTCGATTGTATTCATTGTAATATACCAATATTTTTTCTTGATGATTCTAGTCATTACACATAATAGTTTTCACACACCACATATTATAATATCGCAATTAATATGATACAAATTTATAACTAATTCATAATACCACAGGAAAAAATGTTTTCATATAATTTGAAAATATTATAAAAACTGATCTAGGATAATCATTAGTATATGATGAAACCATTTTTTATTCTTGATCTACATCTTCTCAAAGTAGTTCATTTTCTAATGCTTTCTATAGTACAAATAAATGAAATGGGGTTCAATTTGAAGAAGAACAGTCACAAATCATGAAATGATAGTTGGATAGTTAGGTAATATAGACATGGAAGGATAAGGATATAATGGTTAGGGATACATCATAAGATATTGATACTGTATAATTGGGATCATTTATGGAGGCAACATAGACATGTTATGAGAATTGGAAATTCAATAATATGATAATAAAGTCATGTATGGGATCATCCTTAGATTCTCAAGTGGTGGAGGAAAATACGTGGTTAATGGGTTGATTGTTGGCAGTTCGGGGTGTGAACAGGTATGAAGGGTGCGCCATGTAGCTATAGGACCACCCATCATGAACTCATACTAGTACCCTAAGGGGAGGTCAACATTTATTTAGATGAATGACACGAAATTATTTTATAAATAAAAATATAATGACATTAAATGTATTTTAGAACAGAAATATTATAATTATTATATTTACTAAGGGAAAAAATGAGGTATCCCAAGATTATGGTGTTGTCAATCATTTTCAAATTGACGCTTCCTTAAATTTCTTTAATATCATTCATAATCTATATAAGGGTGAGATGTACATTTTTTAGAAACTTTTTTTTAAAATTATTCATACAACATAGAATTCCAACATGACATACAAAATATCATAACATGTTTTAGAAACTGTACATTAATACCTAGTTGTATATGATTTAAATAACAATTTAAAATTTATTTCATAAATTAAATTAAATCAATATAAAATAAATGAAATTTAATTTAAATAAAACTAAATATATTATTCCAAACTAAAATCAAATTAAACTAATTATAGTAGTACATACATAAGAAATGAATTTCAAGATAAACTGAATTAACTGTGAACATATATATTTTACTTTATATATTATCCACCATAACATTATTATCAGAATAATTTCTCAAAATTTTATTATTTGAGTAATCAAATACAATATTTTGTTATGTGGAAATTGGGTCAGGAATTGTTTTAATTTCATCATCACCATGCCAAAATTTTTGTTTTGTATTTGTTCATCAGAGTGGATACTCATGAGGGGGGGGGGAATTAAGTACCAATTATAATTTCTATTGAAAATATTTCTCTTAAAATCCCCCAATATGAAAACAAGTTAAACTGTAGTGAATTTATATAGATTGTAAATGTTTGATTTTTTTCTCAAAGATTGATTGGGTCTGAGTAATTTTAATCAGCGAATTAAATGAACATTAGAAACTAAATTACTGGTTCACAATAAGGGTAAATACATTCTAGATTAACTAGCAGTGTAACTTTAAAATAGATGTGTAATTAAAAGTAACAGTAGCAGAATGTAAATTAGATATTGTATACATTAAACATAAACTAAAATACTCATCAGATATAACCAAGAGGTTCAGCCTCAAGCCAAGACATAGTCCTCTCAAACAAGTTATATAAATTAGATCCACACCTTGGATATGGGTTTACAACAGTTCATAAACTTTCCATGTCCAAAGACCTCTACCACTGTTCTTCATGTAAAAACAAATACAATAGCACACAGGCTGTCCAAGTCCTACTGGACCTCTACCACTATCCTCATTGGGACACAAGAAGGTGTATAAAGTTTGGAATGAGGATTTAGTATCCACCAGTTCAACACATGAGATAGTGTGTGTGTGTGTATATATTATACACAGTACACAAACTGCTCAAAAAAGTAAATAATGAATCACTTAGAGAGAGAACATGAGTGATTAGAATGCTCTAGTGATAAGCAGTGCAGCTCTCGACTCCTTCGATTCAACTGAAAATGCTTCTGAGTCCTTCACTAATTCTTCGGTTGAAAATTAGAGTTTTGTTTGCTTCCTCGGTTTTCAGGTTCAAATTTTTTAGCTTGACTGTATATGCAGCTTCTTGTAGTTCTTCACTTCTTGACTAAGGTGCCGCATGGGTTCTCCTTTTGATAAAGGCTTCGTGTATGTCCAGTGTTCTTTGAGAGTATAGATGTCATCTTTCAGTATATACTTCTTTATATATTTCAGCTTCATGTATGTCCAGTGTTCATTGTGCACATCTGGATACCTTATTTTGGCCTTTTTCCTTCCTTTTATAGCTTTCATCTCTGGTCAATGTGAATGATTACCTTTACATTGGTACTAGGTACTATTCCCTGACATGCCAACAAATATAATTAAATAACATTAAATGCATTAAAAACATCAAATATAACCATTGCTTAATAAATAAATAATATTGAGTAGTATAGTTTGATTGGTCAATCATTCATTAGTAGCCTTTTGTTGGTAGATGTGTACGGTGGACTTTGTGTACCAGTGACCTTTTATCGGTGTCTCTATAAACTTGTACAGGTATCTCCTGGTATTGGTAGCTCATACTCTGTACCAGTAACTCTATATACCGGTGACTTTATTCTACCAGTAGCTCTTGGTATATCAGTAGCTCTTGGTTACGGTAGCTCGTTGTATTGGTGACTGTCTGAATCGGTAGTCTCTTTGTATCGGTAGCTAGATGTATCAGAAGACTTACTCTATCGGTAACTCGGTAGACTTGATGTATCAATATCTTAGCTTCTATCTACTAGTTAGTAGACTTGATGTATCGGTAACATAACTTCTGTCGGTAACTCGGTAGACTTGATGTATCAGTTTCTTAGCTTCTTTAGGTAGTTGTCTGTATTGGTGGACTTGATCTATCAGAGACATGTGCTAACTGGTGGACTTGACCTCTCAGTAGCTCTACGTATCGGTGACCTTAGCTTATCGGTGACTATGTCTCTCATTAGACTAAGTACCGGTGGATATGTATTAGTAGCATATAAGAATATCAGAGATTTAATACTTATCTGTTTTATGAAAAACATATCCGATTGAGTTAGACTTACTTCAAAACTCATATAAGCATAGTTAAACATTGATTAAAAAATTTCAAAGATTGTTTTAACATTATTGTTGAATATAATTTCATAGAATGATGGAATTAGAATATAGATAAGCATTAATTGGGATTATCAATGTATGTGAAAGCATAATTGGGATTTTCAAAATATTTGAAAGCATAATAGGGATTATCAAAATAGGTGAGGTCAACAATCTCCCCCTTTTTGATAATCACAATGTAGGATATTATAGGCTCAAAATAATGAGTAATTATATCTGAGGATATATCATTAAATCCAATTGTAGCAGAGAAAACAACACACTAGAGGTAAAAATGTAAGATGTGAAATGTGAAATGTATCAGAGGTAGAATTTAAATGCAATAGTATCAAAGGTACAAATTGAAAATCATAGAAAAATATTTCTTCCCCTTAGATAATATTTCTCCCCCTTTGTGATAATAAAAAAGTGGGAAACACTATAGAGAAAAGGAACAAAATGGGAAAGAAATGAAAGCCATTTGTATTTCATATTACAAAAAGAAGTTACATGTAGAGAAAGGAATAAAAAGGATTCCTATCAAATATCTTAGCCACCTATTCAATCCACGTCCTCAATGTGAGATTTTCCCTTGGGATCAGAAGAGGATTCAGGAAGTGTGGATGCATGTGTAGGTTTAGGAACACCAGAAATGATCACAGGGGTCTGAGCGACTGAAACTATTCCTGGCCTGTACTGAGTAGTTATTTGGGTGATCATAGGGGTAAGGCTTCAAATGTCTTGGGCTACAGTCATCTGAACATGAGAATCAGTAGAGGTAGAGGTAGGTAAAGATAGAGGTATAATCAATGGCCTATTATCGACATGCATGAAAGGAAACAAAATATTTATGAAATCCATAAATATTCCTCCCCCTCTCACCATATCAGATATGAAATCATCCTTGTTCTCCATAAATTTTTCCAAGGCTGGAGTCAATTCCCTTAGCTTGCAGACTTTATCTCTGAAGGCTTGATTGTTAGGAGGTAACATCAGCTTTTCTAACAGAAGTTTGAAGTGGTTGTTGAGTTGATGTTTGGTATAAATTCATTGGAAATAGAAGTCTTATTTTTCATTCACTTAATTTTGAGAGGCAAAAGATTCTCTCATATAGTCTTGTACTATCTTCATTATATCCCTAGTGGTATCTCTAGTAGATGTTACTACGTTGGTCAGATCAGATGAGTCCACAGAACCACTGGTTGATGTTGAACCAAGCTCCTCCTTCATCACAGCTCGAATCTGATTTAGTTTTTTTTTGAAGGTCTAGAGGCAAGAGTACCAATAGAGAAAGATACGATTTCCTTGAAGTTTTTGGTCAACCCACTAAAAAGATTTTTCACTTGGGAATCTTGGGGGTTGACATGATCATTCATAGAAGTTTTGAATCCTTCAAAAACTGATACTATATGGATGACAACACTTTTGACATAAGCTAATTCTTTATCTTCTTTGGATTTAGAACTCATATAAGATCCTAAAAAGATAACATATTTATTTATAGATTCAACATCCTCTTCCAGTCTAGATAATTGAGTCTGGAAAGCTTTAACTTCATCTACTATTTCTGCCACAAAGGTTGACATATTACAACCTAGAGAGAGTTCAAAAGACTTTTCCAAATTGCTCATTTCTTCAACAAAACAGTGCTTCAACTCCGCAATAAAAGCACTAAAGGACTCTTTCAACTCATCCTTTAAGGATTCAAGGTCATCCCTGGTGATCATATCAGCAGGTGCAACCACAACAGGTAATCTTTCAGATACTATGATGTCCACTGAGTCATTCATAATTGATTTAATTGAAGCCACTAGTGAAGCTTCCATTTTCTTTATTTCTTCCAAAAAACTGATTTTGAGATCATACATGAGCTTAACCAAAACATGCATTCTGACCACATCTTCAGGTAACAACTCAGTCTGAAAATCATAACTGATCTTTGGTCTATTGAGGGATGACTCATTATCAGAATTGGGATAATCTAATCCGCAAACCACAAAACCTAGGTCTTCTTCCCAATCGTAAATTTCAACATCCACTAAAACATTTCCAATTCTGGTTTGATGATCCCCCTCAATGGGTGCATTATATTGTATAGAAAAAACATTCTTGGAAGGTGTTTCTTCATCAGAATAATCATCTACAATCAACTCCACCTCTTCCAAAGCAAGAGGCTCCTTTAGTTTAGGCACAGGTCCTTCCATCTCTCCCACTATATCCTTAACAGGTAAAACTGAGCTTTCAATCAATGAACTTAGACTTAAGCAAATAGAATAAGATGCTTCAGATTCATTCTCTCATTCTTCTTCATGCTCCGGGGCTGGATGGTCTTCCTCATCAGTAGGTGTCTCTTCTTATAATAGAGTTTCCTTTCTAGATGATACAATTTCAGCAACAGGACTTGGGGGCATGTCCAGATCTCTTCCATCTGCCATTTAATTCTCCGCTTCATCAGTCTCATCACTGTACTGAGGTTCTTCTTCATTAGGTCCTAGACCTAGATCCCTCACATCCTTAGGCCTTGAAGGATGATCCACATGATTGAATTTATCAAATACCCTTGGTAATCATTAACCCAATCTCCTCTCCATGGGTTCCAATATATCTTCATATATTTTCAAACTGTACTTGTGATACAGAAGTTATTCCTTACTACCACAGTCTCATCTTGAGACTATGCTACCCCTTTTACTTTGATCATCACTGAGATCAACATGGAAATGAATAGGGCATTGGTCTTTAATTTTGGCCTGGTCATTTCCTCCATTTGAATTATCAGCAATCTTTATAGATTCACTTTCACACAATGTCTCCAAAGATGTAGGAGATAGATATCTTGATATCTTAAATTCCCAAAGTCCCCACTCCTTGGAATTAAGACATGCAGAACAAACTTGAACAACAATATGTTCTCTCCATCCATTTCAGGAGCCACCACTTGTCTTTGATTTCCATTATTGGTGATCTCCTCCAAGGCAGTTTCATAATCGAATATATCAATTGTAGGCGGTATTTCTTTCAAGACATATCCAGAGACACCTTCATGTGGAACCTTCAGGCATTCATCCCACTCAACAGATGAAAAGGATATCTCCTTTACATTCACAAGATAAATCACTCGGTTCTCATCATCTGACTTTTCAAAGATCTCAAACTCATAGAATTGTTTCACTAGCTTCGGATAGTAGGGACCATTGTTGTTAAAAAAGAAATCTACCCACTTCATATCTTACAGTACCTTTAGAACTAACGACTTTCTATCCATCAACCATTCCACGCATAGATATTTTTCGATCACAATAACTCTATTTTAAAAATGGGGGTTCACTGGTCGCCTCCCCGACCATGTTCTTCCAAAACTACCACTTGATTTTGCATGGACTTATACTTCTTCTCATTTGTCTCATCAATTTCATCTCTGATGGTAGGGAGTTTGATTTTTTCCATCTTTGATTCTAGGAACATAGGGTTTTCGAGAAGTTCAGGAGCTAAGGCTTGAGAGTAAAGGGTTTGAGTCTCGATGGATTGAGAAGTATCCAGGACTTTGTTTTATCATTTAGGAATCATTAAATAAATAATTAAAAAAAGTAAAGTATAAACGATACAAATTCTGGGGGTAGACAGAAGTTTAAAACAACGCGTATCGGTAGGGTTTAACGGTGAGAATTCCTATCAGTGAGGTCCATCAGGTAGGTTTCATTGGTGAGGTATCACATCGGTGAGATATTCACATCCGTGAGGTTTTTAAATCGGTGAGGATTTTACATTGGTAAGGTTTTTACATCAGTGAGGTTTTTAGATCGGTGAGGTTTTTACTTCAGCGAGGCTTTTACATCGGTGAGGTTTTTACGTCGGTGAGGTTTTTACATCGGTGAGTTTTTTTACATCAGTGAGGTTTTTACATTTGTGAGGTTTTTACCGGTTATGGTTGATTATTCCTAACTCATGTCTAATGTAACTTAACCTATCCGAACATAAAGGTTTGGTGAAAATGTTATCCAATTGATTTTCAGTACCTATAAATTCAAGAGTAATATAACATTTTTGGTAATGATCTCTCAAAAAGTGGTGCCTTACATCAATGTGTTTGTTTCTAGAGTGAGATACAGGGTTCATTGAAATATTAATTGCACTAGCGTTATCATAGTTAATTAAATCTTTCTTAAAATCATATCTATAGTCCAAAAGAGTGTTTTTCCTCCACAGAATCTGTGCACATCAACTACAAGCAGCTATATACTCTGCTTCTGCAGTAGACAAGGATACAGAATTATACTTCTTACTACACCAAGATACTAAGAACTTCCCCAAAAAATGACATGCTCCAAATGTGGTTTTTCTATCCAACTTGAAACTAGAAAAGTCTGCATCTGAATAACTCATTAATTCAAAAGATTGTCTTTTTGGGTAAAACAAAACAAAGTTTACAGTGTGTTTAAGATACTTAAAAATTATTTTATCAGCATGTAACTGAGATTCATTTGGATTAGCTTGAAATCTCTCACACATACACACACTGAACATAATATCTGGTCGAATAGCAGTAAGGTAAATTAAGCTTCCAATCATACCTCTGTAATTGGTTTGATCCACTGGTTTCCCAGTTTCATCTGAATCCAATTTTCAGATAGTACTCATAGGAGTATCATTTTCCTTAATACTATCCAAACCAAAACGTTTTAAAATATCCTTTTCATATTTACTTTGATTCAGAATAATACCATTTTCATTTTGAAAAACATGATATCCAAGAAACTATTTGAGTTCTCCCATTAAACTCATTTCAAATTCATTTTTCAAACTCTTTG
This sequence comes from Viscum album, assembly GCA_963277665.1. Lineage (NCBI taxonomy): Eukaryota > Viridiplantae > Streptophyta > Magnoliopsida > Santalales > Viscaceae > Viscum > Viscum album. Next base: position 1,178,536,834 of record OY728134.1, on the reverse strand, counting down.
AAAAATCAGTACATAAAGAATGTTTAGAAGATCTGAAAATAATATCATTAACATAGATTTGTACTATCAAAACATCTTTAGAAATTATTTTAATAAAAAGATTTTGATCAACAATCCCTTTAGTAAAACTTTTTGAAATAAGAAAACTACTAAGTATATCATAACAAGCTCTTGGAGCTTGTTTTAAACCATATAAAGCCTTAGATAGTTTGAAAAAATTATTTTGAAAAATAGGATTAGTAAATCCATGTGTTTGTTCAACAAAAACACATTTAGAAAATCACTTTTGACATCCATTTAATATAACTTGAAATTCAGATGAGCAGCATAATGCAAGCAGGATCCTTATGGCTTCTAATCTATCTACAGGTGAAAATGATTCCTCATAGTCTATACCTTCCTCTTGACTATATCCTTGTGGAACATTCCTTGATTAGTTTCTAACTATTTTTCCATACTCGTCAACTTTGTTTCTAAAAACCCATATAGTGCATATTGTTAAAGTGTCCTTGGGTCATTCAACTTATTCCCAGACTTCATTTCATTCAAATTGATTTTACTCTTCTTGCATAGCCATTATCCAAAATTCATCATTGATTTCATAATTGACATTTTTAGGTTCTATATGTGAAATAAAGGATTGATGTTTAACCTGTTTTCTTAGAGAAGCTCTAGTGTGTGTCCCTCTATCAAGATTACCAACAACAGCATCCAAAGGATGATTCTTTAGAATCCTAGTTGATATAGTAAAGGTAGGACTAGATCATCAGGTTCATCTATAGGTTTGGGTTCAATAGAAGCAGATTTTGGAATATGTCTAGAACTGGATGTTTTTACAACAGGTTCTTTAGTTTTATCATTAAGGTCCAGATCAGTCAAATCTTCTTCAAGATTTTCAAGAGAAGGCCTAGGTTCATGTGGATCAGTTTCATCAAACTTGATGTGAAAAGATTCTTCCACACATTTGGTTCTTTTGTTAAAGACTCTATAGGCTTTTCTAGATAAATAATAACCAAGAAATATTCATTTATCACTTTTAGAAGCAAACTTGTCAAGATTATCCTTGTTATTGAGAATAAAAACATCACAGCCAAGGAATCTAAAGTAACTAACTTTAGGTTTTCTATTATTCCATAATTCATAAGGGGTCTTCTTAAGAACTGGTCTTTCAAGACTCTATTAATGATATAACAAGCTATATTTACAGCTTCAGCCCAAAAATAAATAGGAATGTCATACTTATTAATCATGGTTATTGAAATCTCTTAAAGGGTTCTATTCCTTTTTTCTACTACACCATTCTATTGTGGTGTCCTAGGGGAAGAGAAATTGTGATTATAGCCAATTTGTGAGAAAAAGGATTCAAACTCATGATTTTCATAATCACGACACTGATCACTTCTTAGGGTTTTAATCTTATGTCTGTTAAGGTTCTCTACAGACTTGGAGTATTTGAAAAAATAAGAACAAACTTCACTTTTGTGAGATAAGAAGTATACCAAATTATATCTAGAAAAGTCATCTACTAAGACATAGACATAGTTATTCTCATTTAAACTAGAAACTCCAGATGGTCCAAAAAATCCTATGTGAACCAAGTCGAGAGGTTGTGAAGTTGAAACATCATTACTTGATTTAAAAGAAACATTATGTTGCTTTCCCTTTTGACAGGGATTACAAACTTTGTCCGATGGGAATTCAATTTTGGTTAGGTCTCTAACTAAGTTGTTCCTAGTCAGTTTTCTAAGTGAATGAATATTATTGTGTCCAAATCTACTATACCAAAGCTAGGATTCATTATGAAATGAATTTAAACAAGTAACATTTTACTTCGATAAAGAATTCAAATCAAATGAATAAACATGTTCATTTCTTAAAGCAAAAAATAATAAAACATTTTTAGAGTTAAAAAGATTAAAAGATTCTTTTTCAAACTTAACATTAAAACCATCATCACATAACTGAGAAATACTTAACAGCTTGTATTTAAGTCCATCAAAAAATAAAACATTAGATACTAAAACTGAGTTAGTGTTACCAAATCTGGCCTAGGCCGATGATATTTCGTTTAGAATTATTATCAAAGGTGATATGGCCCCCATCAACCTTTATTAAATTTTTAAAGCATGAGTAATATCCAAACATGTGCCTTGAACATCCACTGTCCAGGTACCTTACCTTTTTGTGAGAACTCTTCAAGCAAGTCTCCTACAAAACAAGTTTAGATAGAAAATGATTTTGGTACCGAGATTTTCTTGGGTCCAGACAGGTTAGAAAGTAATGATTTAGGTACCCAAATTTGTCTTTGGGGTCACATATAATTAACAGAATCAATTTATTTTGAAATATAATCTCTGTTTGATCTATAACAATGTGAATAACAAGTTGAGGCATATGAATTTCATGAACTAGAATTAGAATATTTTTTTCCTGATTTAGGAATAAATCTATTTTCGGTAAACTGTATCTCTCCAGGTAGGAATCCAAAAAAATTAGTATACATTTGTGAAACTTTTCAACCTATAATTTGAGTTAGGTTGCCTTTTCCATTTGTCAAATTTTCTAAGTCTTTTCTCAGTTTCTCTTTCAACATTTTCAGGTCAATATTTTCTTTTAACAGTTGACAATTCTTTTACTTTTCAATCTCAAGGTAATTTTTAACAGTACTAGATAAAGCATTCTGTTTCGTTAAGGTTTTTTACTTGTCCTTATGTTCATTACAGGTCACTTCTAGAATGTTACAATATTCAACTAGTTCTTAATTAGACATATTTATCGATTCAGAATCAGAATTAGAATCAACTCCAGAATAGTATGAATTTAAACTAGGAGGGTCCAGTGTAACCTCAGATGTGTTTGTCATAAAACACATGTTAGATCAATTCTTCTCAGAGTCAAAATCTTCTGATTCACTTGGATTTCTTCTGAAGCACTCGAGGTTGATTTCATAGCTTTCTGTTACTTATTGTCCTTGTAGTCATGTTTCTTCTTGAACTTCAATTTTGGGAAGTCAGCTTTAATGTGACCTTTTCTTTTACATTCATAGGAGATAACATCATCACTCTTATCATATTTCTTACAGTCCTTTTTCCAATGACCATTATTGTCATATTTACCATTGTATTTTTATTTTAGGAATAATTTCTTCATCCTATAGAATTTTGTAAACCTTCTTTCCATTTTAGACATCTCATCATCACTGTCAGATTCTGAAAATTCACTTGATGAGATTTCAGTAGGTATGTGAACTTTCTTCTTATCCTTGATCTTAGAGGAAGTAGACTTAAAAGACACTGACGTCCTTTTTGGTTCATCATCTTCTTCCTTATTCACATTAAGTTCTTCCTCAAACATCATAATCGTACCTATTAATTCTTTAATAGGGAGTTTGCTGATGTCTCATGATTCTCTAATAGAAACAGATGTGCCTCTCCATCATTTTAGAAGACATCTTAATATCCTCAAAATCTGTTCTTTTTCTTGAATGACTTTACCAAGAGAGCTTATAGTGTTGAAAATCTCATTTAACCTGAGATACATATCAGAAATAGGTTCATTAGACTTCATTTTAACATTATCATATTTAATATTATAGGTATTCAGCCTCATTTCTTTAACATTGGTTCTTCCCTCGGGGGAAATAACGAAACTGTCCAAGATATCATATGAAGTTTTGCAAGTAGATATTTTATTAAACTCTACATCTCCTAGAGCACAATACATGGAATTCATAGCTTTACAATTATTATTTTACGTTGTTTTAGTAGGTTCATCCCAAGTAGTTCTTTCAGATTCTGGAATCATATATTGATTTTCTATAGAATTCCAGATATCAAATCCCATACTTTCTATGTTAATTTTCATTTTAAGCTTCCACTGAGCATAATTTGTACCATTTAAGAAAGGTGGCATGTTGGTAGTAGCACCCTCAAGTCTATTATCCATAACTAGATTTTAAAAAATATATTTAAAGAGAAAAAAATTAGAACCAATAGAAATTTAAGATATTTAAGATACAACTAAAATCACAGTTGAAAAACATAGTGTTTTGAAAAATTTGAAAAACAAAAACAACCTCTCATACCAAATGTTGGTCGGAGTGGATACTCAAGAGGGGGTGAACTGAGTACCAATTAAAATTTTGGTTGAAAATATTTCTCTTAAAATCCACGAATTTAAAAACAAGTTAAATTGTAGTGAATTTATACAGACTGTAAATGTTCGATTTGTTTATCAAATATTGAAGAGGTCTCAGTTAATTTAATCAAGGAATTAAATTAACTTTTGAAACTATTTTACTGGTTCACAATAAGTGTAAACACTTTCTATCTTAACTATCAAAGTAACTTTAAAATAGTTACGTATTTCAAAGTAACAGTAGCGGAATATAAATTAGATATTTTATACTTTAAACTTATAAAAAATGCTCATCAGATATAACCAAGAGGTTCAGTCTCAAGTCGAGACTTAGTCCTCTCAAACAAGTTATTTAAATTAGATCCACACCCTAGATCTGGGTTTACAACAGTTCAGAAACTGTCCATGTCCAAAGACCTCTACCACTGTTCTTCATGTGAAAACAAATACAATAGTACACAGGCTGTCCAGGTCCTACTGTACCTCTACCACTATCCTCAGTGGGACATAAGAAGGTGTATAAAGTTTGGAATGAGGATTTAGAATCCTTCAGTTCAACACATGAGACAGTGTGTGTGTAAATTATACAGAGTACACACACTACTCGAAAAAGTAAATAAGGAATCACTTAGAGAGAGAACATTAGATATTAGAATGCTCTAGTGATAAGCAGTGTAGCTCTCGACTCATTCGATTCAACAGAAATACTTCTGAGTTCTTCTCTGATTCATCTGTTGAAAAATAGAGTTTCGTTTTCTTCCTCAATTTTCAGGTTAAACTTTTTCAGCTTGAGTGTATATGTAGCTCCTTGTAGTTCTTCACTCCTTGACTAAGGTGCCGCATGGGTTCTGCTTTTGATAAAGGCTTCGTGTATGTCTAGTTTTCTTTGATAGTATGGATGTTGTCTTTCTATATATACTGCTTTATAGATTTCATCTTTGTGTATGTCCAGTGTTCATTATGCACGTCTTGATATCTTCTTATGGCCTTTTTCCTTCCTTTTATAGCTTTCATCTTTGGTCGATGTGAATGATTACCTTACATGGGTACTAGGTATTGTTCCCTGACATGCCAACCAATATCATTAAATAACATTAATTGCATTAAAAACATCAAATATAACCATTACATAATAAATAATTAATATTGAGTAGTATAGTTTTACTGGTCAATCTTTCATTAGTAGCCTTCTGTTGGTAGATGTGTACGGTGGACTTTTTGTACTAGTGACCTTATATCGATATCTCTATGAACTTGTACTGGTAGCTCCTAGTATTGGTATCTCGTACTCTGTATTAGTAACTCCATATACCGGTGACTTTATTCTACCAGTATCTCTTGGTCTATCGGTAGCTCTTGGTCACAGTAGCTCGTTGTATTGGTGACTGTCTGAATCGGTAGTCTCTTTGTATCTATAGCTTGATGTATCAGAAGACTTACTCTACCAGTAACTCAGTAGACTTGATGTATCAGTAGCTTAGCTTCTATCGGCCAGTCGGTAGACTTGATGTATCAGTATCTTAACTTCTATCTATAACTAAGAAAACTTGATGTATCAATATCTTAGCTTCTTTTGGTAGTTGTCTGTATTGGTGGACTTTATCTATCAGAGACATGTGCTAACCAGTGGACTTGTTCTATCGGTAGCTCTATGTATCCGTGAACTTAGCTTATCGGTGACTATGTCTATCAGTAGACTAAGTACCAGTTGATATGTATTAGTAGCTTATAAGAATATCAGTGATTTAATAATTATCTGTTTTATGAAAAACATATCCGATTGAGTTAGAATTACTTCAAAACTCATATAATCATAGTTAAACATTGATTAACAAATTTCAAAGATGATTTTAACATTATTGTTCAATATAATGTCATATATTGAAGGAATTAGAATATATATAATCATTAATTGGGATTATCAATGTATGTGAAAGCATAATTGGGATCAGGGTTAACAACAGTTCAGAAACTGGCCAGGTTCTAAGACATCTACCACTATTTTTCATGGGAAAACAAAGACAACAACACACAGGCTGTCCAGGTCCTACTCGACCTCTACCACTATCCTTATTGGGACACAAGAAGTTTATAAAGTTTGGAATGAGGATTTAGTATCCTCCAGTTCAGCAAAGGAGACAGTGTGTGTGTAAATTATACATAGGACACACACTGCTCGAAAAAGTAAATAATGAATCAATTAGAGAGAGATTATGAGAGATTAGAATTATCTAGTGATAAGCAGTGCAGCTCTCGACTCCTTCTATTAAACAAAAATACATGTGAGTCTTTTTATTTTTCTGTTCAAAAACATAGTGTCGTTTGTTTCCATGGTTTTCAGGTTCAACTTTTTTAGCTTGAGAGTATATGCAGCTCCTTGTAGTTCTTCACTCCTTGACTATGGTGCAGCATGTGTTCTACTATTGAAAAAGGCTTCGTGTATGTCAAGCGTTCATTGAGAGTATGGATGTTGTCTTTCTGTATGTACTGCTTTATTGCTTTCAGCATCGTGTATGTCCAGTGTTCTTTGTGCACGTCTTGATACCTTATTCTAGCCTTTTTTCCATTTTATATCTTTCAGCTCCGGTCAATGGGAATGATTACCTTTACATGGGTACTAGGTACGGTTCCCTGACATGCCAACAAATATCATCAAATAACATTAACTACATTAAAAACATCAGATATAATCATTTCTTAATAAATAAAAAATATTGAGTTGTAGAGTTTGACTGGTCAGTCTTTCATTAGTAGCCTTGTGTTGGTAGATGTGTACGGTGGACTTTGTGTACTAGTGACCTTCTATCGGAAGCTCTTTGAACATGTACTGGTAGCTCCTGGTATCAGTAGCTCTTACACAGTATCAGTAACTCTATATACCGGTGACTTTATTCTACTGGTAGCTCTTGGTATATCGGTAGCTCTTGGTCTCGGTAACTCGTTGTATCAATGATTGTCTGTATCGGTAGCTCTCTTTATATCAGTAGCTTGATGTATCAGTAGACTTACTCTATCGGTAACTCGGTAGACTTGATGTATCGGTAGCATAGCTTTTGTCAGTAACTCAGTAGACATGATGTATTGATATCTTATCTTCTGTTAGTAACTTGGAAGACTTGACATATCGGTAGCTTAGCTTATGTCGGTAGCTGTTCATATCGGTGGACTTGATCTATCAGGGACATGTGCTAACCGGTGGACTTGTTCTATCGGTAGCTCTGCATATCGGTGAACTTAGCTTCACAGTGACATTGTGTATCGGTAGACTATGTACCGGTAGTTCTTTATCAGTAGCTTATAAGGATATCAGGGATTTAATACTTATCTGTTTTATGCAAAACATATCTGATTGAGTTATAATTACTTCAAAACTCATATAATCATAGTTAAACATTGATTGAAAAATTTCAAAGATTATTTTAACATTATTGTTAAATAAAATGTCATATATTTAAGGAATTATAATATAGATAAACATTAATTGGGATTATCATAGTATTGAATGTATGATTGGGATTATCAAAATATGTGAAAGCATCATTGGGATTATCAAAATAGGCGAGTCAATAGTATTTACATCGATAATTAATCTATAATCTGATCTCAGACGATCTTTAACATAAAATACTTTTTATTACATTGATTACAATATATATATTATATCATTATATAGTAAGATATTAATATAAATAAATCTAAATACAAATTCATTAATTAATTTACAATGTTGCATCATTGACTAAAACCATTTTCATTTCATCATAGTAACTCGACCATGAGAGTAGTAATCTATTAACAATATTTTCTCAACACCACCAAAATAAGATTAAATTATATATCAAGGAAAATAATAATGTCATATAGCCTAATGTTCCATTGTTATATTTAACATAACGTCATCATGTTCTGTTTTCATATTCAATTTTCAATTATTTGTAAAAAATAAATACCCATTTATTATTAAATATTTTAATTTGAGAACCAAATAGTTGGGCGAAAAATCCATTTCCCCTAATTCTAGATTGAATGATTCAAAAAAGAAAAATAAATCCCTAAAATATATATGAATAATAAAATTAAATGAATATCTATATTTTATGTTAATTAATGCAATGGTCATACATTTAATTTTAACCAATCATGAAACTATTTACTTTTCAAATTCATTTACATTCTAATGGAAAAGATTAATGATCTCTACTTATAATTTATTTATGTTACCGGCACAAATGGATAATATAATTATATTTTACATGTAATATTAAATACTATTAAATATCATATAAATATTAAAATTACTTACATGATGTAGTCATTGAACAAGCCAGAGCTAAACAGGACTAATCAATGCGCCATATCCCACTCTTGAAGGCTCATTATAACTAATGTATATGTCCTTAGAATTCATCCTATTTGTGGAAAATATATAAATTAGGGATCAATTTCCCTATAATACCCTTCTTCATTTCACATTGCCCAATTACATCTTATTCGTATATTAGACAAATACAATGATACAATATATACAAATTCTTGCGCTAGATAACCTCTCATAATGAGACATTAATTATGATTCTAATTTCAGAACTAAGGTTTGATTTTAAACCTATTTCATTCAGTAAAATACATCCATCAAAATGAAATGTTTCCGTTAATAAGTGCTTCAGTTTCATGATGATCAATTAAATGCAACATGAATGTGAAATATGATTGAGAAAAACATTTATCCAACTCAAAAAATTAACTGTGAACCATTAACCATTTTAATAATAAAATGGTTAGATAATATATTTGAAAAAATGACTCTATAAAAGTTCCACCACAGAATCAACATCACCCATTCATTATTGGATAGTAAGTCTGGGATTTCAATAAGAATCATTTCATGAAGAATGATGTGATCATATTGAGTTTATTTGGATTTTAGTTTAAACACATTTCTTTGATTCATTTAGATATTTTATTGGAATATCTATCAAGAACATTGATATTATACAATAATTCTATGAATTTATTTTTCTTTATATTTTTTCTCATATAAGAAGAACATGTATTGGTGCATTATTTTCAACGATTTAAACTTGATGTAGTTATGGTCTAATAAACCAATAAAACATGTCCGTCTAAAATCATGAGTTTTATTTTGTAGACCAATTGATATTAATGTGAAGTTAAATAATATCTTCTCAAATAATTTTCTCAAATTCCATTATATCTAAAATTTTATTTATTAAATTGGTTGTAAGATAAGGAATATAAAAAATATATATTTTTCTTCTTCCAATTGTAAGTGGATTTAGGGTCAACAATAACCCTATTTCTAGATTTAAATTAGACCACCCCAAATTAAAATTTGACATACAATAATTCATTATACACATCATGTACTGTCATATATTGGGGTGGATATTTAGTGTCATCAATATTATCAAACCTCTAATGATTCATCATATGTTGGTGATTTGTTAGATAGAATTGTAGATGACCTATAAAAAAGAATAGTTTCGATATTTATTTTTCTTAGATTTTGTATTAGTCATAATGATAGGACATGATAGTTTTAAATTCATGATCTAACCATATATCCATTAATAATAAGGGAAAGAAATTATAGTCTATAGTAGGGTTTCACACACATGAAATATATTTTTTATGAATCATTAAATATGCACACAACCATATCATAAATCTACATAAACACTTTTATTAATGGTTGAAACTAGATGTATATATCATTTCCTAGCTCATAATGTATATATATTTGTATACTAAATAAATTGAAAGGTTATTAATACTCATCCATAAAGAAGTATTATAATGGTGAATAAATACGTTCCACGTGCCATGATGTAAGCATATGACTAATATGATTTAATCAACTATAGGGAATCCCCAACATAACATTACAAACATCAGTAGAAAAATCATGATGTTTTTCATCAAATGACATTCATTATAATTCATCTTTATGGTGAACCAACTAATCATTACCATTAATTATGTAATTATCATTCCATCACATATTTTTATATATTTCAGTATTTATGAATATATTTTTAATATTTCAAATCAATGGAATGTGTCACTGAAGAGGTTTTTCCATAATTAATCTACTTAAATCGATAATTACAACATTATTTATAGTTATTATGTATTGATATATCATCTTAAAATAAACAACAATATTTTGTACAAGAATGAATTTTTTTCATATAAAATCCAAGAAGGTTAATTTTCTTCAATTACATATAATGATTTAAGAGATTATCTATCTCATTAAAATAAGTAAATAAAAAATATAAGAATATAATAAAGGGAGGTATTATAAATACAATACTTGGTTTTTCCATTATATAACAACATTAAAATTATCAAAATTATCATTTTATCATAGTATGGTGATAAAGGTGTTCCGAAATCAACCATTAATGTTTTAACTATATCAGCATCATCATCTTCATTATATTCATTATATGTATTCATATCGTTGTCTTCTTGAATTGGTGAATTATCATTCTTAGGATGAGAAAATAATTAAAATTGATCAAATATCATATTCTTCATACAATATCCTTATTTCCATTCATTAATAAAATTATTTCTACAACCCTACATTGTGATACCAAATATAATAGTTTTTTTGTAATCCAACTTTTTTACATGGTATATAATATATTTCTAATATAACAAAGGTATTCCTAAAAAATAATAACATGGAAATTTTATAAACCTCCATATGAATAATTTTTTATGGAAAAATAAAAAACCAATATTATTTTGATAATCAATTGAAATATGTTTACAATAATATATCTAGCTTCTATCTATACTATTAGAGGATTAATAGGGTATATTGAAATGAAAATGTGAACCATAATTATAAAATTTAGAAAAATAAATTTGAATTTGAAATTAATCAATTCCTACTAGTATCTATCAAACCATATAATAATAGAAATAATATATTCAATAAGAAAGGTCTCAAAATATAGAAGAAACAAATAATAAGAAAATTAATTGAAATAACTATTACATAATCCAATTAAATACATACATATTTATGAATTTTTTTAAAACGTCCATTTTTTTAATATGAAATTAATCATGTTAAATACATTTATCCATATGAGGAAAAATTTCTTTTCAATCATAATACTAATGAGTCACCAAACATCAAAGGCATAAAACATGGTATAATATTATAATGGAAAATATAATATAATTGATATTAAAATTACCTTGTAGCCAACGAAAATAGTGGTAAAAAATGAAAATAATTTTTATAATTGTTGCATATAAATACATAATGAATATAAAAGGTAGAGATATTAATAATAATAATTATCATTGTAATGGAATATGAAAGAAATAATAAAAATGAACAATTATTTGAGATAAAATCATTAAATGATAGACATACATATAAAATGTAATATCTCATAATAATGTATCACAATAAAGAACACACATAAGTACCAAAAAATCAAAGGTTGGTAAAAATTAGATATCTTTTAGATAATCATGACCATTCGATATATTTCATTAGGATAACCTTGTCCATATATATAATTTTATATGGTATTTTTAAATCATTGGTGTGTATTTTAATTGGGGAACCATGTGACGTCCCGAGCCCACTCTTCCGGACTCGTTGCTTCAAAATGTTGTGTAATAATAATATTTTTTTTTATAAACTTAACTTAAAAATTTCACAACACTTTAAACAAAACGAGGATCTTTTACCGGTTTAGGTTCTGGAAGATTTAGACATAACCTTACATTTATAAGAGCTGAAACAATAAAAATCACTGTCCACTACTTTCCCACTGCACGCTACAACAAAGATGACCAACTCTGGTATTCAAGGTAACCTGTGAAAAACATTTCAAAAACGTAGGGTGAGCTCAAAAGTTGCCCAGTAAGGGGTTTTTGAAAACCTTTGATAAACCTCCTTAAAATATTTATTTGGAAATGCATTTGGAAAATTTAATTAGAAATACATTTTAAACACTTCCTTTACAAAATACTATACTAATTTGAAAATTTATTATACTTTAAAAATGCATTTAAAACCAATCCAGTGATTCAGTTGAAAATAATAAGCAAGCCCTTTAAAACAAAACAACTAAGGCCACCCGAAACATTGAAGGCTATCTTGGGCCTACCCACTTGAGGGATGAATTTACAATCCAATTCCCCATCATATTTACAATGTTCGAGTACCTGTTTTTTTTATAAAACATTTTCGTCTTAGCTTGCCTTATATACATATAAATTTTCACTGGTGTTTAGCTTTGAAAATATAATTATAATCATGCTTGGAATGAATAAATACTAATCTTTAATGAAAATTATAAATTTGGCTTGGTATGATTAAATCTCCGGATGATGTTGCATAATCCCATGGAAGATTAATCAACATCCATGAACTTAAAATTCTGCCCATATTGCCAAAAATATATATATATATATTTGTAAAGTTTATTTCATTATTAAGAATATATGAATATATCTATATATGTATATGGGTATGCATGTATGAAAACGTATCATAATCGTGACATGAGTATGACAAGCATGTAAATTCATCAATCAATAAATAATCGATTGCTATATATATATATATATATATAATAAATAATCAATGAGACAATAAATATCATAATTCATGTGATACATAATCGTTATCCTTAAAAATTTTGAAATAAAGAAAGAATCTAGTCTTTAAAAATAAGGTAAAATTGAAAGTGTAAATATAGCATACGAGAATATTTAGTCCCTTACCCCAAAAATATTAAATTAAATCAATAATTTTGAAATGCATAAATAAAATAACATATACATGATATTTATAAAATATAATTTAGATGAATATAAACCATAAATCCTATAAAAAAAATCCATACACAACCTTAAATAAAACATGTTTCCTAGAATAAAAATAAATCCTTATGAAAGAACCTAAACCTTGATAAATTCATCTTATTTATATTTTGAAATGTGGAAACCATAGTTGAATATATAACTTAAGTTTGAGTATAGAATCATAGCATTGAATGGTTTTAAACAAACAAATCGCTTATCGTTTTTAGAAGAAGAAAAGAATTAAAAGGGTAAGAGTTATAGAATTTGAAAATAACTTATGCATACACACAGTTCTAACGTTAGGAGAGAAATAGAAGTGGCTAAAAGAACATTATGAAAATCCCTTACCATTTTTGTGCGCAGATGCTTTCCACCCAACGTCTCAAAACCCAAAAAGAGAAAAAGAAACACGTACTCCCACTTCTTCCAAGACAACAACTACACACCCCTTTATTTATACACCAAGCATTATAATACAATTGATTATATTATTTCAATTTGTCAGGATAGTTTATTCATTGGATATACATATAATATATATACTATTATAGATTACTTATATTCACTGATTGAGTTGCTGCAAGTTGATATATAGATATGTATATTTAAATGTACGCTTGTCAGAAAAGAAATATCAAATAGGAACACAAATGATTCTGAATCTAGACAAGGGACTCAATTATTGCAAACATCAAATGACATGAAATTAAATTGGTCAATACAGATTATAATAATCTTCAGAAAACTGACAAAATAATCCGAGCCATCCAATAAACAAATAAAAATTATTTGAAGATAGATATACTAGAAGAAACCAAATGTAGTTACGGAAATCGTTATATCAATGTGTTCAGATTTGAAGAAAACACAAGTGGATTAATTTTATACTGGAATTGGATCTGAGAATCAGATGAAATAGACACCTAACAGATCCGAACAAAACGATACACCATTATTGACGCGCGATCATTCCTCATCCACAACCAATATTTTCTTTCAACAATTGAAATTCTTCAACGATTTTGACCGACTGAAGGACACTCGGCACCTCTTCGTTCGAACCTTGGATTGAGCTCGGACTTCGAGCCAAGGTCGAAGAAGCCAAAACTGATGACAAACTTAGGGTCTTCGATTCATCCCTCGGTCTCGTCCTTGGTTCATGGAGAAGAAAGTAAACCCTATGCATTGGCCTTGACCGAGACCATCGCTCGAACTTAAACCCAGATCCAAACTCCATCTCAAAACTAAAAGTGAAAACCCCAAAACGTGAAATAGAACTGACCTTCGAAAATCCTATCGGTGGTCGAACCTCCTACTGTTGACGTCGGCTCTTTACGGAAGTCTTCGACCTCGAACGCGACCTCAGCCTCCTCTGCTCGTGATTCTCGAATTGAAACCCTAAACGAAAAATGGATCTTGTTCTTCAGTCCGAGCATGATCTTCCCAATTGAAACTCATCCGTGCTTGAACGTCATACCTGCGATCTTGCTGGGACAATCTCGACCCAGCATGAACTGCACACAGAGCCTCAGATTCCTGGTTCGACCCTGTGCACAGTTCCTACGCGACGGACCTTTCCAAAAGCCTATGCCGGGATTGAAATCCCGTTTTTTTTATTATTATTATTTAATTTATTAATATTTCATTCACCATTTTTTTAATCAATTATGAATTCAGTATTATTTATTTAAATAAATAAATTATCTTAATATATATATATATATATATATATTATTTCGTTATAAACACATATGTATATGTATACAAAAACCTATATTCATTCTTTTTTTGAGCGTATTAATTCCTTATTCATTTTATATCATAAGCCATCTCTCAAGTCGGTAATCATGTTTTCCTAAAGGTATCTCCATGGAAGGGAGTCATACGTTTTGGAAAGAAAGGTAAATTGAGTCCCAGGTACATCGGACCTTTCGAAATTCTAGAACGAATTGGGGCTGTAGCTTACCGATTGGCAATGCCGCCAAGTCTCTCCAAAGTTCACGATGTGCTCCACGTATCTATGTTGAGGAAATACATGCCTGATCCGACGCATGTACTCACCTATGAGGAATTAGAACTGGAACCCGATCTGTCTTATTGCGAAGAGCCCGTCAAGATTCTTGATACGAGAGAACAAGTACTGAGAAACCGGACGACGCGTCTGGTAAAAGTTTTGTGGAGAAATCATAAGATGGAAGAGGCAACGTGGGAACCCGAGGAACTTATGATGAAGAACCACCCGAGTCTTTTTATGCAGTAATACCCTAGAAATTGCGAGGACGCAATTATTTGAAGGAGGGGAGAATGTAACACCCCAAGCTTCTATGGTACGCTTCTCTTTGAATAATGTGATAGCGTGTGTTGTACGCAACACCGAGTTCTAACACACCATAACTAATCAAACTAGCCGTTATGAATAGTAATACCTACTTTTTGAAATTATATATATTTTATATTTGAAAATGGACTTCATTTTTGGATTCGTAATATCGAATTTAGCCTAAGGTGAAATTTTGGTACATTTCGGATAACTTTCATATTTTGATGAATAGTGAAAATTACTAAATTTTAATTAAAAACAACTTTTTTAATCAAATTAATTACTAGTGATAAATTATGAATTTGAGTGGTTTTAAAGTATATTTAGAATATATTTTTACCATTTAATATAATTTTGGTCATTGGACATAATTTTACAATTAAACCGAACATAAACAAGTGTCAATCTTTTGATAGTTATTATCTCTTAAAAACACGCTTTTTGTTTTAACAGCGGGAATTAATTTTAAATTAATTTCTGCCACTTCTATGTTTTGAATTTAGAAAAATGGATTCCATATTTGGAATCAGGATGTTCAAATTGTGTAAATAGGTAACTTTTATTTTTAGACATTTTGAATAATTACTGCGGTAAATATTTTATTTACCATGGTTAAGGGTAAATCCGGTAAATAAGGGTTAAAAAATAATATTATAATAATACAAAATTACCCTAAAACGTATCTTAACCCTATTGGTTGATACATGGTCGACCATGGGCATCTTTGGGTCAATTTTGGGACCCCATTGATCCACTTGTAAGTGATAATGACACTTTATATTAATAAAGTTAAAATAAAAATAAAAATGGCATAAGCTTACATCTTTTAGAAGAACAATTTTTACATCGGGTTATACATGTTGGATTTTCGATTATAAATATTCATTAGAAATATAAAAAGATTTCCTACATAATGATATTTTATTTATAATTTTTAGACATCAAATAATTTAAATTATTAATGACACAATAATGATGCAATGTTTACCTCATTAATAAATCATTTAAATAAATAAGATTATAATGATTAAAATATTATCTAAAACCGGTCCAATTCTTATTGGTTGATGTTATTTAGAATATTAGTCATCTTAGCTTCGACCTCAATGATTTTTGGACCATTATAAACCGAATACAAATATATTATAAAGTAATACTTTCACACTTTCCAAAAGAGCCCCTCCTCTCCCTTATAAAAGGAGACCACTTCTACTCATTCCTCACACCTCTCAAGCCACTTGGCTCGTCCAAACTCTGCCCAACTAAGCTCCCCACATCCCTCTCCTCCTCCTTGAAGCTTCCCCTTAGGCAGAAAGCATTTCAACAAGTCCTTTGGTTCTAACCAAAGTGAGTTACCTAAATTAAAGGTAACGATTTCTGTTAAATTATTTTCATTTATTTTGCTTCTCCAACCCCCAAACTCTTTTTATTTCCTTTCTTTTGTAACAACACCAGTATCCTAAATATACTAGGATGTTGTTATAAGAAGGATTCAAACTACACATACACACAACTCCATCTAATGGATGATGAACATAATGTTTCTGTGGATGGCAAACTAACGCCTCACGAAACGATGATTGTTCAAATACATCTTACCGCCTCTCATGGTGGCCAATATGATGGCACTGTAATTAAATATGATATTAATGATATATATTTTATATATAAGCTTCTGTAATTCCATTTTATTTCATACCATTATTCGTTTCATGTTGTATATACATACGATAATTTCATTTGAGGAAGTGCGGACTACCGCCCCCTTAAAATGATATGACTCGTTCATACCACACATGGAACGTATAAAGGATGGTGTTAATGAACTTAAGTAACATATATAAAATATTATATTATACTGGAATAGTAATATACCTATGTATCATTTGTATTCGATTCTTTTAAAATAAAAATTAAATGGAAGTAGCGTTCGTGCGTACGTACGGACTACCGTCTCCACGAACGCGATGAGATTCATTCTCCATCGTATCCATTCAAGTATAATTATCATTCAATTATTTAAAAATGATGTTTAAGGACTTGATATCATTCTGGATATGAATAAGATACAACAAACATGACTTATGTAACAAAACATATAAAGAAAATGAGTAAGTTAACACCCGAAACGGCGATAATACTAAGATATTATTATCAAATCAATATTAAAAGATCATATATGATATCATATTAATGTATATGATTCTTGTATAATTTAGTAACAATTATTTCACTATTATACAGGAGGTTAACCTACCCCAACCAAGGAAAAGTACAAGGTAAGGGTTATTTCACAATCTCTTCATTATCCGAGGTTGTATTATACGTAATAATCTACTGGGACCTCTTTATCATCCACATCCATGTTTCTTTGAAATGTATTTCAAAACATTTTTACTATTTACAATAATATGGGTTAAAGTCATTTATAGCCTTGTTTGACTTTTTATAAGAGGTTTATAAAGGAATCTTTCCGTCGTTTTCAAAACAAGGTCCTTTTTAACCTTTTCGACTGAATTGAGGTAAGAATGTTTTTTTTAACTTATACGGTGGGTGCGGTTATTTTCCGCCATTATAAAATCGTCGAAGCTTTACATACAAGCTTATAAGAATATTTTCAAAGAAAATGTTTTATTTTATATGGATCTTAAATGATTTCAAAATAAAAGGAGATACTTCTTTAACGCTTTTTGTTTTAACAGCGGGAATTAATTTTAAATTAATTTCTGCCACTTCTGTGTTTTGAATTTAGAAAAATGGATTCCATATTTGGAATCAGGATGTTCAAATTGTGTAAATAGGTAACTTTTATTTTTAGACATTTTGAATAATTACTGCGGTAAATATTTTATTTACCATGGTTAAGGTTAAATCCGGTAAATAAGGGTTAAAAAATATTATTATAATAATAAAAAATTACCCTAAAACGTGTCTTAACCCTATTGGTTGATACATGGTCGACCATGGGCATCTTTGGGTCAATTTTGGGAACCCATTGATCCACTTGTAAGTGATAATGACACTTTATATTAATAAAGTTAAAATAAAAATAAAAATGGCATAAGCTTACATCTTTTAGAAGAACAATTTTTACATCGGGTTATACATGTTGGATTTTCGATTATAAATATTCATTAGAAAGCTAAAAAGATTTCCTACATAATGATATTTTATTTATAATTTTTAGACATAAAATAATTTAAATTATTAATGACACAATAATGATGAAATGTTTACCTCATTAATAAATCATTTAAATAAATAAGATTATAATGATTAAAATATTATCTAAAACCTGTCCAATTCTTATTGGTTGATGTTATTTAGAATATGAGTCATCTTATCTTCGACCTCAATGATTTTTGGACCATTATAAACCGAATACAAATATATTATAAAGTAATACTTTCACACTTTCCTAAAGAGCCCCTCCTCTCCCTTATAAAAGGAGACCACTTCTACTCATTCCTCACACCTCTCAAGCCACTTGGCTCGTCCAAACTCTGCCCAACTAAGCTCCCCACATCCCTCTCCTCCTCCTTGAAGCTTCCCCTTAGGCAGACAGAATTTCAACAAGTCCTTTGGTTCTAACCAAAGTGAGTTACCTAAATTAAAGGTAACGATTTCTCTTAAATTATTTTCATTTATTTTGCTTCTCCAACCCCCAAACTCTTTTTATTTCCTTTCTTTTGTAACAACACCAGTATCCTCAATATACTAGGATGTTGTTATAAGAAGGATTCAAACTACACATACACAAAACTCCATCTAATGGATGATGAACATAATGTTTCTGTGGATGGGAAACTAATGCCTCACGAAACGGGTAAATTTCAATACCCGTTTGAATGGTGAACATGTTTTGTATGGGAATTTTTTTCCTTACATGTATATTTACCATTATGTTGTATTTGGAATGGATCAGTTACACTTACGCAGAAACCCTTACACAATTGTTTAGTATTACATGGGAGTTGGAAAATTTAGGTTATCCTGACACTATGACCCTTACACTGTGGGATACCTTTATGTGTTCCTAGTTTTAAACAGATGACTGAATTGTAAATGCACTAGTACACTTATTAAAATGACATTACCATTCCACAACTTAGGAACATCCTTTATTAAGCCCTACATACTAGTGTGTAGTATTGGAACAAATAGCTCTACCCTTATGCAGTAGTAGTTACTCTTACAAAACCCTTATAAAATTAGTTGTAAAATAACGTAAATGATCATATCACTTACACACCACATGGGAATAGGATTAAACCCTGAAAATGACTAGGTATATGTGATTTTATATTTAGAAAACCTTTTGAAATACTCTTTTCCCTTATAAAATTTCATAAATCACATCTATACCCTTACAAAACTTATAAAAAAAGTAAGTTTCCTTTTATTAGATGAAAACAATTTCTCCCAATGATATTGATATAAAATATGTGTAAATTATGGTTTTATATACCATTTTAAAAAAATTTATATTACAATTATTCCCCGATAAATTAATTCTCTTCCCTTCTAAGTGTCTCTATTATTCCTACTCAAATAACTTAGGATATTTAGTTAGAACATCAGAATCATTCTACTTCATGTATTCATGGATTCATACATGATTCCATAGAATAATGAAAAGATATACAATCTTACATTTATGTAATTTCACAATATACTATATAGTGTTCATTGAATTCTCCCCATTATATTCATTTAGAACCAAATAAATGTTTTCATAGTCAATAATATGCATAAGATTGGGACATGAACCTAGAAATTTAAAAAACATAGAACATATCATGAATTACACGATAATGTAATAAAAGTATTAAATTGTGTGTCATTGTTCCATCCTTTTCGGTTCCCTTAAAAATTCCAAAAAAATTAGTTTGAATTTTCCTTTATTTCTTTGAAATTGGTGGCCTAACTGAGGAGTTACTATAAAAAACCTAATTTTCCATAAAAACATTTAATGAATTTTTCTAAATTTATAATTTGATATATCATATCTTTTAGAAGTAATAAACCAATTCATAATCATTATCACTACTTGAGAGGTCTCTTGAACCAAACTGGACCCCACAACTGCTAACGCACCTTCCACATGTGAACAACATGGTGAATAAAATGGCCACTTGTATAGAGTCTCAAAATATATAATCTGAAAAAAATCCTGGAAATGATTGTTTTACATGAACATAAATATATAAATACAATAATTCCATGTTCCATCAAATTTATGATGGAAAATTAGAATAATATCATTAAATGTATGTATCGTCCACTCGAAATTACAATATATCGAGGATGGTATGATGTTCTTAACCTCAAATTATTTCATAGGGCCTTCTATGGGCCTTCAAAATAACCATAGCATAAAACACGCATCACAATCAGATACAATTTTCAATTGTACTCCCTGTATGTTTATCATCTCATAGAAAAAATCATTCCATGCTCATCCACAGAGTTACTCTCTTATATAAATAAAATTTTGGATTCTTTTTTTGTGGATCTATAATCACCTAGAGAGTTTCATAACTCCTCAAGGACGTGGGTTACCCTTCGGTGTCTTGGACTCGATGCATTCAATTGTAACCTATCCCGGGTGGCCACATGGCCACCAGTGAACCTCCCCATATTCCATATGATGCTGAATAGTATCAAATTTCTATGGTGGAATAGTGGGGACCCTATACCATCATGATGAGAGTGTGTCATATCTGTATAATCATTTCAAAAAATCTGGTTGGGATAATAAAAAACTGATAAATATACTAGTAAACATACATCATATATATAACCATGTAATCTCATCTAATAGTATCATGTACAAATTTTGATCATGGAATACTATAAAAATTATACTAATATAATCTAAAAATAATCACATACAATACATGCATCATGAGTAAAAATGACTAATAATAAACAATCCCAAATAGCATCGTGAGCTATAGCATGATCATGTGCTCCCCTAATACTATGAAATGATCAATCAAGAATCACTTAGAAGTTTTATTACCCCTATCCCTACCTACATCAATGAAGACTTTCTAGGTATCCTAGGATGGCCAGATTAGGGAATGAGATAACACTCAATATGATATCACCAGTGTTGTTTATAAAAAATATTTTTTCCATAGAATATGAAGTATTCTATATATATAACAAGTCTAAATTTAATAATTGTATAATTTAATCTATTGACTCTATCAAATCTCACTATGTTCAAGAAAATAAATTGCATGAGATATATATAAAGCCAAAAAATCATCACCGATAATGGATTTTTTCATTTAATCATGTCTGTGGACTACATGGATGAGTGGCCAAGGAAGAGTAAAGTCTATGGAAAATAATATACTATTTAAAGAAGGCACACTAGATCCTTGGATTATAAATTTCAAAGGAATACTATAATTATAGTTACATCATATAAACTTGATCCAACTATTAACAATGTACAATGCATCATACTGATTTGGATCAAAGTAATTGAAATGTTAATATATTAATATCATGTTATGTAAAATAACTAAACTATATCCTTAGAGAAGGAATTTCATAGGATTCTACATAATCCTGATAAATAGGATCCATGGAGTAGAAATTTTAATGGTATCCTAATATGAGAATTATTTCCAATGAGTATAAATGTATGAGGAATCCTAACATGTCATGTAAATCAGATATATGGAGAAGAAATGTAAAATTCATCCAAACATGTCATGTTAATAGGATTCGAGAGTAAAATGTTCGAGGAATCACATTAACAGTGTTACCTAGAGTATATATGTCTCTAGAAACCAAATATGTCCAATTGACCCAAGGAGTAATAACATACAAGGAATCCTAATAAATTAATTTTACTATTGATGAAAAATTCATTTAGACATTTAGCTAATCCCTTAATGTACATAGTCAATGAAATAGCTTATCCATTTCATACCATTCAACTAAAATTGAAATGTTTATAGAAGGTGTTTAAAACCATTATCAGTTTAATTTAAAACCTTATTCATCACTCAATTATACTAAGTGATGTCATCACACTGATTGGGTGGTAAAAAAATAAAATTGGTAGAACTCAATCCATGCATGGTTAAAGATGAGGTTAGAAGGACAAAGCCTTGATGAAAGGTGTCAATGTCTTGTCTTAACATGTTTATATCAAATATATTTTTATTAAATTAATGTTAAAAATGTCAACATGAAATTATAATGTGTATAAAAATGGATAAAATCCATTTTTTTTGACAATGATGGAAAATATATACATGCCTACCTCTTCTAGGTAGAGGAATACTCTTCAAGTATCAACATTTGATTCGACCATGATCAAAATGATATGAATGAATAGATAAATCCTATAAAAATATGGAAGAAGATCCTTAACCAAAAGAGCACCACCGACATTAAGTGAAAGAAAATAACATGAAAATGGTAATAGAGATATCACTAGTGCAGATCCATTGAGCCTAATTGCTATTGAGTCATAGTCTGGATGAAAACAAAGATTCAAATCCATCCATGAAGGCATAATGAATATCTCAAAACAATAAGAATGTATTCTATGGATTAATGAATAAAATAAAAATATGTTAGAATAATTTTTATCATAAAATAAGCTATTTTACCCAAAAAATTAGGTTTCATGGTTTGGATACATAGTTGGAAAAACTATCCAAACCTTTCACTGACCACGCACAACCCTTTACCAGAATACCACACTCTATTGGTTCATGTGCACGGTTTGGGAAACCAATTGTAAAAAATATATTATCCTCTATCGAAAATTGAAAAACCCCCCTATATGGGAGTACACCCCCAACTACACGGTTTCATAAATATGTTTATCCCCTGATAGTGTATTGAACCACCCCACATGGTTTACAGAAATCATGTGGTTTGGGTGTCATTGTTTTTAGAAACCATGTGGCCCTATTGCCTTTTCCAGAAACACTTGATTTGGGATATTAAAATGCCTCATACACCCCTATTACCTCTATATCTCAACCATGCATCTACATTCTCTCAAAACTAAGGAAATAAATAGGAAATAGAATTTTTCATTACCTCATTAACAAACTGGGATCTTACATTCTTGAACCACGAAAGTATATATTCAACGAATTATTCTCTTGTGGGTGGAAAATAATCAACCAAGAATAACTCTGGTCATTGTCTACAAAAATCAGCCTCCCACTCTTATGTCCTTTCTTATACATGGTCATGCTTCAATAACAGACCTACTAGAGGAACTAACCGGCCATGCTAAATCTTCATAAAATTATTAGAAATATGGATATTATTTTTCTAAAATCCTGCATATAAAACTAACTCAACCTCCTTAGTATGAATAATATAATGTGTATAGAAGAATATTGGTGGAGCTCATATACATGGAAAATGTCGTGGATGGCATGGTACCTCTGAGGAAACTACAACTGGTAGGCTAAAATCCCAACTCTCTACCGAATATCGAAGATTCCAACACAATTAAGTGAAAACATCCTAGGTTTTCGAATTTTTTATCACCCACTCTAAGAGAAAATTATAAGAAAACCTGAATCCCCACACCATACTCTAGTGTCCAATGGTGAATATCGATTTATGAAATCTATCTAGACAAAGGTATGTGATCCAATTCATGAAAAAATGAATTTACATTAATGCCTCCAGAATGAGATGATGACCCATTTACAAAACACCTCATTTTTCTAACCAACACAGGAGTTAAAAAGAGGCCTACCATAATGTTAATTATAAGGAGAAATATGTAATTTCTCATGAAATATGTTTTTATAAAATAAATCATTGATAGGTAAGTGGTTAACTAAAGAACATGCAATATAAAGTATGTGTGCTCAGATCATAACCTCCAAACCAGGTATTATACTCTTAAACTGACCAACAATCGGTGGGTGATAGATTGTACTCAGTAATACCAGTGAACCCTACATCCTCTACAACCCCATATAAAACTATGATGTGAATTGAGTATCTCAATATAATTTGATAGAACGTGGAACCGTACTGAGGAATATTATTAGATGGATGTAGAGCCTCTTGTTTACATCCATGGATAGAGTATCTAAAATATTACAAAAGTGGAAAATTTTTATTTACCTTTCCATTTTTAGCAATATAGTGTCACAACATGGGGGGATCTAGGATGTCCCTTCTTGTAATCCATGGTGAATTTATCCTATATATGAATATTAATAAGTCAATAATATAAAATCAAAACTAGTTGTTGGTGTTCCATTTTAACATGTTGATAGGTGGAACACCAAATAATGAAACCAATATTATCTTCTTTCATTCATGGACATCGGTATTAATGTTTTAAGTCACAGTACATCTTAGTAATGATGGGATTCATAGACCATATAGAAGAATGAAATATCACATTAACTCCTCCCAAATGTTAGGAGGAATCAAAACATGCCTATGGATGAGTAAGATCTCATACTCAACAATGGTCTAGCCACCTGGAGGGTCCTCAACTTAAGAACTCTCTTATAAGACCAAGAACATAGAATATGATATATTACCAATCATTGATCTATCAATAAGAGTGGAATTCACATATATAATGGGATTATAGATTATCCATTATGGTCATGTGCATCCATTTCAATATTAGAAGACAAGGCCATAAGCTTCCACTCACTACCATCCTCATGAACTACCTTATTCTCAATCCTCGAGCTCTATGAATCATCAATTGAATTTCTATTTCCATGTGAATAGACACACTTTCTGTAAAAAAACTACATTTATTTAACCAATATTCATTTCCGAATACTTAATTAACATTTTTTATATATGTAATAGAGGATTTTGTGTTCAATGTACACCACAAAATGCTCCCCCAGTAAATAATGCCTCATACAGTGTAAGAAATGAACATCAACAAATAAATTGTGATTATAAGATAGGTAGTTCCCCTCAGGAGGAATAACCCAATGAGACAAATACACCATGACTTTACTCTCTTTCATATTAAACACTCCATGACTGATACAAGATGCATCATAGTACAATATATACAGCCTTCTAGGGACTAGAAGAATAATGACTAAAAATAAAGATAATATCTATTTCATGTTTTGAAAGGATATAACATAGGTATCTGAATATAAAAACATCACCCCCTTCATAGTCAATCACAAAATAGGTTCATTATAGACTGGTAATCCATGAATGAAAATACATTAATAAATAGATTCAGTACGAAACTCTATATATCAAAGTCATTTATGGAATGTTCCATGAAACTATATCTCTCAAATTATCTAGATCAAATCTTACTTTAATCATTGAGAAAAATGACTTAGGATGTGAATCCTAACCATCCAAAAGTGATACTTTTTTATCATAGCATATAATTGATTCCTCTATATGTATCCAACGCAATCTAAATATGTTTGGCGCGGTCTTGTAGAGTGTGAGAATTCACTATGATATCATCCATGAATAACACCAAAAATTAATTCGTATATATATATAGAAAACACAGTTCATTAGTTCCATGAAATATGTTGTCACAATCATGATATTGAACAGAATAAATAGATAAAAATATGGAATATAACTTCAATGTGAAGCTACATGACGTGTCTTTACTAGTCATACATTCACCAGATGATAACCTAATCTCATACCAATCTTCGATAACACCAAAACACATCAAATCCATTGAAATTAATCATCTATATTAGGAATAGGATACAGGATATTAAACACCAACAAGTTCAAATTTTCAAAATCTGTAAATAAGGGAAGGGTTCCATCAACCTTCATGTAAAAAAGACTAGTGAATGACACTATGAATTACAAGTTTGTATAAACTTTTTTACTTCCATGTCATATATCTACCTAGTGAGATCTTGATTCATTATAGTAGCTAATATATACTAATGAATAGATTCATGTTTAGCACTATGAATTAGAGCAGTGGAAAACTCTGTCTATCTCATGGTAGCATCTCCTGAACCTTTTTCTAGGAAATTGTCCCTAAAATGATTTACCATTGGAGGGAAATATTCTAGACAACATAACTATTCATCCTAATAAAAAACTAGCAATATAGTTAATCATCGCACCTAGATCATGATGCTAGGGATTGGATTGGCTCTTCATAACATTAGATTCAACCTTCTGACCAAAAACACTGCCCTCTAGTGAAAGAAGGTCACCCTATAGTGATATAAATACAAAAAATCATTATATCAAACTAACCATTCCATCCTGATATTGATGTAAAAACATGTTATCTAGAGGGAAGAGATGTCTTCTATGATGTTACACCCACCAACTACCAGGGGAACTCCCTGCACTAGAATACACTCTCCGATCATTCCCCTAATGAAGTATGATGTTTAAATATACCAGTAACAAACACCACATTGAGCCGAAGGATATCCAAAAAGGTACATATATAATGTAATTTGAATCAAGTGTATCAAAAAGGTAATATATTAAAGGAGATTCCACTATAATAGTACATCTCATGGTAGAAGGGTTGTCACTTCTCTCCATAGGTAACCGTTTCAGTATATATATTTATCCTGAATCGCATCCCCGAGATTAATCCTCACCACCCAAATAATTTATGATATTATATCACTATGAATTGGTTTTTTTGGATACCACAAAATTGATCACTATCTCAACCAGATAGTCTACTAGAACTCTAACTTCTTTCCTAAAGAGAGTCCATTAAACATTCTCATGAATGTGGATACACTGAATACACTATATCAATTTTTTATTTATGAATGGTCTTAAAAGAAGATGTAGATGTTCCGTAGTACTACAACCTTAGGACTCATATTCCTCTCTGACACACTAGCTCTTTATATGTCCATGTATCCCCCACTAATGAAAGGGAAAAAATACCATCACTATTGCTCTGACCGGTATTCCTGCCATGAGATACCTCTACTAATCTTTTCTAGAAACCTAGCATAGAACAACTCAGATTGAAGATGGTCTACCTTGGTTTCCACCCCAATATTCCCTCATGATATCTTTAGTATTCAATGCATGATTTTGAATGTATTATATGGTTTAAATTCAAAATAAATTCACATTTGATCAAATTACATTCTTTTTAACATCTTTATACCTTCTATAGTTCGATAACTCATCACTTAATAGAATATAAGGGAACCATTTGATCAATTTCAAAGGGGAATAATAGTACATTACTGACAAGGCACCATATATAAAATGCATAAACACTACTTATATTATCCCTCATTGTCTAGGGAAAAAATTCATAAACGGATATCAAGAAATAACTCTAATTGATATATTGAGGAAAATCCATTTGATTACTCATTTCCTATCATTGGCTGGTGGAATCAAAGATAATATATGAAGTGTTCTTACTATTATATCATTAGGTATCTCTAGATTCTATAAAATCAATATCATTAAATATAGCCATTAATCTGCAGCCTATGGTCCACTAGCCCCCATAAACATGGACCGATGTAGCTGCTGGAACTCCAACATCAACTCTTCAGTAGTTGAGGTTGTTTGTGGTGCTACATGAAGGGTCTTCATGAATTGTATATTTCTATCTATGAACTAGGTCACATCACCCAAATCATGTTAAAAAATAGATGTTTCAAGAGCTATTGCTGGATGTTTTACAAGTGGCCCTTATCCCTCCTCCTATAGATCATGGTCATCTCTACCCACATAGTTCAAAAACTGGATTTTTCCCTTGTGGAATATTTATAAAATTTTAAAGCTCAATCAATTTTCATGGAATGATAATAACATAGAAATAAAAATAGACAATGAACTATCATTCTTAATATGAGTCACACGACTCTACCAGGCCCCAAATCCATTTCTAGGTGACATTAATGCCATAAGAATGCATTAAATACATCATTCTTCCCACTACTAAGGATGGATTATGGTCAAGATATATACTATAAATCCAGGGATCCTATATATAGGGAGTAAATTTCCATTTATAAGGGAAACACCATTTTAATTGAAACTGACATCCTTATTTAATGGAAAACATTTAGTTCTGAATTCAATTTAATTTAAATTCATTACAATTTCTATTTCACATTTCATTAAATGTTTGGACAATACGGATCTCTACTCTTAATGTATAAGGGCATATACACATTATAAATTGAATTGCAGAATATTTCAAATACCATGGATTTATTTATCAAGTACCTTCATGAAATGTCAGGGTAGTTTCATGTATATAAAAATAAGGCCCCAAAATTTGTTACAAGAAATAAAAAAAGTAATATAAACATATAATAACATAGTCAATGTCTTATAAATCCTATGTACCTATATTAATGCATAATAAAATATCTCCATTCTATATCAGACCACCAAAGATATCCATAATCATATCTAATATCAAATATTAATTATGTCACAGAATGGTCAAGTCAAGTCAACTAAAATAAGAAGAATCGATAATAACACATCCCATTACAGTCAGTGTGACATTTCCCTAAATTCGGGATATCTACTCCTAGTAAAAAATCATTACCAAATTCCCAAAAATTAATAATATGTTATCTAATATTTTAAAACAAAAATAAAAATGAAAACAAAGACCCTAATACATCTTTGTGGCCTCTCAAACCCAGTTCACTCAACAATAACTGATCCTAGTTATCCACATGGACCCAAGAGTCCCTCCCTGTATATCACAGGTAGGGGACTAGTTGAGAGAGTGGATGGTAAACTAGTGTGGATATTATATAATCATGATTAGAGTGTGATAAAGTGGCATATTTATATCAAACAACCATAGATTCATAATAATTTTTTTAGAAAATGAGAGTAAACATACATCATATAAATAACTAAGTAATATCATCATATAGTGTCCTATAGAAATTATGATCATGGAATGATATGAATAAGATAGAAATAACTTATTAAAGAGATCAAATACAATGTATGTGTAAAATGTACAAAAATCTTGAAAATAAACTATATCAGATAACATTATGATCCATATCTTGGTTACGTGCTCCATTCCTACTATGTGATGAACAATCTAGAATAAATAAGTAATAAATTTCCTCTACCCCTACTTGAATCTATGAATTTTCTTATGGTACCTAATGTTGGACTGAATAGGGTGTGAGATTACACATAGTAGGCCACCACCAATAGAGTCTATAAAAAATCATGTCTATCTATAAAAACTAAATAACATTGTATATATAACAGGTGTACACTTATTAATAGTATAAGTGAATTTATCTATTCTATAAAGTCTCACAGTGGTCAATAATCTAATCATAAGAGCTATCTTTAATGAATAAAAACTATCAACCACAATGGCCTACACCATTTTATTGGGTTTTTGTAATACATGGTCAAGGATCAATAGAGTAGTAATGTCAAAGGAAACCAATAATATCTATAAATTAGGTAAAAAATATCCATGGAATATTAATTTCCATGGTATACTAAAATTCTTTGTAAATCAAGTAAATAATATCCATGCAGCATAATTTTCTATGGCCTCTGACTCTGTCATAACCAGGGAGATGAAATGTTCATGATATTTTAGAAAGTTATTTAAATTTTTTTAAACATTATAATTAATGTCGAAATGTATAATTCATCCATGTAAGAATGATAAATAGGATCATAATAGTAGAAATCTCCAAGGCATCCTAATGTTGGATCCATAGAGTATAATTTTCTGTGGAATCCTAATATGTCATGTAAATCATATCAAAGGAGAAGAAATGTTCAAGGATTCTAATCATTTCACGTCAATAAGATCCAATGAGTAGAAATTTATAAGGAATTTAAATAAATATGATTCATTTTAGTATAAATTTCCAGGGAATCCAAAAATGATCTTTGGATCCAATGAGTATTAATTTCTACAGAATTCCAACCAAGTCATTTACTAATTCATTTACCATTCATTTAATCGTTTCACTAATCCGTTCATGATGATAAATATATCTGGGGATTTTCAATTTAAAAAAATTCAATTATAATTAAAATGGTGATAAATAATTCATAAAACCTTTAAAGATCCATTTTTATACCTTATTAGACTTTCAATAGTACATTTTGAGGTCATCATAGCATAAGGGATGCAGGAACATGATAAAAAGTGTTTAACCCACCCCATGGGTGGTTCAGGTTGAATTCGAAAACCTACATGCTTCTTGTTAGGATTCAAACACATGTATTAAATTTTTAATATCATATAACCCTTGATTCAGTTAATTTGGAAAACATCTCTTGGAATGTCTACAATGCATCATAGAGGCAACAATTTTTCAAAAATAGGAAACCGTGGATAAAGGTATAGAACACATTCCTCATCCAAGTAGAAGAATAGTCATATAGTCTTTACTTATTATTCAATCCATATTAGAATAAAATGGATGAAAAGATGAAAAATTTTAGAATATCTAATAAGATCCCACACCATAATAGTGTCACTATTAGAAAGGAAAAAATGTAAGGTGAGTGAGGAATATAGAACTCACCAGCAAAGATCCAATGAGATGAGTGGTGTTGGAATCTGTGTTTAAATTATGAAATGGTAATGAAAAAAAGCTTGAATTATTAATGAATATATCAAAATTTGAAGGATCTATCTTCTGGAATGTTGAGTAAAATTTAAAGCGGTTATAACAATTTTGAAGGGAAAAAATGTAATTTTATTGAAAAATATTAGGTCTCATAGTTTTTCCACATGGTTGGCCAAACCAATGTCAAAGAAATATCATCCCTCTGCCTTAGTACCCATCTCACTTGGATTATGTTCTTGTTTTGGGATAACATGCAAAAATCATGATATTTACCTCTATTAAAAACTATACCAACCCCTCAGTGGTTTTCACCATTTGTTGCATGGTTTCATCAAACCATGTAGCGCCTAATAGTGGGATGAACAACGATACATGGTTAGTTCAAACCATATGGAATGGGTGGAGTAATTTCTATAAACAATTCAGGAACAAAATCTATTTCAAAAAACATTTTCTACTGGCTCTAAACAATCCTCGGACAGAACTATTTTTTCCATTTCCATGCTAGAAATCCTCATCAGCTCAAACACTCTGGAAATAAAAAATAAAATGTTTCCATGCCACATAGAAATTCTAGGATCATACAAACCCCATTTAAACGTCCATCAAGATACCATCCCACTTCAATAAGGGCATTGGATTTTGTTAGATTAGACATCCATAATGATGATGGACATCCAATACTTTATGGAATGTGTAGAATTATGAAACAGACCCTATGATGTATGTCTTCATCCATGGACACCGGAACATCCACCTGAACTCATGGTACATATTCATAATTCAAGTATGTAAATTCCATGTTGAGATATGTGAATATTTCATCAAATCCTCTCTAATATAATAAATGACTACAACTCCATCATGTACAAGGATCACATTATAGTAGCACATTGACCACCCGGGGGTCGAGTCACCTCTAGAGAAATGAATCCTTCTCAAAATGCCCTTTGGGTATGAATAATTGACTAAATTCACATGGTTTGCCAAATAAGATGTGACCACAACTATACAAAAAGTAATCATCCCCAAATCCATATATTCATCCACTGACCAGTAAGAGATAAGAAAATCATCTCTCACTGCTCTTCAAAAGGGTTCTCATTCTGATACATCGAAACCAATATATTATTGATACGAGGTACCATAATCATATTTTGCATCACTGGTAATTATTACATCTATAACTAAAATATATTAAGATACTCTACATTGTTCCAATTCATTAGTTTGAGGTCCTACAACATGAATATATACCAAAGGGCCCTGTTCTTAGTGTAGGAAAAAAAAACCCCTCACCAACGTGATAATGTCAACAACACTTAAGATCCAAACCTGTGTATTTCATGTCCATGTCATGGGTAGGTATTTCCACTCCTACTGTCACAAATAACATGAGACATAATCTACCATGTTCACTATCTACATTAAAAATACTCCTAAACTAATTGTAGATATACCATTATATATAACATATTTAATTCCATGACCTAGACGTATCAGTATAATTGTGATATTCAATCTCTAATATATCTTAAAAACACTACTTCATGCTAATATAAATAATAAAATCCCCATAAATATTAACATAGTCATGGGTGTTTATAATCGATATATTTATTGGTTATTGAATTAGTAATATATTATTAGGTCCCAACATCTTCTGATCTCAAAAATGTTTTGGTGATTTTTCTATGAAGTCACTTCCTCCACATTCTATGGTCCTATGTATATACCTATCAAAAAAAATCTCCAATAATTTCATCTCTCGAATCTAGAAGTCAAACATGGATAGATTGGCATAAATATGAAATTCCAGATGTATAATCCAAACAATATCAAGGTGTATAACATGATAGACATGTGTTAGTGATTATATGGGTATGTCAACAAAAAACACGACAAAGGAGTCTATGAAAGGTTTGAATATGATTTCACGATATCCATGATCAATGCTTGTGTGTTCATTATTATGAATGATATCGTCAAGTAATCTTACTTCACAAGCCTTCTCTAAAACATCATCTTTGGTACTTCCACCTCTCTAACTCTTAGATGGTGATTTACTGATCAAAGATAAATCATATAGAACCATCAGGCTGCTTATAATTAATAAAAATGATTTTCACACCTAGGAAAATAATACCAGTTCAGCACCATCACCTCGTACAGTTTACAATACTCATTGACGATTGATCGAATACCATCCTCCTTCATGTAAGACGACCTTGGATGCACCACATGACGAAGCACCCAACATGATAAATACCTTCTTCTCCTTATAATATAGTTTTGACCTTATATAATTAATCTGTTTTGAAACCATAGGATATTAGGGATTCTAAATAGGATTATTAAGGAGCATGAAATCAATACCAAATTCAAATCCCCTATTGTAACGCCCCGACCCTAGTTACCCAGATCCGGTGCATTATTACATAACATTGGCATGATCACAAGAAAGATCATGTCTCGAAAGACCGATTAGATTAGTAGCCTTGGAATAACTAGATATATTTATAAATTTTTAAATTTCATCATAAAATGAAAACTACAACAATATAGTCTCCATAGGCCACACTCTTATCCCCTCATACTATCCCTGCAGTTCATTCATAAATTACTTCTTCACATCCGGGGAAAAATAAAACATAGAAAAGGATGAGCTCAAATGTCCAGTAAGGATAACAATATAGCAGAAACTTTCATAAATAAGAATAAACATTTAAGGCAATGTATAACTAAAACAAAAGCCTTTTAAACTTGAACTACAACATAGTATGGCAAAAATAAAATGAAATAATGCCATTTACTTATTCACATGGATATTCTACTAATCGAATAATCACATGCAATATCAATAACCACTTTCATAAGGATGGAATGCATAATGGCAGACTATCATAACCAAATAGCCAAGGCCTCGTGCCAAGACTACAAATAATATTTTGCCAAGGCCTTGTGACAAGAAACTATTTTGTCTCATGAAACCTACCTATGCATCTAGGAGCTATAGCGGGCTCCACCCGTCACTTATTAAGTCCAATGCATTCATCATATGAACAGTTTTAAACATATCATAAACATTCATATTAAAACTAGCATACGAAATGTCAATACTTTCTCCAAAAAACATGAATGGTATAAAGGTAACACATCCACAGTCAAACATATCACAAATTATTCAATACAATATGGATGGTTTGTATCATAATAAATAAACTTCAAATAAGCTTAAAATCCATCAAAGGATGTTGACATAGATGAAATCAAAACGATTTGAGGGAAATATATATATATATATTTGAAATCATTTAAAAGTCACATAATTATGAAATACAACATTTACATTGAAAATATTCTTATAAGATTGTAAATGAAGCTTTGAATATTTTATAATGGTGGAAAATATCCTCTCCCGCCATATAAGTTAAAAAACATTCTTACCTTAATTCTGTCGAAAAGGTTAAAAAGCACCTTGTTTTGAAAACGACAGAAAGATTCCTCTATAAACCACTTATTAAAAGTCAAACAAGGGTATAAATTACTTTAACCCATATTCATGTAAATAGTAAACATGTTTTGAAATACATTTTTAAGAAACATGGATGTGGATGATAAAGAAATCCCGGTAGAATATTACACATAAACAACCTTAGATAATGAAAAGATTGCGAAATAAACCCTTACCTTGTACTTTTCCTTGGTTGGGGGTAGGTTAACCTCCTTTATAATGGTAAAATAATTTTTATTAAATTATACAGGAATCATATACATTAATATGATATCATATATGATCTTTTAACATTGATTTGTTAATAATATCTTAGTATTATCGTTGTTTCGGGTGTTAACTTACTCGTTTTATTTTATAGCTTTTGTTACATGAGTCATGTTTGTCATGGATATGTTGTATCTTAATCATATCCAGAATGATATAAAGTCTTTATATACTATTATTATTCATCAAATGAGAATCATACTTGAATATATATGATGGAGAATGAATCTCATCGCGTTCGTGGAGACGGTAGTCCCTACGTACACACGAGCGACAATATCATTCTTTTGATATTAAAATAATATATAATTGGATGGTATATCATATATAAAGAATCAATATCATGTTATATTTATTATTTACATGAATTACATCTTATATAATTTATTGAAAAAAAATTACACCACGATGTGGAGACGGTAAGCCGTACGTACGCACGTATGGTGACATATTATTCAAAGGATGGATAGAATACTAAAATATGGTTGTAAAATTTTCATAATAACATCAAAGTATATATAATATACTGGAGTTATTATTTTAGAATGGTAATAACAAATAAAGAAGAAGTGGGAGAAGAAAGGAACTTCAAAAAGGGTGGTGAAATCATTACCTCTTCTTCGGGTTCTTCCTTTTGATATGATCAAAAGGGCTCATTAAGATGGATTTCTGACTAAAGGAAGGCCTCTAGGATAAAGTGAGGGAAGTTTATAGAGTATTTGGTTTGAGTTTGGCCAAACCAAAAGGCTTTGAAGATGTGAGTTAATGAGAATGGAGAGTGCCCTTTTATAAGAGGGGTGAGGGGCACCTTTGGAAAATCTAGAAATATTATTTTATAACAAATTAATATTCGGTTTCTAATGGATCCAAAGTGTATTCGTTATGGTTTAAGGTGGGGATGGGTCTAAAACCACTCAACCAATAGAATTTAGACAGGTTTGGGTCATTATATTAACCTTATCTTTATGTATTAACTCTTAGTTAATTAGTTTCTCTTTTACAATGTCTCTTTATATTTTTATATTATATGGTTAATAAACTTACTATATACATCCATGCGACCACCAAGTGGTACATTAATGATACACCTATCATGATATAATTCTCTTGTCCGATCCTTATATTTTTAGAAATTTAATATCAATTAATACTATAATATGTTTTTTAAAATTTATTTTATGTCAATTTTGACACTATTCAATAATTGATTTTTGTAAAACTCATAACAGAATGATTACTTCAAACAAAGTTATTTACGTCAATCCTAACATGTCATATTAAACTATAAAATTAGTGTAATTAATAGAAAGTCTCAAATTATATTTATTTGGGTATTTATAATATCAATTATTTTAATTTTTCACTATTATGGTAATTACTGCATCATCATTGTGTCATAAATAAAGTAAATTATTTAATGTCTAAAAATTATAAATAAACTATCATTATGTAGGAAATCTTTTTAGATTTATAATGAATATTTACAGTCTAATTTATCTTATGCATAACCCTATATTACAAATGGTTTAGTAAATAAACTCTGATTTTAAATCTTTTAACTCTTCTTTGAATTAAATAATAATAAATGTCCTAATCTAATCCAAGTGGACCTAAATGATAATATTTTATTCCTAAGGTTGTTTTTGGTCGAGATAAACTTTTCCAATAGAATTAGGACATGTGTTAGGGTAATATTAATATCATTTTTACCTTTAATTACCCTATTTACATTTAACTGTGGTAAATAAAAGTAAAAAGATACTATTCACCAAAAAAATTATTTTCATCTCAATGAACCATGTTTTACTCTTTGATATTAACCGCGTCTCTCGGATTTTAGAAATTCCAATCACAGAAGTAGTAACATTATGTTTTATGAGAAACTCCGTTTTTTAACTACCACTTAGTGGATTAACTATTCCTCAAAAATTGAAGTTTTTCAGAAAAATACCAACAAATCATCCTAGGCTAATTTCGATATTCCAAATCCAAAAATGAAGTCCATTTTGAAAAATAAAATTTATAAATTTCAAAAAGTGGGTATTACTATTCGTAACGGATAGTTTGATTGGTTGTGGTGTGTTAGAACTCGATGTTGCGTACAACACATGCTATTGCATTATTCAAAGAGAAGCATACCTTAGAAGCTTGGGGTGTTACATTCTCCCCTCATTCAAATAATTTTGTCCTCGAAATTTCTAGAATACTACCGAATGAAAAGACTCAGGTGGTTCTTCATCATAAGTTCCTTGGCTTCCCATGTTTCCTCTTCCATCTTATGGTTTGTCTACAAGACTTTTACCAGACGCATTGTTCGATTTCTCAGCCCTTGTTCTCTCGTAACAAGAATCTTGATGAGATCTTCGCAAAAAGACAGATCAGGTTCTAGTTATAATTCATCGTAGGTGAGTACATGGTTGGGTCAGGCATGTATTTCCTCAATAGAGATACATGGAACACATCGTGAACTTTGGAGAGACTTGGCGGCATTTCCAATCAGTAAGTTACAGCCCCAATTCATTCTAGAATTTCGAAAGGTCTGATGTACCTGGGACTCAATTTACCTTTCTTACCAAAATGTATGACTCCCTTCCATGGAAATACCTTTAGGAAAACATGATCACTGACTTGAAATTCCAAATCCTTCCTTCGATTATCGGCATATCTCTTCTGCCTAATTTGAGATGCTTTGATGTGATTTTGGATTTCCTTCACCTTTTCCATTGTTTCCTCCACCAGTTTTGGAACTACAAGTTTTCTTTCATCAACGTCATCCCAACAGGTTGGTGTGCGACATCTCTTTCCATATAATGCTTCATATGGTGCCATCTAAATACTCGAATGGAAGCTATTATAATAGGAAAATTCTACTAGAGGTAAATATTGATCCCACATACCCTAAAAGTCAAGTGAGCATGATATCAACATGTCTTATAAGGTTTGAATAGTCCATTCTTATTGTCCGTCTGTCTGAGGGTGGTAGGCAGTGCTCAAATGAAGTTCAATATCCAGGGATTTTTGAAGAATTTTCCAGAATCTTGAAGTAAAACGGGGATCACGATCAAAAAAAATTGATAGGGGTACTCCATGAAGTCTCACAACTTCATTAATATATAGTCTTTCTAGACGTTCTAGTGGTAGATCTTCTCTTATAGCTAGAAAATGTGCTGACTTGGTAAGACGATCAACAATAACCCATATTGCATCTTTCCTTCTAGGAGTCTTTGGTAGTACCATGACAAAGTATATTGTAATATTGTCCCATTTCCACTCAGGTATGGGAAGAGGTTGCAATACTCCACCAGGTTGTTGCCTTCCAGCTTTCACATGTTGATAAACCATACTTCTTGACAAAAAATTGGCAATCTCCCTCTTCATGTTGTCCCACCAAAAATTTTCCTTCATATCTCTATACATTTTGGTTCTCACAGGGTGTATAGAGAAATTGGAACTATGAGCATCATCCAGCAATTCCCTTTTTAGATCAGGTATATCGGGAATAGAAAGTCTCTTCCCGAATTTCAAAACTCCTTCTTTATACACAAAGTCTCTCAATCACCCATCATTCATAGCTTTAATCTTCATTTGAAAGTCATCATCATCAGTCTGAGAACTCTTAATCCTTTCTAGTAAATATGGTTTGTCAACCATTTGAAAAAGAATTGATGTTTCACCTTCCATGGTTATTCCCATGTCCATCTTCACTAGATCCATGAAAATTTGATCCCTTTAGAATCTTATCACGTTCAAAAATCCATGGTCTTTTCTTCTCAAAGCATCTTCCACCTTGTTTGCTTTCCCCGGGTGGTATTGTATCGTACAATCATAATCCTTGAGTAATTTAAGCCATCTCCTTTGCCTCATGTTGAGTTATTTTTGTGAGAAAATATACTTCAAACTCTTGTGATCAGTATAAATCTCACATTTTTCACCATAGAGGTAGTGCCTCCATAACTTCAAAGAAAAGATCATAGATGCTAATTCGAGATCATGAGTAGGATAGTTTTGTTCATGAATTTTCAACTATCGTGATGCATAGGTAATAACACTATCATTCTGCATAAGGACACAACCAAGTCCTTTCTTCGATCCACCACAATAAATAACAAACCCATCATTCCCCGATGGTAGAGTCAATATATGAGCATTGACTAATCTTCTCTTCAGTTCTTCAAAACATTCTTCACAATCTTTTGGCCAAACAAATGTAACCCATTTACATGTCAGCTTTGTTAATGGGTTAGCCAACCGGGCAAAATTATGGATGAAACATCGATAATAACCTGCTAAACCAATAAAACTGCGTACCTCAGTTATACTCGTAGGTGCTGGCCATTCTTGGATTGCCTTGGTCTTAGAAGGATCAACAGAGATTCCATCTTTAGAGACAATATGGCCATTAAAAGAAATCTCCTAAAGCCAGAATTCACACTTTCTAAACATCCCATATAATTCATTTCTTCTCAGAGTCTTCAGGATAATGCGCAAGTGATTTTCATGATCTTAGTAGCTTTTGGAGTATACCAAGATATCATCAATAAATACCACCACAAATTCATCGAGATATTCCTTGAAAACTCTATTCATTAGATCCATGAATACAGAGGGTGCATTAGTCAATCCAAAAGGCATTACTGTAAACTAGTAATGCCTATACCTGGTTCGAAATGTTGTCTTTAGAATGTCTTCCTTATTCACACAGAACTGATGCTATCCAGATCGAAGGTCAGTCTTTGAAAAGTATTGAACTCCATGCATTTGGTCAAATAAATCATCAATGCGAGGTAGTGGATACTTGTTCTTTATTGTTATAGCATTGATCTCCCTGTAGTCGATACATAACCTCATAGATCCATCTTTCTTTTTAACAAAAAGAACAGGGGATCCCCATGGAGAAACACTAGGGAGAATAAATCCATTATTACTCAATTACTATAGTTGTTTCTTTAGTTCGACTAATTCTATAGTGGCCATTCTATAAGGGGTCTTCGATATAGGCCTTGATCCAGGAATTAAATCAATGGAAAACTCAACTTCTTGTTCTGGAGGATGTCCAGGTAAATCGTACGGAAACACATCTACATATTCTTTCACAACAGGTACATCCTCTATTTGAACATTCCTTTCCTCACCCATAGTCATTTCATTATCTTCCTCCCCAATAATTGAATTTAGTTGAGCTACTGGGGGTGGATCAAGATAAGAATTAGGTGGAGACGATTCTGATCTAAAGATAAGGTGTTCCTTATCATCATCATCAATAATCGTAACCTCCTTCTTCTTACAATAAATCATCTCATCATAGTCCAAATTCCAGTCCATACCGAGGATTTTATCAAACTCAATCATAGGTATGACGATGAGATCAGCAGATAAAGAACATTTATGTGCTCTAATGGGGACTGATTCACAAAACTTTTTTGCAATGATACTTCTCTTAGGAATTTTAACAGACAACTCCCTTGTTAAATAAAATCGGAAATATCTAATTTTCATAGAAAATGGGAAAGATATGAAACAATGTGATGATCTAGAATCAAATAATGCATTTTCTAAAAATGAAGAAACCATTAAATTACCTGCCACCATGTCTTTCGGAGCTTCTACCTCAGCAGTAGTGATAGCATATGCTTGGCCTTGATCCCTTGGCATTTTCTGAGGTAAGTTCCCCTGATTCTTAGGAAATTCATTTGCATAATGTCCCATCTCCCGACCATTTTACCATTGAGCATCTGTAGCTTCCTTCTACCCCTTGCAATCACGAGTTTGGTGGCCCTTTTCACCACACTTGTAATAGACTCCCATTCCTTTTAAAAATGTACCGGGGTGTTTCTTCCCACATTTACTGCAGGATAGATATTCAACTTTTCCCTTCTTCCATTTATTTCCATTCCCATATTGATCAGTAGATCTGTTCTTCTCTTTCTTTGCTTTAAAGTCATATGACTTAGAGAATTTTTTTTCTGTCTTGATAGCACATGAGAAAATGTCTTCGTATGAGGACAAGGATTGTGAGACTAATGCTCGATGGATAAATGGTTTTAACCCATCAAAGAAACAGTAAATCTTACTTCTTGGGTTATGTATATAATCTTCAGCATACCTCGATAACCCTGTAAAGTTAGCCTCATACTTCACAACATTCTCATCCTCCTTTTGTCTCAGACTCAGAAATTGTCTTTCCATATCTACTCGATGGTCACGAGGAAAGTATTTTTCTAAAAATAGATCATTGAACTCCCACCATTCCATATTTGATACTTCGTTATTTTTCTTCTTATTTTGAATCATTTACCACCATTGATCAGCATCTCCAGTGAGGCGGTAAACAGCCATGATTACTTTTTCCCTTTCACTACTCCCCAAAGCATGAAATATTTTCTCTAGGGAATTTATCCATTGCTCAGTGACTAAGGGATTTTTACTCTCATTGAACGTTGGTGGTTGTTGCCTCATGAATCGATCTAACATTGATCCTCCAT
Organism: Viscum album; assembly: GCA_963277665.1. Classification (NCBI taxonomy): domain Eukaryota; kingdom Viridiplantae; phylum Streptophyta; class Magnoliopsida; order Santalales; family Viscaceae; genus Viscum; species Viscum album. Next base: position 1,178,495,671 of record OY728134.1, on the reverse strand, counting down.
GCTGCAGATCAGGGTGCTCCATACCTGTAAGGTTATTATTCATAACCTGAGTGAGTTGTCCCAGTATGGTGATTAGCTGATCAGAACTAGTTCTATCACCAGCTCCACTATAATTATCTTTAGCAGGAGGGAAATCCCTACATGGAGTGAGTGCATTGATAGGGTTTCTATTTCTTCCACTAGGCGCCATTTTTAAACAATGGCATAAACTATATCATTTTATGAATCAAAATACATAATCCCATACTTATAAAACACTTAAAATAAATTGAACTATTAATGGATATAATCCATAATCATAAAAAAAATTTCTTTGAGGAAGTATATACTCATAAACCCTTCATATTAGTTTGTAAAGAAAATGATAATTATCCTAAGCATATCCCCTGGGAGTGTCGTAACCAATAGTGCAGCAAGGCCCGTTGTTGTGCACCAGTTCCCGTTCGAGTCTAGCTAAAAGCAGTGTTTTTGTGTTTTACCCCTAAGTACATCTGTGCCAGAGCCGCCTCTACCTGCTCGTATCCAGACAGGGATGTATTGCTCGGAAAACTCACAAAATCTCTACAATACCAAAATTCTAGGAAGTTCTTCTATACTAATCCTCAATGTTCATCTTAGGTCAACGTTCTCTAATCAGAGTTTATCTAAATCTCACTTCCAAGGTTTGTGATAACCTTCCTCTGATACCAACTGTAACGCCCTGACCCCAGTTAACCAAAGCCGGTACATTATTACATATCATTGGCATGATCACAAGAAAGATCAAGTCTCAAAAGAACGATCAATTTAGTAGCATTGGAATAACAAGATACATTCATAAAGTTTTACATTACATCATAAAATGAAAACTACAACAATATAGTCTCCATAGTCCACACTCTTATCCTCTCATACTATCCCTACATGTCATTCTTAAATTACTTCTTCACATCCTGGGAAAAATAAAACATAGAAAAGGGTGAGCTCAAATGCCCAGTAAGGATATCAATATAGCGGAAACATTAATAAATAAGAATAAACATTTAAGTCAATGTATAACTAAAACAAAAGCCTTTTAAACTTGAACTTAAACATAGTATGGAAAAAATAAAATGGAATAATTCCATTTAATTCTTCACATGGATATTCTACAAATTGAATAATCACATCCAATATCAATAACCACTTTCATAATGATGGAATACATAATGCCAGACTATCATAACCACATAGCCAAGGGCTCGTGCCAAGACTACAAATAAGATTTTTCCAAGGCCTTGTGCCAAGACACTAGTTTGTCTCATGAGACCTACCGATGCATCGAGGAGCTATAGAAGGCTCCACCCATAACTTATTAAGTCCAATGCATTCCTCATATGAACAGGTTTAAACATAACATAAACATTCGTATTAAAACTAGCATACGAAATGTCAATACTTTCTCCATAAACCATGAATGGTATTAATGTAACACATCCACATTAAAACATATCACAAAACCTTCAATACAATATGGAAGTTTTGTATCATAATAAATTAACTTCAAATAAGCATAAAATCCATCAAAGGATGTTGACATAAATGAAATTAAAACTATTTGAGAGAAATATATCTTTTTTTTGAAATCATTTAAAAGTCACATAATTATGAAATAAAACATTTACATTGAAAATATTCTTATAAGCTTGTAAAGGAAGCTTTGAATATTTTATAAAGGCGGGAAAAAGCCGCACCCGCTGTATAAGTTAAAAAAACATTCTTACCATAATTCTGTTGAAAAGGTTAAAAAGCATCTTTTTTTGAAAACGACAGAAATATTCCTTTATAAACCTCTTATTAAAAGTAAAACAAGGGTATAAATGACTTTAACCCATATTATTGTAAATAGTAAAAATGTTCTGAAATACATTTTTAAGAAACATGGATGTGGATGATAATGAAATCCCGGTAGATTATTACGTATAAACAACCTCGGATAATGAAGAGATTACGAAATAAACCCTTAACTTGTACTTTTACTTGGATGGGGGTAGGTTAACCTCTTGTATAATGGTGAAATAATTGTTATTAAATTATATAATAATCATTTACATTAATATGATATCATATATGATCTTTTAAAATTGATTTGTTAATAATATCTTTGTATTATCGTTGTTTCAGGTGTTAACTTACTCGTTTTATTTTATATGTTTTGTTACGTAAGTATTGTTTTTCATGGATAGGTTGTATCTTAATCATATCCAGAATTATATCAAGTCCTTATATACTATCATTAATCATCAAATGAGAATTATACTTGAATGGATACGATGGAGAATGAATCTCATCGCGTTCGTGGAGACGGTAGTCCGTACGTACAAACGAGCGACAATATCATTCTTTTGACATTTAAATAATATATTATTGGATGCTATATCATATATACAGAATAATTATCTTTTTATATTTATTATTTACATGAATTACACATCATTATTATACCCATCCAAATAATAATTTATTGAATAACAATTACACCACGACGTGGAGACGGTAAGCCGTACGTACGCATGTATGGTGAAATGTTATTAAAAGGATGGATAGAATACTAAAATATGGTTTTAAAATGTTTATAATAACATCAAAGTATATATAATATACTGGAGTTATTATTTTATAATGTTAATAAAAAATAAAGAAGAAGTGGAAGAAGAAAGGATCTGGAAAATGGTGGTGAAATCATTACCTCTTCTTCGGGTTCTTCCTTTTGATTTGATCAAAAGGGCTTTTTATGTTAGCTTTATGACTAAAGGAAGGACTATATGATAAATTGAGGGAATTTGAGAGAGTATTTTGGAAGAGTTTGGCTGAACCAAAAGGCTTTGATGGTGTGAGTTAATGAGAATGGAGGGTGCCCTTTTATAAGAGGGGTGAGGGGCACCTTTGGAAAGGATAGAAATATTATTTTATAATAAAATCATATTCAGTTTCTAATGGCTCAAAAGTGGATTTTTTATGGGTTAATGTTGGTATGGGTCTAAAACCAATCAACCAATATAAGTTATACTGGTTTGGGTCATTATATTATCCTTATCTTTAAGTATTAACTCATAGTTAATTAGTTTCACTTTTACAATGTCTCTTTGTATTTTTATATTATATGGTTAATAAACATACTATATACATCCAAGAGACCCCAAAGAGGTCCCTTAATGATACACCTATCCGGATATAAGTCTCTGGACCGATCCATAGATTTTTAGGAATTTAATATCAATTAATAATAAAATATGTTTTTTAAAAACTATTTTATGTCAATTTTTACACTATTCAATAATTTTTTTTTGTAAAAATCATAACAGAATTATTACTTCGGAAAATGTTAATTAAGTCAATACTAACATGTCATATTAACCTAGAAAATTAGTTTAATTCATAAAAAGTCTCAAATTATATTTATTTGGGTATTTATAATATCAATTATTTTAATTTTTCACTATTATGGTAATTACGGCATCATCATTATGTCATAAATAAATAAAATTATTTAAAGTCTAAAAATTATAAATAAACTATCATTATGTAGGAAATAGTTTTTTCTTTCGAATGAATATTTACAATCAAATTTATCATATGCGTAACTCTATATTAAAAATATTTTATTAAATAAACTTTATTTTTAACTCTTTTAACTCTTCTTTGAATTAAATAATAATAAATGTCCTAATCTAATCCATGTGGACCTAAATGATAATGTTTTATTCCTAAGGTTGTTTTTGGTCGATATACACTTGTCCAATAGAATTATAAAATGTGTTAGGGTAATATTAATATCATTTTTAACCTTAATTACCCTATTTACTTTTAACCATGGTAAATAAAAGTAAAAATTTACTATTCAACAAACAATTATTTTCATCTCAATGAACCAAATTTTACTCCTTGATATTAACCGTGTCTCTCAGATTTTCGAAATTCCAATCACAGAAGAGGTAAAATTATGTTTTATGAAAAATTCAGTTTTTTAACTACCACTTGTGGTTTCACTATTCATCAAAAAATGATGTTTTTTAGAAAAAAACAAAAAATTCACCCTAGGCTAATATAGATATTTTGAATCCAAAAATGAAGTCCATTTTGAAAAATAAAATTTATAAATTTCAAAAAGTGGGTATTACTATTCATATTGGCTAGTTTGATTGGATGTGGTGTGTTAGAACTCGATGTTGCGTACAACACATGCTATTGCATTATTCAAAGAGAAGTGTACCGTAGAAGCTTGGGGTGTTACACCTATGAGGAGGAAGTATTATGATTTCATCATGAAATATATCCTAATAGAGATACATGAGTATAGTTAAATTCAATTAGTCTTCTACTAACCCATAAATTCAATGATCATTTCAAGATGACTACAATTTGTTCCAATTCTTCTTACTCATAGTTCCCCCTTTTCATTAATCATGAAATAGTCTCCCTTAAGTGAACGGACTAACACATATCATTTATAGAAATCATTGTGAGATCGAATATGGTCAGAAAATAGATTTTATGAAACACATTGGAATTTATTATCTCTATTATATTTAATTCCAATTTATTTCAATAGTGGGTGATGACTATAGTAATTAATGGTTATCACTAGAGATGGTTCAATCTCATGCCCAAAAGTGTAAAATTGGTAGTCTAAATTAGAGGATAACTTGATAGGTAATTCAATTTCATCAACTAAATGTATATATATTAAATAATAGAAATAATTATTATCCAACGTAGCTGCAGATATGGTAAAGTTGACCAGAACTATACCTCAAATAGTTGATGGGCCCTCACCATCATTTTCTATAATTTGCTATACTATATAAACTCATAATATCTCAGTTAAATATCATTATCCCTATGTATAAAACATCTTGGTATTATACCCCATATAATAATTTCCTCCACTTCTATCTTTCCCAAGTCACCCACTACTATACGATATTTTTTTTCCAAAGTATTAAAGATGAATGGACATTCCATAAAGGTGATAGTCAATATATAGCTTCATATAATCACCATTATAAGAAAACATTTTCTGAAAAGTGTTTAACATAGTGGAATAGTCTCCATAGAGGATCCTAAAGAATACATTCTCTAACCTGGATATCTTATTCCCTATTTCACATGGTCCACCACCCTCTTCCTACTGTTGGAAAAAATCATGTAGCACTAATAGAATGATTATTCACTGACCTGAAATTGTATATAATAAAACATTATTCCCTATCCTCCACAAGAAACATGTCAGTGTTTAGGTCCTACGAAGAACATATGTATCAATTATCAGGTCGAATCCCATTACCTAATTTTCCAGTTCCAGTCAAAGACCTATCTAAAACACCATATCCCTTTATTCCTTGTTAATAGACAATAAAAGAGATAATCAAGGTAAATATTTCAACCAAGTAGGTTATCATAGATAGGCATATAACCCTATTATAACATCATAAAATCATATGAACCATCAATATTAATCATTTCATGGAATTATTACTCAAAAATATACTCCTTGAAGGACCCCCGTTTAATTATTTCTTATATCTAAGTCTAACTCATGGTAGTCCTCCTTCTCATACTGGTTCCTAGGAACATGAATGTCACTAGAATCACTAACGACTCCCTTAGAGTCTAGAAAATATCCAAACCTATATCAATAATGTCTATTTAATATAATGTATTATTCAAAACACTATATCCATATAATGTTGGGGTATGATGGACCTAGAAATCTCAAGCAGGATAATCACGACCCTCTAAACAGTCACCCTTTTTTGAACACAATCTAAAGGAGTCCCTGTAGAACATGTTATATATCATGAGTTAGTTATGATAATATAGAATGGTCTTTGGGTACATCCTCTTACAACATGGGTGGAAGAACAGGAGGATCCTAGGATAACACATCTAGAGGTCCCATCAAACATCTATGAGGAATCATATATCTAATGTGAATAAACATTAAAGACTTGAGTAAATTATATCATGGCTATGGGATCACATATTGTTCTCCATGTATAATTCTCATATACATAGGTATTACCATCGTAGTATTTACCTTGGCTTCTATCCCTGATCATTAGTCATATTCATTATATATATTATAACACAACTATATTCTCCCTTAAACTAATTATTTCCAAATATATATATATTATAACATCCTGACAAAACAGACAAATCACTCAATTGGTGAAACTATACCAAATAGGTAGAAAAATTAAATAATTAAATTAAAAAACTATTATACAACACATAAATAGTTATAGGTATTTCATGTGAGCTGACATTACAAATAATGATACATCATGCCAGACCAATTCTCATAAAAAAGTATAGAAAACCCCATTTAGGGTATCTTGCGGGTCTGTTACACATGTGTTGGACATGGAAATGTAAATTCACTTATAATAGCCCAAAAAATGTAATACCCATTTTACCATATCCCATGTTTATCTAAATGTTTTAAAATATCATTTATTACTGCTTTGTAACATCCCAACCCGAACAACCTGTTCAATTATAGAGTGTCATGTGAAATCGAGAACACCTCCACACACATAAGAGATTGTCAAATAGTATTGAAGGTATAATCAAGCCTTGGAGAGAATATACCCTCAGTGTCATGAAATCAATAAGATAATAATAAATTAAAATATAATAGGAATTAATTTAAAAATATAGAAAAAAATATATAACATAAATTTCATACAATGAAAAAATAGTTCCCAAAGTGAAAATCCAAACCTTGTAAAGGAAAAAGGAGACAAATAAATAAATAAATGGTGGTACCCTCAGGGTTATTTCCTTGTATTATTCTAGCTCCGTACTCTTCTTCTCATATGAAAACTATAGCTCCCTTTCCCTTTACTGAAATACTATATGGAAATCTAGAAGGGCACTAAAATACCTTTGTAGGACCTGAGAAAATATCTAAATAATTAACACCAATGTGCCCTTATCATATTTTCACATGATATACGAAATTATTTTACCTTGAAATTGTATGTATAATAACAAACAAATAGACAAAAAAGTGTCAAGATTTCATAGGAAAAAATATCTTCCATGATTAAAAATCCTTCACATTCAGCTAGTATTTGGTAAGGATGTCAGAAAATTTTAACCAAGTACCACCTTCAAGGTAACATTACACACCCAAACCTAATGGTGTTGTTCATCAGTAACACCAGACATAAATAAAAAATCATAGATGTAGTAAATTATGAACATCTATATATAAGGTAATCCATAGACACCTTTGAGGATGTCATGACCACATCATCTATTTCATTTTAGCTAACAACATATACATATTCCTATACAATGATATCCATAACCTTTATTAAGAATGCTTGGATTGCATCAGGTTAGTTAACTATCCATATATGGACATTCCATTGTAGGGATATCCATTACCCACATAATGTAATTTTATACCATGATTGACCACCCACATTACTCTAACTAAAAAATTGGATACCTTAACTATGGTTCAATATGCTATGCAAAAAAATAGGAATTAGATTTCAAAGCAATGAATAATGAGGAGTATCAATAACAAATGATCGTAGAAATATAAAAACAGATGCTGATAATCAAGAAATCATCATTTCCACTCCTACACATGTATGAATCACATAAAAATAATTGGATAATGAAACATAAATAAAATATCATGTTAATGTCATATCTATATAGCCTGAAAATGGAAACGAACTTCCACCATGGGGGTTTCCAACATTAATATAATGGATTACCCCCCTTGATTTTAAAGATACAATGGAACACCCTAAAAAAATTATAAAGTCCTCATTGGCATTATATTTTCAATAGGCCAGTGTTCAATTATAATTGGTTCCTATAAAATGCATTCATTTTATATGAATAGAAATAAAATCCTATATGTGATATTATTATTTTCTCTCTAGGATAATATAGAATAACTAAGATATTATAAATTATTTAATAGAGAATAATTATGATTTCATAAGTAAGTAAAACATTCATTCTTTTTAATAATCATTAATTAAAATTATTATATTTATTATTTATCATTCATGATAATTATTCTAGAATAATTTCATAATAAATTAAAATTATAATTCTTAAAAACAAAATAAATATTATAATTTTTCTATTAGTCTTTTGTGATTTATATAGGCAATAGAAGAACTAGTTTTACAAAAAGGGGTATAAAATAATATGAATTTTATCATTTTTAAACAAAAATCCCATAAAATATGAGCGAGAATGCGGTTTTCATATGCTATGAATCTAGGTGAAAAACTTGTTGTTGTCGAACGAAGTCTTACTGATCATAAACAAATCATATTTTATCTTTTCAATCTCAAAATATCAATGAATAATATTTAATCATGAATATTATATTTTATAATAAAACCCGATATATAGGTTCACTATAATATAATTGAAAACAGAAATATCATAATTTATTTTTTGTTTTACATGATTCATATTAGTTGATTGTTTAATTTCATCGAAAAATATGATATATGGATTTAAGTGATTTCAAATATCTAATTAAATTTTTTTAGAATTTATAATCATTTAAGTTGTTTTGAGGTTTGAGATAGAGAAGAAGAGGATGTAATCCCAAAACACGGGTAAAATTCATTACCCATATGCGTGGAGCATGTTCAATATAGAGGAAAAATTGTTTTACCCTTTCGTAAAAAATTACTCTTATGTAGTATTTATAAAATTGGGTGTACCCTTACAAAGTGACCATTACACAATGATTTACCTTTATTAGATCCTCAAACAAATCGTGGGTTGTAACTCCCCCTGAAATTAAAATATATATATTTCAAAATCAATTTAATTGCGTCGATTGCTTGTGATGCATGCAAAACCTGGTTTAAATAAAAGACAATTTCATAATGAATTCACAATTATTTTAATTTTTAATTTTTAATAATTAATAAAAATTATTTGAAAAATTAATCTTCCTTTTTTAATCATATTTTCAAAATTATCTTGGGGTATTTTTCTGTGATTTTTCTATGAAGATTCATTTTTAGATTAATACTGAGAAAAAATAATTTTTAATTGAAATGTACCTTTTGGATTACAAATTTATAAAGTTAAACTTTTTTTGTAAATTTTTTTAAAGTAAAATTAGTTTAATTAAAAATAAATTAATATACATTAGGTTATTTTATTAATTTTATTGTTGAATTTGGATATATAAAAACTATAACATTTTCAATGAAATTAATTTTGAGACTCGTTTTCTTATCACGTATATCAGATTAATTTTAAATAATATATTTCCACATCAATGAATTGAATTTATAAAATATATTATATATTTTGAATCAAATTAATTTAAAATTTCTCATAATTTCAAATAACTTTTGACCAAAAATAATTGTAAATGCAGTGACATCTAATTTTCATGGTTAACGGAAAAATTAATTTATTTGGGGATTACACTAAAAGCATAAGAAAGAAAATAACCTAAAATATTAACATAATTTAATTGACTAAGACTATTTGACCTTAGAAATCATATTACCTAAAATATTTCATGTCTTTTACATTTTTATTTGAATACAACCTATAAAATAAGTTATGTAATGAAAGTGAAAAAAGATAGATTTCAACATTTTCATATTTAAAAAGATTGGGTTTACGAAAAAACAACATATATTTGGTTATAAATATTATTTTGAAAAATAAATGAATTTCAATAAATTATAATTTATATAAATATTTTTAGATGTAATAATTAATCTAAATTAATATGAAATGCTATAATTTTATTATTTTAATAATAAATTTCAATAATAAATTTCATTAAAAATATTAAAAGTGAAGTAAATATAATGATTATTTTTGTAATTTTTTTATTATTATTAAATAATGTTATGAATGAGTGAAATAAATATTATTATTCCATCATTATCATGATAATTTAAAAGTAAAATTAAATGAATAATGTCAAAATTAACATTAATGTTATTTCATAATAGGTTATATTTTTTTTTATTTAAAACTACTCAAAATAATATATTCTAATATGTTACATTGATAAGTTATCAAATTTCAACTATGTTACATTTATGGGACTATTTTCTCTTATAATGAAAATATTTACCCCTAAATATTAAAAAACACTATTAGAACAACAATGGTTAAAGTGATGTTTTTTCACACACATGTGCTTTGCCAGGTTCCCCCCTGTGGGAGTTGAGATTAACCTATAAACATGTTTTCTTATATTTAGGATCTCACTATTTGATCGGTTCATATGTATTACCATGATCCTGGCATTGATGGCTTCAGTGCTAGTCCCTCCCCCTTCCGAGGGGGGGGGATGGGGGACCTTAATCGGCCTTTGCAGGGGTCAAACCCCACTCTTTCTCCACCTTTCAAAATTTTGAATCCTTAAGCCATTTCACAAATATCTCTATTATCCCAAATGATCCATACATGTTTCATGGATTTCTACTACTCTTGATATCAGCTTCAGAAGTCACTAACACCTCATCCATTCTAACCCCAATGTTGGGATCACGATTCAAACAACGGCATCTGTTACTTGGGTCATTAAATAGGTTGGTTTTTGGTTATGGGGGTTTATTGGATTAGAAAACAGTATTTATTCTTTAGAATAGGAATATAATGATCTAATACACATCAAAGAACAATTTTATTCAAGCCTAGATTAAAGCCCCTCATGTATGTAATAAATTCCACTTATTTTTGTTTAGGTTGTTATACAGTTTCCACATGAAGTGTGGCTCCCTAACCATGATTATTAAGGTTATACTTATTGAACACCAACTCCATTTTTATACTAAATCAATTATCCATATGTTAATAAATATTTAGTTCAATTTCACTATTATAATAGTATATATTGGGATATTTGTTTTTCATATTTCACCTTGAATTTGGGTGGGTGTCGATGTCTCAAGAGGGCTAGTCATGTCTATATGGGTTTGAGTTGGTGAATAATTTTGATACAAGAAACATGTTTTCTTTGATTCATGGGTATATTTGGGTTCACTATGAAAGTGTATCGGTCTCCAGACCATCGTGTGTCGACCAAGGCTAATAAAAAACCTATAAAAGATGGATACAGATAGTTCAAGTCATGTGGAAATGGTTTGGAACCTGTGAATGATGTTAGTCTGAAGGAAAAATTGGGATTTTATAGGGATGATGTTTTCATACAGAAAGAGTCATGTTCATAAATCATTATCTAAAGGTAGTGCATTATTATATTCCAATGAAACGATATTTTGTGGTGCATAATTCAGTTGTTCTTGTAACACCCCGAGATTTTATGAAAAATATTCTTTTTAATTTCATTAATGTCTTGTGTCGTACGCTACACCAAAAGGAGCTTTCACAACAACCATCCTTGACTTTCCTTTCATTACATGCAATCACAACCTTCCCCGATAGCGCGTTTAGTACGCAATACCGAGTTTCACTAAACAACGATATGCTATTAAAATATTATTTAAACTAGCAGTTATGAATAGTAATAACCACTTTTTGAAATTTTGTAAATTTTATTTTTCAAAATGGACTTCATTTTTGGATTCAGAATATCAAAATTTTCATAGGGTGAAATTTTGGTACTTTTCGGATAACTTTCATTTTCTAATGAATAGTGAAAATTAATAAATTTTAATTAAAAACAACATTTTTAATCGAAATAATTAATAGTGATAAATTATTAATTTGAGTGGTTTTAAAGTATATTTAGAATATATTTTACAATTTAATACAATGTTGGTCATTGGATGTAATTTCACATTTAAACCAGACATAAACAAGTGTCAATCTTTTGATAGTTATTATCTCTTAAGAACACGCTATTTGTTTAGACGACGGGAATTAATTTTTAAATTAATTAATGCAACTGATATGTTTTGAATTTGGTAAATTAGACATCATTTTTGAGTTCATAATATCAAATATATCTTATGCCTAATTTTTGGTATTTTTCTGGAAACTTTCATTTTTTGATGAATAGTGAAACCACTAAGTGGTAGTTAAAAAAAGGAATTTTTCATAAAACATAATTTTACCTCTTCTGTGAGTGGAATTTCAAAAATCCGAGAGACACGGTTTATGTAAGTAAGTAAAATGTGGTTCAATGAGATGAAAATAATTTTTGGTGAATAGTAACTTTTTACTTTTTTTTACCACGGTTAAAAGTTAATACTGTAATTAAGGGTAAAAATGATATTGTTATTACCCTAACACATTTCTTAATTCTATTGGATAAGCTTAATTCGACCAAAAACAACCTTAGGAAAAAAAATATGACCATTTAGGCCCACTTGGATTAGATTAGGACATTTATTATAAATTTATTTAAAGAAGGGTTAAAATAGTTAAAATCAACGATTAATAAGTACATAATTTTTAATATGGGGTTATACATAAGATAAATTCGACTATAAATATTCATTAGAAAGCTAAAAATATTTCCTACATAATGGTAGTTTATTTTTAATTTTTAGACACTAAATAGGTTAATTTATTTATGACACAAAGATGATGCAGTAATTATCTTATTAATGAAATATTGACATAATTGATGTTATAAATACCCAAAAAAATGTAATTTTAGACTTTTTAGGAATTAAAAAATTTTCTAGGTTAATATGACATGTTATTATTGATTTATGTAACTTTTTTCAAACTACTCATTCTGTAATAAGTTTCACAAAAATCAATTACTAATTAGTGTCAAAATTGACATGAAATAGTTTTTAAAACAAATATTATATTATTAATCGGATTTTTATTCCTAAAAATATAAGGTTAGGCCAAATGACTTAGATAAGGCTATATATATAAATAATAAACAACTTGGGGTTCTTTTAGCTTCTTATAGTAAGATTATTATCCTTATTGTGTAAGAACACAAAAAGACACGGTAAAAGTAAAATTGTCTAACTTAAAGTTAAATATAAATGATAAGGTTAAAATAGGAACCTAAACTTGTCTAAATTCTATTAGATGAAGTGATTTCGACTCATCCCCACCTTAGCTTCGAAATAAATCAATTTTGAGCTATTTAAAACCGAATTTGGCTTTATAATAAAATAATATTTTTAGTTTTTTCAAAAGAGACCCTCTCCTCCCTTATAAAAGGGCACCTCCTCCCTCTCTTCCTCACACCACTTTGAGCCTTCAAACTCGGCCAAGCCCTGCCAAATTCTTTTCTCCACTTCCCTAGAAACATCCTAGAGGTCCTGGTCTTCTTCAAAGACCAATTGTAGTGCCCTAAGAGGAGGACAGAAAGAGGCGCTTCAAAGAAGAGGTAATGTCCGTTACCGATTCTTTCAACTTTATTTATTCTTCCACCTCTTCTTATTAGGTTGTTTCATTATGAAGTAATATCAGTATCACTAATATACGTATATGTTATTATAAGTATGAAGCAACCCTATTTCACCATCTGTCCATCCTACGAAAAACGAAATCATCGTGCGTGTGTACGTACGGAATACCGTCTCCACGCCGTGGTGTAATCTATTTTCCACCACCACATTAATTGGATGGGTATAATGGTGTACATAATACCTATATATGATTATTGTAAACTGATATTGATTCTGAAATAGTATACATAAACTCCAATACAATTCCACGATCATTAGAACGATATCATCGCTCGTGCGTACGTACGGACTACCGTCTCCACGACGCGATGAGATTCATTTTCCACATTAACCATTCATGAATGATTATAAAGTATATATAATAAGTAATAATGAAATATGTGACATAATAATGATACTGGGTTTATGTGTATATATATGTATGTCATCTACTTAATTCCATTCAACTCAATAACGAAACGAAAACAGCGTTCATGCGTACGTACGGCCTAACGTCTCCTTGAACAGTGTATTTCTTTCCATTTACTGATATATTATATATATGTATATTCTGAATATATATTATATATAAATCATGTTTTATATTCTGGAATTAAGTAATCATGATCAATGTAATCATATTAATAATTACAAGTCAAAACATGGACGACAAATGAAACAATTTTACCCAAAACGCTCTTTAACATGGAATTTACAAAAGAACGGGTAAAATAAAGTCATAACTGAACCATATATGATATCATAACAATGAGTATTATTATGGAATAATTCAATAACATTATTTAAATCATTATACAGGAGGTTAGGACACTTACGAAGCAACTCAGAACTAAGGTAAGGGAAAATATCACAATCTCATTTTTATCCGTGATTGTTTATACTTTGGTATTTACTGGGGTGTATTTTATCATCCACGTCCATGTTTCCTCAATATGTAATATTATTTCCATCCACCTACACTTTTTTAAATACAATTTTACCCTTCGTTGAGTTTTTAGTAAAATATATGAAAGGAATCTTTTGTCGTTTTTCGTACGAGGTACTTTTTGACTTTTCTGACAAAATTACGAGAAGAATGTTTTTTAACTTATACGACATGAATGAATTTTTAAAACATTTTTTCCAAGAATCTTCTTTTACAAGTTATCAAGTTTATTTTTAATCAACTTCTTCTAGTTTATAACTGGATGACATGTTAAGGAAGGAAAAGAGTTTTTGAAGTAGAAAGGATATTTTCCTCAAGAATGGAGTTCAAGTGTTTTATCAAAATTATTTTCCATCTAAGTTAATAAAGGGTTCTGTTTTCAACCATATTATTAAATTTATTTGATTATATTGTGATGGAATTATTTTTCTGAATTATTTTATCTTATATGAATTGTTTTATGATGTCATGATGTTTAAGATTCCCATTTTTATTTCATCGGTTATGCTATGATGTATGGTTTATGATTTTGTGGCACACATAAGAATGGTATCATTATGAGATGGGTGGGACCTTTATATCCCTCCAATTCATTAGGTAAAGATTTTATATCTCATGAGATAGACATGGCTGGAACGACAGGTTAATCCGGTTCAGTGAAACAGGCCTGAAACAAGGAGTGAACTCGGTTCAGAAATTGACTTTGTCCACTAAGATAGTCTTGGAAATGAGTCTTGACTAATAAGAAATTATTATCTATGATTATGTGTGTATGCCACAAAGTTACATGTTTTATGTTATGATTATTGGGATTACATTTCACTACTATGATTTATCCCATTTTATGATATTATGATCTCTTTTGCAGGTTAAGATTTCCAAAATGTTATGTCCTTATGAATATGATGTGATTGATATTTCTTTTGTTTACCCTTACTGAGCATTTGATCTCACCCTTTTATGTTTTCTTTTCCCCAGGATATAAAGAACGGTTTTAGGTAAAAAAAGGAATTTCTTTATGGGTGATGTTGAAGATCTATCACCATGATTAGAAGATTATGTTCTATGTTTCCAAAGACACTAAACTATTATGGTACTTGTGTGTCTGTTTTTGTTATGTATTAAGTCTTCCGCAAAAGTAATGTAATGTTCCTGTACATCAAGCTTCGGGTCTCTACAGTTGGTATCAAAGGAAAGGTTTAGTCAACATTTGGAAACTAGGATGCGAGAACTTTAGTGAGATCCCTAGAGATATGTCTAAGGTATATCTAAGGATGTCCCTAAGGTTAAGTATATGTATAGGTTATAGTCCTATAATTGCACTAACGATCTTAGAATTTTACCTAAGATGTTAGATATTGAGGGTAATCCCCCTTTACTATGTTTTTCTCCCTAGCATGATTTTTTCCTCTCACACTATTCTTTTTGGGTTTTAGAAAATGGCTGGAAACATGAAGATTCACGATAATGGAGGATATGATGGACAATGGAATGATATTCTTCATGAGCAACCAAATGAAACGGGATTTGGAAGTCCAAACATCCTTATTATGCCTAATCAGAAATCTCATAATATGATCAATAATCTCAACTTTGGTAAGTTTCCCGACTCAGATAATAATATAAATATTGAGTTTCATGATGATCATAGAGGAAAGAAAGTTCAATTTCCCTCATGTAAATCATGTGGGAAGAGGCGTCGAGGATATTGTTTCAAGGGAACTGGAAGATGCTTTGGGTGTGGAAAAGGACAATAATCCAGTAAGTGAAAAGGAAAAGGTTCAGTTTACACCATGGATGAGGATAATGGTATTACTACGACATCAACAATGGTTAAATGTTTTAAATGTGGAATGTACGGGCATTATACAAACCAATGCCCTAAGGGAAAGTCTCATGAAGAGAATCAGTACGGCCGTATGGGTAGTATTTATGTTGATGATGATGAAGAGACTATAAATGATATGTGAGATTAAAGAATTGTTGAAGCTCGGTCAATGGTTTAAGAAGGTAGTGGGATGATTACATGTTTATCAAGTGTAAGGTTGTATAAGTAATCTCATGGTACTATGGAATAAAGATACATCTAAGGATTGTTACATTGTTGTCTTTCCTTGAGTTTTGAAAGTGTATGATTAATGGTACCAGTATCCATTAAAGGTTGTTCATATATTTTTGGAATATAGATGATATGCGCATAATGAAGTGATAAGGAGAAAATTAATTGTTTGATAGTATTCATGAGCTCATGACTGATATAAGGAGAAGGTTATATCATGGTTTGAGTACATAGAATTTTTGGATTTTGGTATGTGGAAATAGTTAACTTTTGACAGAATTAATGTTTTCAATAAGGTTCAACGGGTATTCATTCTTCAAGAGAATACATGATTATGTTATTCACATGTTTGTAATTTGACCAACAAGATATATCTTATGATATATGGGGGATAAATGATGGCATTCACGTGATTGTTATGTGACATTTCAAGTAATCATTTTCTTTAAACTATGAGCTTGGACCGAATTATTTTAGATAAGCCTAAAGATTGGAATGGATTATGTTGGACATAAGTTAGGATAAAACTTTTTTTGATATTATTGATGGGATGTTATAGTAATATAGCTTTAGAAAAAGGACAACCTACAGGATGGGCGACATCCCATCGCGTCGGACAAGGCTGTGGGAATCGAACCCACAACCGAAGTGCGACTGGCCTTTATCTTCTACCACAAGACTACAAGAAGTCCCTGTTTAGTAGAAACTAGTTTTATTATATTAAGCAGTATGATATATGAAGTATAAGTCCATTTTACGAACCATATATTATTAATCTCACTATAGATGGACTTATGTATTTTTTGATAACTTTTCTAACCTTTTGTTTGAGACATATGGAATGACCCATGATTCTATCACATGTTCTTCTAACACATCGTGAATGACAAATTCAACTTCATTTCTCTAAGAGATTAAGTGGAAATTGTCCAAAGAATGACTAACGGTGAGATTATACCAAAATCACGTAATTATTTATTCTAATTCCAATTTCATCAACTCTAGGGAAATGATCTTGAAAACCAAAAGTGTCGTCCTAGTACTCTTATATCTGATGAATCAGATTATACCTTAGACCGTCAAAGATTTATGTCTTTGTGATTACTGGATTTTCCATGGCCATGTTCTCTACCACTCTCCATCAGAACATGATGGTTAGATTTCACTTCCATATCTATATTTTCAACTATCTGGAAACCCAGTGATTAGTTTATTTGGGTAACCATTACGTTTCATACTTGTGTTTTTAAATATTGGTTTTTGAATTCCTTTTTACGATGTGGGTTTCTATTAAAGAATCTTTCAAGTAGTAAGCCATTTATAACCTCGACGAATTTCAAGGGTGAAATTCATTTTAAGGGGGGTAGAATGTAACACCCTGAGATTTTATGAAAAATATTCTTTTTAATTTCATTAATGTATTGTGTCGTACGCTACACCAAAAGGAGCTTTCACAACACACATCCTTGACTTTCCTTGCATTACACGCAATTGTGACCTTCCTCGATAGCGCGTTTAGTACGCAATACCGAGTTTCACTATACAACGACATGCTATTAAAATATTATTAAAACTAGCCATTATGAATAGTAATAACCACTTTTTGAAATTTTGTAAATTTTATTTTTCAAAATGGACTTCATTTTTGGATTCAGAATATCTAAATTAGCTTAGGGTGAAATTTTGGGACTTTTCGGATAACTTTCTTTTTCGGATGAATAGTGAAAATTACTAAATTTTAATTAAAAACAGCCTTTTTAATCGAAATAATTAATAGTGATAAATTATTAATTTCAGTGGTTTTAAATTATATTTAGAATATATTTTACAATTTAATAAAATGTTGGTCATTGGATGTAATTTCACATTTAAACCAGACATAAACAAGTGTCAATCTTTTGATAGTTATTATCTCTTAAGAACACGCTATTTGTTTAGACAACGAGAATTAATTTTTAAATTAATTAATGCAACTGATATGCTTTTAATTTGTTAAAATAGAAATCATTTTTGAGTTCATAATATCAAATATAGATTAGGCCTAATTTTTGGTATTTTTCTGAAAACTGTCATTTTTTGATGAATAGTGAAACCACTAAGTGGTAGTTAAAAAAATGAATTTTTCATAAAACATAATTTTACCGTTTCTGTGAGTGGAATTTCAAAAATCCTAGAGACACGGTTGAAGTCAGTAAGTAAAATGTGGTTCAATGAGGTGAAAATAATTTTTGGTGAATAGTAACTTTTTACTTTTTTTTACCACGGTTAAAATTAAATAGTGTAATTAAGGGTAAAAATGATACTATTATTACCCTAACACATGTCCTAATTCTATAGGGTAAGTTTAATTCGACCAAAAACATCCTTTGGAATAAAATATGACCATATAGGCCCACATGGATTAGATTAGGACATTTATTATTAATTTATTTCTAGAAGGGTTAAAATAGTTAAAATAAATGATTAATAAGTAAATAATTTTAAATATAGGGTTATACAAAATATAAATTCGACTATAAATATTAATTAGAAAGCCAAAAATATTTCCAATATAATGGTAGTTTATTTGGAATTTTTAGAAATTAAATAATTTAATTTAGTTATGACACAAAGATGATGCAGTAATTATCTTATTAATGAAATATTGATATAATTGATGTTATAAATACCCAAATAAATGTAATTTGAGACTTTTTATGAATTAAACTAATTTTATAGGTTAACATGACATGTTATTATTGATTTAATTAACGTTTTTCGAACTAATAATTCTGTTATGAGTTTCACAAAAATCAATTACTAAATAGTGTCAAAATTTACATAAAATAGTTTTTAAAACAAATATTATATTATTAATCGTTTTTTTACTCCTAAAAATCTAAGAATCGGCCAAATGACTTAGATAAAGTTATATAGATTAATAATAAACAACTTGGGGTTCTTTTGGCTTCTTAGAGTAATATTATTAACCTTATAGTGTAAGAACACAAAAAGACACGGTAAAAGTAAAATTACCCAACATAAAGTTAAATATAAATGATAAGGTTAAAATAGGCACCTAAACTTGTCTAAATTCTATTGGATGAGAGTATTTCGACCCATCCTCACCTTAGCTTCTAAATAAATCAATTTGGAGCTATTTAGAACCGAATTTGGATTTATAATAAAATAATATTTTTAGTTTTTCCAAAAGAGCCCCTCTCCTCCCTTATAAAAGGGAACCTCCTCCCTCTCTTCCTCACACAACTTTGAGCCTTCAAGCTCGGAAAAACCCTGAAAAATTCTTTTCTACACTTCCCTAGAAACATCCTAGATGTCCTGGTCTTCTTCAAACACCAATTTTAGTGCCCTAAGAAGAGGACACAAAGAGGCGCTTCACAGAAGAGGTAATGTCTGTTACCGATTTTTTCAACTTTATTTCTTCTTCCACTTATTCTACTTAGGTTGTTTCATTATGAAGTAATAACATCAGTATCACTAATATAATGATATGTTATTATAAGTATGAAACAACCCTATTTCATCATCTATCCATCCTACGGAAAATGAAATCACCGGGTATGTGTACGTACGGAATACCGTCTCCATGCCGTGGTGTAATCTATTTTCCACCACCACCTTACCTGGATGGGTATAATGGTGTATATAATAACTATATATGATTATTGTAAAGTGATATTTATTCTGAAATAGTATACATACACTCCAATATAATTCCACAATCATGAAAATGATATCATCGCTCGTGCGTACGTACGGACTACCGTCTCCACGACGCGATGAGATTCATTCTCCACATTAACAATTCATGAATGATTATAAAGTATGTATAATAAGTAATCATGAAATATATGACATAATAATGATACTGTATTTATGTGTATATATATGTATGTCATCTACTTAATTCCATTCAACTCAATAAGGAAACGAAAACATCATTCATGCGTACGTACGGCCTACCGTCTCCATGAACGGTGTATTTCTTTCCATTTACTAATCTATTATATATATGTATATTATGAATATGTATTATATATAAATCATGTTTTATATTCTGGAATTAAGTAATCATGATAAATGTAATCATATAAATAATTACAAGTCAAAACATGGACGACAAATGAAACAATTTTACCCAAAACACTATTTATCATGGAATTTACAAAAGAACGGGTAAAATAAAGTCATAAGTGAACCATATATGATATCATAATAATGAGTATGATTCTTGAATAAGTCAATAAAATTATTTAAATCATTATACACGAGGATCAGACACTTTCGAAGCAACTCATACCTATGGTAAGGGAAAATATCACAATCTCATTTTTATCTGAGATTGTTTATACTTTGGTATTTACTGGGGTGTATTTTATCATCCACATCCATGTTTCCTCAAAATGTAATATTATTCCCATCCACCTAAAAATTTTTAAATACAATTTTACCCTTCTTTGAGTTTTTAGTAAAATATATTAAAGTAATCTTTTTTCATTTTTTGTACGAGGAACTTTTTGACTTTTCCAAAAAAAAGTATGAGAAGAATGTTTTTTAACTTATACGGAAGGAATGGATTTTTAAAACATTATTTCCAAGAAGATTCCTTTTCAAGTTATCAATTTTATTTTTAATAAAATTATTTTAGTTTATAATTGTATGACATGTTAAGAATGGAAAAGTGTTTTTGAAGTAGAAAGGATATTTTCCTCAAGAATGGAGTTCAAGTGTTTTATAAAAATTATTTTCCATATAAGATAATAAAGGGTTCTGTTTTCAACCCAATTATTACATTTATTTGATTATGTTGTGATGGAAATATTTTTATGAATTACTTTATCTTATATGAATTGTTTTATGATATAAGGATGTTTAAGATTCCCATTTTTATTTCATGGGTTATTCTATAATGTATGGTTTATGATTTCGTGTCACACATAAGAATGGTATCATTATGAGATGGGTGGTACCTATATCTCCCTCAAATGCATTGGGTAAAGATTTTATATCTCATGAGATAGACATGGCTGGAACGACAAGTTAAACCAGTTTAGTGAAACATGACTGAAACGAGGAGTGAACTCGGTTCAGAAATGGACTTTGTCCACTTAGATAGTCTTGGAAATGAGTCTTGAATAATAAGAAATGATTCTCTATGATTATGTGTGTATGACACAAAGTTACAAGTTTTATGTTATGATTATTAGGAATAAATTTCACTACTATGATTTATCCCATGTTATGATATTATGATCTCTTTTGCAGGTTAAGATTTCCAAAATGTTATGTCCTTATGAATATGATGTGATTGATATTTCTTTTGTTGACCCTTACAGAGCATTTGATCTCACCCTTTTATGTTTTCTTTTCCCCAGGATATAATGAAAGGTTTTTGGTAAAAAAAAGGAAGATATTTATGGGAGATGTTGAAGATCTTTCACCGCGATTAGAAGATTACGTTCCATGTTTCCAAAGAGACTAAACTATTACGGTCCTTGTGTGTCTGTTTTTGTTATGTATTAAGTATTCTGCAAAAGTAATGTAATGTCAATGTACATCAAGCTTTGGGTCTCTACAGTTCTTGTCATGGATGGATCGTAATGAACTGAGGGAGTGTTCACAAGAAGGTATATGGACCCATTAAATGGTACATCCATGGTTGTAATCCATTAATAAGTTGTCCCAATTAGAAATGGAGATATGAATAAGTAGGAGATAGAGAGAGGTGACACATTCCATATAGTCCTTAGTGAAAAGGTGTCGTCTTCAATTCATGATGCAGTCTCAAAGGATAGGGTTCAATCTGATACATTTTTTTCATGGCCATGTGGTAAAAGAGGGTTGTGTAGTGGGTTCTTCAAACCAAAATTCCAATATCCCAAATCCCCCAAATTATGCGGAGGTATTTTCTGCTAGAGTTTATTCTCAATTAGATGCGATGTTGATGGGATAGAGTCATTCCACCAACATGCCTCATGAAAACGTAGCATATAACTCCCCTACTAAAAATGATATCCATTTCAATTATCCATGTAGGCAATGTCCCAGTAGTAAATCAAAAACTCTATATTTGGGAAATATTTTTATTTTTCTTGATGTCCAGAATTGGTTCATGATCAATTAGGGATAACATATATCTTCAAGGCCTCTATGAGGCAAAATATATTGATGAAATACTCAATAAACTCTAAGTGGATAGTGTTGAGGGGATGTATGGAAAATTACATCAAAACCCATGGTGGAATAAGTGGCATAAGGGAAACTAATAATTTGGTAGATTCACATTGACTAAGAGAATGAAATATAAAGAGCATATAGAAAATTGGTACCTGACTAAACGAATGGAAAATGGATCATCTAAATAGTGTGTGGATAACAACGTTCTGGGATTAAAAGGCACACTAGGTAACATTAAACATCACAAAGATAATCTATTGGCGGAAGATGGTGTTCCTAAGTTCCATGAGTATTTTTTGACAAGATTGATATTCAACTTTGAAAATAAGGGCCTATTTGGAATAGAATAACCTGAAAGTTAAATGATAAATAATAAATTGATTGAATCTCATTATGCAATCTAAGGAATAATTGTTAGAAAGAGTTTTTAAAATCAAATCTTCAAAGGTTGAGTGGAACAGAATTAATGAAAGAATGATTAAATTTGACCTAAATGAGGATAAAAGAGTCTAGATTAACAAAGAGTGTTAATTTAGTCTTCATGCATCAACCAAGGGAATATAAACCTAGATATATATATATATATATATCCACATAGGGGAAAAGATATATAAACACTTTGAAAATCTTATTATGAATGATTTGGGAATAAAGGTAATTACACATCAATGAGGGTTATAAATGATATGAACTTGTATTATTCATTTCATTCAATTTTTTATTTTTATTTTCTATTTTGAATGACTTCGTGTTTCTAACTATTATTGTTTCCCAAATTTTCCTTGAATATTATTATCTGAAATAGAATTTAAATTTTCATTCATTAAAGTGAATCCAAAATGGATAAAATAAGGAAACATTGAAGTAAATAAAAAAATGTTTAATACTTGGTGTTTAATATTCTATGGAGGTGTTTGTTGACTAGATTGTACATCCACCAAATCAATTATCACCATTTTAGGATATTGAGATATTATTTTTATCCAAATGGTGAATATATTTTTTATTTACAAAAATGGAGCTCCTCCATAACTATATAATGGAACTCACACCCATCATTTATAAGCACTTATCAATCCATTTTTCCAATTCAAAACCTCAACAAATAACTTCATGACATCCGTCCTCACATTCTACAAGAATTATTTTCTGAATAAATCCATCCTATGAAGTGTTTCATGAAACCCTATAAATTACCTGATAATTATGTAATGTTCTTCAACAAGCATCCTTATTTTACTTCTTCCTCTCCATCCTTTATTTTAAAAAATATATATTTTAATAACAATTGAATCTAAAAAAATTGGGAAGTTTTTCAGGTAATTTCATAACCTAATACCATATTCACATCTAGAATATGGGTTATTAAATAAATGTTTGTTTGTATGGAAGACTACCTCCTACAAAAAAATATTTTTCATTTTTTATTTTCCACATCTCACGTTTGGGTATAGTGATGAATATTTATTATATATACGATATATATATCATATTTTTACATATGCAGTCTATATACCATATATATCGTTTTAATTATATTCCATAGGTGATACAATAATTTATCTCGTGTGTATGACATACTACCACCTTGCTATGTGATACGACTCACCTTTCACTAAGGCTTCACATTGATGGTGATAATGATTATATTAATAAATATTTTTTATATAAATTAAATATTAATTATTATAATGAAATAATTATCATTTTATAAGATATATATATATATATATTATTTTATTTCATTCTTTTTCACTCATGAGAAGATGATAACATCCTTCATGTACTTGGGGACTTCATCATTCCCCAAGTGATGTTACTCTATTTTCATCACCACACCACATGAATTATATTTAAATATATATATGTAAATATTATGCTATAAATGATATTATTATCATTATTTAATGTTAAAATATTACATTCCTCATTTCCATAATGATCATTTATAAATAGAAACGTTACTCCTGAGTGCATACGACCAACTGTCACCATGATCGTAACATACATAATTTTTCATAAACATCAATCATGACCAAAAAGTAATGTATAATTGATGAATATAAATGATAATTATTTTATTATTATCATTATTTTTATGATGAAACAATATAATATATTCAAGAACCAGATCATTTATAATGACACATGCCTGACAAAACAACAAAATTAACACTATAAACAATGAATATTGTAAATGATTATAAACTAATTCTCCTTATTGTTTTATGAAAAGATAATGTATGATATTATAATTTTTGATAGATTTCTATAATAAGTTAATGAAAATTTTAAAACAATTATATAATTGGTTAACACATGTTAAAAAAAATGAAACATTGGGTAAGGGATTTTTGTCTTGATTTTAACTTTTGTGATAGAAATTCCTTGTCCACAACTAATCTATTTTATATTATGTGATTACTGAAAAAGAAGGTATATTATTATTATTAAACTCAGAATTATTTCATTTAACAAATATATTTTAGGTTCTCTATTTCTTGGGGTTTACAGTTTAATATTTATCATATCGGTAAGGGATTCCCCAATCACTTTTTTGCATGATATACATTTCGTCTTCAAAACCTATTCATTTTCTTTGGTGTATATATAACTCACATTAATTTATATTATGATGATTATATTGAAAAATATTTTGGTTTACATATCCATTTTAGGATCTCTCTTTTAGGAGGATTATGGTTCAAATGTTACCAAATCGGGAAGGGAATTTTGCCACAATTTTCGTTCTCAGAGAAAAACATTATGTAATGCACATAAATTAGTTCATGAGGTTTATATATGGTCAGCTTGAAATTTAATATCATTAATACTTCATTATTTCTTTTAATTTTTTTCAATTATAATTTATTCATCAAAGAGGATTTTATATGTAAATTTCCATTGGGGAAAAGTTACTCTGAAATCGAACATTATTTTGTGATTTTTAAATTTCTATTTGGAAAACTAACATTATTATAAAATATTTTCATTGAATATTAAACTTATGTAATGTACATAAACACATGTGTAATTTATATGAATATTTACTAAATGGTATACATGTTTTACATACAATTTTTAATTTGAAATTTATTTTATTAACTCAGGATATATTGATAAATTTATATCCATTCAACTAAACAGATATTTGATAAGGAACAATGTTTTTGATTTAAATCAAATATTCAATATATTAGGAACTATTTATACATGAAATACATGGTTTGGGACTAGTTAATAAAAGAAACTCGATGTATCTATAGTCTCATTAGATGGATGAGTTATCCAAATTATATGTGTTTCTACCCAAAGACATAAATTATCTTGATGATAAATCTCGACCATAATTTTTGTGAAGATAGATCATGAAAATTAATATTTCTAAAATTATTCCTTAAACCATTGTTCATATTCCATGTCATGATTCAATTAGTTAGAATATATGTGGACATGTTTAATGATCATTTTATTATTTATATAGAATTATTTTATTATCATTTATTCCATTCGTATTATAATCAATTTATTATATAAATTGAATGTTTTTCTAGTAATATTCCTATCAATTTGGACTATTATTTATTTATTTGTGATAGAATCCATTGCACATAAACCATATAGATAATTTTATATCACTATATTTTTTCTTATTCCCTTGGTAATGAAGACGAATCATTTGAATTCTTTTAATGGATATTGGGCATTTTATTTTTCTTTGTACTATATTTTATTTTCTATTCTAAATATAAGATATGTATCATGTATGTATTTTGTTTTCACAAAATTATAAATTTTATTCCCATTTTAATGGTATTACAATTATAAATACTAATGTATTAAATTATTGTACCAGCTTTTCATTTATGGGGTCAGGGTCACTAATGATTAGATCAATGAAGGTGAGTAGAAAAAATTTGAACTAGATTTAGGGAAAAAAATATTAAATAACATAACCATAATCTAAAAATTGAAGGAATGTATAGAATAACATCCTAATGTTTTAGTAATATATTGATTTTGTGTTTTTCCTAGGTTTAAATCCATTAATAGATACTATAATGGGATTTGGTTCTCATATCGTTGTACCTAGGGGAAAAATATGAAAAAGTCAAATTGGGGTAGTCTTGGGAATTACAAGGTACACAACAATGACCCTTACTATACACCTGGTTTGATACTCTTGGGATCTATTCTTAGTATAATTCACATTTTCATTACAATCCATTATGATAGAGTTGAAAAAAAATATATCCACAATGTAATCATGTTTAGGATACTAAGATTATAAATACATAAATTTTAATTTATTCGATATTCTAAAACTTGTGGGGTATTATTAAATATGATTTTAAATCTATATATTTATGGGATAATATAGTATATTTCACTATTTATAAATGTGAAAAGGAATAAAAAAGTGTATCGATAATAATAGCCAATGTTGTGATTTTCGTACTAAGTAATCCAATAATACTAGTATTGGAACTGATAAAATAATGTCTATATTAGGGATGCATAAAAAGGTTATGAAATATAATAGTTCTTGGATAGAGAAACCTATTCCATTATCAGATTATAGTATGTTCAATATATTTATGTGATGGATGCCCCCATTATTTAGTTTGATTATTGATACAATGGATGCTGAGAAAAGGATTAAGCCATTAGAGAATATATTTAGGGAATTTGGCTATGGTAAAAATAAAAATGTTATACATGCAACATATTTATCAATAGTGATGTGGATCAATGGTGTTTAATTATCCCAAATACTAGGGTAATAAAATAGAACTCATATAATGGAATTATTTTATGGAAATATTCTTTAACAAATTTTTATTTCTTGAGAAATAAATAGAGGTGAAGAAAAAGATTCTTAATATTAAATCAAAATGAATAAAAAAGTGTTAAGTTGAATGAATCTAAAATTTCAAAGGAATAGATGTAAGCTAATGATTAAATGTGAAACATGGAGTATAATATTATCTATTTCATTAAAAATATTATACTAATTATACAAAGCTTGTTGGCCTCTCAACCATTATCATCATACGATATAATATTTCTACGTTCTATCAAGAATGAGAAATAATAATCCATGTCTTATAAGTCCAAATGGATTTAAGGGAATAAAATTATGGTAGATCAAAAATAATTAAATTAGTAGAGGGAAATAAATATTTTCTAAAATGTGATAACTATGTAATGAATCATTCTTGGAAATTATTGAATAGATTCTGAACTTTTTATAAGAATGTAGAAAAGGTACATTAGGAAAATGAATGAAAATTGAATAAATAAAAATATTTTATTTAGTTTTTTAATAAAATATGAAATGGGGTACTATAAAAATAAATTCCCCCAGCATCAATAAAATATACCTCAGATGAATCTAAGTGGATAATTTCAACCTTATGACTGGGATAGAAACACATTTGAATAATTAATGTTCTACATCATTTGGATCCAATTAATATGTGGTAAAAATATTATATTGATGATATTATCATCACAAGACTTTTGAAAAATTTAAGTATTTTATTGATGTAACTTTTTCATTATCGATTTGATGCCATAAGTAGTATGAAACCAATTATGAGGAGAAAATTATTCAGGGGAAATTGAACTTCTTGGAGAACATGTGAATGTGGGAATAAAAACCTATAATATGTTCCAAAATATGTGATAATTTTTTTTTGAGATGAGTATACGATTGATATGGATAATGAAAATTCGATATTGCTTGTTACCATTGAATTATTTAATGATTATTTGATCTAGTGCATTATTCTCTCTTTGATGGAGTAAAATACATATTTGTATTTAAGGAATATGTCTATTAATATTTCTTCTATTTAAATATTATAGAATCCTTCATTGTTTCAAAAATGATTTTTAGTATTTTAGAAAATACCATATGTTAAGAGAATACAAGATGAATCTATTCACATGTTTTTAATGTGGGTATTGAGAAAAACTAAATTCAATTTGTATTAATGATAAGTTCATTTGGAAAAATCAAAGAACATATTTTTAATTTTATTGATATCAATTTTTTTGAAGGACATATGATAAAAATATTTATGGAATGGATTATATTGAACATTTGATGAGGTTTTAAAAAGTAATGTATTACTTCAATATTACAATATTTATTAATATTGGTTAACGTTTTCTAACCATATTGGTTAAAAAAATAGGTTGAGAAATCCATAAATAATTTTCACTCTTTTATATGTCTTATGATCCATTTAATGTTAATTTTCGTTCTTCATGAATAAGAAATTTATTTTTGGATATTCATTTATCAGAGTAATGAAAGAATTGAAATCCGATCGAAGCATAGTAAAAGGAATATATTATCATTAATAATTTAAAAATTATAAATTAATTATATTATTTTATATTCATAGACAATAATATAATTCCATAACATTAGGAAAAGGTTCCTGAACCCAAAAAATTCATCCTACAACATTTATACCCTATGAATGAGATGGTATTTGAAATAATCATATATTTATAGTTTAGATCCCATAATATTTCAATTGATCATTCAAGTTTTTAGGACCAATGACCTTAATAAATATCTATAATTATTTGATAATTTTTTCCCATTATTTTTTTCATTTCCCACCTATGATATCAAAAATCGATAAATAGTTATGTTTTATTATAGAAGATCTTTGTTCTCAATATCTTTATTTTTATGAAGATATTTTGATAACCCTTAATACAATGTGGATATTATAAGAATAGTCTTTCAATATATTAATCCCTTAATTTCCATGATCATTATTAATTGGGAGGGTGGAATTTATTTGAGGTGGGGAGAATTTAACACCCCTAGAATTTACAATATATCGAGAATAACATTAATTTCATCGACAATTTGAGATGTAGGAAACACATGTTTTAAACAATAAAATTCCTACTCTCTCGTTCCAAATATAATTTAAAAATAAATTTTTACAGTTTTATAAAATTTATTTTCAAAATAAGCATCATTTAATTAATTATAATACCCAAATTCCCATAGGGTAAATTTTGAGATTTTTTAGGGAAGTTTCATATTTTGATGACTATTGAGAAATACTGAATATAAATTGAAAAATAAAATTTCAGGTAAATAATTTATAAGATTAAATAATGTTTTTAATTTGATTCAATATAATATTAGTTAAATAATATATAAATTAATTCGATTTCAATCATTGTAATTAATTCCATATTGAATTGAGATATAAAATCTATTAAAAATTTTAACATTTTGATATTAAAAACATTTTTTTCTTCATGTCTGTGGGATTAATTATAAATTAAATATTCCAACATATAAGAATTGAATTTTTGGAAATTATTTCCATATTTGGAACCAAAATAACTTATAAGTTCTAATATGGGTATCATAATTTTTTACATAAATGGATAGTTGATATAGTAAAAATTATTTCACACAGTTAATGTAAAACTGGGTTTACCAGGGATTAAACTAAAATGAAATGGTTAAAATGACCTAAATTATTTTATTAAATTGATTTGATGAGATTATTTAGACCACAGTAATAAAATTATCTGATGTTTGATATTTAGAATACACTTTCCTTTTACTTTGAACTATACAATAAGTTAGTAAAACTGAAAGAAAAAATTATTCATTTCATACTTTTTATTACTATATATCATTGGTTAAGTAAAAAACAACATTTGTTTAGTTATAAGAAATATTTTTAAATATAAATTATATATTTTCATTATTTTCTATATAATTATTTAGTTACTAATTATCTTGATTAAATAGTATAAAAACTATTAAATGTGAAGTAATGTGAATTAATTATTAGTCACCATTGTTTTTTAGATTAATATTTCAGGTTACGTATGTGTATAAAATATATTTTACTTCCATATATTTAATAATATTTTTAAATTAAAGTTAAATAAATAATTTCATGATTGACATTAATGTTATTTTACAATAAATGATATTTTATTAAATTATTTAAAATTACAAACAATACTTTATTATTGTAAATTTATTTATAAGTGTAAATAAATATAAAATATATTCCATTATTGTTTAATTTCTCTCTTATAATGACTATATCAACCCCTAAATAGTAAAAAATTATTTTTTGATTAGTTAATGTTTAAACATTTAACTTGAGGCACATGAACATGTATTGAAATTAATTTTCAACAACCATATAATTTTTAATTGATAAATTGGATAAATAATTGGGATCATTGGGTCTAAATTGACTAATAATTACCACATTAGATTTTTATTAATGAATAAATAAACTAGGTTATAAAACCAATTACCACGGTGAAAACTCAAGATGGTAAAAACAATGATACAAAGAATCATACAAAAACAATATTTAAAAAATGTGTTGTATTTTTTTGGTGGAGGTGTTTATTAGCCATATAATCCTTAAAAACCATTAATTATCAATAATGTAGCTAATTTTGGTAATATTCACCTCCTAATCGTGAATAATTTCAGCTATTCGCAAAATTTCCATTCCTCCTCAACTATAATAGGTAACTCGGTCCGCTAACTTATCAATGCCTCCCGTGCCATTTGTCTCATTACCATCCAATAATCATAAGATCATTTTTGTGTGCATAAACACATTATAATAAGTATTTAGTGAATTTCTTTGGAGGATACCCGAAGAAGAGGTAATATACTTCAACACACATCTTTATTTTACTTCTTTCTCCACCAAATATATTTTTTAATAAGACATGATAATATAAAAGAATCAATGTATTCTATATAAAATTATATTTTTTATAACAATTTCATGATGTAAAACCACTACCAAAACCATCAAATGGGTAAGGAAATAATCTATCGTGTGTATGGAGGACTACCGCTTTACGAACCAATATTGTTTGTTTTTTCCATTTACACATATCAAGGTTAGGTATAGTGATGTATCTAAAGTATATATATATATATAAATATATGATATTTATAACATATTTATAACAATGGAGTAAAAATCTCAAATATATATATATACATATTCTATCCCTCTATTCTGTTATGACTTACAAAAACATCGCTCGTGGGTATGGTGGATTACTACCACGAAAAGCAATATTATCAATCTATAAAAAATGCATCACATGTATGGTGATAATGAAAACATTATTGATTATATGTGATTTAAATGACAAAATTATGGTATCCATTTAATATTTATCATTTAGAAAATATAACATATATATCTATCATTTTATTTCTTTCCTTTTGACTCGTGTAATGATGAAAATATCATTCGTGTAGATGTGGGCTACCGCCTTCACCTAGTGATGTGACTCTCATTTCATTACCAATCCAAATGGATGATATATATATGTATATAATATGGAATACATGATTTTATTATTAATATGGAATGATAAAATATAACTTCCCACCTTTCTATAATCATTATTTAAAAATGGATATATTAGTCATGGGTATGTAAGTCCTACCGTATCCATGACAATAAAGTAGTAAATTTTTCATAAATGTTATTCATTATTGTTTGTAGAATTTTAATTTATGTATAAATATAAAAATATATGTCATTATTATTATCCAATATTTGATAAAACTAAATAATGTTCACTTGAATAGGATTTTTCATAACGAAACCCACATGAAAAAATAAATCAATTAACAACTGATACAATTAAAATGATAACATATTATTAATGAACACGCAATAAAATATTATAAAAGAATCATATATTTTATTTTAAAAATTAATATGGTTCTTTTATATGTTAATAATACGTTTAAAATTAACATATATTATGTTAATACACATTCAACTAAAGGGAAGTGTGATTAAGTGTATTTTCACCTCAATTTTTACATCTATATGGAACATACCATGTTCAACACCTATATCTTTTATGTGTTGTATATATTTCATATGAATTTATATTATTATTCTTATAAAAAACTGTAATTTTTATGTATTTATTTGAGGATCTCTAATTCATGGGATTTATGGTTCCAAAGTTAAGAAATTTGTAATGGATTTCAGTTTCAATTTTAATATCTATGAGACACATGTTATCTTCACCACCTATTTCTTTTACGTGATGTAAATATAATAAAAATAAATGTATATTGAGATTATTATAATAAAAAATATTTTATTTTACATATCCATTTTAGGATCACACATTCATGGAGTTTAAATTTCTTAATTACCATATAGGTATAGGATATTGGTCTCAATTTTCATTTATTAAGACATATTTTATATTATGAGACAATATTAATAAATGAGGTGTATATACCGACACATATAAATTGAATATAAAGAATAATTATTTCATCTTTGTATTTTATGTTTCAATTTAGATTATTTTATACAAAGGGTATAACAAAATAATTAGTAATTAGAAAAAGTTATTGTGAAATCTCACATTATTTTTGATTTTCAAAATTCTATTAAAACAATCACTTTCTTGTAATAATTTTTTATAAGATATTAAATTCGTCATAAATATCCATATTCATGTGTCATGGATATGATTATTTTCTAAACCATGTATCATTTTTACATATAGTGTTTTCTTTTAATGGGATTTGATTAATTTGCAAACTATTGATAACTATATATCCTTTACTCAAAAAGAGTATTTTATAAGGAACATTGAGTATGATTTTAATCGATTATTTGATATTTGAGGGATTATTTAGACATGAATTAAAATTTTTAGGGACCAGTTAGTGTAATCTCCATGATGCATCAGTAGTATCATCAAGTGAATCAGATTTCTAAATCAGATGGGTTTCTACCAACATAATTAAAATGGAGTGATGATAGATCTTTATAATAACTATCTTGAGGGTAGTTATGGAAATTGAAAATTTCCAAGAATTTTCATCTAGTAATTATTGATATACCAAGTCAATATTCTATTAGTTATAATATCTATGTTCATGTTTCAAAATCATGTGTTTGTATATGTGGATATTTTTATCTTATTTTATTCCTACCATATTATGGTTTAGTTTTTATTTAAACAGAACGTGCATTCATTAACACATCTATTGGTGTTGATTATTCATTATTAATTCATGATATATCCCACTATAGATAACCCTTACTGATCATTTGACCTCCCACATAATTTTTTTATTATCCCCATGTTATATGGATGAATCCATTGAATGATTTTTCATGGATGATGAACATTTTATTTTATTATGTATTATGTAATATTAAATATTCCTTATAAAAAATTGGAGTCATAAATGTATCTGGTTTTACAAATCTGCTAAACATTTTTGTCCTTCGGGATTTGATTCATTATATCTATGCCACTATATTAATGTTCGGAATCATATTTGGATTGTTGGGTTTGGTGTGCCTACAAGGGTATACTATGCAATGATCATTACATGATGAGATACAATTACGCATGCCCTATATTTCCCTTATTAAATAATAAAAAAACCTCTATTACCCTTACTAAACTCCCATTACAATTACATAATGATATTTTTAGCTTTATAGGGAATGTTTTAACCTTATGAAGCACATGAATAGGTTTCTCCACCCTTACATAGTGATAATTTCACTTATTTTACCCTTATAAATGGGTACTATACATATGTAGTGGCATAGTTCTCTTATTAATTTCATGGTAAAGGGCGTCCTCCGATATGTATCCTTTTGATAAATGATTTTCACTTTACAAAACCTAATTAGAATTACATATACCCTTATGAAAGTTCATAAAACACTTTTATATCCATATTTAACACCATAAAAAAATAATTATGGGCATATATTATTGATGATAAAAGGATTCTAATATAAAAATAGTAAAAAATTACATACAACAGTATGTTATCAATATGATTTAAAATTGATGATATGACACCCAATTCATTATATGTGATATAATATAACCACACCTCTTAGAGTAATATGACATACAAATGTGACACACATGAAAATCATAACATCCATAACTCCATCCCAGTTTTATTTAACCACTGTAAATAAATTTATTGAAATAATCATTCATAATAAATTATTAACATAAACCTAGCATAGTAAAAAAGATTATATCATTAGAAAATATCCTCAGTGATCCATACAAAGAAGTAATTTATTTTAATATAAATGAAAAATAATTTTATATAATCAATATAAGATTTATATGAAAGTTATTAAAAAATATTCAAAAATTTCGATATAATTATTTAATAATATAATTATTTATATAATAAGTGGGATATAATTCACTATGGAATACCATAAATACTTGAGGGTGAATCATTATAATGAAAACGATTATAACTATTATTAAATGTGTTCAAATTGAAAACATTAAAAATTGAAAGGTACTAACATAATTTGGTATTGGGTTTCACACATGAAAAATATAATCACTTATTCCATAACCTTATTCAAATAAATTACCTTTTATAACTTTTAATTAAATTCGTTCTTCATGAATATGATAGTTATTTATTAGATATTTTTATCATCAAATGTTTAAAAATTTGATTTCTTTTTAACATTCATATTGGAGATTGCAGTAATCATTATTTGACATGATGTTCACATTTACCAAATTACTCAAGGTAGTGTAACTCTTCTGATTAATTGATATATATTCACCTTTGTGCTTTATCGAGTTAATGGGAATATTTCTGAATTTTTTCCAAGATGAGCAAGTTTTGGGTAATTTTATACTAACTAAAATATTATTTATATTTAAAATTCTCTAATTAATAAACATATATAACCATTTTAGAAAAATATATTTATCATTAAAGTCATAAATTACATGAATTAATTTAACCGTACTCATTTATATAGTAAATGGATATGATAATATATCATCATTCATATAGGTTGTAACATCCTACCCCACACCCATTAGATTTGGAAGAGGTAATGGTTTAGTTCAAGGGTATATGGGACCTCCCCAGTACACTAATGTTTAATAATAAATGGAAATAGATTCATAAATAGTATAGGGATGACTATAACAAAAATAGAACCATAAATAAATAACCACTATATCATACAAGATTAAATGTAATACAACAAAAAGTTTAACTAGTAGACAGAAAAAACAATACAATCATGATAAATATTAGATAAATATCCAAAAACAAGAACCAAATAACAAAAAGAATACTAATAATTCATGAAGAAACTCCCATAGAGGCTCAATCTCCAAAAACCATTCCCTTGTATCGTGATACATCCATAATTATATATGATACCATGATATTACTTGTGTATCAATATACAATATCTACAAATGCTCCAATGTGACCAAGTAGTGGTGACTATAAAACTCAGCTGTATTTCCAAAATTTCGTCCCTACTAATTCATCAAGGTTTGATAATATTATCATTTTAATATAAAAACGTTTAAACTAATTAAATTCTATTTATATCAAAATGAAAAAAATTTAAAATAAAATTAGCTTTCCATGTAATGAAACCAAAAAAACATTAAACCCATTTTAAAAATCCATATGGAATACCCCATTATATTCTAAAAAATCATACATGCATGTTAAGGTTTAAATTCCATACCCATGAATGATATATCATCAATATTAGAAATGATATCTGTAAGGGTTGGAGTCCTTAGAACCAACTATTTTGTACTTTGATTACATGAATGATTCACTTATTATATGTTGTTCATTGTTCTGCATGACTATATTATAATAATGTCCTGGAATATTGGAAGCATTAATAAGGTCATGAAAGATCCCCACTATGATAGGTAACTTTAAATGCTATAACAATATTCTTAAATAAAGTTCTACAGTTGGATGACATGCTATGATAGGATACATAGTATACAGACAGTCATGTGCGAGTACTCATAAGAAGACAAGACTCTCTCTCATTGTGTTCACACTTGGTAATGTCGAAGATGGGAGATTATGGGAACAAAACTACCAGTAGTAATTCTGCATGTCTTAGTGTCATCGGATATTGCTATCTGCAAGCGTGTGTAATGGTCCTTAGACTGGAAGATTATCATTAACTCATGTCATGACACACACACATAGATTTACTGAGGAAAACTGCGACGTAGACAGTTGGCGGGAATTAGGGTACGTTGGGTGTGTCACGAATGACAAGTTGTTAATGGATAAGTCGAGGAAGGATTTGTCCCTTCCATTTATGGAAGTTGATATCTCGTCCTTTAGATTGAAATAGAACTGTCGTATGAAATTCCATGACCATGGTATAAACGACGAGTTTATTTCAGGTTGTCAAAAAATGAAGGATCAAGAATATAGGCTTATGACACTGCCATGAATCATGCTTGATGAGATATTGAGACAAAGGGATTAAATTACACAATATGTGTTCGTATGAGGTGATGCATCAATTCGGTGTCAAATGTTTAATCTTGGGTGCCTTGACCCGTTGCAAGACAGTAATCTTGGTCTTTAGGCAAGCCCGCCTAATGCCAACAAGAAAGGGGCCTAGAGGGTCACACACTAAGTGAATTCAAGTATCTCAAGTAGAATAAGGATTATTCCAATATGTGGTTTAATAATTATTCAAGGATGCCTAAATCGTTTTAATGCTGAAGGAATAATAAAATAAAACAAGTACACACCCTGTATCATTGATTACACGCCGTGTAGTTTTATTTTGAAAACAAGTACACACCGTGTATTATTAAATATACATGCCATGTAGTTTTCATTTTGGAAAGGAAATGAAAAACAAGTACACTTTGTGTATTAATGATTACTTGTCGTATAGTTTTATAAAAAACAAGTACATACCGTGTATTAATTATTACACGCTGTGTAGTTTTTCCAGTCGGGATTTTGAGGATATAATATTGTTTTATTAAATGATATTTATTATAATCAGTGTGGGCGCATGACAAGAAATTAATCATTCAACATGGGGGTTTTCAATAAGATTTAATGAAATAAATAAAATGCGTAACACATTTATTTATTTTCATTACTCTATAACACCACACACCCGATTATAAATATCCTCACAACCCCAACACTTTTCTCCAATCATTGTGCACAACAATTCTGGAGTATTCTTTCATGGCTGAAAGAACCTCTTCCTCCAATCACGCTCTCAAGACCGAGAGAGATCCTCTTCTATCAGATCAATATGATCTAAGGAGGACAACGCACGTGAAGGTTTCTCCATGCTAGCACCTGGAGTATCCTTTGGCGACGTCCAAAGATTTATGGTGCACGTGTGGATCACCGCTAGAGGAAGTCTACAATTGGCTTCTACGACGCAATGACGTATCATATCGGAACATGATCAAGAACATCAACGAAGAAAGAACACCCAAAAAGGTACTTCTTGTCCATTAATTAAATTAATTATAATCAACCTGTAATGATCCTTGATTGTGGTTCCGAGACAAGCCTTCTTCTTTGTCTTTTTCTGTGATTCGATCCGTGAAGACTGGCGTTTATCGTCGTATTGATCCCGGATTGATCATTTCAAATGACAAATAGCCAAGTGGGGACATCCACCCACGTTCTTCCACTACGCCCGGAACCATCAAATGGTATCAAAGGGAGGTTACAACATTGATTATAGTTATTTAATTTTCATTTATAATTTATGCATTTATATTTGATTCAATTAAAAATATATCATTCTATAATATAGAATAAACAAGACATATTCATCCTCATTCATTTCTCAATTAATATCATAGAAAAAACGTTTTAATTTTAATTTTTGATTAAAATAAAAAAGAGGAAATCATCTGTAGGATCCGCTCTTTCTGTCTATACAACACGGGATTACACGGCGTGTAATTAAAACTACACGCCGTGTACTTAGTTTCAATGGACCAGAAATGGTCCGCCAAACCACGTCGTGTGAATTGATTATTCCTAATTATTAATAACAGTGTGTTGACCAGAATTGAACGGAGCCTGGATATCCGGAATACACGGTGTGTATGTTGGAGAAACACGTCGTGTAGTCCGTTCCGACCCGGGTGAAACCTTGTACAAGGATAAGCCGTGTACAACGTACACGGGGTTGTCAGGCTTGTAACCGCATAACAAGGAAGTATACATCGTGTATGATTAATCTACACATCTTGTACTCCACAATTTCCAAAGTACAGAAAACATGCCAAATACCCCGACATGTACTTTGGATAAAAGGTGAAAACAAATACATGTCGTGTAAATATAAACTACATGCTGTGTAATTTCCCGAAATTTCACCAGGTTTCCTCCAAAAGTACAATGACCTGTACAAGAAATATGGATGAGAAGATTCTCTAGGCAATTTAAAAAAAATTAAGATAAAGAATTGATTAATTATAAGATCATAATTAATTGAATTTGAGCATTACTTATCTTAAATGAAAGAACGATTAAATGAATTTGAATTCTAAATATGCGTAAATGTCATTTCATACTATGGATGATCATGAGATAGACCAATGACCATTTGGTTTTGTGTATGTCTTCATTTAAATTTGTTTAAATTTATATTTGTTTTCCTATGAGCCTTCTCCCAATAAAATATAGGGCCTACATGCCCATGGTTTCTTTTATGTAATCCCATGTAAAAGAGGATCTCCCATGCTGGAGGAGACGGTTCCAAATCCAAAGAAGAGGCGAAACCAACACAGGAAGATTCAAAGGTAGACAGGTAGGAGCTGCAAAACACGAACCATTAGGTTCAAGGTGTTTTCTCAAGGTCACAGTTAGCTTATCAAAACCACTAGATAAGCTAACCCATAGAATCTCATGATCATGCCATCTTATTTTTTTATGTCAGATTGCATGGTTTATTTATTATGTATGTGTTTTCATGATCACATAATTAATGAAGTAAACAAGCATGCCAAGATGGAAAATAATAAAAACCAGACTTTGCATAAACATTATCAGAACAAGGTTAATCACTTAAGAAAGAATAAATTAATATTAACAAGCATATGATGATGAAAAATTATGCATTAAAGATTAAAATCCCTCAGTACCATATAAATTCAGACCAAGCCTTCCTTTATGTGATTAAGGTCTAGACTCAATAAAACTATTTGGTTGACCAACCCTTGTTGGGAAACTAACTTTTATAATGGAAGCCCTTATGAAAGGTTTCAGGTTGACTTAACCATATTACATCAAGAGGAGTAGCCCTTGCTAGAAATGATGTAATATTGGAGGCAAGATTTGTGGAAATCCAAGTGAGGATTTCAGGATTGGGGAGTCCAATCAACAGATCATGGAATTGTAAGCTCACAGTTTGCAAAGACATGCCTACCTAAATACCTTCAAATAGCTTAACCAGCCCTTGTTGGGGTTATGCGAAGGGGAATATGGATTCTTTCCACTAGAATGTCAATGAAACTGGACATTCCGAGTTCAATGGTGAGGGCCATTGGGACTTGATAAAATAGTGGGATAATTAATAAATTCATTTATTATTTTTCATAAAATGTAATCAAGAATGTAGTGACAAATATGCTCTTTTAATTTGTAGAATTCAAATTACAAACTCGTTAACCACATTTTCTCTGCAATCAATTCTGGATAAAGTCAATATTCTCACCGACAATAACTTTTAGGAATAATTTAGGCACCTTCAGGTTATCCTATGCCATGAATGAATGTTTTATGTGCTGGAGTCCTCACTTCCCGATTCTCCTGCCCCAAGGACAAGTGATAAAGATTTCCTGGTCTATGATCAACATTTGAACGACGCTCTTGACGTTCAATGTTTGATGCTATCATCGATGTCTAGTGAGCTCATGAATTATCATGAAGACATGGATGCCTATATCATGCTCGAGCACCTCTGTGGTCTATACCAAGAGAGAGAAAGACAGGAAAGGTTTGAGATCTCCAAGGAACTATTTTAGAGCAAGCTTTGAGAGGGTGCCCCAGTTGGGCCTCATGTAGTCATGCTCATTGGCTAATTGAGCGCTTGGAGGTACTAGGGTTTAAACTCCCTAAATAACTGGGCACCAGTCTCATTCTTGCATCACTCTCCAGATAATCTCGAACATTTATGTTAATTTCAACATGAACAACATTGAGAAGTCTCTATATTATCTTTGTATCCTTATTCGCCATGTAGATAATGACATGAAGCGTGAAAACCCTTCTGTCCTTATGGTGAATAAACAGAAAGGGAGGGAGAATATATTTAAGCCCAAATCTTCTTCAAGGCCTTCCAAGAAAAATAATATCAAAGTGGAGGCAAGAGAACAGGAGGCTGTTTGTTTTGCATGTGGAAAGAAGGGCCAATGGAAGTAAAACTGCACCCATCTTAGGAAGCAAGGAGAAGCTTCAGGTTTGTTTTTCATCAAATGGAATCTATCTGTTTCTACAAATTGAGTATTAAATACTGCTTTTGGTTATCACATCTGTATAAAAATACATGAAACAATTAGATTCAAGAAGATTGATTGATGGGAGGTAGATCTACGTGCATCCCGTGGAGCCAGACTCGATGTTGTAGCTGTCAGAGACTACCATGTCACATTGCCTATAGAGATGGTCTTGGTTTTAAAAGGATGTTATTTTTTACCCTCTGTTACCAAAAACATTATTTCAGTAACCATATTAGATACTAATGGATTCATCTTCATGTTTAGAAGTGGATGTTGCTACTTTTATAAAGATAGCATTTGTTTTGGTAGGGCACATTTATATAACGGCCTTTATCTATTAGACTACACAAACCAAGTGATGGAAATCGATGACAAAGTTAACTCACATGACTCATACCACACCGAAATTTGGAATCACCGAATTGGTCATGTCAATGAGAAACAATTGACAAAATTACATAAAGATGGGTATTTCGGTTCTTTCGAACTAAAACCACTTGGTGTATGTCATGCGTGTCTACAAGGAAAAATAACCAAATCCCCATTTAGTGGGAAAGATAAAAGAGCTAAAGAAATTCTAGATTTAGTTCACAAAGTTGTGTGTGGGCCATTTCTAGTAGAGTTAAGGGGTCGGTTCTCATACTTCATTACTTTTACTGATGATTTTAGTAGATATGGATATATCTACTTAATGAGTTATAAGTCAGATTATTTTGATCGGTTTATTTAATATAAGAATGTTGTTGAGAACCATCTTGGTAAGAATATTATGAAAATCTGCTCAGACAGAGGAGGAGAATATCTTAATCGGGACTTCATTGATTTCTTACAGGAGTTTGGTATTCTATCTCAACTCACTCTTCCTTACACGCCACAGTCGAATGGTGTAAGAGAAAGGAAGAACCACACCCTATTTGACATGGTGAGATCAATGATGAGTCATGCGAGTCTTCCATTATCCATTGGCGGATATGCATTGCAAATAGCAGCACACATACTAAACCAAGTACCAAATAAATCGATAAATGGTATTCCATATGAGTTATGGATTAGACGCAATGCCATGTTATCGAATTTACATGTGTGGGACAGTGAAGCATTTGTTAAGGCCTCGTTAAGTAACAAACATGCACCCCGAGGCACAAAGTGTATCTTTATAGGATATCTCAAGGAATAAAGGGGATATTATCTATACAACCCCTCAGACAACAAGGTTACAGTGGCCAGACGCACTATATTCCTAGAGAGGGAGTACATCTCCAAAAGAGATAGTGGGAGTGAGATAGACATCGATGATGTCGTGGCTGTAGATACACAGAAGTTGGTACAAGAACAGAATCCACAATGCCCCGTGGAAGAAAAATCTATTCCAGAGACATAAGAACTACATAGGAGCACGAGAGAGGTGAGAGAACAAGAACGATATGGTTTTCTTGTCACTGAGTATTGTGACTCATTATTGGTTGAAAATGATTATCCTCTTACCTACAAGGAAGTAGTTGAAGTCACAGATGATTCCAAGTGGCAAGAAGCCGTGAATTATGAAATGGATTCCATGTACCAAAACCAAGTCTAGATTTTGGTGGATCCACCATTTGATTAAAGCCTATTGGTAATAAATGGGTATTCCTAAAGAAACTGGACATGGAGGGGTAAGTCAGCACCTACATGGCACTATTGGTTGCAAAAGGTTTTAGACAGCATCAAGGAATTGACTATGATGAATCCTTTTCACCGGTTGTGATGCTGAAATCAATCAAAAACCTTTTGGCCACTACCGCTTACCATGACTATGAAATTTGGAAAGTGGATGTCAAAACAGCTTTCCTTAATGGGATCCTCTAAGAATATTTCTACATGACACAACCTGAAGGGTTTGTGACTCCAAAGGATGCTAACAAGGTGTGCAAGTTGAAGAAATCCATTTATGGATTAAAGCAAGCATCATGTTCATGGAACATTCATTTTGATGAATCCGTAATAGAATTTGGCTTTGTTATGAATGAACGTGAGCCTTTTGTCTACAAAAGGTTTAGTGGAAGTGCAATCATTTTCCTAATTGTATATGTTGATGAAATATTACTAATTGGAAACGAAGTACCGGTCTTACAGTGAGTTAAGGAATGGTTGCATAAATGCATCTCCATGAAAGACTTTGGAGAGGAACCATATATTCTAGGGATACATATCCATCATGATAGATCAAAGAGAATGCTGGGCTTGAGTCAAAGTAGATACATTGACATGATACTGAAGAGATTCAGTATGAAATAGTCCAAGAGGGGATTTTTTCCAGTGTCACATGGCATTCATATTTCGAAGAAAATGTGTCCTCAGACACATGAGTAAAGAATGAAAATTTCAAGGATCCCTTACGCATACGTGATTGGGTCAATCATGTTTTCTATACTATGTACGAGGCTAGATGTTTCTTATGCATTAAGTGCAGTAGGTAGATATCAAGATGATCCAGGAGACCTCCATTGGATGGAAGTCAAGATTATCCTTAAGTATCTCAGGCATACTAACGATATGTTCCAGGTTTAAGGAGGAGATAAGGAACTAGTCATCAGAGAACATATAGATTCTATTTTCCAGACTGATCAAGATGACATGAAGTTGTAGGCTGGATACTTCTTCCGTTTGAATGGAGGTGCAGTGAGCTGGA
The DNA here is from genome assembly GCA_963277665.1 of Viscum album. NCBI lineage: Eukaryota > Viridiplantae > Streptophyta > Magnoliopsida > Santalales > Viscaceae > Viscum > Viscum album. The sequence continues at coordinate 1,178,452,073 of OY728134.1, read as the reverse complement.
AGAGCTTAAAATAATGTGTGGTGGAAAATTCTACAGTGGTTTCTGAGTATATCGAAGCTTTTGAGGAAACTAAAGAAGCAGTATGGATGCGAAGCTTCGTCCAAGAGTTGGATGTAGTACCGAGCAGTAAAGATCCTATCACACTCTATTGTGATAATACTACAATGGTGGCACTTGCAAAAGAGCCAAGGTCCCATCAGCAGATAAATCACATACTTCGGAAGTATCATCTCTTGAGGGATTTTTCTCAGAGAGGTGAAGTTTTAGTGGGAATTATTTCCATGGAAGACAACATGGTGGACCCCTTGAATAAAGCCTTCACTCAGCAGAAACATGATCATCATGTGAGGTCTAGCAGACTAAAAGTCGTAGGTAGTTGGCTCTATTCTAAGTGGGAGTTTGTAAGGTTCGGTGTCCTGAGAACCAACTATTTTTTACTTTGATAACATGAATGATTTACTTATTATATATTGTTCATTATTATGCATGACTATAATATATTAATGTCATGAAATATTTTTTGCATTAATATGGTCATGGAAGATCCCCGCTATAATGTGGACCTTTAAATGCTATAACATTATTTTTAAATAATGATCTGCAGTTGGATGACATACTATGATAGGACACATAGTATACAGATCGTCATGCGCGAGTACGCATAAGAAGATGAGACTCTCTCTCATGGAGTTCGCACTTGGTAATCTCCAAGATGGGAGATTATGAGAACAGACCCGCCCGTAGTAATCTTGCATGTCTTGGTGTCATCGGATATTGGTATCTGCGAGTGTGTGTAATGTTCCTTAGACTTTAATATTTTCATCAACTCTTGTCATGACTCACGCACTTAGATTTACTGACAAAAACCGTCACGTAGAAAGTTAGCGAGAAGTAGGGTAAATTGGGTGTGTCACGAATAAGATGTTGTTAAAGGATAATTCAGGGATGGATTTTTCCCTTCCATTTATGGAAGTTGATATCTCAGCCCTTTGATTGAAATAGAACTGTCTCAAGAAATTCCATGGCCAGGGTGTAAACTATGAGTTTATTTCTGGTAGTCAAAGAACGATGGATCAAGCATATAGGTTTATGAAACTGCCTTGTAACCTGTTTGATGAGATATTGAGACAAAGGGATTAAATTACACAGTAAGAATTCGTATGAGCTAATACGTCATTATAGCATCAACTTCTTTCTCTTCAGTGCCTTGGCCCGTTGCTAGACAGAAATCTTGAAATTTAGGCAAGCCCGCCTAATGCCCCCAAGAAAGGGGCCTAGAGGGCCAGACACAAAGTGCATTCAATTATCTCTAGTAGAATAAATATTATTCTCGTACGCGGTTTAATAATTATTCAGGGAAGCCTAAATTGTTTTAATGTTGAAGGAAGAATAAAATAAAACAAGTACATGTCGTGTATCAATGATTAAACGCCGTGTAGTTTTATTTTGAAAATAAGTACATGCCATGTATAATTAAATATACACGTCGTGTAGTTTTCATTATGGAATGTAAATGAAAAACAAGTACACTCCGTGTACTAATGATTAAATGATGTGAAGTTTTATGAAAAACATGTACATGCCGTGTATTAATTATTACATGCCGTGTAGTTTTTCTAGTCGGGATTTTGAGGATATAATATTGTTTTATTAAATGATATTTATTATAATTAGTGTGGGTGCATGTCAACGAATTAATTATTAGACATGGGGGTTTTCAATAAGAGTTAATGAAATAAATACAATTCGTAATGTGTTTATTTATTGTCATAACTCTATAACCCCACACACCCGATTATAAATATTCTCACCACCCTAACACTTTTCCCCAATCGTTGTGCAAAACAATTTTGGATAATTCCTTCAATGCTGAAAGAACTTATTCCTCCAAGAACGCTCTCAAGACCGATAGAGATCCTCTTCCATCGTATCAAGATGATCTAAGGTGGAAAATGCAAGTAGAGGTTTCTCTACGCTAGCACCCAGATACTCCTTTGGCGACGTCCAGAGATACAGGGTGCACGTGTGGATCACTGCTTTAGGAAGTCTACCATTGGCTTCTGCAACGTAACGACGTATCACATCGGAATGTGATCAAGAACATAAATGAAGAAAGAACACCCAAAAAGGTACTTCTTGTCTATTAGATTAATTAATTATAATTATCCTGTAATGATCCTTGTTTGTTGTTCCAGGACAAATCTTCTTCTTTTTCTATTTCTATGATTCGATCCATGGAGACTGACATTTATCGTCGTATTGATCCCGGATTGATTATTGCTAATGAAAAAAAGCCAACTGGGCACATCCACCCATGCGCTTCCACTGTCCCCGAACCTTCAATATCATGGCGTCCATTTTCCATGTTTTCCAATGGAATTTGCCCCTTCCACGGGGTCACATCAATTAAAATGATAACGTTTTAGTTGTTTACAACAAATAACATGTGAAACCAACTATTACATTCCATTTCAATGGAAACTTTTTATTGAAATGTTTTCAAAAAAATCATTTCCATGTATCAAAACAAAACTATATTATAAAATCATCATTATAAAATCATGAAACAAAGAACATTCTACCACAACCAGTTACCACCATTTCGAAAATCATCACTAAATAAGGATTCTGTAAGTAGTTTAATACAATATCACAGTTCATGTAAATTAATTCAATCAATATGATATCATTCAATCATGTTTTAATATTATTATTTTATATTCAATCCACCTACTACACAAATTAGGAAGAAATGAAGAATGATAGAAATTCATTGAAAACCGAGATTAACCTCCTTAAGACAACCTTAGATCGTGTTCCCCTTAATCAAAACAATTTTATCCAAATATGATTTAAATCACACAAAATAAATATATCCCCAATATAATTTCTCCATGAATCTAATAAGGGAAGAAGATGACGGCTATGGAAAATCACCAATAACGGGCTCATATGAAGAAATATGGGCTTCCGAAAAACTAATATTAAGCAGCATATCACTCAAAGAACAAGAGTAATGGATTATATATCCTTTGGGAGTACAAGAAATACTATTAATATTAGATGAAGGAAAAATAATCCATTAAGTGGGTAAACCAAGTGAGAACCACATTTTTTATCAGGATTTTAACAGTTCATGTTCAGAGTAAATGGTTATGTAATCTATCATCTAACCAAACATTTTACAATGCCTATAAACAAATATTGCATGTTTTTAATTCATTGATAGAGAAACTATGTTTCATATGTGCTAAACCAGTCCATACAACATTAGAATTTTTCTCTTGGGTAGCCTGATGGTATTTCTAAACCATGAACCTAACCATACACCTACCTATTTCACATTGTTTGAGTTTCACAGTTTACTAGGATGCATTTAACGGTTTCAAGTAACCATTATCAAACCATTCTCCTCAACAAATACCAAAAATAATTTCAAAAATTCTCCAATCCTGCCAAAACATAACCCAAAAACATTATATTCTTAAAATACATAAATAAAGGGTTAATTACCTGAAATTGGTGGTGCTACATTCTCCCCACCATCTGTTTTATTATCCCTATAAATTTGAAAGCCACCAATTTCCTGAATGAGTTTAGGACATTTTGTGACCATTGCTTTCTCATGTTCTCATATTTCTTTTAATTTCGACCTTGTTTCCATAAATCCCACACTAGACCAATGAATTTTCCACAAAATAATTTATATTTCATATCCAAAATTGATGTTGGCACGTGAACTAACAGTTAATCATGGGAAAATTGATCCCATAAAATAATGTTGTTATGATCATGTTGATATTTCATCAATTATATTTTATGAAACAATTTAGGACCTTAACTAAACCTTTGTAGTAAATCCCATCAATAATGCATCACAACAACCCAATAAAGTACCTCAGAAGACACTATGTATTGAGGATATAACTATACGTTCCTCTTAAAGAAAGGATGCACATGCCTTGAAGAGATTCTTAAGAGAGCATGATTGTGCACCTCAAATGTCAAATGTTGTCAATGATGATATGCATATGATTTAGGATGAATCAGATTCATCTCAATACCTTTCATGATCAACTGAATCTACTTTGTTGTATCTTAAAATGGAATTTCTCCAACCTATGATGTATCAACTGTTTCTACTCAACAATGCGGAAAATCCTTAGCACACCAAAAAAATGATTTCAAAGGATCCATTTTTATCAAGGCTAGATAAATGTTGTTTTATGAGAACTGCACAAATTTTATTTGATCCTCCGATGATCCACCAAAATCCATTATACAAGCTCATAATAGGTCTCCTAGAATTTTTATTATTCTTTTGGATTTTCCATCCATCTAAGGATGATATATCTTGAATATAGTAAACTATGTCCCAAATGATTCCATTAAGGATTTCCAAAAAGTGATTAATAATCCATTGATCTTGATCTGATACTTTTTATATTGGTATGATAAGACTCAATACCACTTCTTGGATGTAGATATTAGATAATTCCTCCACCCTATGAGATTCATGAATATAGATGAAATGAAAAAACTGTTAATATTGGTCCACTATCACCCAAGTGGGATCATGGTTCTAAACAAACATGGGATACCTATCACAAAATCCATGGATATATACTCTCATTTTCATATAGGAATTTGTAGAGACTTTAGAATACATATTGGCCACTAGTAATCTACAATAACCTATGGACATGTGAGGCATCTCAAAAAAAAACTCGTCTACGTTAATTGTTATACCAATCCACCAAAATTGTTCTTTCAATTCCTTATACATATATTTTTCAAATGTTAATATGCTATCTCTAGTAGTGGTAAGCCTGGAGAAGTCATAATTGAAAATCCAAAGGTACAACCATCTGATATTGAAACCAAAAAATTGAACTCCCATCCAACATCCTTCCCTCAATCATGTCCCCACTACTATTTTTTGACCTCATTGAAACACATTAATATTAGGATGTCAATTTATCATTATGATTTTAATCTAAAATAGGAATATAAGAAACTAGGATGAAAAGAACCACACTACCTCAGTCCTCAAAATCCATGTTCATGTCATTAATCAATGACATCAACTCACACTGATATGTAACATCTTTCACTATCTGACTATTTGACATACTACATAAATAAACTTAAACAAAATTACGTTTTACCATTGTATACATCCATTAAATGATAAAAAATATGAGATAATCCATCCATATTATTTGTCTGATTTGAAATAAATTTTTTTTAAAAAGTATTTGAAACTCTTATGATCCATAAAAAATATAAATTTCTCGTATAAGAGGTAATGATTCCAGTTTTTCAAAGAATAGACTACAAAAAATTAATAATAATGTGTTTGGTAGTTATTCTGACGAGACCATAGTTTTCCTCATCTATAAGAAACAACATGATATCCTTTCATGAGAACACATACTAACCGTGGTTTTAAAGCGTGACAATACATCACATTAACATATAGTGATTATGGTAATATCTAAGTTAGTGATGGTGTAAGGTGAATATTTAACTCATGATAGTAGTTGTGAAATTACAAATTCAATTAGAAATAATCATTTTCCCTTCATATATTTCATTGGTGAATCTATTAATTTCATTTTAAAAACTAAACATTGGTAATAACCATCCTAATCAAGGAACCTATGTATATCAAAGGAATTATTTGGAATTATCCATGAGATCATAGCCTATATATTTTATGCATCTAAAAAAACAGTTTCAATGAATACATGTCCATGTAAATGTAACTCTTTTATCCTAAAATCACACAATGAATGTTTTCCATAAAACTGATTATCACGTAAGATAACCAACACAATCAAAAATTGTTTCTCATGGTAATCCCTTTTACTTGAATTAAAAAATATGTCATCCAAGAACACCAACACAAATAATTCCAAAATATTTGAATTATTCTATTCTGAAATTCCATAAAGGAAACTATTAACTTTGAATGACCAAAATTCATGACCACATGCTCATATTGGTTATATATACTCCTGAATGTTTACTTTGGATAAACTTCTTACTGAACCCAAATTTGGGGATATCCTAAGAGATGATAAATTATAGAGATATATTGGGCTCTTGTAGATTGATTAAACATATCATAAATGTGTAGAAGTTGATATTTATGCAAAATTATAACATATTTATGATTATAAAAATCCACATAAATCCACAATGTTACCTTAACATTTTTTCACAAAAATGATCGGTGATACCCATGGAGATGTACAAGTTAAAATGATCCCCTTGCCATCCAAATTTTCCAACCAAACATTCAATTATCTTAATTATTTCTTTTATTCAATAATATGGATGTGAATAGAATTATTACATGGTATGATATACATTTAATACTCAACATATCTTATGGGAAGAAACCCAAATAAATTCTCATGAAAAACAACCAGAAACTGATCAAAAAATTTATGGAAAAATTATTCTCAATATCACCCACTAAGGAAAAATTCTACACATACAACTAGTATGATTTAGTTCCAACGGCTGGTTCCAAAAAGATTGATTCACCTTCTTTAACATTCAAGTCTCATCTAAATATATTATTGACTCTGTAATTATTTGTAAAATTAACCTTTCAGCTGTAACAATAAATGTGAGATTTAATCATTTTTAGCTGATCAATAGCCATCATTATGTTATAAAAAATCATCTGAGACATAGAAAAATCCCTTATCAATTCATAACAATCAAAAGTTATAGAATATTATTTTCCCATAATGGTTTAACACTAACATTGGAAAATAAGAGTTTGATATTCCTAAACCAAGGGAAAAATCATATCCTGAAAACCTATAATATCAACACCATAAGATACAATAAAGGAGTGGGATAAAACCATATCAAAGTAAACATACATAAGGGTATAATTTAAAAGATTTTTACCTATCACTATTATGGACTATATTAATCATTCAAAATGACATTCTTAGCTCTTTTAAATTTTATACTAACTATAATTTATTCATTATTACACTATTGATATTGTACTGGTGGAGGAGTCATTATATTCCAATAATAACCATGTCTATCTCAATTATAATGGGGATATTTATTTTTCTACTCTTCATATTTTCAAATAATATTATGTCTATTAAAAATTATTGGACCCCCTAGAACAATACCTTAGAGAAAATTGAGAATAGTTTTTTGATGCTCCATCTGGTTGAAATTTTGGCATTCCCTTGGTGGTGTTAGATAATTTCAATTAACTTGATCAAAAGATCCACTATTAAAACAATCTGGATTTCTATTTAGTTAAGTAGTAAGATTCACCAATCCAACCATCTTATTAATAGTTATACCACTATCTCTAAAATAATTGTACCTCTACTTCTTATTTTCAGCACTAGTGATCCCAAAATATCTCATAGTTATCAACAAGCTACCTCAATCAATAGTTCCTGATATGTCTCTTCCTACCATGAATTCACTATTGACAATATCTGTATAATCTACTTTAAAAAGCATGTAATTCATTGAGATAATTTTTTTCTACAACCTCAATTCAAAAATATATCCCTTCAAGGATGCCATTGTAGAAACCACTGATTTCCACCATTTCACAATCTATCACTAAAGAGGGTTTCAATCAAGAATTTCACATTAATTACACAATTCAATTCATTTAATTATATTAATTTGAAATTAATCCTTCATGTTGTTTTTAACATCACTCGGTGAGGAAAACAGTGTTCACACTATGCATTATCCACTACCTCTAAACCCCACTCGCATATTTGACTCACAAAGTTAGACTAAAAAATTCACTAACCATGCTGCAAATTTTTTTCAAAAATCACATGGTTTATCCTCTTTCACCCCATGGTTTTTTCAAATCGTCGATCTTGTTGTTTTCCTACCGAATTACCATTATTATTATTGCATGGTGTCCTGGGAGGCGCTGCATAGTTTCTAATAATTATTCTCAAATCATACACCTCCATAAAATCCCAAAAAACTTTTCAAAACTCGTACAACCCTTCCCAAAAATTACCAAATAAAATTATATCTTTATAATATATAAATAAAGGGTTAATTTAATTAAACTAGTGGTTATATATAAGTTTATTGAATGATCTAAAATAAAAATGTTATATTATTGAATGAGTTTGAGTATATAGTAATACAATAGTAATATAATTTACAAGGAAGCATAATTTATTTAATATAACATCCTTAAATTGTGGAATGTTATAAATAAAGAGTGTATATGATAAGGTAAAAGAAGTTTATGTGAAGAAATAGGTAATTACATTGCTAAATTCTCTTCATCTTGATATGAGTTACTTTGGAATAAATGATTGAGGCTCCCTTCCTATAACTAAATTTGGTTAAATGTCGAAGAAGGAATTATGAGTGTAAATTGGGTTATTATTCAAGATAGTTTTGAATGAAAATAGTTTTTCTAGAGGGATGGATTGAAAAAACACTATAGTTTGGGTGGATTTTATATTTTAAAAAATACAAATTCACTCCACATCAATAATTCAAAACATCTGAAATATGAATTTTCAATATTAATTATATTAAACAATTGGTGTTTTAGAAACTAATAATATTTGGGTCAATGTAGTGAAATATAAAATATCTAAATATTATAAATAACTAATAAGTGGATTAATATAGAGAAATTATAAAAAATTAATAGGGAAAATCTTTAAAACAATACATGGAATAATTTTTATCCAAATAAATACTCTATTAAAGGATATAATATAAATGAACATTTAAAACAATGTGAATGGAATAAATTTATAATGTATCCATGTTTTCCTGATATCCTAATACCTAGATATAATAGAGTTAAATATGTAGGTAGGTTCATTTATTTCCTATCTATAGAATCCCAAGACTCGTTCTCTTGGTTGATATAGTGTTTTATCAATAAAAAATATTCTTTCTGAACACTAGAGTCCCTCCATCACTGAATATTTATTGCAGTACAATTACACTATATATAATAAGAACATTATTATAAATCATTCCAAACATATCACTATATAAAAAAATTAAATGAATATAATTTCACTGATTGTATGCATGCTTGAAAACAACAAACTACAATTACATAAAATTGATCAAAGACATTTAGAAAGATTTTTTCATATTCATCTTATGACACTCCTAGTCTTGGATATATGTTGAGATATAACAATTACCAACTCCAAAAATAATTTCTTCCAAATCATTATAGTTAGTTGGACATATAACAAATTTATAATTATTATATTACATTGAACTCAATATCTCACAGAAAAAACCAATTGTGTTATTCACACCAATATATTTGTGGTTTATATGATGACTTTAATATGTCCTGAATTTTTAGAACATCATGTTTTGAGGAATGTTATTATGTTCTCTAAAATGATAGTTTCCATAAATTCTTTCTTTATGAGAAAAAAAATTCCAATGTCAATTAATATTCATATAATGTATTTTTTTGTTTTAAAAAATAGAAAAGTTGAACCATTCAATCAAAAAACTAACAATTTTAGAAAACAGAAAACACACAAGAATTAATTAATAGTTAAATAAATTTAAAATATAATAAATTATATTCATTTTTCAATTTTATAAATTTATTTCTATTGAATTATAACACTCACTAGAAACCTCATAATATAAAATGTAATATAAAAATGAAAAACTATCACCATTTTTATGTAACATGGTTTATAAAAGAATTCATATTTTCTATTAATTTCTAAAAATACTAAAACTAAATTCCAAAAAACCCTTATAATTTTATTAATTTTTAACATAAATCATTTTAAATTCTATTATCTTAGGTAAAAATAAAATTAAAAAAATTAATAATCAAATTAATTTTTTCTGAATGTTCTCTAACTATGTGATTTTTAAAAAGAAACGTAATAATGAGAATATGATAAATATTTGGAAAATTTCATAATGATTAAATAATATCAAATTCTTGAAATATATCATCCCATAATATTAAATGATCGTATTTTTTGAAGATGGTTTAGGATGTTTTTATTTATTATGTTTCTTAATGTCAGGAGATTCATCAAATGTAAATTAAAAAACAATTTAAATATGATGAAAAAAAATTAAAAACTATTGATAGAAATTACTTCCCCTTCCATGAGGATTTAATTAATTTTTTGACATATGATAAATAATAAGAAAATATAATAACACTTTATGATTTTTATTCCCATATTCTATTAAATTTATTTTAATCTATCAATCATAAATAGTTTTTTAAAAATATTAGCATGTTCAATTTTCACATTGATAAGTCATGAATAATATCTTCCTTTGTCCTTGATATCAATTGAAATGATTTATAAATGTATATTAATGTATCATGTGTAATGTAATATTTTTAGAAACAATGAAATATAACTAGAATTATATCAAAAATTATTGATGTTTTAGTAAAACTCAAACAAAAAGTTTTGAGTGTGTATTTCATCCACAAAATTAGAGATCAATATTTTTCTTCTACTAAAAATTCTGAACTAGTTGATGGAAGGTCTATAGAATGTTACTTATTTATGATATAATAAAATAAATAATCTCCTAAAAAATTAAAAGTTCTAAAATTACCTTTTGTATGTATTGTATGTCTTGTTAGGTTAGCAACAAAGTTAATTTTGAAAAAAAAATATCATTAGAATAAAATAATCAAACATAATTAGTTTCTTTACGATATGATAAAATATATTTTACTACTTTAATATTTGATCTCATCATTAATTTTAAGCATTTGAAACATAAAACATACAGAAAACATAACTACTTATATAATTTCTAAAAGATATCATGAAATTATGATCATATATCTTAAAATTGTTGACCAACCAAATTTCAAGATTTATAATAATCATGTTTGATAGAATATTCAATTGATTTAATTATACTATATGTTTTTATAAATAAAAATTAATTAGTTCTATAATATAAATATATATAATTAATAAACATTCATCTGTTGTTTCAGAAATTTTAAAACAAGTTAATAAATTGAGTTCACTCACCAAGATAAGTTCAATCTCATTTTTCATAAGTTCATTATAATGATTTAAAAGTGAAATTTGAGATGAATAAAAAATAATATCATCAAATGTTTTTTTTAAAATGTGGATCATTTAAAAAAAATTTATAAAAATAGTCGGATTATAACATCCTTTGAAAAAATATATTCTGAAGTAGACAACTAGTAAGTATATCGTATAAATACCTTGGAGTTTATGTATGTACATAGGGTTTTTGGTATGTTTGAATTTTTTTTTTGGTAATATAGAATCTTTAAAACAAAATTTTATTTAATATTAACATCCTCCTAAACATATCTATTAATATAATGTGTTTGAAAATTCATTTAAAATAAATTAAAATTAGCATTTTCTAGAAAATAATATAAAATTATAATAGATTCATGTTTAGAAACCTATGAAAGATTCTCAATATAATCTACGCATTCTTCTTGAACAAATAATTTAGAAGAAACTCATACACTATCACTAAAAACAATTTGATTTTAATTAAACATGCTTGTAAAAAATATTTTTTTACTTCGATTACCAAAATACCATTTTGTTTCTCAAATATAGAAATATTATAGTTATAGTCCGGTTTATTTAGATTCTATTGGATAGATTTTTTCCATATTTCATCACCTAATTAATTACACATTAATTTAGATTCTAATTGAAATATGAATAAAAAAATAATTATAATTTCTTACATAACATATAGTATAGACTAGATGGGTTACATTAACAATTAAATTATTATTATGATGATTTCATATCATTGACTAGTTATTAGGCATGGTGGTTAATTATTTCTCAACAAATAATTGTAAATAAATCATTGTAGAATCTAATTAATACTAGAAATCTATTGGTATTAATTCTCTAGAACATTCAACTGGTGGATTAAAATCACACTCTAGTAGATAAACTCAATATTTTTCAATAACACCATTTAGAGGATGAAATTTCAAAGTTTTTAAAAATATGAACGTTTTTTATTTTTCAATTTTTACAAGATCTATTTCATGATAAGTATATTATTATTAATTGTATTAAAATTACAAGTTTTTGGATAACTAATAAAAATTTGTTTATAAATGTTATTATATAAAATATAATTTTGATCATTTGTATTAAAAATGAATAATTTAGATCCAATGACCATGATGTAATTATTTTATTCCATATATCCAATCCCAAAGATGTATGGAGTATTTTTTAAATAATTTTTTTTAGTAAAATGATATTAATATATTAGAATAGGGTACTCACAATTTCATCAAAAAAATCTCTAGAAATAAAATACCCTAGAATAAAAAAATTATTTCATTTCATAAAGAACTATATTTCATAATTATATAATATTATTTTGTTGTGATGTTATATGTAACTGAAATTTTTTAGATGATAAAGTGCATTTGGTATTCATGTGAGAAAACATACCATATTAAATCTAATTTAATCATTAATCGAGATATAAAAATAGTGTTTTCTCAAAAATATTTCTATCTTTTATAGGAAAAACATAATCCATTTCAACAAACTATAATGATTAATAATTTGAGACTTCACTTATAGGTTTAAGTCTTGATTTATGTTTCTTACCAAATTTAAAATGGTCCCAAACCCTGGTTGATTAAAACTTATGTTGTAGCAGTTCACTAACATGTACATACCTAGAAATATGTTCTTCAAATTCACAATAATTGTTTCATTTAAAATTATTTTTATACTTTTACATAAGACTTACATTTCTACATATTTATCTAACATTATTCATATTATCTTTAACATATGATGAATTAACAATTTTTTTTAACGAAAAATATTTTTCATCATCTCAAGAGGGAATTAATCATCCATATAGGCATAGTTAAATAAATATTTTATATTTAAATTTTATATGGAATCAATAGTTACCTTATTCACGTTTAATTTTTTTTAATAGTAATATATTTATAAATACAAAATATTTTATGAGTCTCGCATGCCCCTTATTCCGATGAACTATAATATACAAGTCCCTATCACCTACAATCTATGTATACAAAACTATAAAACTTATTTTGCCTTTAATCACGGGTAATATTTTGATTTTATGTATTTCCCCTTTAATTTATTTAAATATAATATAATATAAACTATCCTATTATATTATTAGGATATATAATTTGATGTTTCATTCTTGTCACAACTATCTATTCTATATTTCTAATGAGTATATAAAATTTCTCATTAACATAAATACAATTCATTCTTCAAGAATGTTCTACATAATCATTATCAAAATTATCTAAATGAGTAATATTATAATATATTATTTTGATCTTAAAAATAATATATTTATAAACATTAGGGACTGAATTTGAAGTACAAAAAATTTGATTACCAAAATAAAATAATAAATTCCACTTCATTATTCCTTTTCTCTTTAACATCATCTTTTTTTTTTCTGATTTCATATTTTATGAGAGTGGAAATTAATCAATCCTAAAAAATTCATTTCATATTTATACTATCATTGAGATCATTCTTCCTTGATTTCCATTTATTTGGAATAACATCAATCACCTATTCAAAAATATAATCTTCGAAAAATTATTTCTTACCAAATGATTGAAAAATATGAACAGTAGTTATAAAACATTAATCCATTTTTTGGAATAATTTCACTAATTCTAGTATTTTTCATGATATATTAATATTCAACGTAACACATTGGGGATAATGGCCTTGTACAAGAACATTGGACTCTAACTGAGTAATATTTTTAACACAACCTTGAAAATTGTTGAATCTAATTCGTCTTTGGTGAGAAACTCTTTGGTTGGAAAATTTCCTTCCCAATGTTCTATTACTAACAACATTAGGGATTTCATAATAGTTACTAATCATGGTTTTGAGGTTAGATATATATGGAGTGTGGGTATCATGCCATTTTATTTCTTTTTATTATGATTGAATGTATAAATATCTACTTCAAAAAATTATAAGAATATATCCATTACCCATACATGCAATAATGTAATTCCTGGTTATTCACTATTCTTACACAATTACAAGACCCTTTAAAATTAAAACTATGTTAATATATTTTGAATAAAAACATTGCAATTGATACTTAAAGTAACATCCATATTTTATTAAATACAATTATTTATTTTAAAAATAAGAAATATAATATATATGTTATAGGTCATAGAACACAACATTTAATTTTGATTGTTAGGATTTACATGATATTTAATCTATTCCTCATGATACAAATGATTAAATCCATTCACTAAAAAATCATAATTTCTAGTGAACATGATAATTTATCAATTATAGTATTAATTAAAAACGACTTTAAACAACAATTATAATCCTCATAATATAACACAATTTAATAGATGGTATTTATGAATTAATTTTTTTAATAATTCATGCCCAAATTAAAAACATCACAAAAAAATTATTCATATACAAAAATAGTTTCTGTAAGGGAACTGAGATAAAATTATAACATACTGAAAAAAGTTTTGTATCACTTAGAGATAATAAAGTCATTATTTTATACATATTGATTCCCAATGCATGGTTGAAAAAAAAATACTAAAAGGGAAATGTTAGCTGTAAATTAAATATCAATACCAATTCAGTCCTCCTCAAGAAATAAAAACATAAGAAATGTGATTTTTTAATATAGAATAAATAAAATAATCAGTAATTTTAATAAGGATTCTAAGAGTGTTAACATAGAATATATTATACTATAATTATGTTTTCAAATATCGAGAAATGTATTAACAAAGTTGAATATAAAAAATTTATAAAGAAGAGGATTATAACAAAACTCAAAGTAATAGTAAAAAAATAAAAACGTAATGGATATGATAAAATAAAAATTTTAAACTAACATTTATTGTGGATAATTAGATAGTATCCATGGTGTCTATATATTTATATCCCTAGAATTGATCTAATATAAAACCGCAGTAGGTTCTACGTATTCATATTCCGAGAATCACCTCACATAACCTTTCGATAAATATATTGTTCTAGCACCAAAAAAGATCCTTATAATCCCCATATGTTCTCCATTATGCATGATTGGTAACAATATATTTATAATTTAAATACCAATATTTTTATAATAAAACAATAATAAATATAACTCTTACAAAAAATATCAGAATAAAAACAATTAAACTTATTGAAATAAGATTAGAAAAAAAATTACCAACTTTATAATAATTAGAGTCTTTATGCATGTTTGATTCATTAACATTGTAAAGACCCGGAAATTTCAAGGAATTTTTTTTTCTTAATTTTCTTTGGAATTTTACAAGAACGCTGTTTCTGATGGCGCCTGATTCCGAGGCCTGGTGTGCCCGTAATCATTTTCCAAATTTTGGCTCAGGTATGTTCAGTGAACGAACGAGCGGGAATTTATATCTTTTGAACCGGTGCTCGGAATCAAATTTTGAGGGCACCGATGGAACCGCAGCGCCGGTTTTTGCTTAGGAACACCTATTCCGCAGTTGCGTTTTATCGAGTTTGGAAGTTAGTTTTCGGGGGTTTTTAATTAAACTGAATAAAAATATGTGTTTGCCATATTTTTATTTGAAGTGGTAGTTAGAACCTCCAAGGGGAGGTTAGTGGAGGAGCCCACCCACACATAACCTCCCTTGGGTGGATGTTATAAGGTGGGGCCCACTTGAGTATCAAACCCCCTTAACCCCCTTAACTCTTGAACTCGCCATTTATGTGGATGAAACTCTCTGTCATTAAATTAGTCTGTCCACCTCCCTCTCATTAAATTTGACAACATGAGATATTTAATTATGTGAGTTAATTTAATTTCAAACTCTTGAAATTCATAATCTTTGTTGTGTTAATAAAACAAGTGAAGAACATATTTTATTTGGGTTGGAGTTTAGTTGATTGTGAGCCTTCGGATAAAAAGCTTAAGAAGTCTTGAGTTTCTTCTTTCTCTACGACGAAGAACACGAAGAACGTATCTTCCGCCACTGAAGCACGACGACGCCATCTTCTTCATCGTTCTTCAACTGAGGCAAGGAAAGGGAAGCGACGCCCACAACATCTCCAACGACCTTCATCCGCGTCAAAGGAGAAGACGTCGCCCGCGAAGAACGTCGTCAACGACGACATCACCTCCGAGCGCTCGTCCACCAACGATGAGTACCTTTCTTCCGTTCCGACGCATGAGCATGAGAATTGGGAGTGTGTGACGAACACGACAATCAAGGAATCGATATCCGCCCTTTTTCCGAGATCGTCAATGAACGACAATTACGAGGTAGGGAATTTAAATTGTGATTGTTGGTGAACCCTCGTTTACTCCCTTCTAAATCTAAGAACGCGGTTCAACTAAATATTAAGTTGATCCGCGGAGATTATTTTTCGGGTTGGGATTATTGATTATGATTCTTCTTATTTAAGAGGTTGTAGGGGATTGTCTTTACATTAATTTGTTCGAGATTACTCCCTTGATTTTTATTCTTCATGAATATGTGCAACTGCTATCGTTTAACAAGAGGGGGCCGGTCCGCACAAACACGGCCGAACCACCTCCTTTTTCAATGATGGATTTCTTTGTGGCTTGGTACGGGAAGGTGTGGTGCCATCGCACCACGTGGAATCGTGAGACAAGGAAATGCGTGGTGCCGTCGCGCCACGTTGTGAAAATCAAACAAGGGCGCGACACCGTCGCGCCGTGTCGGAGAAACCCGAAGACATCCTCGAACGGAGTCGGGCCACGAAGAAGGGGCATGGCGCCAACGCGTCGTGCCGGAGAACCACGAAGATGGCGCATTTTGTTAATTTACGTGCGGATTGACGAGCGACGACATAACGGGGCCGCAATGTATTTTAGAAGCTTGGGCAGTAAAGTAGGAGACCCGAGATGAACACCAGCTCAGACGGTTTTGAAAATGGACCACCGGAGCAACTCCGGTGGCCCGCGGAAACACCCGGAGGCGCGGGTCACTGGCGCGGCGCCGACAACGATCGGAGGCGGCGGCCGGAGCCGTCCGGCCGCCATGTGGCGGCGGCGCCCGAGCGCGCCGCAGGAAAAATTGGCGGCGACGGTTGCGCCGCTGCCCTCAATTAACGGCGACGGGCGGGCCGCGCGCACCCCCCCGCTCCCCGACTTCGGCTCGGCCACGCCGAGCCGCGGCTGGCCAGTCGGGCCTGACCAAGCCGGTCGGGCCGGGTCCAGTCACGTCGGACCCGGTTCGGGCCGACCCAGGGGGGTCGGGCCGGGTCGGTCCGGGCCCAGACCCCCCGTTTTCGGACCACTTTCAGTCAAATGCCCATATCATGGGCTACGGACTTACGATCGACGCACCGTCAGTTGCATAGCCTTCCTTGGAAGGAGAAGGTCGTTTCGGTATATTACACTCAAGGTTTTGGAAAACTTTGGGTTCGCCTGGGTTGGTTCGTACACGAAACCTACCGGGCCCTCGGAACGGAAACGCTTATATCTTGAGCTCCGGACATCCGATTGACGTGCCGTCAACTTTGATGGATTCCTCTAAGTGAGACGGATCATTTGGCTTACTCCGCTCAAGGTTTGGATGTCGTCGGAGTGCGGTCGGGTTGGTTCGCTCACGGAATCCAACCGGGCCCCTAGAACGAAAAAGCCAATAACTCATAAACCGGGCATCCGATTGACGCGATGACTGTCTTGTTGAATTACTCTAGATTTGACGTAACTTTTGGCATACTTTGGCTGAGTTTTGGTTGCTGTTGGATAGTGGCCGGGTTGGATTGTACCCGAAATCCAACCGGGCTCCTGGATCGGGAAAGCTGATATCTTTCAGACAGGACGTCTGTTTGACGAACCGTCAGCGGCGTTGATGATCATGTTGAGAAAAGGTCCCTATGAGTATATCCTATGAGAGTTCGGGGTACAGTTGAGATACGGCCGGGATTGGTTCGCTCACGAAACCAACCGTGCCCCTGGGACGAAAAGGCTAGTAACTCACAGACCGGGAGTCCGATTGACGCACCGTCTGTTGCGTTGAGAACCCTATAACGAGGGGGCCCTTTGAGATACTTCTTCGTGAGACTTTGAGATACTTGGATTATCGACTTGTAGCTCTTGGAGCGGACCCTCCCAGAGACGAGCGTGCGGAGTACGGAGACCGTGTAGCTGACTGAGACCTGACGACTGCTTGACCGAATCGACTTGGAGTGAGTCGACTAGCCCAGTGGAGGGAGCACTAATTTGTGAGGTGCAGACCCATGGCGGACGGAGCACTACCTGTGTGATAGTGCAGACCCGCGGTACTTGTCCGGAGAGTACCTCAACAGGCTACTAGGGGGTGTGCACTACTGTGTTTGGGTGGCATACCCCGGTGGGAAGCACTACTGTGTTTGGGTGGCTGGCCCGCGGTACTCGACAGGTGGAGTACCTCAGAAGACTTAGGTTAGTGAGAAGTACCTCGGAGTCGTGACAGGACCACTGTACACTCCAGAGACGGATCTCTTCAGTAGTTACGGTTTCGATAATGAAAATCCTGGTTTGAGCTGAGTCTATGACCTTTGTGTTTCCTCATGATTGAGATGGGGTACTTGATAACTTAGGTATATGTATGGTAATATACCTGGGTAGTGGTTATCCGTTGATTTCAAAATCCTTGTGTTTCCAAATGATTGAGATGGGTTACTTGATAACTTAGGTATATGTATGGGAATATACCTGGGTAGTGGTTATCCGTTGATTTCACAATCCTTGTGTTTCTTCATGATTGAGATGGGTTACTTGATAACATAGGTATATGTATGGGAATATACCTATGTAGAGGATATCTGTTGAGATCTTCTTAGTGGTTATCCTTGTTGGTTTTAGTGAGACCTTAAGGGTCTCGGGGTCCTTACTGAGTATCGTTATACTCACCCTTGTACGGGCTATGCCTGCACCTCATTGTGTTGGTTGCAGACGACGGCAGTGCTGACGAAGGCCGAGTGTTTGAGGACTGGACGGTACCCGGAGGGGGACTACACGACGAGTCAGTACCCGGAGGTGGACTTCACGGTGAGACGACACTCAGAGGAGGTTAATGGGCGAGAGCGTTGTGGTAGCTATATGTACCTACCCTTCAGGTAGGATCCATGGTGGACGATCTAGAAGATGCGCCATCTGTACCTACCTTTCAGGTAGGATCCGAGGAGGACGAACCATGAGCTTCTTCCTTTCTTCTAGCTATTTGTCTTTTTCTGTTGTACTTTCATTCAGTTTTAGCTGTACTTTCATTTGGGTTTGTATTCTGCCCCATTTAATTTTCAGCACTTTCTTTTGTACTTAGTGTATCACTTCCGCTTGTACTCTGTGGTATTTTGTTAACTTTTATAAAGGAAAAACCTTCCCAGTTATCGGGATTTACGCCTTTGGTGTTAGTCACTAGTCCCTGGCCTATGGAAGGCGGGCTTGGGGTAGTCACGAGACGGGCCCTGAGGACGGGTCGTGACAAATTGGTATCAGAGAAGTCGGTTCTACCGCAGAACTTATAACTATGATATACTCTTTTTGTGAAGAAATAGTGTTAAGAGTACCGAGTGTAGTTTTCAGTTCAGGGAGTCCAGTGTTGGTGCGGGCGGCCGACATATCCATACACCAGGACCCTGTCAACTGATTTCTGACTTTGTACACGAAAACAACGATTGCGTGTGTGTTTCCAGAAGTTTTATTTAAATATCAGCTCAAACCAGGTCAGCTCACCAGGTATAATCGTTTGACCGTGTCACATTGTTTCTTTCGGGATGCCTTTTCTCAGACGACCAGCTACAGCCCAGAGGGATGTTCGTACTGACAGCTTGCCGAGCGAGGAGGCATCGGTACAGGGGCCTCTTGCAGTTGAGGCACCAGCGGATGCACCAGCGGTACTACCATATGATGGGCCACCGATGCCACCAACCCTAGAAGTAGGTGATGCACGCCACATGAGCGCGTTGCACGAGTTCTAGTGCTAGAGACCAGCCAGGTTCCATGGAGAGACGGACCCGCAGGCGGCCGAGGATTGGCTGGAGGCTGTGGTGAGAGTTTTCAGACTAGTGGGGACGCCGACATACTTCATAGTGATCTTTGCTTCCAACCTTCTTCAGGCAGTAACACGCGGGTGGTGGAGCCACTTGTTCCAGTTTTGAGATGGGATGGCATTCACATGGGAAGAATTCGTGACCTTCTTCAGGGTGGAGTTTGTGCCAGTATCTCTACACCCCGAGCGTGTTCAGGAGCTTCTGCCTTTTCCGCATGTTTTTCGATCGGTATCCAAGTCATATGTGGGCAGTCGACAGATAATGCAGAGGTCCAGGAGGACCAGACCAGCAGTTGGGCGATCTCGGGTTTTAGGATCGGTGGTGCGGGGAACCCGGGGTGGGGTCAGAGCCAGGCGTTCCAGAAGAAGACAGTGTTACTCATGCTGTGGAAAGGGTCACCTAGCACATGACTGTTCGACTCCTCGTATAGTTGATCTGCAGGATTTGGAGGAGCCACCGATGCAGAAGCAGTGGTGGGTGCTTGAGCAACAGCCGAGCAGTGGACAAGGAAGTAGAGCTCCGGGAGCAGGTAGACAGGAGAGGAACTAGTGGATACGTCTCTTGTACTTCTAGTTCCATGGTGCTGTTGTATTTTTGTCTTTGTACTATGAGATGCAATAATAAAAAAGACAATTATCTTTGTTTTCTTTCCTGTCCTTTTGTTTGGTTGATACTGAGTGGTCGCGGTTAAAACTGTTGACTTGACCCTCACTTTCGATATTTCTACTGGAGGAGACCCAATGACCTCACACTGATGCCGACAGTGTGACTCAACCCTTGGAGGTGAGAGTGATAGTTGGATCTCTTTTTAGTTACGTCGAGGCCTTACGACGTCATCCATGGAATGAATACATCATTCATGTTAGGATTGACTGTATTAGGCAATGGGCGTGGTTCATCTAGGGGATGAGACCGAGTTTCTCTTTTCGGCAAAGAAGAACTTTTAGCAGCTCTTCAGATCATAGGCAAAGAAGGTGCAGATCAACTAGGAGCAGATCCTACGAGGACAATCGATTCCTCAGGTGCGCTTTCCTTGGCAGTGTAGAACCTCCGGGTAAGCACATGGGAGCGGAAGGCTCAGGTGCGTGTTCAATACCCCTTTTCTGACCCTAGTTTGTGTTAAAGCTTTATGGGGACGTAAAGCCCTGAGGTGGGAGTAATGTAACGACCCGGAAATTTCGAGGAATTTTTTTTTCTTATTTTTCTTTGGAATTTTAGAAGAACACAGTTTTTGACGGCGCCTGATTCCAAGGCCCGGTGTGCCCTGAATCATTTTCTGAAGATTGGCCCGGGTACGTTCAGTGAACGAATGAGCGGGAATTTCTATCTTTTGAACTGGTGCTCGGAATCAAATTCTGAGGGCATCGATGGAACCGCAGCGCCGTTTTTTTCTTAGGAACACTTATTCCGTAGTTGCATTTTATCGAGTTTGGATGTTAGTTTTCGGGGGTTTTTAATTAAACTAAATAAAAATATGTGTTTGCCATTTTTTTATTTGAAGTGGTAGTTAGAACCTCCAAGGGGAGGTTAGTGGAGGGGCCCACCCGCACATAACCTCCCTTGGGTGGATGTTATATGGTGGGGCCCACTTGATTATCAAACCCCCTAACCCCCCTTAACTCTTGAACTCTCCATTTATGTGGATGAAACTCTCTCTCATTAAATGAGTCTCTCCACCTCCCTCTCATTAAATTTGACAACTTGAGATATTTAATTATGTGAGTTAATTTAATTTCAAACTCTTGAAATTCATAATCTTTGTTGTGTTAATAAAACAAGTTAAGAAATTATTTTATTTGGGTTGGAGTTTAGTTGATTGGGAGCCTTTGGAGAAAAATCTTATGAAGTCTTGAGTTTCTTCTTTCTCTACGAAGAAGAACACGATGAACGTCACATCCGCCACTGAAGCACGACGATGCCACCTTCTTCATCGTTCTTCAACCGAGGCAAGGAAAGGGAAGCGATGCCCATGACATCTCCAACGACCTTCATCCGCGTCAAAGGAGAAGACGTCGCCCGCGAAAAACGTCGTCAACGACGACGTCACCTTCGAACGCTCGTCCACCAACGACGAGTACCCCTCTTCCTTTCCAATGCATGAGCATGAGAATTGGGAGTCTATGACGAACACGACAATCGAGGAATTGATATCCACCCTTTTTCCGAGATCGTCAACGAACGACAATTACGAGGTAGGGAATTTAAATTGTGATTGTTGGTGAACCCTCGTTTACTCCTTTCAAAATCTAAGAATGCGGATCAACTAAATATTAAGTTGATCCGCGAAGATTATTTTGCGGGTTGGGATTATTGATTACGATTCTTTTTATTTAAGAGGTTGTAGGGGATTGTCTTTACTTTAATTTGTTCGAGATTACTCCCTTGATTTTTATTCTTCGTGAATATGTCCAACTGCTATCGTTTAACGAGAGGGGGCCGGTCCGCACAAACACGACCGACCCACCTCCTTTTTCCATGTTGGATTTATTTGTGGTTTGGTATGGGAAGGCGTGGTGCCGTCGCACCACACAGAATCATGTGACAAGGAAATGCGCGGTGCCGTCGTGCCGCGTCGTGAAAAACAAACAAGGGCACGACACCGTCGCGCCGCGTCGGAGAAACCCGAAGACATCCGCGGACGGAGTCGGGCCACGATGAAGGGGTGAGGCGCCAACGCGTCGCACCGAAGAACCATGAAGATGGCGCCTTTTGTTAATTTACGTGCGGATTGACGGGCACCGACATAACAGGGCCACAAAGTATTTTTGAATCTTGCGCAGTAAAGTACAAGACCCGAGATGAACACCGGCTCAGACAGTTTTCAAAACGGACCACCGGAGCAACTCCGGTGGCCCAGGGAAACACCTGGAGGCGCGGGTCCCCGGCGCAGCGCCGCCGGCGACCGAAGGTGGTGGCCGGAGCCATCCGGCCACCAGGCGGCGGCGGCGCCCAAGCGCGCCGCCGTAAGAATTGGCGTCGGCGGTTGCGCCACCACCCTCAATTAACGGTGAGGGGCGGGCCGCGCACACCCCCCGCTCCCCAACTTCGGGTCGGCCACGCCGAGACGTAGCTGGCCGGTCGGGCCGCGCCGCACCGGGCCGGGTCCAGTCGGGTCGGACCCGGTTCGGGCCGACCTAGGGGGGGTCGGGCCGGGTCGGTCCGGGCCCAGACCCTCGTTTTCGGACAACTTTCAGTCAAATGCCCATATCTTGGGATACACACCTCTGATCGACGCACAGTTAGTTGCGTAGTAAACCTTGAAACGAGACGGTCGTTTCGGTATATTATAGTCAAGGTTTAGGAGAACTATGGGTTCGTCCGGGTTGGTTCGTACACGAAACCAACCGGGCCCTTGGAGCGGAAACACTTATATCTTGAGCTCCGGACGTCCGATTGACGTGCTGTCAACTTTGATGGATTCCTCTAAGTGAGCCGGATCTTTTGGCTTACTCTGCTCGAGGTTTGGATGCCGTCGGAGTGCGGTCGGGTTGGTTTGCTCACGAAATCCAACCGGGCCCCTAGAACGAAAAAGACAATAACTCACAGACCGAGCATCCGATTGACGCACCGTCTGTCTCGTTGAATTCCTCAAGGTTTGACCGAACTTTTGGCATACTTCGCCTGAGTTTTGGTTGATGTTGGATAGTGGCCGAGTTGGATTGTACCTGAAATCCAACCGGGCCCCTGGATCAGGAAAGCTGATATCTTTCAGACAGGACGTCCTTTTGAAGAACCGTCAGCGGCGTTGATGATCACGTTGATAAAATGGTCCCTATGAGTATAACCTATGAGATTTCGGGGTACAGTTGAGATACGGCTGGGATTGGTTCGCTCACGAAACCAACCGGACCCCTGGGACGAAAAGGCTAGTATCTCACAGACCGGGCGTCCGATTGACGCGTCGTCTGTTGCATTGATACCCCTATGACGAGGCAGTCTTTTGAGATACTTCTTCGTGAGAATTTGAGATACTTGGAGTATAGACTTGTAGCTCGTGGAGCAGACCCTCCAAGAGACGAGCGTGCATAGTACAGAGACCGTGTAGCCGACTGAGACCTAACGACTGCTTGACCGACTCGACTTGGAGTGAGTCGACTAACCCAGTGGACGGAGCACTACTTTGTGAGGTGCAAACCCATGGCAGACAGAGCACTACCTGTGTGACAGTGCAGACATGCGGTACTCATCCAGAGAGTACCTCAGCAGGCTACTAGGGGGTGTGCACTACTGTGTTTGGGTGGCTGGCATGCGGTACTCGACAGGAGGAGTACCTCAGCAGTCTTAGGTTAGTGTGCAGTACCTCGGAGTCATGACCGGACCACTGTACACTCCAAAGACGGAGCTCTTCAGCAGTTACAGTTTCGATTATGAAAATCGAGTTTTGAGCTGAGTCTATGACCATTGTGTTTCCTCATGATTGAGATGGGTTACTTGATAACTTAGGTATATGTATGGGAATATACCTGGTTAGTGGTTATCCATTGATTTCACAATCCTTGTGTTTCCTCATGATTGAGATGGGTTACTTGATAACTTAGGTATATGTATGGGCATATACCTGGGTAGTGGTTATCCTTTGATTTCACAATCCTTGTGTTTCCTCATGATTGAGATGGGTTACATGACAACTTAGGTATATATATGGGCATATACCTAAGTAGAGTTTATCTATTGAGATATTATTAGTGGTTATCCTTGTTGGTTTTAGTGAGACCTTGAGGGTCTCGGGGTCCCTACTGAGTATCGTTATACTCACCCCTGCACGGGCTATGCCCGTACCTCGTTGTGTTGGTTGTAGACGATGGCAGTGCTGACGAAGGCCGAGTGTTCGAGGACTGGACGGTACCCAGAGGTGGACTACACGACGAGTCAGTACCTGGAGGTGGACTTCATGGAGAGACGACACTCGGAGGAGGTTGAAGGGCGAGAGCGTTGTGGTAGCTATCTGTACCTACCCTTCAGGTAGGATCCATGGTGGACGATCTAGAAGATGCGCCATCTGTACCTACCCTTCAGGTAGGATCCGAGGAGGACGACCCAGGAGATGCTTCCTTTCTTCCAGCTATTTGTCTTTTTCTGTTGTACTTTCATTCCATTGTAGCTGTACTTTCAGTTGGGTTTGTATTCTATCCCATTTACATTTTAGCACTTTCTTTTGTACTTAGTTTTTTACATCCACTTGTACTCTGTGGTGTTTTGTTTACTTTTATAAAGGCAATGACTTCCCAGTTATCAGGATTTACGCCTTTGGTGCTAGTCTCCAGCCCCTGGCCTATAGAAGGCATGCTTGGGGTAGTCACGACATGGGCCCCGAGGACGGGTCGTGACAAACTTCATCTTACATTTAATGTTGGGGGTATATTTGTAGAATTTTTTTATAAAACACAAATGGTGGTATTTCTAAAATCCTCATATTCAGTTGTAACGCCATCTACATCATCATTTTAATCATATGATGTACTTTAAAAATGAGTTTTATTTTGTCAGGAAAACACTGTGAGATATTTAGGGGAATGACCCACGTAATTATCATCAACACATAACATAAAAATGATAAATTAAGAATAAATTTTGATTCAAATAGATATAAAAGTAATTAAGAAGCATAATGAAAATTCCACGATCGAATTAATTAAAAATATAAAGAATGATTTTAATATCCATAAAGATTAAACTTAATATATTTTAATTACATTCCCTTTGAGAATATTTATCATGAGGGAGGGAATGAATTTAGTGAATTTCACAAAGGAATTACCCATTCATATAATATATTATAAAAACTATCCCTTTTACATTTGATGATATTTCTCGCACAATGTAATAATAAAAAATTAATAAAAACAAAAAATATTATAACATGAAGAGGAAGTAGAAATTGAAAAATTATTTTTATTTACACACACATGGGTGACTTTTAAAATATTTGAAACAATATTGGGAAAAGAATTTTTAGAGAGGGAATAATGTTGAAAAAATATATAATTTCCATAACTCCCCAAATATAACAATTAATATACAGAGGGAGAAAGGAAAAACAGATGTCAAAAAAATATTAAGAATTTTATAAACACATTATATCTTCCAAAATACCAAAATAATGGAAGCATAAAATGGAGAGTTTATAAATACAGAATAAGAAATAAAATAGGTATCAAAATAAAAAAATAAATAATGGATCAAATGAGACAAAATATAAAGGGAAAATGTGAAAATAATTTAAGAGAAGAACACAAATAATTGATAATTTTAAAATAAAATAAAACAATAGAACTAAAAATGTTATATACCTTTTCCATGTCACGTCATGTAGTGGTTTCACCTTAATTTGGAGATTTATTTTTGTAAGAGCTCTATAGGTTATTCTAATGAAGTGTAACCAGTCATTAAAATGATATTTTTAATTTGATATATCACCAAAATAATCCTCAAGATAATATTTATATAAAAGTATAATCTAAACGATTTGTACTCATCATTAATCATCACTAAGAGGGAAAAAATAATTTTATTAGAAGAATAAATATATATATGAGTTATAAAATGATATATTAAAATTTTATATGAAAAATAATAATTAAAAACTAAATTTATTAATGTTATAAATAGGGTAGCAATGATAGTTTAAAAAGAATAAAATAATAGAAAATATTTTATTTTAAAAATATGAATTTGGAATTTTGACAAATAAGATAAAATTGTTTCAAAAGTAAAAATTAAATAAATAAATATTAAAAATAAATATACATATTATAGAAGATTTTGAAATTATTAAATTAATAGGATACGTAAAAATTTAAAACACGTGTTAGATAAGAGATTATACCCAAGCCATAAAAATAAAGAGTAAAACTCGGTATATAAATTTTTTTTGAAGAAATTAAAATTATTTTTAAAATGAAAGTATGTTAAAAAAATTAAAATAAAGTGTGTTATGGGATAATCATTTTTAATTACATAAAATGAATTTTATATGGTTAAAGAAAAAATTAATGGTAAAAAACATAAGTAAGTTGATTTAATTTTGGGAAAAAAGTTGTTAGATATAACCTAATTATAATTGATATCTTCATAAATGTAAAATAATATCAATTTTTATCATGTGATAGTGATGGATAGTATTTTTAACGATATTGGTTTCATAAGTGTGGTCACACTAGATAGAGATATGGTAAAATTTTCACCACAATTCGAGGATTGTGTGTTCCTTCTATATAATTTGAGTACGTATACTCCCAGTGGTTATGTATTGTAATTCATCTATAGGAAGAGAAACTAGGTTCTACTTATTGCTTCCCCATTATAATTAGTTTCTTCCAAGTAACTTTAATGTTCCTCTTGTAATTTTTTTACTATCTAGTTGAATCCACTAAAACCAACATCATTATAATAAGTAAATTTAAATTATTATTTTTTAATAAAATAAAAGATTTTTTTAGTTCTAATTAGAAAGTTAAAACTACTTTTGAAATGGTTGAAATGACAGTCCTCTGATATAGATTATTAAATAACATAATGACAAATAAGGATCACAATATTAGGCTGATCTAGAGTATGATAATGTAAAATACCAATATTATTTTAATAAAAAAATCAATGGTTTTATAAAAATTAATTTATGATAACATACAATTCATAATCATGGTAGTGATAATACTTTTATCATTACGAATTCAAAATCATTTTAAGAGTTAACTATTCTATTATCTTTAATATAAAATATCCATCAAAATGTTAATAAATTTGAAAAATTATAAAGAATATATGTTCACTCCATAATATCATTTATAATTCCTTATTTATTAAATCATAATAATATAAAAAAAATGTTTTTCCTTTGTAGATCCAAAAATGATATCACCAACAAAGATTTTAACAAGTAAAAGATCATTTGAGATATGTTTTAAAAAAAGTGTTAAATCAGATTTTTATATTTTAATACCATCTAAAAGAATATAATTTCAAATATGTTCATACAATGTTTGAGGGTATTATTTCGACTCATAATGTTATTTTGTGTGTTTAAAAGGAGTATTTAGAAAAATTGGATTTTTAAAGCCATGAGTTTATTCTCTTATAACATATTCTGAAATAAAACATTTTTTAAAAAGTTTCATATTAAGATATCAATTTAATGGAAATAATATTATAATGGATTCATGATTAACTACATTTTAAGATGATTCACCATATATGATTCATTATTATAGGTTATTACCTTTTATAACTATATAAGATATGTTTGTAGTTATATTACCGTAGTTATCAAGTATGTTTCAAAAAAATGTGTTTAATAAATTATTTATCATTCGGTATATCCAATATAATGAATATATCAATTTGAGTGAATTTATAATGTTATTATTGATTTTAATGCACCCAATGTTTATTCTCATGGGGATCATTATGGTTTTGGTGTTCAATGTGAGAGACCAAGGATGGGTTTCCACACTAATTTAAGACTGACCTCTGATTATACATTCCCTCTTGTAAATTTGAAATAAAATAACAAATATTAACATATTTATATTTTATGAAAACATTCAAAAATAATTTGAATTAGCTTATTTTTCTTCTTAAACTATTTTGGCTTGAGATGACTCTAATAAAAAAGGATGTTCCAAAATATTTTGAGGAAGATGATTTGGAAAATTTTAGAAAAAAATGAAATAGATTGAATCTTTTACTCTTTTAGAACATTTTGTTTTCATGAAATACTAATATTTTGTTTGTGATTGAGTTCCCATTAAAGATACATTCTTCAGATTTAGAATCAAATTTACCATTATTGTCTCTGGTGTCTAAAATAAATCATTGGTAGAAAAAACATAAAAAATTCATGAATTTTGTTTTGAATAATTCTATTGATCACGAGGGACATTATTTATAATTTCTCTAATGAAATAAAATTAATTATGTGGGAATATGTATTGAAGGCATCATCCAAAAAATAAATCATAAGTGAAAATTCACATTAAAGGGTTCATATTATTTTGTTGAATTGTTGAATTTAACCTATATAATTCAGAATTTTATTAATGGGTTTATGGAGCAGAAAAGGATTTATTATATCTTTTAGAATAATATAAAAAATTATATTAATTATTCTGAAATTCTCTGCAATGGTAACTATAGATATAAATTACTTTGAAAACTTTTTAATTTCAAACCATTTTATAAAATTTGATGAAAGGGTTTCCAACCCTCACTTTTATGAGTTAAAAAATAATACGAAGGTTATCTTATAATGAAATGAAAAAAAGTGATTGTTGGTTTTCATAATAATATCGCAATTTTATTAGGATCAAAAATTTCAATATGGGTCATTTCAATATATTTAAATGAATAAATATAATTTTTTTCAATTAGTATATGAGTTTCTCACTATGTTTTGTTTCTTAAAAAACCATTTCATTATTGAAATTCAATTTTTGATGTTATCTAAGTAGTGGAAATAGTATTTTGATGAAAATTGAATGAGTTCAGAAATGAAAAAGGTTTCCGGGACAATTCCATGAGTCAAATTCATTTTCATTCCAGAATAAGAATTTTTTTCTAGAAATATATAATAAATTAATTTTATAGACATTTTGAAATCATGATGTGGTAAATTAAAGATTTCCTTTTGAATTAAAAAATGACAAATATCATTTTCATAAAATAATTTAAAACCATTATCACCCAATTTGAAAATTCATAGTAAATTTTTTTCAATGCTTTTAGAAACAAAATAGTATTATTAAGGCTGAGTTAGAAAGACTTAATATACCTTCACCAGTTATCTTACATCCTTAATTGTCTAAATTTTATATAAAATCAATCATGTTTTTTTAACTAGTAAAATTCAGAGAGGTCATCATACATGTGTCTCAAGAGATAAGTATGATTGTACAACATAGATTTTTGGTATTTTCCTAAGAGACACTTTTCCTGAAAGAGTAACTGATTGATGTTTTTGATACCTCCAAAAAATTATTCTACATAAAATAGTTCATAAATTTCTCAAAAACCAAATATAAATATAATATTGTATCTATAACATATTTTAAGAGGGATGTATTGACTTTGTTTTTCCATAATGTCCATTTTTTCAATCATATTCATATATTAAATGGCTCGTTTATTACAATAAATCACAAAAACAATTCTTCTGAAACATCATTAAAAAATAACTTTTCAAATGTTCTGTTGAAGAGATCATATGATTATGGTAACCAAATATGATAAGTGATATTCTAGGATTTCTGTAATCCAAAATATTATTTATATTTTCCTCAACTTGGGAAAATTTTAAAAGGGGTAATTTTTTGGTCGTTAATGGGTAATTCATGCTTTTCAATGTATCATTTATTTGTTATATTTTTATTGAGATATTATTCTACCTAGAAGTGAAAATCCATCTATTTTTGGATATTATATTCTTATCAATGAAATTATTATATATAATGTAGAGTTCAAATCATAAGTAATATTTATTATGAAAGACATTTTTACAATTATTTTATTAATATATTTTTCCTTCACAATTTATATGAAAAATTGAATAATATAAATCCGATGAGAGAGAAGAATGATAAGATGAAAGTGGAAAAGAAAAAGGGAGGAAGAAATATTAAAGGGAGTACAAATATTGTTTACTTAATCAATATATTCCACAAGTACCTTTAGATTATATTCAAATGATGTGGATTATGGTGTTGAATCCATTGAATTATCACTTATACTCCATGCGGTTATTTTGAAATCATTTTACCTTTATTATTTTCATTGATCATTTCATTATAGATTGGGAATACTAGTTTTATAGGAAATTAAAATTTACATTTATATAATGTCATATATAATTCCACCTTTTTGTATTTATTGTATCTCTTTTTTTAGTTCTTATCAGTGGGTATTTTTTCCATGTTATTAGAAAAATGGGCATATTCAAAAACCCCACCTTTAAATTTTCTGTTTTATGTTGCATTGATGGTGATGATATTCTAGATATATTTTGTTTCATTGGAATATTTTCCAAAATATCATTTTATAGTGATTTTTCCATCAAAATGGGGTTAATGACTTCATCTACAGTAATTTGTTTCTTTTCTTTTGATTATTTTAAATCTGTAGCTTTTGGAAACCCAGACCAAGGTAACACCCGCAATATTTTCTTTATGAGTATTTCTAACACAGAGGGATTTTATACCATTACAGATGTCATTAAATATTGTAAATACTCTTGTATTAGATTAATCACAATGTATTTTGTATCATTCAATATCATGATGATACATATCTAGTCTAGTGTCCTTGACATTTTTGTGCCCTCCTGTGGTACTTATTACTAAATCTATATTTCCTAAAAAATTAATTTGGAAAAATCATTAAACATATTTATATATAGATATAAATGAAATTCATAAATAAATTTCTCATTCAATTAAAAATTCTTCATCTATTTTGGATACAATTGTTTAGCAGTTTCTGTGCGGTGAATATACTCGCACATAACCATTAGAAATAATAGATAAGAATGTAATATTGATATCTAATTCATCTAATATAAATAAATAGTTTTATCCTGAATATAATTGTGCATATTTGAATAATATTAAATATCTCAAAAAATGACACTTAAATCAATTAAATATTATGAAAATAAAATTCGAAAAAAAACACTATTTTGAAAAAATTTGGGTTTAACATAGTCTCCTATGATACCAATTCATGGTCAATGTTTCATGAAAATAAGGGATGGATTTCACTTGTAAAATAAATGTGGAATAAAATATTTATAATAAAATATTTAATTTAAAACAAAATAAGTAACAAATCAAATATGAAAAAGTTTATAATTTTGATTTGAGTTTATAAATAATATATCAAATCAATTAATTCATGAAAATATTAAAATCAAAATTACGAAATTATTAATGGAAATGATTAATGATACAAAGAAAAAATATATATAGGATTCCAACATAGTTGATAAGGAGTTAAGCCAACACATGATGTGTTCCTCTATACATCAAACCCTAGACCTGAGAGGCCAATTGTATACATCTCTTGGCCTCGACAATGACTAAGAAACCATTATTCATTGTTGTTTCTTGTGAGTACCCTCTTAAACATCATCGACCAACATGTTACATGTCCCCAGTTTTACAGAGTGTGAACTATTTGATAATGAATGTTAAAGATCATATATTAGCTCGGTAAAACCCTTTACATGCAACTAAAAAATCATTTTGAGGGAGTGTTGCACAATGTATGAATAAGAGATTATGAGAAAATTATAGTTTTTATAAGGGATTATGATCGTGGAAGGCTCTTAAAAAGACTTTGGAATTCACGATCTTTATAGTTGAATCAATATTTTTTTAACTTTCAGGTCAGTAAGGAATCAAAATTTCATGTTTCAGCCTTCATGAAGTTGGAGGTGTATTTTTTAAAATTATCTAAAAGTGCTAAAAAATGTTCTATAATAATCATATGCCTCAAACATGAAAAATGTGTTCATTATGTTAATCTTGACCATATTTAATGATTCTTCATTAAAAATTTCTCGAGTACAGTCGATATCTATTAGAAACTATTAGGTAGTCAGTGTCATACCTACTGGATTCTTGGCTGCTGTATCTGGATTCTTCAAGCTAGTACACCTCCACTGACTAGGTAGTATAATTTCTAGGAAACATCTACATCAAGATTCAATAAACTTTCAATGTAGAGTAGTATTTCACTCTCCACCATTACTTTTAGTTTACTCCAAATCCCTGAAAGGAATTAACTGAATAATTTTACTTTTTTTCAAAGGAAATATATAGAAGAAATTAAAAATTTTATTCCCATAATAAGACATTAAAAATACATGACCATTCTATGTAATTCACCACATTTAATATTATAAAAATACTAAATCGCACTAAATAATTTGTTAGAAAAAAGGATATTGTTTTTTATCTTCATAAAACAATTAGAGAGAGATGTAAAACAAGTTATTGACTCAACTTAATGTTTTTGGGAAGGGTTAGATAAGGGTTCCTCTTATAGTTGAGTTTTGAGTGGCCTTTACACAAATACAAAATTCACTATGACAGAGGTTTTTCATTTTATCGTAAAAAGTTGTTGAAATGTATAAAATAATGGGCATGATTCATTAATCCCCACTCCACACAATTGGAAATAATTTTATATATATTTTTATAAATAAAGACTATTTTAACCAGTTTACCAAATTTTCCCATTATCACGGTAACTCAATTTTTACCCAGAATACATCTTTTTATGACCAAAAAATGAAATATAACCAACTACCTATCGAATTTATATGTTATAATTAAAAATATAGACAATATTTAATTAAATTAAATTTATTAATTTTTTAAAATAATATTTTAATTAAAATCATAATATATATAATTTTTTTATATATAATTTTTTTAAATTCTATGTTCATAATATTATTTGATATGAATTAATCATTAAATAATTGTTAATATAATTTATATAAAATAAATCATTACATTATATTTAGCATTAAAATACGATCAATTCAATTAATTAATATAAATATTGGAAAAATATAAAATAAATTTCGATGAAAGGTTTTACCTTTTAACATAAAATGATTGTAAATATATCCATTTAAAATAATTATTTTCCATATAACAATGTAATTTTAATAATAATTGATATTAATTTTATAAAATTAATTATATAAAATTAAAGTACATATTTAAGAAATTAGTACCCAATGACTATATATCTAATGACCAAATTTCCAATAACCATAAACCAATGACCAAATTTATAATGATCATATATGTAATGGTCATATTTTATTTTTTACATATCATCTTACATTAATTACTGAAATAATTAATCGTACTCATTTTCATCACTTATATATAATATAATTTTATTAATTACACTTCCTTTAATAGTTGTTATCGGGGTTATGATCTTAATGGTATCCATGAGGTTAATTATTTTATGATTTTAGTATTTCTATAAAAATGTTCTTTTATTCCCCTTATAGTTTTATTATTGATAGTTCATATTTTATTACCATAGTGTGTTATTATTTATCCTATATTTTATTGTTTTATTTAAATATAATATATCATGGTCTGTTTTAGTTTTGGGTTATATTTGTAAAACAATATTCATCTCAATAGATTTATTAAAGGAAATATATTATAATCATTGGGTGTCATATTTCATAGAAACATCCACATAAAATGGTAAGCGCCTTCATTTATATATATACAAATATCCCATAAGGAAGATGCTCAATTTATCACACATTTAATCATGTTTTATATTGCAAGAGAAAATTATTCATCTAATTCAAACGCGAATTATTAAAACTCACTTGAATTATATCTTTTGTGATTCATTTTTAAGGATAGAAAATGTTGAATAGTTGATTGAAGGATAATTGTTACTATTCATCCACCCATTCCATCAATAATGGTTTCATGATATCAAAAATAATTTCATAAGATATAGAAAATCATATGTAATGGTTTTAATGGAAGTGTATAAAAGTAAATGCACTATGATATATTAAATCATTCATGGATATTGGCCAAATAGTATATTGTTTTCAATCATTACCATATTTCACAGTCGTTAAATGGATTTTGACTAAATGTGTTTCCTAAACATATGCTTTAGGGAGTAACTTATTCATACCCCTTGTATCATATTTTTTTCATATGATATCTTATATTATATTATAGATTCCCTACATCATCAACGTATGGACATTGATCAGCTTAGGGTAATGGTATAGGATATTATAGACGCATTGGATAGAGTTTCTTTCCCTATTGAGGAGGTGTCTATAATTAAATAGGCTTTCAAATATATATTAATTTTTTCATCTAGATTTTTAAAACAATTTTCAACTGAGGTATGAATATATCATGTGATTTATTTATATTATTTATACATTTATTAATGCATTTTAATATATATATATATATATTTCAATAATGACATAATGTTTCAAATAATTTTTAAAAAATTTAATTACATGACACCTTCATCTTTAGGTATTATATATTATAATGTATTTTTTAAATTATCATCATATTAATTTTTATTTTTTAATTTCTATGAGAAATCAATGATTGATGATGTTTTTAAGAATAACAGAATAATAATGATTTTTGGAAAAGATATCGTGGATCTTATATCTGTATATATATTAATCCTTATAATGATTTATATTTTTAATGTATTTTTATTATCATATTTCATTCTAATATATCTATATGATTTAACTTATTACCTATGATTATTTGTTATTAGTTATCTTCTTGAACTCCTTCGCCAATATGATAAGATTTCAGTGAATGGGTTTATGTACACATAATTTATTCTTCTAATAATGAAAAAATTGTGTGATATAGAAATAACTAAATATGATTCTCAATGATTTCATTATTAAGTAGATATATAAAATAATTGGATTATTGATGTGAAATGGTTTACTGAGTAATGGGAAAAAGTAATAAACTAAGAGCGAAAAATGAAACATTCTTCAATGTAATGTTGATTTTATCAGATCAATTAGCTTTAATTGTGCATGAGTTCATTCAATCATGAATGGGATTTAGTCTATAAGGGTGCCCCGGGTTTTTATTTTAATGGTATTTCTAATGGGCCTTCTATTAAAAAATTTGTCATTTTCGTTACATAATCATTATCAAGTTTTTATGATCTGGTTAAATCCGACACCACCAATTATTTTTCTATCAAAATATTGGAATATGGATCCTTCTTGGTGGTGGTGGATCTGGATGCCCTAGAACTACAATTTATCCTATACATATTCTAACTTCTTGGTAGAATTATACTGTTCATAGGGGATACACCTTGGTTTTCTGTTGAAACCATGAATCGTGTATCCATTTGATTGGGAACAAGTGCATTAAAACATATCCCAATTTCAAAGGGTTTCTTCCAAATGGTTTTTTAGAATGATGACTTCTTGAGAATGGCTCGGAATACTAGTAATCTTCATCTCAATCTAGGTTGGTTCCGAATCATAGAATGGGACTGTAATTTTGATCCTTTTAATAAAAATAAATACATTTCCAAAATTTGGATCACCCTTCGTGGTCTAAATATGCATGATTGGAATCCAAAAAACCAAAATTACATTTCCTTTTATATTGGTACCACTATAATGATAGACCAAAGAACATTGGATAGAGATCATGGTATTTATTCTAGAATTATTCTGGATGTCAATTTGTCCTTTGAATGCCCAAAATCTCTCATCCTAATTGTCAATGACAGAAAAATTGAGGTCATGTTTGAGGAAGAGTGTATTTTTCATTTTTTATGATTTCTTAAACATTGTTGGACATTATATTGAATCATGTTGAGTGATTCAAAAGACTTTTAGCATAACTCCTAAATCCAATGAATCAGAGTAGGACAATAAATCACATAAGAACAAAGGTCATTTCCATGAGAAGAAGATTTCTAGAATGACTATGGGGATTGAGACACATTCCTTTCCTCCCTCATCGAGGGTCACCTTGGATAAGCATTGGTCTGATGTTATAAAGAATGATGAAAATCCTCTTTTTGAACAATTCCCACACACTCTTCCACTGATTCAATTATCCTCTAGTGGATACATTGATGATAATTTTATAGCACTGTATATCTCAATGGACATTGATCTGGTCTACAGTTTGCAACAGAGTTCGGAGGATAAATCTATCTCCAAACTATATTATTCAGGATATCATGGATTTAGTTACAAGGATACAACATGATATCTCCCTTTCACTCTCAAATGATGATACTTTATCACTGATCCCTGATTATATGATCCTCAGTGGGGATGTCCAATTTGTCACCCCTCAGACCTCTAAAGGTTGTCAAGTGGAACAGAATACACCTTCTAATCATCTAAATCTGTCCAGACAGAATGATGTTGACTCTAAATTCATTAATTATCAAATATTGATAGATTCATTTATTAAAGAGAAGATCCATGACTCTAGATATTCTTCATATTTTAACACATATCCCTTGAAAAATCATAGTATTATCATGAATTTTTCAAGGAATATGGATATGAAGAGGATGATGTTTCTACTATAAACACACTGAAAAATATAGGGATAATAGAATCTGTACGTGATGGGAATTATTCTTTTATAATGTTTCCCAAACATCATGTAAGAATGATTTGAGTGCGGTTAATGTGTAGGATAACAATTCATGGTAGTGGTGGAAATCAATAGTCTCATCCAAACATCTGATATACCCAATATAAATGTAGGGATACTCCCTAAAATCATCAAAAAGAATGAGGGAGGTGGGAATAAGAGGGGGCTTTTACCCAAATCGGGTCCCAAATGAGGATCCTCCTTTTGGAATTGTCATGCCCTGGCTAATGAATACATAGACGGGTCTCTCAAGCATCATATTCAACTCTATAGACCTATTTTAATTAGTTTATCTGAGCCCAAAATAGTTATCTCTAATAGTATTATTATTTTGGAAAATATGTGTCCATTTGTAATGTGATTGAACAACATTCTTTTTTATGTCAAAAACCATTGGGTCTTGGCTCACTCTTCCCTATCTGATCTCCTTATGGTAGGATTAAGCACAAAAAATGTTACTTGGTCCTTTTCTGAGATGTTAATCAATCAAGTTCATTCATTAATATACGATCATAACAGATATCACGATCAAATAACCCTTTGGGCCGACATTGGTTTTCTCAAAAACATCATTGTTGGCCCCTAGCTCATCCATTTAGTTTTAAACTCGATTCGTAGTCTAGATGAAAAAATAGTTTATATGAGTAGCTGAATTTAATATAAGGATTTATAGGGTTTCAATAAATGATATTAGAAAATTTATTTCAATCATGACAGAGCATGGTTTACATGGTATAAATGGCATCTCAATGGTATGGTGGCTAGTGAACATGACATAGATATTGTTAATAAATCATCCTTTATCTCTTGGTAATCTATTTCTTGTATGAGCTTTCCTTGACTCAACTCCAATGATCACCTCAACATGGTTGATCTTACATTCATGGGTTATAAATCTATTTTCCCTTAAGATTCAATAGAACTGGGGTACATTATTCTGATTGTGAAAATTTTGTTTTTGATGTTGGGGTTTGATTTTTTGCAACAGTAATGTATTTTCATTAATAGTTAAACTAATGATCCTCAACGGTAATCTCAAAATTGGGAGTAATGATAGGTTCAACCATCTTGACCATAAAATCTCATATCTTGAAGCCGCCCTTTGATATATTCATAACCTGGGTACACATGGTGATTTCCCTATTGGTGTTTTCTTGGAATCAGATTTGACTCTTATGCTCAATAAGCTTCTAAATATCAACAATTTTATGATATAATCTACATTAAATACTAATTAGCTCAAGGATGGGTATAAGGAATACAAATTCGTTAACATCCTCCCAATAGATAGTAAAATCTATAGGCCTCTTTTCTAAATAGAGGAGAAATTTTTTTGGGTTATAGAAATGATCTCCCTGGGTACATTACATATTATTACAAATAATTATTTAATGACACAAATACTATTGCCTCTTCTTTGAAAGGTATTATCCTCGAAGTTGTTAATCAGGAGGATACTTCAATAATTATTTCCATTCACTTGGAAATAGAGATTAAGGCTACAGTTTTTATTCTTAGGGAAGACCCCCTCTGAGGTCCTTATGGTTCTGGCACTCACATTTTTCAAAATTATTGGGAGATCATTAGGGATGATGTTTTCAACCTTGTTCATCATTTTTTCAGAGGGGGTCAACATCCTTATGTTTTAAATTCTAAATTCCTTTATTAAATTCCTATTATTGAGAACTATAATTAGATAACCTTATGCAATCTGGTTTCTTTAATCAACACATTATACAAAGTGATTACAAATATTATTCCTAGATGATTAGATCTTATCTATAGTAAAATAGTTTGGTCCAATAAATTTTTCTTCATCAAAGGGAGTTCCATCCAATATTTTCTTATTACTACATCAGAGTGTTTCAATCATCCTAAAAGTACAATCCGAGGGGGTAACATTTCTATTAAATGTGAAATTAAAAAGGAATTTGATATTAGGGAATGGGATTTCATATTTAAAATTATTTCCATATTTGGTTATTAGGACCCCCAAAAATGGCATGAATCCCTTATAAAACTTATTAATATGGCCATTAAGAGTTTCAGTTCTACTGGTAGTACTCTATAAAAAAGATATGTTATTATGCCTTGGAAAACTTATTTCAAACCATTTGAAATGGGGGGGGGGGGTCTTAGTATTGAAAATCTTATCTTATTTAATTAAGCCTTAAAAGATTCTTTTTTAGAGTATTCTATGTTATAACTCGCATGATACGAGCTTTTTGTGGTATAGATTCCATAACAATCTCAAATATCGAATCATCAATCTCATGGATTCCTCTGTTTGGTCTTCTTTTAAATCCACCTTTTACATTATTAATGTTGAAGTAAGATGTTATGTTTCTTAGGTTTCATATCTCATGTTTTGGAAAGAAAATTAGAATGGTGCACCTCTCATTGATCACTTATCCAGTATGTTTCAAAAATGGATCTTAATATTTCTATATTGGATTATATTTTTGATATCTTTAATGTTCTTGATAATATTAAACATATTATAAACATTTATTTCTTATCCCACACTACTGATTTTTTGGATCATGGAAATGAATTATTCTAGTATTATCACCTAAAAATACATTTTGCCTCATGAGACTACTCTTGTTTTGATATTTGAATGGATTGTGTAATTCAATAGGTTTGTTATCCACCCCCCTCAGTTTACACTTATGTAGAGGATGGATAATATTAATGTTCCTACTTATTTTTACTTGTAGGTGTGTGGAATCGCTCTATGCTCAGTTTTTTTCCACTACCACTGACATTGGGGGGACCTGAATCATATCTTTCTGAGATTTGCTACAACAACATCTATGTGTAACAATATCTTTTATGTTTTTGATGATGAAATTTATTATTTTCTATGATATCCTAGACTTTTTGGATTACCTTATCTGCCTACCTTTATCCCATATGCTCCTTCTTTTCCAGGTTTGTTGTCATCGTGATGGTTCAATCACTCTGGCTAGAGTAGAACATGGGATATCATGATGGATTTTGTTTTAATTATTAGAAATTTTTTGTTTGTATTTTTTCTATTCTATAAAATTTTATCTCCCTTGAAAAATATATTTTCACAACTTGATTCATCATTCTCCTGTAATTAGTAATATCAATATTAAAGGTAATTTTATTCCTAATATGGGTACAATGGAATGGTTTTGGAACCCTCACATATTTTTTTGGACTAAAATAAATATTTTTGGCTCTTAGGGGGGGAATCCATGTCATTAAGGTTATGGATTTTTATTCAGGAATAGCTTTAGAGATCTGATGGGCTTCTCCTTTGGTTTTTGTGGAATTATCTCCTCCTTAGAGGATGAGTTTCTAGGAGTCATCGTAGCTATGGATCATTGTATGTAGACGGGTCTGAATAAGATATCGTTATAATGTTATTCCACCACAGTTGTTTGTTAAATCCGAACTATGCCTACTCACATCCTTTAAAGACTTGTTAATAGGTGGATTATTTGTTTATAGTTTCTATAATCTATTGATTATATTATTACCCATGTTTTGAGGGAGGGAAACACACTAGGAAATAGTTTCCCCAAAAAGAGTGCTAATCAAGGGGAACATTTTTGGTCTGATCACATCCTTTCAGATGTCATCCATAATTTTCAATGGGATAAATATAGTCTTTCTTCTTTTAGACTTTTTTTACATGTTGGATTTATTTTATTAAAGGGTCCCTATTTTCTAAAAGGTGCTCATCATATTAAAAAATAATAATTAACTAGTTATTTGTTGGATGCTTCATTATCCATAGATGTATGATACACGTATTTCATTATAACATAGTTATTTTAATTAAATTAATGAATCTCATTTTATTTTAATATATTATTGTTCATTGTAAATTGTGTGTGTTTTACATAAGAAATGACTATTTAGTGGTTATACTCCATACATGGTCTGTTAAAGGAAAAATTGTATAAATATTAGAGAAGTAATATTTCTTTTTTGATACATATATTTTAATGATGTTTTATTTTATATATCAATTTTTCTCATTTTCAAATAGATCATTCAAGAACTATCATTGATTAGTAAGAATAATGAAAGAAATTTTAAATTATTTGTGCGCAAAGGTGACTTAATTATTTTGTACCCAAAATATATGATATATGAAATTTTATTTTCAATTGATAAAATATTTTGAAATAGAATTATCAGCATCAGTATATTAGAGTCAAATATGGGTATTAGGTATTATGATTTATATATGAATCAATTACCATCGATAAAATTATTACATTCAACGAGGTTATGTTATATTATTAGTTTTTCATGTATTTATCATATTAATTTTTTGATAATTATTATTGAATATTTTACTATTTTTTTAGTCTTTTATAATCCTCACATATATAATAAGAAAAATAGAAATTAACTTCGAGTAGTATGGGATAATTACTTTAAAAATTTAGCACATTTTCATATCA
The DNA here is from genome assembly GCA_963277665.1 of Viscum album. Taxonomy (NCBI): domain Eukaryota; kingdom Viridiplantae; phylum Streptophyta; class Magnoliopsida; order Santalales; family Viscaceae; genus Viscum; species Viscum album. The sequence continues at coordinate 1,178,410,340 of OY728134.1, read as the reverse complement.
ATTATTTATATTTGTAATGTATATTTTCTACTATATCTATGAATTTTTTAAATTATTTTTATTATAACTAAAATTTGACACAAATTGTTATCAAATAATAATACATTATTTTTACGACTATAATTTTATATTATGTGGTTTTAGTTTTCATGTATCGATTATTTTGGTATTTCTATTTTAATTATTTTTATTTTTTAAGAAAAAGATTGGTTTTTTCAAATTCGTTAAAATAATAAGATATGTAAAAAAATATTATGAGATATCATTATAAAACAACATAATTAAAAAACATCTTTCACGTCGATTATAATATAAATAACTAATAATGTACCTATGATTTTCATTTTGAAGCGGTTAAATTCTAGTTTTGTATATAACCAATAAAATAATTATTATTTTATATTGGTTAAAGTAATTACCGAAAAAATATATTTAAAACATCAGCTTCATTGATGTATCGTTATAAAAAACACTAAAAATAAAAGTACACAAATTCAAATAACAATTTTTTTCAATATTGTTTGTAATAACTTAGGATGTTTCAATTTAATTATCATACTGTAGGTAACCACAAAACATATATATTTACACTGAATCATGGTAAAAATAAATAATCTACGATTGTATGCTAACAAAACTACCAAACAATCTGTGAAATAAACCATACTAGGTTCTATAGTGATCCTCATATCATTTTTAACATGTTGGAATGAGTTTCATGTCTACCCAATGGTAACGGAGAAAATTATCCACTAAAACAAAATTAATCTTATGTCATTATATGTGAAAATATTATGGTTTAATGACCTGAAGTCATCCAAAATTATTCAATAAAAAATGTAACATGTAAAATATGGTTAAAATGAACAATATAAAACGATTTAGTTTCATGTAACCACATTATGTATGTCTTATGGTTAAAATGATAAAAGTGACATAAAAAAAAGGATTAAACAATAAAAAATATCTCTCATATCTTCAAAAATGTTCCTTAATTCCTTTTTGAGATTTTTAAATAATTAGTTTTTATATATAACACACTACTATAGCACCATATTATACCATTACTAAAACATTATTTGGATAGCATAATAACGTGTGGAAAATTCGTGCACTACTAAAATCGTTACATCAATATCAGTGCTGAAATAGTGCCAACAAAGTCCTCATTTATCAACACATTAGTTTTAACACTAATAAATTACCCGTATACTAGTTTTTTTGGATATCTCAGATAAATTTCATCATTATCAATTCTAATGATATGTTGATGATAAAAGTGTTATTTATTAGAATACTATTTATAGTGTAGATAAAGGATATTTATCAACTGCAACGCTACAACAGACATAAAATAACCCTATCTATGCAAAAAAATCATATTATAAGCAGATAGGATTGAAAATTTATAAAAAAATATTGAAATACCAATATAGAATTGCAATATTATTTAAATGAAAAAAAATTTCATATTAAATATTTATATTAACCTGATATTTATAATTAATCAAAAAAACAACTACCAATATAATAAAACCTAACTCTTTTAGAAATCATTCTCTAATGATCACAAACTGTAAAAAATTGATTCCCTGAAATCAAAACAATGTTTATTATAGTAACAATACATAACAAATTTTAAAAAAAATATTTTATATAATACACATAAGATAAATTATATTTTTAATTACAATATTTATTAGTAATATTTTTAGGTACACTGCTAATTAAATTATAATTTATACAATAATTTGTAACTTTTAATTGTATATCTAATTAATAATTATATAATGAAATATTAATTACATTTTGAATTTACTAATATATATATTGTATTGATAATTACTAAATATATTAATGTTATTTCCCATTATTATTTATCCCAATTATTTAAATAGTTGTTAAAAAATATATCTGTAATTTAAGAAGACATTTTTAAATTTAAAAAACGGGTGTATGGTCATATAGGGAACATCGTGTGATGTAATGATGTGTGGTTAATTACTGCAATTAAAAAATAATTATTGATTATTTTTCTAATTCAACAATATGATAGTAGTTCAGTTATCTAGTTTTTGAGAGGGCTAATGTGTATGAAGATGAAATGAAACTTTTATGATCAAAACAAAATTTTTGAATCATACCAGTCACATCCTATGTTATATTAATGTGTAATCAATTCCCACATTCCATTATTGATTTTTTTTCTCATTTTCTAAATGTTATAAGATAATGTGAGTGTGTTCACACATATTTGGATATGTGATGTATGTTTTAATCAATAATTACACCTTTATATTGAACATGTGCACTCATAATAATAATGGCCACATCATGAATTGAATTGATATGTGGTCAATTACTACAAACCCAAAATGATTTATCGATTTTTACCATAATGACTGAAAACAATTGGATCTCAATTTCTCAATTTATGTTATTTTACATTTTTTCTACAATAAGTGAATCTTTTATATTTAAAACATTCAATTGGAGTCATAATGGCCATAAAGTGTTTCAGATTAATTTTTGGTCGATTCTAACACATCCAAAATTAATTATAGATTATTTTCCTAAATTTTGAAAACAATCCAAGATTATTTATTCATTTTTTTGGAAATTTAGTGAATAATTTTAAATATAGTGAAAATTTTATATTGAAAACATACACTCAGAGACATACTGGACACATCATGTGTTATATTTATGGGAATTCAAGTCCCACATTTTTAAATTAATTACAGACTTATATGGTAATGTTTTAAAACATCCCCATTTATTTTCCTAGTTTTAGATATGTACACTTGTTTTAATCTAAAATTACTCTTTTTATTAAAAACATATACTTAAATTCATATTAGTTACATCGTTAGTTGGATTCATTAATGGTAGATTCTTACACAACATAAAATAATTATGGATTGATTTATAAATATTTTTTGAAAACGTATTCTTTTTACGATTGTTTGGATCTGTGAGGCAGTTTTTATACTTAAATAACATATTTTTAGTAAAGAACATAAATTTAATCCTATAATGAATATTATTATTAGAGTGATATGCATTATTTTTAATAATAAGGAAAATAAATTTTGGATAATTTTATTAATGACTACAAATAATCAGATAACTTTTATGTAGTTCTGTTTATGTGGTGTCTGTTTTTAAATAAAATTACACTTTTATAATTAATACATGGACTTAATGTCATGGAATCCACATTGTTTTTGGTATTTATATATATTAAATTCAAACATATTTATCTTGAATTATGGATTTAACTAATAATATTGAAATGAATATGAGTTTTTGTCTTATTTTTTGTATATGTGACATGTTTCATAAACTAAAACAACAATTTTATATAAAAAATAACCTATTTGAGTCATATAATCCATATCATGTATCTGATTGATGTATGGTAACTTACATCACCTTTAAAATTATTTTTGGATTTTTTTCCAAATTTTGAAATCAATCTGATCACATTTTATTAGTTTCATTTAGTGACATTCATTTTAAACTAAAATGTCACTTTTATATTTATAACATGGACATTGAGTTATTTTAGCCACACCATGTGTGAAATTGATATGTGGTAATTTCCTTAACAGTAAAATTAAATTGTTGGACATTTATCAAATGTTTCTGGACAATCCAAGCTATTTTATTGGATTTTTTCTATAGGTCATGCATTTTAAAATGAAATTACACATTTATATTTAAAATATGTTATTTGAAACATACCGACCAAATCATGATATATACGGATGTGTGGTCGATTATTACAAAACAAAACTGAATTTTAGATCATTCCGAAAATGTTTGAAAATAGTATCAAATCATTTTCTCTGATTTAGAAATCTAATTCATGTTTTAAACAAAAAAAGACACTTTTATAATGAAATAACACAGTTTTAGTCTATCAGTCACATAATGCTTCTAATAAAATATTGGTTTCCTAATATTTGAAGAAATTGTTCGCCATATTACTCAGTTATACATATGTGATGTATTTTTTAAATTGAAAAGGAATGTTTATAATAAAAAACTTAATTATTGTTATTAAACGCATATTGTGTGTCAAATAGACTTGATTTTAATTCTTACAAATCAAAAATTGATTATTGATCATTTTACCAATGTTTGAAAATAATTTTACCTTTTTTTCTTTGTTTTGTCTAAGTATCAGGCATTTTAAAACAAATTTACATTTTTTTATTAAAATTAGGCATATTGATTTCTATTAAAAACAACATATGTCAATTTAATGTGTGGATGATTTATGCATGCAAATAAAAATTATGAATTGTTTTCCATGTTTTCGAACATTATATGAACCCATTTACTCATTTTTTATGTGACCGGTGTATTTAATTAAAATGATACTAAAATATTTAAAAGATTAAATTTAAGTCATACCCAACATATCATGTTCTAGATTGACTGCATTCAGTTATACATATCAAAAATGATTTATAGATCATTTTTCTATAGATATAAAATAATATGACCCCATTTTATTTTTTTCCATATGATTCTTTTTCTAATATAAAATGACAATTTTATATTGAAATTTCATACATTAAGTCATATTGGCCATATTTTCTATCATATTGATGTGTGGTTGATTACTACTTGATTTAAATGAATTATGGATCAATTAAAAATATGTTGAAGAAAATATGCATGTTTCTTATATATTGAAAACATGAAATGAGTTTTAAACTAAAACAATATAGATATTAACTAGTGTCTAAATATTTTCCACATGAAACCATGGATCTAATTGAATTATAATTAATTCCTTGTTTTTTCATTGAGAATTATGTTAGTATATGGGTGACAGAACGCTGTTAGAATTTACTGTATCTTTTAATTTTATGTCTTTTACTTGGGTATTATGTAAAAGTATATGAATTCATCTTGATTAATCATTGTGGAGGTGGATGTGATTGAAATAGTTACCATGATATTTTAAAAACTCATCAATTGGGAAACAATTAAAATTATTAGGCAATGATCATGGATGTTCCATCCCTAATAGTTAGTAATATTTCCTTACATTTGTTGGAAGAAGGATCCTTAACCCATTTCCCAATCATCATTACGTTAGTTTTAACCATGAAACAAATCTCTCAAAATGTTATGCATATTATGGTCTGTAACTATCTCTATTGGAATCTTTATAGAATAACACTACATGAAAAATATCCTTGATAATGTTTTCAATTCATTCATTCTTTTCATGTTCATTACAAATCATTTTTTATTTTCATTAACCCCATTAAATTCCCAAATGAAATAAAATTGATGAATATATAAATTTTTTTGGAAATGTTTTCAATACATTACTCCAATACTAAATATTTATATCCCAAATATATCTATAATTTTATATTTTATAATAGATCACAAACTTAGTAGGTAATCACCTCAATAAGATGATAGTAAACATTCAGACATCTTGTACTCTTCTTACTCCCCTCTAAAAACATTACGTATTATTTTGAGTATAATTGTATTGAAAGTCATTTTAGTACTAAGAATATATAATAAAATATAACAAATATTTTAAATTATATTATAATTAACATAAAAAATTACCTAATTAGGGCTTCTTGTTTGATAATCTTATATTATATGACTCATAAATTTTTATACGTAATATCCATAACCATTGTGGTTATTTTATTTTTTTCCTTCTAAACAATTTTAATAAAGTACATTAATAATTATGATATATGTTTTTATAGTTAAATATTACTCTAAATATATTAATTTAAATATATTTGAAGCGATCTATTTGCTTCTTTTTATTCACAACCCTCGTACCATAATTTTGCTGATATTTATAGAATTCATTATAATAAAAAATTATTATTAAAACAAAAAAATCTAATTTTATGATTAACTGCTATATATTGATTAAAATGCATGAAAATTTCACCATTGAAATCACGCGTGGTAAATATTTTGGTAATATATGATTTGAATACAATAAATAAACATTCGGGGAATCCAAATTTATTTGGATTAACATCAAATTCATAAAAAAACTAATTCAAAAAACAATGGATAAAATAAATAAATATTATATTATTAGATTTTAGATTTTTACCCCATCATGGTAAACATGAAAAGGATTATATATTATTCTATTTTCCTTTCAATAACCATTATTAGGTCGTCCTTTTCCTTTTAAATTTCTTTAAATTTCAAAAAAACATTATGTGAAGAAATGATAGAGGGATTAATGAGTCCATATCATACTTCATATAGTGTTCCCATTATATAGTAGTAATATATAAACCAGTATAAAGTATAGATATTTCTATAATATAATGAACAAATAGGATATTTTTTACAGAATAATAATTTGAAAAAGAACCTAATATATAATTATTCACTATATAAACTCTCAACAATTCAAAAATTAAACACTAATTTATACTTTTGAGAATAACTATGCTTACAATGGCCTCTCTAAATATGAATTATTCATATAAAATGTATTATATATTTCAATAATTTAATATTATCTCTTCACGAACATCTAATTTTAATATATGTTATAGTGGAATTGGTTAGGTGAAGGTTCTCCAATAATGTCCTTTTTATTTATTGGTTAATCCACTTGATTTACATCATTCATCCTTCCATTTACCATCGATATTTGTTATGTAATACCATGCCTCATTTTAGTCCATTTATCATCAACTTGGAGAGGTTCTTCATTTGAAACAAATTGTAAAATAATTCTTATTGTACTTATATAATATTTAATAGAACTAAAAAAAATTTCTACAGAATTATAGACTATGGTAACACATGGATCATGATGAAAAATAGAAATATTGATGATCAGTTATAGAGATACATAAATCCCAACATTCACATGATCTTTAGGGAGTTTTTTTATTTTTCATCATGTATCCTAGTATATTATTCACCATTTACCTCAAAATAAGGAAACGTTTTCCTGTTGATAGATATAAATGAAATATAATTTCACATTACCAAATATTTTTAATATAATATTATTGGATGTTTTCTGAATCACATTTAGGAGAAATGTCTATGAAAAAATTGATATATCAGGTATTTCGGGTGGGTGATAGGAATGACTAGACCCAAATCCTATGGGTTCATGTTCCATTTCATGTACTACTCGGTATTCCACTATAAGTATTCATTGATTCTTTTTCATATATTATTCCACCAAACCAATGTATAATATAATATCTTGTAAATGATCTGTCTGTTCTATAATGCTTTTGATCATATCACATATATCACTTTACAGATTTTTCCTCTTAGAATATTTCTGAAGTCACAATCTAAACAATATACCTCTGACAAATCCATACATTTTTGGCTGCTTTAAATCGGTCGAAAGTAGTTTTCCTTAAGTTACAATTGATTCAAAATCGTATTTCTGTTATATTTAATAAAAGTAAAAATATAAAAATATATTTGTTATATAATAATATCATAAAATACAAAAAATATATTTTTTTCATACTAACACATGATTATCATGTCTCATGTCTGTCGGCAACTACTAGTTTTCTTATTTCATTTACAGATGTGTCCTTCCATATAACATGATATTTTATTAAAGTGGATTTTTATTCTGATTCATCTATATTCAAAGAATGAATTTAGAATATGTTGTTTCATGTCACATAAATATTTTTCTATATATTTTAAATTTATACAGATTTGTTTTCATGTTATGTTTACCTCATCCTTCTTTTACAGTAGTGGTGAAATTTTTTTCTCCACATTTCATATATTTATAAGTCATTTTCCACATCAAAATTAACAAATTTAAATCAATGTGGTTAAAATAAACTATATCTTATGAAATATTATAGAATATAGATCCGATTAAATGATTCTTTAATGGGATGACCAAATAATTTTTTCCATTTATCCTATTGTATTATTTTTCTATATGTTACTAGTGTTTGGGATTATACATTACCATCAACATCCCTGAGATTAATCTTTTTAAGAATTATCCAGAAGCCTCTCTGAGGTTTTCCAGTGATAGTAAAGACACATTTCTGATTAAAATTAACTATAATGAACAAAATCAACAAAGGACCATGACACCTATACCAATTATTCATTGCATAATTTTCCAATTAATCTATAAAGATATATCATAACATTACCCTAGTGTCATAATTTTTTATTTAATCAATGATGAAACGAAATGGTTATAAAAATATTTATTAATTATCACATTTATTTTAATTATTAACCAAATGTAACTACTGAACATTGACATATTGAGGTTAATAGTTTGGTAATGTTGATTCTATAAAAACACAATTTTTACACCATTTATTAATTAAATGAAAATTTCAGATAACATATTGATAGTTGTTTTTTGATTTTTTATATAAACATGTTTTTTCTCCCCTACAAATTTTGTATTGCTTTCATCAATAATATTTTATTCCTTTATATCAGTAATATTATCATATGGGTAGGTCATAATTTACTTGTTTAGTAACCAATTTAGTTCAGAATATGTAAATGTAGAAGAAAAAACATAATATTATTTCTATAATAATATTTTATTAAAAAACACTTCAATCAATTCATTTAACACATGTTTCCATTATAGGTTAGCATGATTTGGTTTTTCTATGGATTATCCAAATCACCTCTATGTGGTATCCTCTAACATTCCTGAAACTATCTATATTTGGACTTCTATGAAGTGAACCAAATGTCCCAATAAATGTTTCACACCAAATTGAATTTTTTACTATCCCCATAAATGTTTTGTCAATAATAGAGTAATAAAAAATCATATTTGATGGATTTGGATCATAAAATTCACTTATGGATTATGATTTAATTAAAAAATATATGTCCTTATACCATTCAATAATGAAATTCACCTTAATTAATCTGCATTCAAAAACTATCACAGAAATACATTTTTTATCCCATGGGGATGAAAAAATTATCACTTGAAATATAGTATAATACAACTTGAGTAACATTTATTTGATGTTGAAATATGAAATATTTGCAATAACTGGATTTCTATCCTTATAAATAGATATGTGCATCAATTCCTCCACCAGAATAACTACACAATTTTGAATTATGATACACCCATATTGGTATATTTTATATAATATATAACAAATATTTACAAATCTAGTGTATGGAATAACATTTACATTTAGTTTCCTAGATACCCACAAAATTATATCAATATTGAATTTTTACATGTAGAAATCTCTAAAAACATATGTTTTAGAAACCATCCTTGAAATTATTTGTTATAGTTATATGATATCCATCCTTTATCCATTAATTATTTCTAATTTCTATGTTTTACCATATGGGATTCAGTTTTTGGGTTATCCTATACAAAATTATGTCAAATATAAAATTGATATTCATCCCACTCTATAATGGAAATTATATCATAATCCAATCTAAAATAACATTTTTCCATATGGTGTCTACTTTGACATGATTTTTGGAGTCTGATGTTATCAAAATGTTATTGGTAATTTAGACATAATTAAATATCATCATCAAATAAATAAATATATATATATCTATATATATAATGAAACCTTCGAGATGATATTCATTCTTGATATACCCTTTCAAAATCATCGTATATTGTTCAATGTGGTACACCAATCTATAATGACAATAAACACATTCTTGATTCTCTCTAATAATGTTAACCATGAAGTGGATCATTATATCAAATAATTAATGTGTGAATAATATCCCCAACTAATATAATATGATTTTAATCTCCTTGTTAATGTTTAGAATAATTGATGGTGTATACAAATTTATTTCATAAAACATTAAATAGAATGAAAATTTTGGTTACATTATATCATTAATTTTTAGGAAAATTGAAAATAAATCAATAGCCATCAAATCTTGTAACATTACATGATGTTTAAGTGATTTGAGACCCTAACACATCACATTAGTTATTAACATGAAATTCATGATAATTAATTAATAACCCATTAGACATTCACACCATTAGGCATGTTGAAAAATGTAATTTCTCTTTTCTAGATTGTGTATAATATACTGAAGGATGAAATGTTCAACATTCACCCTTCACCGATGCAAACTCTTTCCTTTTAACCATGTCAATATTTTCCAACCTATCCTTAATGACATATTTTATTTTTGATTTTTTATCTTGTAACATTCCATTAACACGGTCAAATTATTTTTTCTATGTGTATGACATCAATAAATTTCATCATATATTAACAATTCCCATATGAAAACTCAATGAAGATTTATCAAAATTTTAAACCAAATTTCCAATTATTTTTTGAAATATGGTTTATTGAAATCAGTGTCAATATATTTTAATTTATCAATGAGTTTATAACCCATTAATAGAGACATCTTGTCAATATATTTTATATTTAAAGTAAATTATTAATCCAAGAATAATTGTTTATTTTATTTGGGTAATAATTTTTCTGTTCCTAAAAACACAGTATTTGATGAATATTTCAACATAACTTAGTGTATATGTTCTTCAAAGAAGGGACACACCAACAATTATATAATGTTATAACCTGAAAATTTTCTTTGTAGAAGATATTCAAATACCATCCCTTTCAACAAGGATCTCAAAATGAATTTTACACTTTTATGTGAATCATACAATGCAACACATATATCCTAAAAAATTATATCTTTAATTAATGGATCCAAATATACACCAATAGCATTATTGGTTTGTTTTTTTGCAACTGTGATTATAGACTATATAATTAATTATTTATTCATCAATTACCATTATTTCAAGTTAAAATATTCCAATATAACTAGCCATGTAAATTGATTAATCTTTTTTAAATCAATTCAATTTATTTCATCTGTAGATAATATAAGGTAATGGTTTCATAGATCCTATCCAAATTCAAGATCTTTACTACGGTGAGTCCACTCGGTAATGTAGCTTCACATATTCAATTAATGTGTCTTTGTTCCATTTTAATTGACTATAATCTTCCCAGTATCCATATAGTCTTCTACGCCTTGAAAGTATAAAAATGTATCATTCAACATATGAAAGAGAAGAGTTATCTTTATAGTACCAATCTATTAAAAAATATGGTATTTGAAGAGTAATTTTTGGGTTGGAGTTTGTTTCACATGTCTAACAATTTATACATTGATTACCCTTATATTTTAATATTTTAGTATAAGTAAGACCACCAATTCATATTTTTATTTGTTATGCATGACATTGATTTAACAATTCCCTTTGATAAATGTCTCATTGATAAGGTCATAATAGTTCCCAAGTATGATGAGAACAATGAAGTTCCATTAAAATATTTTTATATAAAGTTATAAAATTGGATGATTTTCAATTATAGGGTACATAATATATAAAATATTGGTGTGATTACTCATAATCTGATGTGTCTTCTTCTCATGAAGTACACACATGGTAATCTACCTGATAAGAGATAATGTTAAGAATCCAACAAGTTGGAATTTGGTTTGTTTTTTTGTCATCATATATTCCATTCCATGTTAATTTTTAATGGTCCCTATAATTAAATATTATTATTGCATCATGTAATGACTCTTGAACATTGATTTACTAATGAATATTGTCACAACATTTATAAATGTGATATAGGGTATATTGGATTTGTCAGGAATGAAATGTTATTTATGGATAAGAAGTGGAAGTATTTTTACCTTCAATATTTAATTATGATGATATCTAGGACCATTTCATATAATTGAACCATCTCATTAAATTCTATGGCCATTGTTTATGAAGGTTTTTTTTTCAGATTGTCAACGTAATGTGTATCATACCCATAAATTTATGACATAGATGTGAAACTTGATTGATGAGATATTTGAGAAATTTATTTTATTACATAGAGAGTTTTCATATGTGGTTGTTTATTTTGTGACATTATTTTCATTCTATTTAATTTCATGGCCCTTTTCTAGATGATATTTATATACCTTAGGAAAACAAAAACTATTCTGAAGATACAGTATCCTATAGGGTCACCCAATAATTGTTTCTATTTATATTGATTAAATTATATATTAATTTAATGATTAGAATAAATAATATTCTTAGGAATGAGAAATAATTTTATTTTTTTCTAATTAATTTCAAAAATAAAATAAATATTAATTCGCGTGATTGTGAATAAAAATATTTTTATTTTATTTATTGACTATTTAAAAATATTTATTTCCTTGATTTTTTGTGAAATATATATTTGTATGTAAAATTTATATTCATCTATTTAGTAAATAATGGGGAGTTGAGTGGACCTAGACCATGTCTGTAACGTCCTGGTTCTGGAAGCCACCCAGAGGCACCCCGTACCCGGTTGGTCACATGGCCTCAAGCACATTTCCCTAAACGCCGGAGGCTGCAGACTAGCAGTGAGGGACTTGGGTGTGATAGTTGGGAAACTATGCCATCTTTGGCAGAGTACACAACAGAAATAAATAAACATGAAATAGCGAAAGTAGTAGTAACCAACAATATAAGCAGCGAAAGTCTAAACCAACTAACTGGAGAACACATGTATGTATATAAAATGATGCATGATACATAACCGGAAAACAGTCAAACAATTCAAAATGCTGGAAAACACTACAGTACCAAAACAGGTACAAAAGAGAAAAGAAAACAGGTCCTCTGCATCGCAAGACGAAGCTTGGTCCCATGCTCCCCTGCACCAAGCAATCAAAGTCCAGAAGTCGAAGGGAACTTTCCCTTGTCTATACCTACTGTAACATAGTCTGTTTGGGCCCAAAAGCATGGACCAAACAGGGTGTGAGATAAAATACCAGTAGGCATTCACCCAAAGATCTATGGCTAAGAGTCAGTGAGTATATGGTGGGTAAAAGTACAATAAGCAGTAAACAGTAGGAGCAAGCAATAGGCAGTAATAGTAAACAGTAAGGCAGGATGATACAACAACAATCAAACCACAAAAAACAACAGTAGTAAAGTACAAAGCTAGAAAACACAAACCCTATGGGAAGTACTCACATCCATCCCCTCTGGTCTTATCAAATAAATACCAGAACCCTCTGGGTAGTGCACTCAGCCTAATCCCTCTAGTTGGTCATACGAATTTTTGAGACTCTCTGGGGAAGCTCACTCGGTCAATTCCACTCATAGTATAGGGTAGTATAGGACTCTCTTGAGAAATATCAAGAGGTCTAACCCTATTATCCCCAAGGTCTAGAGACTCTCTGAGGAAGCTATCTCGGTCAATTCCTCCAATAGCCTCATGTATACCACAGACTCTCTGAGGAACCTCACACGGTAAATTCCCCCTCTAGCCTGGGAAGGTTTCTAAAGAGATTCAAACAAGGTAAGGCTCTCTAAGGAAGCGCACTTGGTCTACCCTCCTGTAGTCTATAAAATCCTAGACTCTCTGGGAGCTCACATAGTCCATACCCTCTGTAGTCTATAATGTCTAAGACTCTCTGGGATGCTCACTCGGTCTATCCCTTATAGTCTATAGTACCAGGTTCCCTCAGCCTCGTGCCGGTCAGTGCATAATATTTCAATAAGGCCAAAGTACACCTATTGAGCTACTTGGATAACCAAAGTACACCTATAAAGCTACTTAGCTAAATAGTCTACAAGGAAAAAACCATGTCATGTGTTTCACTTCAACCTATAACCGCATGGAATGGAAACAGGTGTAACAGCCGAAGGCAAACGAGACCCAAAGATCGTAAACAGATCAATGTAAGGGAAAAAACATCCAAGAAAAAAAAATTATCCTCTAACATGGTCAAATTACATCTACACAAGCATACATGCAAGGCAGGAAAACAACAAGGGAAAAAAGGTAAACACGTGATAACCCGTTCACGGGTATTGGTGGAAATTTTCACATAAACACAAACACTTTGAATGGTAAGGAACAAAACACCTACCTCGATCCTATGAGATCAATATAATTGAACCAAAATGGCTGATTCTCCCTATAATGTTGTTGATCTGAGAAAACGCACAAAAGGTTCAACCTTAGATAACTTGAGAAGGAGGAAGAATTGGAAAACAAGGTTTAATCAGAAGGAAGAATTCACCGCTGCGCTTCCAACGTAATCGACATTGCTCGAATTGGAGATTGGAAGGAGAGGTGGGAGCTTAGGTAAGATTCAGTCGTACAGGTTGCTCTCAGACGAACTAGACCTAGAAGAAGGAAAATAATGTGATGAGGCACGACCCTGGTCCGTTTAGTGAAAAAAAGTACACGACATGTATTTTTTAAGTACACAGCCTTTAGTGGGTTTTTCCGTACTCCCCCAAAATCGGCCTCCACATCACCCCTACACACCGTGTGTGTGGCCCGGGCATGACCAGCACATGGCTTTGAGCCGGAGAAGAGTACACGGCATGTACTCAGAAAGTACACGGCATGTACTTCAAAACTTTCCAGAAACTCAAAAAATTCTCAAAAACTTTAGAAATGAAAGACATACCTAAAACGAAGATCCGGGTTCTTACAATGTCTAGTGGTAAATATTAATTTACAAACTTATAAAATAATATTTATCCTTTCTGGAGAAAATGAATTCCATAAAATATTATTATAATTATTTGGATTCTATTTATGAAAATAGTTATAATATTATTTATGGTTCAATATGAAATCAAATACTATTTGGAGAAAAACCAATGCACTGTAAGAAAAATATTATGTTTATTATGTAGGGATAATTAAGAATTGGTAATTTTTGAGTGAAAATGAATTCTCTCTGGAATACCTCTTCACATCCTCCTAAGAAGGTGAAGAACACCTTTAACCCCAACAGTTCATGAAAGAATTAATATAGAAAACACAAGATTATTGATTCACCAAAAAAGTTGTCAAAAATAAATCTACATTATTGGAATTTCAAAGGAAATGTTTTGGATCACTAGTAGAGGGATTCTACGCATTCATCCATATAAAGAAACAATCATAATATGAAAGGGTGTTTATGATGATCAATATCATCATCGAATAAAGGATCACAACAGAGGGTAATAATATATTCTGATCATAAATATATTAGTTATAAATATAACATGAAAATATCTTCTATAGTTCATAGGTTTTCCTTTATTTTCATTATTTTGTGGAAAAATTTCATTAGACATTGCCTTCTTAAAATGTACAACGTAGTGAATGATCCAAAAGATCAATAAAACCATCTTAGTGTATTCCCTACACCACATTTCTATTTTCTCCAAATCCTTGAAGTGGTGTGAGAGGTTTATAGATTCAAATTTATAATTATATATTTAAATTTTGATCAATATGTGAAATAGTATTTAGATTCTCATTTCATGAATTATTCATTTAGAAATCTCAATTTATTAACATGTTTTTTAATATTAATAATCAACATTTATTGATTCATTTTCATAAAGTTAAATGAATAGATAATGAATTACTGGAGATGAAATTAGAATGTATTCCGTATTTTGGAAAGATATAATTCGATTACATGAAAAGTAACTAGAGTACATGATGTGCACCAAGGTTCACTACCCTTGGTAGTGTCATGGGATACATGATGTGTCGACTAGTAACTACGTGTGATGCACTAAATATTGTCTTAATATGACCAGTGAAACATAGAAGACATCATGTATTAATATATAGCTTATAGATAGAGTACACACCATATAGTCTACATGACTTTTAGGAGAAATCAGCACAAACCATGAGGTCATATACACAATAAAAATTACATTAGACTAAATTTATTCTACATTAATGACATACATGGTGTGTACATGATGTAAAATACATGTAGTTAATTATATAACATATCTAAAGAATGTTAATTGAAATTTAGTGAGTCAAGAAGACACATGAAATGTGATATACATGGTGTGTATATGGATAGTACTTGTTTTGTAGCCCCATGTATTATGAACATGCTGAGTATGTCACTACATTGAACGAAAACATTACATTATAACCACCATTAATGAAGGTTGTTAGTAAAAATCATGTAATCAACTAATATATAAGTTAAATACCCTATCATGTATCTAAATAACTCTTAATGAAGTTCTTGCAGCGTGTATTTTGTTAGTACATGGTGTTTAGTCCTTTTGATGTACACCATGAATCCCAATGAGCACGTCTCGATTACACAAACACCCAGGTACAATGTTTGTAGCTCATAACTATATGTATTGTAGTCTACTAATAATAGATAGAATTATATTACATTAAATATTTCATTTGATCATTAAAAACTTATAATATTTTTTCGAACTTGTACTGTTTGAAAATTTAATATTATTTTTTAAAAATTATTAAATTATAAATTAATTTATTTTAATAATATATGATTATTGGTGATGAAATTTATTTCCCATGAATTCTTTTAAATGATGGGTATCTCCCACAAAATTGTTATGGGGGTTAAGATGAAATGGTATTATTCAATTAATTATTCAATACAGGAATTTCAATCAAAAAATAAAGAACAAATATTAATGAATCCTAGCTAATTTACATTTACATAACCAATTCATGTGTATGGACAATAATGATCCTGTCCAAGAATTTTGTTTGCATTTAAATTACATAATTTAATTTATTGCATGGGTTTTTCAATTATTATTTATAAAATTAAAATAATGGGATTTCAGTTATCCCTCCCACCATTATTATGTAGGACGTATGTGTCCAAGGTCATTCATTTAGTTCCCCTTAATAAATAATTTTGTTCCCCTCAACATCATGTGAGTTTCAAATTCATGTAATTAATTGAGTATCATAAGGCAAGTGGTGGGTATTCAATAAATAACCAATATTATACTAGTCCATGTGATATAATGGGTGATGAGTGGGATGTAGCAACTCATGCCAATATCATCACAATGAGTTTTTCCACTAATTTATATATTTATTTATTATCTGGTCAGTTGAAAAACCATTCTATAATCTCATGAATGTGACATTTAATAATTTATTTATTTATATCTTATGAATTATTTATTTTATACATACAATACCTTTATCTACTAAAACATTCTTTAATATGAAATTATATAATTCAAAAAGGTTTATTTTTCATTAATGTTTTATTAAATCATGGTTAATCCCAAAATAAAAATCAAATTAATATTAATAATATATGTAAAAGTTAATATATATATATATATATATTATTACAAATAATAAATAAAATACCATAGACAAGTTATTATTCAGGCATGGCCATCCACTACATGATTTGGAATGTAATCTATTAAAATGAGTGTTTAACTTACCATTATTTGATTTTTTTTATTGTGGAGTTATTATAAATGTTAGGGGTAGAAATAACTAAATTAAATCATTATAATTATCTCTCCCTAGTCATGATTTCTTCTGTAGGAATGTGTTTAGAAAATCCACATCATGATATCCAGATTGGGGAGTCCAATCAAGAGATCATGTTTTTTCAAGACCATAGTCGAAAAGACCTAAAAATCTTAATAACTGTAAAGATATTGGGTGACTCTCATTAACATTATGAGAAGTGGAATTTTGTTATATCCAATATAATTTCATATTAAATATACATTCATATCTCTATGGTGAGTTCTATTGGGACTTAATGAAATTATGCAAGACCAATTAATACAATATCTATTATTTCACAATGAATTTTTAATCAAAAAACGTACTAATAATATCCCCATTTATAATTAAAGAAAAAAATTTCAATTTCAACATTAACACTATACTTTCCATAAATATTGTATAATTTATGTCTCTATAATAAAACTTACTTCGAATAATGGTTCAGATGGCTTCTGGTTTTATTACATTATTAAAGGAAATCTAATGTGCTAGAAAGCTCTCTTACTAACCCCCAGCAAAAGAGGTGACTAATAATATGTTTTCTTTGTATGAAAAACACATGAACAACATGGATATATTTCAATTGTTAGGCCTTACTTTGAATAATGTGAACTCCATAATTCTAACAAAAAAATTAATTCTTATAGAATTCTTGAGAAAATCTATATGATTAACCTATAGTAAGTAACACAAGAATTGTGGGAAATTTTAGGCACTCATTCAGAGTAAAATTCATGACGGTAATCTAGATGGTCCTCAGATATCCAATGTCATTAGCTACATTGAGATCCGATATATTCTAGGTTCTAAACTCCATGATTAAATATCAACTGATCTCATTCTTGAATCACTCTCTTAGAGCTTGTCTATATTTTTTTAATTTTAATATGATCAAAATTAATAATTCTCTCCCATATCTAATAAATTTTGAAAGAAAATAATATAAGGAGATGAATCATGAAATGAAATTCATCATTATGGTGAATAAACTGAAAGGTCATGAAAATAGATCTCTATCCATATATTCTCCACAATAATCTTCCAATAAATTAATGCTCAAGGGGAATGAAAATGAGTTGGATGATGTATGCTTTACATGTCACAAAATGTAGTAATGTATGAAAAACGGTACCCATCCAAAGGAGAAAAGAGATGCTGCGAGTGATTTTTGTTATGTGAAATTTATCTATTTCAATAAATTTAGTAGTAGATGAAGCTTGTGGTGATCACATATTTATTCCAATATGGGAACCAAGGTGATTTAGAAAAATAGATCAAGGGGAGGTAGATCTATTATTAGCCAATGGAGATAAAAATACTATTTTAGTTATTTGGTACCCCCACATCACATTGTCGAAGTGTATGGACATTTTCTGGAAATATATTTTTTATGTTTCATTTGTTAACAAAAACATTTCTTCTGACTCTAGACTTGATATGGATGGATTTATTTTGATGTATTGTCATTAATTTTTTTATAATAATAAAATTATGTATAGTAACAAAAATTTAAATATTGGTATTTATGTGTATAATTACAAAACCCATGAATTGGAAATAAAAAAATAATATATTTCCCATGTCCCATAAAACAAACTACTATGGAATCACCATTTAGGAAATGTAAATTAGAAAATATTGACTAGATTAAAGCAGGATAGATATTAATATTTCATTAAACTAAAACCACATGGTGTATGTCAATCATAATTAGAATATAAAATGATCAAATAACTCTTTAGTAGAAAAATATAGTGGTCTAAATATAATATTTAATTATATCATAAGGATATGTGTGTACCATTCTATGTTGATAAAAGGGGTGGGTACTAAAACATGAAAACTATTACAGATTATTTTATTATATGTCAATATATATACATTATGTTATTTTATTCTGATTCCTTTGAGATATTCATGTAATAAAATAATGAAGTTGACAACTATATTGGTGAGAAGATTAATAAACACCACTCAAACCACAGTGAATAATATCATAATCAAGACTAAATTAATTATTTTTGGGAATATGTGATACTATCTTAACTCGTTGATCCATATTCTACTTAGTATAATTATGTTCTAAAAAGAAGGAACCTTTACATTTTTGAAAAGATAATATCAATGATAAGTAATGTCTGTATTCAATTTTCCTTTTTTGGATACACATTACAGACAAAAGCATAAATAGTAAACCATGTTCCGTTTAAAGGGTAAGATGGAATACAATTACAATTGTGGAAATAAAATAAAACCATGTTGGTATATATAGATGTGTGTGGTTGAAATTTTTTTAAGGACTATTTATTAATCAATCATGCACCTCCTGGCACAATTTTTACTTATATATGATACCCCATGAAAAAAGGGGATATTACCTATATGATGCCTAAGAAAAAAAATTATAGTGTAAAAACAATCTATATTATTTAAGAGGTTTATCATCTATTGAAGATATATTAGTAGTTATATAGATATTGATGATGTCAAGTCATAATGTACACAAATTAACTACCTATAAGGAACCTTGAATTTTTAAATGTTTCTAGAAACCTTGAATTTTTAAATAGAATCCATGTACGAAAACCAATCCAAATTTTTTTGAGATCCTCCATTGGAAATAAGGCCAATTTTTTATAAATGGATATTCATCAGTAAATTGAACATATATTTGAAATTAACTACCTTTATGGAATGACTAGTTATGAAGGGTTCATATAGTGATAAGGAATTGAATAAAAAGAAAACATTCAACCTATTTCTACGTGGAAATTCATCATATTTCTAATTTATATTGTAACTAAAAATAAATATGATATTTATAAAAGGGTTTTTAGAATACCATTACATAATGAGAACTATTTTGAATATTTCTATATGAGAAAACCATAATGTTTTACAACCCCAAACCATACCAATAAGGTATTTGAGTTTCAACGATCCAATTATAAATTAATAAAATAATCCAATTCATAGAAAGATGAGTTTGGTGATTCCAAAAAGGTTTTTGATTCCTTAAATAATGAATTTGATATTTTGGAATATAGATTGTATAATGGGAGTGTGGTCAATATTTTAACATTATATATTAATGAAATTTTACATTTTGAAAAAAAAATCCATTACTATAGCGCATAAAAGATTTATTTATTAAATGCATCAAAATTATTGACTTAGTTGATACTGAATATATTAATGGGATTAAGATAAATCATGATATATCATAATTGATACTCTTACCATGTATGAGTATATATATTTATAAGATACTAATGTGATTTAGTATGGAATGATCCAATAAGAGATTATTTCTAATTTCATGAGGTGTTAATATTTCATAGAAAAAGTTTCATTATATACATAAGGAAAGATACATAACTTATATGATTCCCAATAAATGAGATATTGGGTAATTCATGTATTTTGTTCTATATACGAATCATGATCTCACCAATGACTAATGTATAATAGATTGATATCATGTTTACCCATGAGACAATCATTGGATGGAAGTGAAAACTATCATTAAATATATAAGGAATACAGAGGATATTATCTAGGTCTATGGTGGAGATATGGAACTGTTAATCAATTGATGTTCATATAAATGTTTTAAAATAGATTAAGATAATATGACATTACAAAGAAGATGCATCATCACGTTGAAAGGATGTGTTTTGAGCACGAATAATTTAATGATGTTCATGGCTGTGGATTCTATTATATAATTTGAGTATATTGTAGCGTTTATGTCAGATAAATGAATAATATAGAAACACATATTTTACCATGAGTTTTTTGTTTTTAGTTTTATTGATATCATAAAACTATATTGTGATAATCATACATTAGTGGAACTTTTTAAGGAGCTCTGGTCCAATAAGCGGGTGAAGCATATAAATTATAAGTACCATATATTTAGGGAATTTTCATAGAGAGAAGAGGTTGAAATAATAATTATTTTTATAGAAGATAGTATGTTTGACCACTTGACCAAATCTGTGACTCTATAAAAACCTAATTATCATGTGTGGTTTAGCGGATGGAATGTTTTAGGCAGTTGTCTCAATTTTAAGTTTGAGATTGTTTGAATTTTTGTTGTAGGACCAAATATTTGAACTTTTGTCACACATATATTAAAATATTTGAATATTGATAAAACATATTATTTCATATTATCCATTTCTCATCATCACACTGATAGAATAATATTCCGTTGTACATTCCATATTTAAAAGGTCCAGTAAAGTTCCCCATTATGATGAGACCCATGATGTTACAAGAAGGGATTCTTAAATATCGATCTGTAGTAAGATAACACAAGGTTACGTAATATATTGATTCTCATGTGTGGATACATGTAAGAGGATTCATAGTATTCTCAAAAATATTTGGAATATTAATCTTGAAGACATGAGATTTTGGGAATATACCCTTTAGTAGGACTTCATTATTTTTTGGTGTCAACAAATATTCTTATCTACAAGCATGTGTAATGGTCTAAAAAAATTAATACTATCATTGATTCATTTCATGTCTCATGAAATTATATTTAATAATGAAAAACATCAAAACATATTTTGGTGGGTAGTAGTGTATGTTTACTACTTCGTGTATATCTTGTAATTAATGGAAAAGTTGCAGAAGGAATTTTCCCTTGAATTTTTATAGAATTCGGTATATCAACACATTTATTGGAATACAAAGATCGCAATAAATTATATGAAAATGGTGTATTGATATGTTTATTTATACATTCGAAGAAATAAGTATTATCAATATTGGTTGATGAAAAAAATTTGATACTTTTTTATGATAAATTATGTCAAATGTATTATATTACACAGTGAGTTCTATTATGGGGTTGTCAATGCAGTGATAGTAAGTTCTTTCTATTTAGTTCCATGACTTATTTATAGATAGTAATCTGGGATATTAAGAAATATAACATAATACTAATGATAATGAATCCTAAATGATCACACTCTAAATGTTTCTTTTTATCTGGATAAAATTCAATTTGAATTTAATTAATGGAATAAATATTATTTTCTTGATTGAGAGATAATTTTATACAAATTATATATCGAAAATAAATTAAATAAATATATATTTTTCATAATTTAAATAAAAATATATTTATTCTATTTATTTAAAAATGAATAAATAATTATTCATTATATAGTGAATGAAATATTTATTTATTAAAAAAATATTTATTTTGGTATTCCATAAATTTATAGCACTTCATTTGGACCTTTACAGTTTGTGGTGATAAATATTAATTTACATGAAAAGGAAATAATATTTTCATTTTTTCAAGATACCAGAGGCCATAAAATAATGTTATTATTATTATTATTATTTGAAATGGAGTTCTGTTAAGTAGTATTATATTTTTTATGGTTATTTGTGAAATTAAATAATATTTCGACATAAACCTATGTTCAACAAATAGTTGGTTATTTATTTTTTTATAGGGCTACTTGAGAATTGGAAATCATTGCACAAAATAAGATTATCACTCAAAACCTCCTCTCATACTCTCAACAACAAGAAGAACTCAATCAAAATCAATGGATATTTAAGTGATCCAGAAAAAAAAGTGTGATGATTGATTCATTTCACAAGCACTCAAAAATAAAATGGTGTCATTTTGAAGACAAAGGATCCCATGTGGATTGTCACAAGTGGTAATATACAATTTGATACTTACAACATAGTGATTGCAATTGAAAAGGGCTTATATAACACAATAAAATATTATAAAATATATTATTTCAAATAAATTTAATTTCTTCAACTACTAATGCAATATAAAACACTGAGTTTTAAAAAACCACGACATACAACTAAAATATAATTATGTGAAAATTATATACATGAAATTTTATTTGAGAGTATAAATAGTAATAATAAATTTTGAAAAATTATTTGTTTATATATTTAAAAAATAAATTAATTAGTTTAAAATTGATTAGAAATAAAAAATCATCTGAAAATAAATGAATTAATTTTCTAGAAATCTTTTTTTATGTGTTGAAAATTTTATTCTCATAATAAATTAAATAAATCGATTTTAGATAATTAATTTAATGATATTTATATATAATACATTTAATAAATTATTTAAACAGTAATATAATATTTTATATTGGTGTAATAAGTGTAAATCCAGGGTAATAATTAAAAATGAATTTTTCAAATAACACGGTCTTCACCAAATGTTGTGAACTTATTTTAAATTTTGATTCTACCACTTATTGTTATTGAAATTGATAAAATAAATTTCATTTTTTGAAATATAATTTATATATTTTGTAAACATTTTCTTTTTATTTTTGGATATTACGAATATAAACTATATTCGTTTTTGTTACCATAGTAAAGGGTAAATCAATTAATTAATATTATAAATAAAATAATATGGATAATAAAATAACACTGAAACATGCCTGAATTTTATTGTGTGAGTTAAAATAATCCATCATATTCCGTATTCCCAATCTATTACCATTTGTTTCTATTTTATGTAATTATGATTTGATAATGTTTTTCTTGTTGAAAAGTTAAAAATGCCACACATTTGATTTGAATAAATATAATATTTTTCACAATGAGAAAATAGATGGTGTGTTTAGTCATAAATAGTATTATTAATGTTTATTTATTTAAATTAATCTTGTTAATTTAATTCTAATTTTTAGTGAAAAATAATTTACTATTAAAGCATATACAACACTAGCATAGTTATTATTTACGTAGTGAAAAAATATAATAAATTATGTTATTAAAATTAATATAATTTATCTGATTTAATTTCTTCTATGTATTTATAAGATTCATTTGAAAAAATTATTTATTCCAAGGAATTTTATTTTAATTAATTATTTTTGTTAATTTATTTAAATTAATATAAAACAAATAATGTTAAAAATGAAATTAAAAATATCTTAAAATAAATAATATTATATTAAATGATAAAAAATTCATAAAAATATTTGCGTCGTTGTAATTAAAAGGATTTAAATACAAAAAAAATACATTCTCCATATATGGGTTATGTTTTTTTAGATACATTATTAATCCTTAAAGCATAGAGAACATTTTTGTTAACAAAATAATAAAATGGATTAAAAAAGGGTTCAAAAAATTACATGGTTAATGGTATTATCTAGATATTTGAAAATTATATTTTATGATATTATTTTTTTTCATCATCATGTTAAATTATAATGTTATCAATTTAGATCAATTTGGACATCAAAATTAATTTATATTATTTCATTAGTTTATAAAATTCTAAGAGTTCCCCTCCCCTAAATTATAAATGTTAACTCTTCATCTATCTTCTTCACATCACATTGATCCTTCCATATCAACAATAATCATTCATGTAATATTCTTAAAATCCATATCCACATATTATAGGGTCCTTTTTTCTAAGAATACTATCATATGATCCCTTAAGAGGATATCAAAATGGTATATTTCAATGATGTGTTAATCACTTTAACAGAAAATAACTTTTGTAATGATTATTTTCATCCTCAAAATATCTTTTATTATCAATAAAATAATAAATTTATGATAATAAATATAATTATTTGTTATTATGATTTTTAAAATATCCTTTACTCACCCTCCTTCCATCAAGATATATGTGAACATATCGCATGAGCATATGTCAAGCTTACAGTCTCCATGTAGGGATACAAATCACATATCCTCACAATATTTTATGGATGGGTATTATAATGGGTTTAATGTTTATATATGAATCTTAGGACACAATTATACTTTTCAATGATAATATTATATCCATCTTCTTACATTCCAGCCATTTTCAAATGATAACATCGTTCTAGAGTACATGTGAGCTACCAACCCATGAAGAGATGTGATCTATTTTTCATATTTGTTTGGAAAGGATGGTAATAAAAAAATTTATAAAATATATGTTATATATGTGATATAATAATGATTCTGAAAACTAGATTTATTATTTACCTTTCTCTAGATATATATGATGAAAAAAATAAAAAATGAATTCATATATGTGTATGACCTGCCTTCTCCTTGAATGGTGGAAATATTTTTCCTATTTATGACTTTTATGAATGATTAAAAATAAATATATATAATGGTTAATATTCTAATATAATAATATAAACTTATTTATAAGGATGTTAAAAAATAAAAATTTTCATTCTGGAGGTTTCGGTTCCTTCGATTCATGTGGAACTTAGGGTAAGATATTTTTTCTATATTTTTATTAATAGGGACAAATTAATTATCTGTGACATATTTATTTCATGTGTTTTACATACATCCCATTTAGATATACTATTATTTTTTAATGAAAATTATGGTATTTTCATATACATTTTTTATTTATTTTTTAGGGATTACAATTTAAATGATGTAGAAGTGGTAATGGTTTTTTGTTAAAATCTCATTATTTGTTGGGATTGTTTATGATTATGTTTATGATTGTAATTAATTTTGATTTAACTTTCATGAATCTCATGAATTTTATTATCCTATGGTTATTTCATGAAAATAAATGTTTTCATTTCATTTTCAACAACATAAGTACTCATGATACAAAAAATATGATTTTATGGAAAATCGATACCATTTCTAACGTAGTAAAAAATATTTCTTCTTCAATATAAATATTTTATAAATATGTAATTAAGTACTATTTTAATATTATTATATTATTTTTTTCAATCATTTTATCACGTTATAAATTGAAAAAAGGGTTGAATGTAATGTTCTTTTTATTTTCTAAGTGAATTACATTGTGAATTTTAAAAAAAATCAATGGATGAGATGTTTTTTAACATATATGGCTTCACTAGAATTTACTAACATCGTATTTTCTCCTTTTATTGAATTATAATTTTATTTTTTCATAGTTCTTTCCATATAATTTTTTTTCTTAATTTTTTTTTAATTTTGTGATTTTGAAAATGTTGTCTCAATATCGATAGGTTATTTTCATCATAAATATTTTAATGATCCATATATTCATCAGTGACAATCAAAATAAATGTAGCTTATGAATTAATGGTAATGTTAACCAAAAATACCATCTTGGCTATTCATATTGATGGTTTATGATGACATGGTGTTAATAAAATTTATAATTTTTCCTTGGAATATGTCTTGATGAAATGAAAAAATGTTTAAAACATGTATTTCTTCTTGTTGGATCTGATATGATATGATATTAGGGAAAACATAGGTATGATCATCATTACATGATTTGTGAATCTATATTTACCTCATAAAATATGGTTAATGGTTACTTTTATATAATCTTAAATGATACACTAGGGGGTTTCCCATTCACAAATAATGGTGCCAGAGAGGTTATCCCAAGCCTAATACTAGTACACTTTTGGTTTGATTATTCCTAACATGTTGTGAATGTCTTGGAAGATAATTATGATATAATGTTTTATATACTTATTTATATTCCATAAATAAATGATTCATAACTAGATTATGCTCTCACGACTCATAATCTTTTATTCTGTTATGATTGATGTCTTATGAACTACCATGATTTATTCCATGACTCGTGATTATAACATAGGATATGCAGTTTACGGTTATAAATTTTTATAATCATTTTATCATAAATGTTTTCTCATTTTTTTCTATTATACTGATAGATAACTCAATTTTAAAACATTATTAAGCATTACAACAAAACCTTTCATTGGTTTTCTCTTCATATGATATCGAGAAAGGTATTATTTATATTATATTTATTAAGGGGGATAGTTATTGAGAACTATTTGGGAGAATATGTAATTAATTTAGGAACCAATTTTTATATATCAATGTTTCCAAAGGAATTAAAACTATATTTTTTAGAATGGTTTATCATGTTATTTAAGGAATATTTATCTAATAAGATGATATATTTATGGATGAAAAGTATGGGTTGCTATCATTGACATCTGTTAAAGGTTTTTTATCCATTGAAAACTATTATGTGAGATATTTACTAATAATCACAGGTATATGTTTATGTATAGGGTGAAATCCAATAATTTATGTGATAACCATTTATAACCTAGTTTAAACCTAAGGATTCATGGTATGAAATGAACTTATTGTGATTTAGATATCATATAAATTATTTTTCATCATTATTTGGATCCCCATTATGATTATTGTTTCTCACACTATACTTTTTATAACTAATATAAGGAAGGAACTCAATGATATCTTTTTAATAGTGAATGTGATGGATAATGAAATTATTTAATAGAATATAATGAAAATGTAATGGGATTGAGAATATAAACTCTCAATGATAAAATTTAGAAAAAATTTCAATCTAGGAATCTTACTAATCATCCAATTGATAAAAAGAGGGAAAGAGTTTTATTGTTTCCTTCATGAGGCCATATATACCTTCTTTTAGTAGGTCTCGCAATATACTATTTT
This sequence comes from Viscum album, assembly GCA_963277665.1. Classification (NCBI taxonomy): domain Eukaryota; kingdom Viridiplantae; phylum Streptophyta; class Magnoliopsida; order Santalales; family Viscaceae; genus Viscum; species Viscum album. The sequence continues at coordinate 1,178,382,471 of OY728134.1, read as the reverse complement.
CTGATCAATTGATTAGTACCACTAAAAAGATATTCTATGTTCTTTTGTTTTTCGAATATGAAAATTTATGTTATCATTTTATCATTATAATGGTAAAGTAGATCAATAATGGACGTATACCATGAACATGGGGGATTTGGATTAAATTGTATCCAAGTATAGGGATGAATTTAATAGATTAGTTCTAAATATTTAATTACCACATATTCATCATATAAAGGGAGAAGTAATTCCTTGAGGCAATTCGTATGTTTGAGAATTCTGTTTGTACATATAAGAAAAGTTTTTTAATAATTTCATGTTATGGATCAAAAATTATCATCCATCCAAGAGGTAATGTTGATAAATAATTCACTATAAGAAACGAACTATCCAAAAGGAATTATCACTAATTTTCATTATTAGATGTTTATAATTTTTTCCAAATTCTATATAGGTTGAAATGAAAATTGTATTTACCCAACAATAACATGATATTGTTAGAAAAAATATAATTTTAAAAGGAAATTCTAAAAACCCATGAAGAAAATTATATGAGGCATCCCTTATGATCAATGCATGGAAGGAAACATGGTAGAATATATAGTGTTTTAACTTCTAAATACATGTTCATTATAATAACTACTTCTAAAATATATGTATTAATTATGATGATCATCATCAATAATCCCTTTAGACTAGAGGAAATGGGAAAATCACATTTGATCTTCAATTTTATGATGTTTTTGAAAATAATGTGTTGATAAGGACCAATTATTATCCACTCTTGAACTGTTATTTTCTTATTTGACTCTTGGTTTACCCTATATTTAATTTATAAGGAATTTTATAATGTTATTATATTACCACATCAATGATTAAATGTTGAATTTGAAAAAAAACCCTTAATTGTATAATAATCCCATCCCAAGTGTGTGATTCTTCTCTGGTTGATGTTTATGGGATTATACATCCTCAAAATCTTATTATTTTCCCTCTAGTTGAGTTAGATGTTATTTTTGGGAATATTTGTTATTTATTTTTATAAATCCTACATAAATATAAATGGAATAGGACTCCTGTTTGATATTACAGACCAACCTATGATCAACTATCATTGTGAAAATAATTATGACCTTCCGATTGAAATCACAACCAATGTATGGGTCCTGATTCCTTTTCAAATGGGGTATTAATCTAAGAAGGTTGTTAATAAACTCAACATAAATAATTTTCTTATTATGTGGTAAATTTATGATTCCTTTACATAATAATTGTTTAGTCTTTATATAACATGTGAAGTGGGGTTTTTGATATAACTCATACGTGGTGCTATGACTATTTCAATGAAATATTATTAAATGGCTCCAATTAAATACATGAAATGAAAGGATCAACTCTATGAGAATATTTATAGTGGAATCATTTGTGTAAGTTCTTCCCCTTTGTTTGATAATTTCTTTTAAGATGAATAAATATCTATCAATTTGATTATACAATTATTAACGAGAAAATAAAAACATACATATAATGAACAAGTATCATGTACCTCATATTAATGAATTATTTGATCATATGTTTGCAGTATAATAACATACCAAGAATGACCTTCATTCTGGATATCATCAAGTGAGGGTAAATAAATAGGATATACCTAACACATTATTCTATACAAGGTATGGACACTATAAATTTATAGTAATTTTAATTTCTCTTACTAATTCATCAAGAATAATTGTAGATTTAATGAGTTGGTTATTTATATAATACCTCGATTAGTTTTGTATAGTATTTATAAATGATATTAGTATATATTAAAATATAATGTAAGTGTATGAAGATAATTTTATGGTTGTTCTGAATATCTTAAGGAAAAATAATTTTTCATGAAAATTTACAATGTCAGAATTTTGGAATTCATAATGTTTTATTTTTCAGTTATATAATTTCATGTGTAGGACTTCTAAAAGATCCTTCAATAATTGAAGTTATTAAATGTTATCCCAGATGATCCACTATGAAATAGATAATCAGTTTTCTTTATTTGGATGTAAATTTTTTACTATATTTTTATAATTTTTTGTAACAACATAATCCACATTCTATGATAACTCTAATAGAATCCATGTTCAATTGGATAGATAAATTTTGAGAATCATTCTTGAAATTTAATATAAAGTTAACCAATTCACCTATGATTACATAACCTTATAATATGGAAGGGTTTAAAATCACTAGTTATATATTAAACAAATAATTAGGATGTGTTATAGTGTACAATAATATTGTGACATCTTATACATCATTCTGACTAAAGGATCAAGATATGAAATCACCAACTTATGATTTGGAGTCAACTATTGTAATTTTATAATTAATGATATCGAGAAATTATCTTTTTCGATAATGGTGTGATATATATAATGATAAAAAAAATTTAATTTATATTTTCATTGAGAAAGAGTTGAATATGGGTTATATAAATGGTTGGAGATAATTAATCATTATAGTTTCCCAATACATTACAACCATAAGAAACTAAAAAATTGATAGTTCTTTTATTCAAAACAACCACGAAAGATTAAATATGATGAGGATCCCAAAAAATTCAATATTTTTGGAATTATTACAGATAAAGATAGAAATATTAAAGGAAGGGGATAAATATTATCTAGCTCAAGTGAGTATTCAACCATAAATCTATTTGAGGATTAAAGAGTAAATGAAGAAAGATGTTAAACCATAAAAAATGATGAGAAATTTTCCTGTATTTAAAAATGATTAAGATTGAATGATATGATTTTGGAACCATGTATGTCCTACATCCATCCCAGATTTGAATTTGGAACTATTAGAGGAGGCTAATTGATCGACATTCTCTATTCATCATTGAAATGTTTAAGACACATATGGATTTGAAAGAGTATTTCTGTTGGGATAGAATTAAGAGAAATATTGACAAGTTTTTATCTTGATGCTTGTTATGTAAACAAGTTAATTATAAGAGAATGAATTATATTGGGATGTTACAATAATTCCCAATAACAAAATAGAAATTACAAAACATCGCTTTATATTTTTTCACTAGACACCCCAAAACATTGAAAAGAAGTAATTATATATGGGTTTCAGTCAATCACCTAAAGGTGTAAAGAAAATTTATTTCTATTTGATAATACTAATATTCTGATCAACATTCTGGGATAAAAAATAATGATGTGGAATAATTTTATGGAGTACCAAATTCTATAATATCTAATCGACATCAGTGTTTTACCGTGGAGGTCTAGTGAATCCTTGAGGATGAATTATTTTTCGACCATAATTTCAACATGTCCCATTATCCTCAAATGGTTATTTGGACTAAGGGAACCATTCAAACCCTGTAGGACATGTTGAGATCATTTTCTATGAATTTAAGTGGGTTTTGGTAAAAATAACTAATCAAGATTAGTTTTTTTATAAAAATATATTTCATAACGAATTCAGATAGCTCTTTATGATGCCATATTTTAAAGGAATTATAGAACTACAATGTGTTGGTTCGATGTTGGATAAATAATTCTATTAGGATGAGAGATTAATGAGGAAATTTTTGAGAATTTTAGAGCACTTAAATTTTAAATCAATATAATTCAGAGATGATAGAAAATTTTATTAATAAAACCATCAATGTTATTTATAATTTGAAGTTGGTGAGACGTTTTTCCTACGAATTTTTCCCTGGACTAATTTTTAGAGATTTTAAAATATGGGAAATCTTATCTCTATGTATTGTTTATCTTAAAAAATTATTTATCAAGAATTTCTAGGAGATAATAAATTGGTAGTCAGAGTATTCTGATCTCATGTTCATGATGTGTTACATGTATCTCTCATGAATAACTATATACCAAATCCATCACATGTACTACATTTATAGTTCATACTATGAACAATGTTATTTCTCATGAATATTTTTTTATAAATCATGGATTATAGGGTAATGTGTTACAAAACAAGACTACTCACATAGTAAAATATCTATGGATAAATCAAAAATTTCATAAGGCAACGTGGGAACTTAAGAATGTAATAATAAAAAGATATCCTCATTGTGTCCACCATGTAATGTAGTATGAGGGAAAAATTAATTTTAATGGGGGTAAAATGTATCACAACATGATTTTATGAAATATTATTTTTCAAATGATTTTTATTTCCATGATATCCTGTTTAACAAACAACACCAACTTTTAATGATTCTCAATATACTATTGAAATATTATTATGTGACAATTACCACATATCATTTCATTTTTATGATATGAATAATACAGAATAAATTCTTGAAAATTTATTCATTATACTTTTTTTAAATATAACCACATATAATAAATTGATTATAAATTATATAAATGTTTTTGAACATAAAATCATAACATTTCTATAAAATAATTTTTATATTCACAAAATTATTTTTTCGTAATAAATTAAAAAAAAAAAATTATTATTAGATTATATTTTTGTTTACATATTATACATTTAGAAAATTTTATACAAATCCATCTATTATTTTTTAACAATTAAATAAGAAAAAACTATACTATAAAACTTAAAAATATATTTTCTAAATTGATCGTTTTCATTGCATATTGTGATATTATATTTATACTATATTCTTTAAATTATTAGAATTCAATTTGGTAAAATAGATTCCATATTTTTAATTAGGATTTCAAAATATTGTAAATTGGTCCCTTTTATTTTCTAGTTGTTAAAAATAGTATCTTTAGTAATTTCTTCTCTCACGATAAAGGGAGAATGTCACAACCCGTCCTCAGGGCCCGTGCCGGACTACCCCAATCCCGCCTTCCATAGGCCAGGGGCTGGCGACAAGCACCAAAGGCATAAATCCCGATAGCTGGGAAGGCATTGCCTTTATAAAAGTAAACAAAACACCATAGAGTACAAGCGGAAGTAAAACACTAAGTACAAAAGAAAGTGCTGAAAAGTAAGTGGGCCAGAATACAAACCCAACTGAAAGTACAGCTACAACTTAAAGAAAGTACAACAGAAAAAGAAAAACAGCTGGAAGGAAGGAAGCAGCTCTTGGGTCGTCCTCCTCGAATACTTCCTAAAGGGTAGGTACAGATAGCGCAGCTCCTGGATTGTCCACCACGGATCCTACCTGAAGGGTAGGTACAGATAGCGCAACTCCTGGATCGTCCACCATGGGATACTGACTCGTCGAGTGGTCCACCTCCGGGTACCGTCCAGTCCTCGAACACTCAGCCTCCGTCAGCTCTGCCCGTCGTCTGCAACCAACACAACGAGGTGCGGGCATAGCCCGTGCAGGGGTGAGTATAAAAATTCTCAGTAGGGACCCAGAGGCCCTCAAGGTATCACTAAAACCAACAAGGATAACCACAAAGGATATCTCAACAGATAACCTCTACTTAGGTATATGCTCATGCATATACCTAAGTTATCAAGTACCCCATCTCAATCATGAGGAAAACACCAAGATCATGAAATCAACAGATAACCCCTACCCAGGCATATTCCCATACATATACCTATGTTATCAAGTGACCCATCTCAATCACGAGGTAAACACAAATGTCAAAAGTCTCAGCTCAAACCAGGATTTTCATTATCGAAACTGTAACTGTTGAAGAGTCCGTCTCTGGAGAGTACAGTGGTCCTGTCATGACTTCGAGGTAATGCTCACCGACCTCAGACTGGTGAGGTACTCCTCATGTCGAGTACCACATCCCTGCCACCTCACACAGTAGTGCTTCCCGCCATGGGTCTGCCACCTCACACAGTAGTGCTCCCCCTCATAGCCTACAGAGGTACTCCTCCTATCGAGTACCACGGGTCTGCCATCTCACACAGTAGTTCTCCTCCATCGTGGGTATGCTACCTCACAAAGTAGTGCTCCCCACTGGGCTATGCAAGTCACTCCGAAACGAATCGGACAAGCAGTCATCAGGTCTCAGCCAGCTACACGGTCTCCGAACTCCGCACGCTTGCCTGCGGGAGGGTCCGCTCCACGAGCTACTGGTCGATGCTCCAAGTAACACAAAGTCCCACGAAGAAGTATCTCAACAGACCGCCTCGTCATAGGGGTATCAATGCAACAGACAGCGCATCAATCGGGCGCCCGGTCTATGAGTTATTATCATTTTCGTCCTAGGGGCCCTATTGGTTTCGTGTGCAAACCAACCCGGTCGTATCTCAACTGTACCCCAAACTCTCATAGGGTATACTAATAGGGACCGTTTCTCAAAGGGATCAACAACACCGCTGACGGTTCGTCAAACAGACGTCTGGTATGAAAGATATCAGCTTTCCCGCTCCAGGGGCCCGGTTGGATTTCAGGTACAATCCAACCCGACCATACTCCTACTATGTCAAAACCTCGGGCGGGCCATGGAAAAAGTTCTGTCTCATCAAGAGGAATCCAATAAAGTCGACGACACGTCAATCAGACATTCAATGCTCATGATATACCCGTTTCCGCTCCGAGGGCCCGGTTGGTTTTGTGTACGGACCAACCCAGCGGAACCCAAAGTTCTCCGAAACCTTGAGTGTAATATGTCGAAACGCACGTCTCGATCTGAGGATCGCATCGCTGCTGACGGTGCATCAATCCGAGGTTTGTAGCCTAAGATATGGGTAAAAGACTGAAAATGGTCCGAAAATGGGGGGTCTGGGCCCGGACCGACCCCCCCCCCCCCCCCCGGGTCGGCCCGAACCGGGTCGACCCGACCCGGGTCCGGGTGCGACCCGGTGGGGCGCGACCCCACCCGGCGGGTCGGCTCGGCTCGGTCGACCGGCCGATTAAAGGAAACCGCGGCCTCCGTGCGGGGGCCGCCTGCGGCACCCGGACGCGGCATGCCGGCCGCGTCCCGCCCCTCGGTTCCGCGGAACCGACCTCGCCGCCGCGGCTTTGCCGGCGGCGCGCCAGACGCCGCATCTGGGACCCGATCTTCACTGAAAGGCCCTCAAATGCCATGGCGGCCTGCTTCGTCGTCGTCCGTCGATCCTCACATCGATAAACTAGCTGTGAAGGGTTGTTGGGCCGTGTTTATTTGGCACGCACCCTCCGCGTTAGGTGTTATCAATTGGAAAATAATAAACACATGATTTTAATCATTGATGAGGGTATAATTTATCCAAAATAAATTATACGAACACCTTGCAATCAAATACCCACAAACGAGAGTTTAAAATTTGAATGCGCGGCGTGACGACATCGCACATTCTTGCCGCTCGATCCCGTGCGGCGTAACGATGTCGCGCATGCTTGCCGCTCGATCCCGCGCAGTGTGACGTTGTCACGCATCCTTGCTGCTCGATCCCGCGCGGTGTGACAGCACCGCATCAATTCATTCAATCCGCAACAATAAGAAAAACAAAAAGGGAGGGGGACGACCGTGTTTGTGCGGTCCGGCCTCCTCCCGTTAACTGATACCATGAGGTCCAAATATTACGGATTAAAGACGGAAGAGAATCACGTAAGGAAAATCACGTAAACCCCCTACTTCAAGTTGTTGATTGAAGATTGTCGCAGGGATGGATTGTCGTGGAAGAAGCATCGCAGAGGGGGAACTGTCGGCGTCACGTCATCGATCTCTGAGGGTTTTGCGTTCTTCGTCGCCCTTCGTCGGAGGTCGGCGTTCATCGCGTTCTTCGCGTTCGTCGCGTTCCTCACGAAGGAGGATGAAAATCTTCAAGCTTCTCCCAATTCTATCAACAAGAAACCCTTAAGTGAAAACAAGTATTGGTCTTATTTTATTGTCATGCCAATATTTAGAAAATTCTATGTTAAGTAACGAACCATTAATTCGATGAATTAATGGTACGACTTAACTGCCCAATTAATAGGGGCATTTAGAATTTTAAGAAAATGTGTCGGTTGACTTTATTTAAAAAGGGTTTTCGCAGGTGCGTTACTTAGAGGGAAAGAAACGGTGGGGCTCATGCGGGCCCCACCTCACAAATATTCTACCAAGAGGGTAGGATATTTTGGGTTCCACCCTATCCGCTTCAACTCAGCTTAAGCAGATTAAAGTGGCTTTAAGCAGCTTTAAGTGAAATAAAATAAAGTTTGTCATACCACATTATTTTATTTCATAACATAATGTCCAAAAATTAAAAACCACACCCGAGAAAATGCTACTCAGGAAGAAGAGCTTCTATGAAAATACCTATACTTCGATTCCATCGATTCCCTCGAAATTCAATTCCAAGAACCGATTCAATAGTTGGAAAAACCCGCTCGTTCGTTCACTGAACGTACCTGAGATAAACTTCGGAAAATGATTCCGGGCACACCGGGCCTCGGAATCAGGCTCCGTCAGAAACTGAATTCTTGTAAAATCCCAAAGCAAATTTAGAGAAAAATTCCCATTGAAATTTTTGGGTCTTTACATTACTCCCACCTCAGAGATTTACATCCTCATAAAGCTTCAACACAATCTAGGGTCACAAAAGCGGTATTGAGCACGTATCTGAGCCTTCCACTCCCATGTTCTCACTTGGAGGTTCTCATACTACCAAAGAAGGTGCAACTGATGAATCGATCGTCCTCGTAGGATCCGCTCCTATCGATCCTCGATCCACTGGAACCTCCGTGAAAGACACCCCATCGCCATCGTCCAACTCCTCATAGTCCATGATATGCGAAGGGTCGAGCACGTATCTCCTCAGTTGAGATACGTGGAAGTCGTCGTGCAACTGGTGCAACTGAGGTGGATGGGTCAAGCGGTAAACCACCCCACCTAACCAGCTGAGAACCTAAGAAGGTCTGCTGAACCTCGGAGATAACTTGCCGCCTCAGTCACATCTCTGTAAACCTCATCGAGGTGAGACCCGTATAAGGACGTGATCGTCATCCTATAACTCCAGAGGTCTCCAATTCCTGTTTAGAACTGGAACTCAAAACGATTGCTGTCACGAGGGTAAGGTTGACCGACTCAAGAGTGATCGGTCGCACCCTACTGTGCATGAGTTTATCTTCTGCTGCCTGGGGTTTCCTTTCTGCCGACCAAGGAAAACTCATCCCGACGATTGCCTAAAACCATCAATTTGAGTATGAACAGTTATTACCCATTCTATACTCAAACTAATGTCGTAAGGCCTCGATGCTGCCACCAAGAGATCCAACCGTCACTCTCGCCTCAAAGGGCCGAGTCATGCTGTCGGTATCAGTGTGAGGTCATTGGGTCTCCTCCATTAGAAGTCACAGAAGTGAGGGTCAAGTCAACAGTTTTAACCGGGACCTCTCAGTATCAACCAAACAAAAGGACAGGAAAGAAAACAGCACAAAGATAAGTGTCCTTTTATTATTGCAGCGCATAGTACAATGACACGAATACAACAACAATATGGAACTAGAAGTACAAGAGACGTATCCACTAGTTCAGCTCCTTTCCATCTTCTTTCGAAGCTCCATGATCGTAGGCCTCAGCTGCCTAAAGCTGAGCTCTCCCTTTTCCACCAACCCCCTGTGGTCGGGATGGACCTCCTTGTGGTGGTGGTGGAAACCCCTCGTAGCGTCGTCCACCTCCAGCTGCACGGCCAGCTTCTCTCCCTCGGACCTTTGCTCCTTGCGGTCCGACTAGATCGAAACTCTACATCTTCCTGGGATGTTCTTCATTTATCTGCTGGTCATCTGCATGGCAGGTCAGACAGTCACGTGCCATGTGACCAATCCCTCCACAGGAGTAGCACTACATGGCAGGTCTGGCTCTATCCCTCCCCTTGGTGCCTCGTACTACCGACCATTAGTCATGCGGTCGACCACCTGTATATCTAGTCCTCTTGGACCTCTGCGTCATCTGTCTACTGCCTGCTATAGATGATTCTACCGCATTCCAGCTAGTGGTGGGTCCTATTGCTGGAGACTGCTCAGCAAGGAAATTCTCCACTAAGAGGGCTCGTTTCAACACCCCTGTCTGCGTCGGGATGCTGTGAGAAATAATAGAAGCTCTAATCTCTCGCCTGAGTCCCTGCTCGAAGGTTCGGGCCCTGAAGAACAGCTCCCGTACCATATCTATGGAGTAGGGCGAGAGGTATGTGAACCTCACTGAATACTGGGCCACTGTCATGATGCCTTGACGCAGCTGAAGTAGCTCCAGTATACGAACCGCTCGAAGGGTGGCTGGTACAAACTCTGCCCGAAACATGCTCTCGAAGTCTTCCCATAGAAGTGTCGCCTCATCATGTATCTGGAGCATCAGGCTCCACCATCTGCCGGCTGCTTCCTGAAGAAGGCTGGCAGCAAGGATCACCATGAAGTCTGCCGGCGTCCCCACTAGCCTGCAGACACTCACCACAACCTCCAGCCAATCCTCAGCCACCTGCGGGTCCGTCCGTCCCTGGAACCTGGGTGGCCTCTGGCGCTGGAACTCGTGCAGTGCGCTCAAGTGACGTGCACCCTCTGCTACTGGGGCTGGTGGCATCGGTGGCCCAATGGGTAGTAGTATCGACGGTGCCTCCACTCGTGCCTCAACTGGGATAGGGCCATGTACTGAGGCCTCATCGCTCGGCGGGCTGTCAGTACGTACCACTCTCGGGGCTCTAGCTGGTCGTCCACAGGGAGGCATCCTGAAAGAAACAACGTGACACGGTCAAACAATTTATACCTGGTGAGCTGACCTGGTTTGATCTGACTTTTAAATCTTATGGAAACACACACGCAATCAGTGTTTTCATGCACAAAGTCGGAAATCAGTTGTCAGGGTCCTAGTGTATGGATACGTCGGCCGCCCGCACCAACACTGGACTCCCTGAACTGAAAACCACACTCAGTACACATAACACTACTGCTTCACATAAAGAAAAATATCAGAGTATAAGTTCTGCGGTAGAAACGACTCCTTTGATACCAATTTGTCACAACCCGTCCTCAGGGCCCGTGCCGTGACTACCCCAAGCCCGTCTTCCATAGGCCAGGGGCTGGCGACTAGCACCAAAGGCGTAAATCCCGATAATTGGGAAGGCATTTCCTTTATAAAAGTAAACAAAACACCACAGAGTACAAGAGGATGTAAAACACTAAGTACAAAAGAAAGTGCTGAAAATTAAATGGGCCAGAATACAAACCCAACTGAAAGTACAGCTACAACTGAAAGAATGTACAATAGAAAAAGACAAACAGCTGGAAGGAAGGAAGCAACTCCTGGGTCATCCTCCTCGGATCCTACCTAAAGGGTAGGTACAGATAGCACAGATCCTGGATCGTCTACCATGGATCCTACCTGAAGGGTAGGTATAGATAGCGCAACTCCTGGATTGTCCACCACGTGATACTGACTCGTCGAGTGGTCCACCTCCGGGTACCGTCCAGTCCTCGAACACTCGGCCTCCGTCAGCTCTTCCCGTCGTCTGCAACCAACAAAACGAGGTGCGGGCATAGCCCGTTCAGGGGTGAGTATAAAAATACTCATTAGGGACCCCAAGACCCTCAAGGTCTCACTAAAACCAACAAGGATAACCACAAAGAAGATCTCAACAGATAACCTATAATTAGGTATATGCTCATGCATATACCTAAGTTATCAAGTAACCCATCTCAATCATGAGGAAAACACTAAGATCATGAAATCAATGGATAACCCCTACCCAGGTATATGCCCACACATATACCTAAGTTATCAAGTGACCCATCTCAATCATGAGGTAAACACAAAGGTCAAAAGTCTCAGCTCAAACCAGGATTTTCATTCTTGAAACTGTAACTGCTGAAGAGCTCCGTCTATGGAGAGTATAGTGGTCCTATCACAACTTTGAGGTATTGCTCACCAACCTAAGACTGCTGAGGTACTCCTCATGTCGAGTACCGCGGGCCTGCCACCTTACATAGTAGTGCTTCCCGCCATCGGTGTGCCACCTCACACAGTAGTGCTCCCCATCATAGCCTACAGAGGTACTGCTCCTGTCGAGTACCGTGGGTCTGCCACCTCACACAGTAGTTCTCCTCCACTGTGGGTCTGACACCTCACAAATTAGTGCTCCCCACTGGGCTATGCAAGTCACTCCGAAACGAATTAGACAAGCAGTCGTCAGGTCTCAGCTGGCTACACGGTCTCCGTACTCTGCATTCTCACCTCCGGGAGGGTCCGCTCCACGAGCTACTGGTTGATGCTACAAGTAACACAAATTCCCACAAATAAGTATCTCAACACACCTCCTCATCATAGGTGACTCAACGCAACAGACGGCGCGTCAATAGGGCGCCCGGTCTATGAGTTATTAACATTTTCGTCCAAGGCGCCCCGTTGGTTTCGTGTGCGAACCAACCCGGCCGTATCTCAACTATACCCTGAACTCTCATAGGGTATACTCATAGGGACCGTTTCTCAAAGGGATCAACAACACTGATGATGGTTCGTCAAATGGACGTCTGGTCTGAAAGATATCAACTTTCCCGCTCCAGGGGCCTGGTTGGATCTCGGGTACAATCCAACCCGGCCATACTCCAACTGCGTCCAAACCTCATGTGGGGCATGCCATAAGTTCCGTCTCATCAAGAGTATTGTAATAAAGTTGAAGGCATGTCAATCGGACGTCCGGTGCTCAAGATATACCCATTTCTGCTCCGAGGGCCCGGTTGGTTTCGTGTACGAACCAACTCGGCGGAACCCAATGTTCTACGAAACCCTGATTGTAATATGTCAAAACGACCGTCTCGATCCGAGGATCACATCGCCGCTGACGGAGCGTCAATCGGAGGTCCGTAGCCCATGATATGGGCCAAAGACTGAAAACGGTCCGAAAACGGGGGGTCTGGGCCCGGACCAACCCGGCCTGACCCCCCTGGTTCGGCCCGAACCGGGCGACCGGACCCGGGTCTGGGTCCGACTCCATTGAGCGTGACCCGGCCTGGGCGCGACCCGGCCCGGCGGGTCGGCTCGTCCCGGTCGAGCGGCCGAGCGAGGGAACCGCGACCCCCGCGCGGGGGCTGCCCGCGGCACCCGGACGCGGCCTTCCGGCCGCGTCCCGCCCCTCGGTTTCGCGCGGACGTGGAACCGACATCACCGTCGCGGCGGGTTTTGCCGGCGACGCCCCCGCCGCCGGGCGGTCGGCCGCTGCCGGCTGCCGCCTCCGGCCGCCGGCGCCTCCGCTACGGCGCGGCGCTCCGGTGGTCCGTTTTGCGTGCGATCTTCGCCAGTTGTCCTCCGGGGACCCGATCTTCACTGCAAGGCCCTCAAACATCATGGCAGCCTGCTTCGTCAGTGTCCGTCGATCTGCACATCGATAAACAAGCTGCAGAGGGTTGTCGGGATGTGTTTATTCGGCCCGCGCCCTCCGCGTTAGGTGTTATCAATTGGAAAATAATAAACACATGATTTTAATCATTGACGAGGGTATAATTTATCCAAAATAAATTATACGAACACCTTGCAATAAAATACCTACGCACGAGAGTTTAAAATTTGAATGTGCGGCGTGACGATGTCTGGCATTCTTGCCACTCGATCCCGCGTGGCGTTATGATGTCACCCATGCTTGCCGCTCGATCCCACGCGGTGTGACATTGTCGCGCATCCTTGCCGCTCGATCCTGCGCGGTGCCATGGAACCACATCAATTCATTCGATCTGCAACAATAAGAAAAACAAAACGGAAGGGGGACAACCGTGTTTGTGCGGTCTGGCCTCCTCCTGTTAACTGATATCATGCGGTCCAAATATCACGGATAAATGACGGAAGAGAATCATGTAAGGAAAATCACGTAAACCCCCAACCTCAAGTTGTCGATCGAAGAATGTCGCGGGGATGGATCGTCGTGGAAGAAGCGTCGTATAGGGAGAACTGTCAGCGTCACGTCGTCGTTCTCCGAGGGTTTGGTGTTCTTCGTCGCCCTTCATCGGAGGTCGGCGTTCTTCGCGTTCTTCACGTTCTTCACGAAGGAGGATGAAGATCTTCAAGCTTCTCCCAATTCTCTCAACAAGCAACCCTTAAGAGAAAACAAGTATTGGTCTTATTTTATTCTCATGCCAAGATTTAGAAAATTCTATGTTAAGTAACCAACCATTAATTCGATGAATTAATGGTCCGACTTGACTGCCCAATTAATAGGGGCATTTAGAATTTTAAGAAAACGCGTCTATTGACTTTATTTAAAAAGGTTTTTCGCGGGTGCGTTTCTTAGAGGGTAAGAAACAGTGGGGCTCATGTGGGCCCCTCCTCAAAAATATCCTTCCAAGAGGGTATGATATTTTGGGTTCCACCCTATCCGCTTCAACTCAGCTTAAGCAGCTTAAAGTGGCTTTAAGCGGCCTTAAGTGAAATAAAATAAAGTTTGTCATACCACATTATTTTATTTCTTAACTTAATGCCCAAAAATTAAAAACCACACCCAAGCAAATGCAACTTCGGAAGAGGTGTTTCTAAGCAAATATCGGCGCTGCGATTCCATCAGTGCCCTCAGAATTCAATTCCGAGCACCGATTCAAAAGTTAGAAAAACCCTCTTGTTCGTTCACTGAATGTACCCGAGCTAAACTTCGAAAAATGATTTCGGGCACACAGGGCCTCAGAATCAGGTGCCGTCAGAAACTGCGTTCTTGTAAAATCCCAAAGAAAATTTAGAAAAAAATTCCCTTGAAATTTCTAGGTCTTTACAGTGAATCAGATAATTAATGTTAATAATAAAATGATATCTATAATAAAATGACCATAAAACTTGAATAAATTATATTATATTGTTATAAAATGTCTTAAATAATTTATTTAAAAAATATATAACCTTTTCATTCCCGTTGGAAGTGATTATGACATTTATAATGTCTAATTTCTAAAAATGAAAACAAATCCACAAACATTTTTTAAATAAATATAACATATTTATTAATGGGAAAGTATAGGATATATTAAATTATAATTTTTCAATCATAAATAATATATATTCATTGTTTTAATTTATTTTTTAATTTTCAGTTAATATTTAATTACCTTAAATTCTTATAAAACATTGACATGGTAATTATTTAATTAATGAAAAATTCACATATATGATATTAAAAATATTAAAAGTAATATTATTTAATAGATTTAATGAGTTTGAAATATTTTTAAGAGGAATATAAATTATTTTGGTAATTTTAAAAAGATATATTCTAATTTCCCTTTTTCCTTGATGTATTTAATGTCAAATTTAATTAATAGTGTTAGAAATGAAAAAAATAATATTTTATAAAAAATAATATTGTATTAAATGATATAAAAATAATAAAAATATTAGATTTAGAAACATGTTATGTTTTATCATACTCAACATCTACCATGGTCAATTTAAGGGTATTGTGGAATTTTATAACAAAATTATTAACCTTAAAATTGTAGATAATATTAATATTATGGAAATTTTCTTAAGGGTTAATGAAGGGTTAGAAAAATAATAATGGTATAACTGTGATCCAAATTTATCCAATAATATTTTATGATATGGGATAGACTCATCAAAACTTAAAAAATAAATATTAATAATTGGGATAATTTTGGGAATCGTAATTAAATTGTATTGATTTATTCTTCTATGAAATTCCAAGAGTGCCTATCCCCTCAATTATAAAATATAATTTAAACATTATTTTATTAATAACACATTATTCTTATTATATATATTAAAATACCCCCAATTATCTTCTGTAAATCATCATCCAAATCTTAGAGGACCTGGTCTTACCAAAATACCAACTATAGAGCTGTTAAGAAGAGATTAAAAGGGTCATCTATAGTATGGTGTTGTTACCTTAATCAATCAATTTCTTTTGTATTATGATTTTTAAAATATAAATCTCTAATATTATTTATAAAACATTAACTATAGTCTCATGAATATATTGAAATATTATTATGATCATAAAATCACAATTATTAACAATCGTTCCATTAAATTAGATGTCAAATTATTGCTCATGCTTACGTACAACTTACCGTCTCCACATTGTGGTATAATTTATTTATCATTTTAATATTTTAAGGAAGATTATTATAGTGTTTTTATTTTTCATATATGATACTTATGATGTAATTATACTTCTTCAATGATCATATCATATCTTCCTTATTTCATTTAAAATCGTTTGAATCACATATCGTCATTCATGTGTATGTGTGGACTACAACATCCTAGAAGAATTGTGATTTACTATACATTTTTTTGACTGAGATGTTTGTGAGGATGGATTTAATGAATATAATTATTATAATGTACATCATCATTTTTTTGAAGGTTATTTATTATTCAAATTTAATTCCTTCCAATCATTGTGAAATGAAAACTGTTCTCATGTGTATGTATGACATTCCATCTCTATGAACTATGTAACTAATTTTTTTATATCTACCTTTTATGAATAATTTTAAAAAATATTTATAATCTATATATTTTATATTAAAATTTTATACATTATTTTCATACATATGTATAAAAATTCATGGTTCATTTGAAATATATGGAACTCCATGTATTGGATTATCAACTCAATTTAATTAATTTAAAAAACATGCCTTATAAAACACTTGTTTCATTTGTGTTATTTATAATATAACCATGAATGTATTTTATGATTATTATCATGTAAAATATTTAATTAACAATCAATATAAAATTATTTGTTTCATGGGGAATACGATTAAACTGATTCAACGATAGTAAGAGTTTTTTGTTATAATTTAACGGTTTATCAGTTTTATTTATGATTAACATTCAGATGGTGAAAACATAGAATCTAATTATAAAAAGTCTCATGAATTCACTCCAACTATATATATTTATTTAAAACAAATGCTACATTCTTCATTTTCCACTATAATAAGTACTCAATAGATTGAAAATTTTTTAGTAATGAAAATCGACATCAATTCATTATATGATTGGAAATAATATTTAATCCATATACATGTTTTCTATAAATTTCATGATGATTGTTTTTATAATTTTTTGAATTCATTTTTACCCTTGTTTTCATTTTAATATTTTTTTTTATTGTAATCATATTTTCCTTCCCTAAATAAGGTACCTTATAATGTTTTCGACAATAGATTTTAGGTAATGATTTTTTAACTTATAAGGAATGTGTGTAATTTACCTCTATGATAGCTAATAAATGTTTTGATGAATTATTTACATGTTTCCATGGATTTTTAATAATTTATTTCTATAATGTTTTAGAATTTTTTTATATTTTTTATATTTTATTACTAAATGAAAAATTTATTTTCATTAATAATGATTTAAATAACATTTGATTCCTCATGGACAACAACATATAATGTTCTTATTAGTTTACTAGGAATATGATCCATGGATACCATCATTACCCTTCCTTTATATGATTTCTAATTACACGGTATTTATGAATCCCATTATTGTCCCATAGGTTAAGTTATGATGAAATGGTGTATTTTTTATAAAGGAAATTTGTTTTCCTTAGTTCTGATATGATATGTTGTCATGGAACACATATGTCTGATAATCATTATGTGACAAGTCGGACCTATATATAAAAAAATCATGTGAAACGATTATTGTTATATGAGGTCAAATGGAATACAAGATGTTATCTCAAGGCCAAAATATGGTACATGTGATGTTATCCTAATTAGAAAAATTTACATGTGTTGTTAGTCCAAGACTAACCTGTTATGAATGACTTTGTGGATATCCATGAAATAATTTTTTTATGCATATGCATATGCCACAAATCCATGTATTATATAATTGATATTCACTAATGTATCATATTCTTGGATTCCTCTATGATTAATTTCATATTTACATCAATGATTAATAATATGAAACAATTTGATGATCTATGATATATATAGTATGGTTTCTATATTTTATTCCCATGTTCTAGTACTATTATTCCCATTTTTTTCTTATATGATCATAGATATATCCATTTTACCATTGTTAAGAATTATATCTCACCCTTTATGATTTTTTATTTTACATGGATATCATGAAATTTATTATATATAATATTTATCAGAACCGTTATGATGAGATTAGTGGGAGACAATATAGCTCATTTTTGAACCATTTGATTATGTACCCCAGATTCCAAAGAAACCAGATCTATCAGAATTTTTTAATGATCTTAATGTTATGTAAAGTATATTAATTTAATAATATTTGATATTTAGTTAATAAAATTATGGGTCACAATTTTTTTTTGATGATCAAATTTGAAATTAGTGAATGGATCCAAACATAGGGTAATCATTTCTTTCTATAATAAATAATTTAATTATGAAATTATCTTTCTAATATTCTATCAAGGTTCAAGGATATCCTTTATGTCAATATCTGATGGAAAATATTATTTTTTCATTGATTTCATGTTATGTACAATATTAATAATGATCCACAGAATCGAAAAATACTTTTTTTAATCACCCTCCATGGAATATCCATTGTTCCCAAAACATTCATCTTCAATGCTGTTAAACAGTATCCAATCATTTTTAAAAACATATATTTTTTAATATATCATATTAATTTAATTTGGAATTCTCATTTCCAAATATTTTACTAAGAAAATCATATATTTCTTGTATCATATCATTTAGAAGTCCATGTAGTTCTTGAAAACCTATTTCTCTTCCTTTGATACTAGATTTAAAATTATATATCATTAAAGACTATATCACATTTTATGTAATCTTTAAAACAAATATATATTTATATAGTAACATAATTATTCATCTTCCCAAACAATTTTCAACAATCATTAATGTTTTCTTTAATTTTCATTGTCATTTATTCCATAAGATCTCTATCATCATTTACATTCGTATTCACATAAACTAATTCATAAATAGAGGTATCAACCAATTCAATATATTAATTTAGTTTTTAACATGTTTTTACAACATTTATAGCCCTAATATATTACATGAATAATCACATGTTCTTCCAACACATATATATGAGTTCATCTTGAATTTCAACAATGTGAACATGGGAAATGGATTTTAGAAGGGCCGTTTGGATGCTCTATTTAATGCATGATGAACTATTTTACTCCATTATAAAACTCCTTTCCATATGATTATAATCAAAAAAAAATTTATTCTCATTCACCCTATAAGGTTATACAATATTCATTTTGTAAAAAAAATAAATATAGAAACCTTATTCATATATTGTATACATATAATATATAAATGTGCGAATGGGATAAATACCATGTTAAAGAATAGTCTCCTCACACTCTAGTACCATGTGAAGAGTATATTGATGGGAATTTATTTAGGGGAAAATATGACCTCATGTTTTTGTTTCTTGTTTTATTTATCAAGTAAATTTATTGTTACTAAATCATATACTTCATAGGTCCTTAAATAGTGAGTTTTTGAAGGGGGGTTGATGTGCTCAATACTAATAGTTTAATAAATTAAATTCCTAAATTAATGTTATAAATTTATAAATAATTTATATAAATAAATATATATTAATTTTCATGCATTCATAAAAATATATATTTATAAAATACTCAAAAATTACATTCTTATAAATGAGATCATTTTTGTTGTGTTATGTTTTTTTGGGAAGAGTACCTCAAAATCAGCAAATAGAAATTTATTTGACATCCATTATAATTTTCAATTTTTATGTAATGTGAATGAAAAATTCCTAGAATATAAATTTACAAACCATGTTAATGGATTCTTTAATAATTTTACACCCCATTGTTATAAATTAATAACATTGTATCTAATAGATTATAACATATGAAAAACTGAGCTTCACGAATGATGAAATACATTATTTCAGTATGACCAATATAATATATCCATTAAATTGGTTGGTATGATTATAAATAAGTAAATAATGAAAATTATATTGTTTATACATGTATAAAATAAATAAACTTGTTATCAATTGATTATAAATAAAGATTAAAAATCATTTGAATGTAAAAGAGATGTTTTTTCTATAATACAATTTTTATTCGTGTCATGTGTTTTTGTCAAAATAAAGTAATGTAATAACAATAGGTAAATAATTTAAATTAAATTTATTTACAATATATTGAATAAAAAATATATTTCATCAAATATTTTAGTGGAATGTGATAATAATAAATGCTATTTTATTATTAAAAAAACATTTTATCTATAATTGGTATTGTCGCATTTCATATAATAAAATAAAAATTAATTTTTACCACATTCCAAAAATATTGTAAAATATGAACTTATTTTCTGAAATAGTAACATAAAAATTATCATATAATTTGTTTTTTATAATTTTTTAAATGATTTATTTTTCAATGACTAGTAAAAAACTGATTTTTAGGAAAAACTATCTTCTGTTTTAAATAATATACAAATATTAGTTTTTTAAATATTTATTAAAAAGTAATATTAGTTGAATTATATTATAATTCATCTAATTTTGTTTATTTTAATCAATAATATTTTAATCTTGGATAAAAAGTCATTTATAATTTTGAAAATATTTTATTTGGAAAAACCAGTTTTTCGTCACGTTTGGGGGTTTAATATAAAATTAAATTATACCAATTATATGAATAGAATTTTGTAAAAATTATTAAATATTTTTAATTATGATTGTATAAATTATATATGAATTATATGTTAATTGATTTATAATAAATACTAAAATAAGTGAAAAT
The DNA here is from genome assembly GCA_963277665.1 of Viscum album. Classification (NCBI taxonomy): domain Eukaryota; kingdom Viridiplantae; phylum Streptophyta; class Magnoliopsida; order Santalales; family Viscaceae; genus Viscum; species Viscum album. The sequence continues at coordinate 1,178,361,843 of OY728134.1, read as the reverse complement.
TAATTACCATGGTTAGTAGAAAATCTAGTTTTTTTGGTTGTCAGACTAAAATGATAATGGATAATGTGAAATAAATAATCTTCAAAATCCCAATTATATGCAATATATAGACCATATATCATTTAATTTATTATAATGAATCCTTTTGGAGAATTTTAGAATGTGAAAATCATGGGTTCAAGTTATTATTTTCAAACATTCTATGTTTATCCTCTCCCCCACTTATAAAAGGCCACCAAATCTACTCTCTTATTTAAAATTAAAAATAATATTGGTTCAGTAAATATAAGAAAATTTACTTTATTAAATCACACATGATGACTTATTTTCACTAGTTTGATGACAAAACACTTCTAGGAAGGCTTTTAGTGAAAATCTAAAGTAGTTGTCTTAAGAGGATACATCATTCAAAACTGAGCGTTTTAGTTTTATTTCTTCTTCCACCTCCCCAAAATCATTATCACATAGAATGATATAAAAACATGAGTGTCTAAAATATAATTACATGTTATTTTATGGATTAAACTTTATATAATTCCACTTCCATTTAATGTTAATCGAAATAGTCAATCCTGTGTACTGAAGACTACTGTATTTGGAATCGATGCAATCTGTTATCTATCACCACCTCTCATGGATACAATAAATAATGGTTTTAATTTTTATTTAGTATATTTAGGAATATATTATTCTTTTATTGTAATATAAAATCTACCTCCTCACCATCCAATTTGTTGAAAAACTACAGCATCGCTTGTGAACCTGTGTGTATTACCGCATCCACGTGGCAATGTGATATGTTTTTCATATTATTTTTTCATGGAAATTCATAAGTATTTATTTAATTAATATATGTGATATATTTTATATAATTATTATTATTTAAAGGGTGTTTATTTGTTAAATTTACTTCATTCCATTCGTTGAAAAATGGAAACAGTGTCTATGCATACATATGACCTATTGTCTCCATTAACAACAGCTATTTCTTTTTCAAACACTATTATTTTTATATTACCATAAATACTTATATAAATTATTTTTAATATATTAATATCACATTTAAAATTATGGATATTATTTAATCCTAATTATTATAAAAGGATCGAAACTATTGAACTAATCATATATGATAAATGATGTTGTCATCACATGAAATAATAATTTTAACAAATAATTGTCAATAAATAGGTGATAAAAGACATTAAATAAACCATATATGGTATGATATATATTATAATGTTCCTATAATATTTTTATAATTAATATATATCTATTAAATAAGTGTTTCTCACTTGTATGAAGGAATTCAGACCGGACATAAGGGTTTCTCATCTCACTTTTACTTCTATGACACATTTTCTCTATTCAAAAATTATTTCTACTATGTGGTGTATATACTACAACATTGACATGTAATATATTCATTCATCATATATCAGTAGAATTTAATTTTTATGTTAATGTTATTTCTATCATGGGTATTGTGATTCAAAATGTAGCATTGTGGAAATGGTTTACTTAACAAAATCATCATTATTTGGGTTTTGTTTATATTCTCTATCCCACAAGGGAATTTTTTAATAATTATATCAAAAAATATATATTTTATTCTCCTTAATTTATTTATTAAAATTTAATTTCATTGTATAGTTTTCTTCTCTTTGGTACTTAAAAAAATTGAGAAAATGGTTTCCAAAAGTGATGTGTCTTTTTATCTCTCTAATTGAAAATACTTTCTTTTCTATATCAATGATTTTAAAGATGTTTTTAAAACAATTATTAACATTATAAATTTTTTTTTTGAACATGGTTTTACCCAGGTATTAATTTTTAATTAAAAATTAATGAAATAATTTTTTCATTTTCTCAATGACGTGCTTTTTGTCCTTTCTATAATAGTATGAAAAAATGTGTTTTTTAATCCATATAGAATATATGCAATTACTCTTTATAATTATAAATCATTTTCTTAAAGAATTCATTAAATTTTAAAAGTTTATTATTTGTAAATTTTTAACCAAATATTCTCGATACATTTAGTATTCAAAATATATTTTCAATGTGAAAATGGTTCTTTCCATTACAATATTTTTATCAAATTTTTATTGTAATTATATTTATCGTTGAATTAATTCTTGATTTAAAGTTTCTAAAATATGGATATGTTCTAATGATACCAACAAAATTATTTGTCTTGATGGTGTAAAATTATTTTGACTCGAGAGAGTATTAATATTCACATTCATGATTAATTTAGTAGTTGTCTTCTTTTTTATGAAAAATTTACATTTTTGTAAACATATACATTAACATTTTCATAAATATCCATATTATGATTATAAATTAAATTATTATTGTCTAAACCCTATACAATTTATTCATATGGTGTTTTTCTATCAAATTTAATTTATTCACTATGTAAAACATTTATAAATATTTATTACTTACTTAGTATGGATATTTGCTGTCAAGGAGTATTGTTTATAAATTGAATTGATCATTGAATATATTAAGAATCAATTTGACATTGTAGGTGACTAGAAAGGACCACTATAACCATTTGATTCATCGGTAGGTATCCTAATATAAACTATCAATGTTATTGGACAGAGGAAATACAATTTTATGTAACATGTCTTCGAAAAAGGCCTTGATAGTGTGTTTATTATATCTAAAATTTTTCATTCACTCATTATGATATTAGTTTTTTAATTTCATGATAATTTTTTATTATTTATAATATACATGGATAATACTAAATATTATATGATAACATATATGGAAATATTTAATCATCATTTGTTCCACCCTTTTTATGATTCATTCTTATAGTCTTGATTTTATATAATGTGTTTTCAAATATTAAACATGGAATTTTTATAAACCCTTATTTATTCATGATAACTTTTGTTGTACACATAACCATATTTAGAATTTGATATCACACCATTCCTATATTTCACCTCCCTCATATTCCATGAATTATTGTTTGATTGATATTTAGGGATATGATAAAGAGAATAACAATGTTGTAAATAATCATGTTTTATTTTATATTTTCATTTGTAAAAGATATTCCTGAATGTATCTAATTTTCCATGAAAAATAAACTATTAGTTCCTTTGAGATGCAATATCTTGTATCTAGTGAAAATTCAATAAAGTAATCACTTACTCTACCTTATGGGTTTTACTCATTATAGTTGGTATTAGTGAAATTTTAGTAGAAACCTTGGTAAAGAGATTTTGGAAGACATATATTAGGGAGAATAAAAATATACCTTAATTTGATGATCATTATAGAATAACATCCTAACGGTTTGGTGAGGAATGGATTTTGTATTTTTTTCAAGAATGATATCAATATATGTATATTAAAAGGGGGCATTGTTTTGGAAAATTTATACCTGGGGTTAAAAAATCCAAAATTAGTACATTGTACTTTAACTCGATCATGAAATTGATTATAAAAAAGACCTTACTGCACACTACATTTGACAATCCCAGAGGATATGATTTGGATAAATCTGATTTTCTTTATAAACCGTTGTGGAGGATTCAAAAATAAATATATTACCAAAGATAATAATCATATGATTCATGTATGTGTAGATTATGATTTTTAAGCATCATTATGGGATTATAAGTTTAATAATGATTATAAGTTAAAAAAATTGAACATATCTTATTATGTTTTGCATGATGGGATTTTCAATTTCTTAATTACATTTAAGTGGTTGTTTCAGTAGTTTGAGGTATGTATAAACCAAAGGATAAATATGAATTATTATATATATAATTATCTATAAATAAGTTTAAATGTGTTGAAAACCATTACTATTAACATGATAATTGATGTTATGTTATTAATAAAAAATTAATATTATTTTACATTGGGGATTAAAATAATATATAATGAAATCCTTAGATGTTAAAATTTATTTAATAAGTAATTTTATTCGAAGGATTTTTATTGTAATTTGGGAAAAATTATAGGATTTATATATATATGTTTAATAAAATTTCTAACCTACATGTCGGGATACATCTCCTCACATATAGTAAGGCTATGAGTCTTGAGCCCACAATCGAAGAGGGATAAAGGTTTGGTTACTAACATAATCCTATGTGATGTATTGGTTAGTGTGAATTTGGTTTAATTAAATAGCTAGAATTTAAATATAATGTTTACTGTTGGAATCATATTATGGGATTAACAATTTTTTATTTTGATGTAATTAATGATGTTTCAATACATGTTTCATTAGATTTTGGTATATATAACCATTAAGCTAAATGAAATAGATTATTATGTTATTTAAAGTAAAAGTTATGAAATAACATTGGGGGTGAAAATTGTTTACTAATGAGAATATTGTGGTAAAATGGTCTATGGGATTATTTATTTTTTAAAAATCAATGTTTAACCTTTACTATAAATTTAAAAGTAAAATGTATCATTTATTTCGATAATGGTTTATAAATTTTGTCATTATCTTTCCATGTGGTAACTATTTCTTTTTTTATTAATATTTAACAATTGGAGGAATAAATTATTATAATTTTATATATCTTTTTATCTATTAAATGAGTAATTTATTTCATCATGCACTAAAAAAGTAGTCTTGAATATTCATCGTTCGGAGAAACAAATGAGATTATTTTGAAATGTGATTAATAGAAGAAATAACACTTTTCAAATATGTATATTTCAACATGTTATTATTCTATATTAAAAAATAATCCCTAACATTTGGATACGGTTCTTGGAAAAAACCATTCATTCTCAAAAAATTGATTCCCTCTTCTCTATTAAAAAAGGTAAAAAAATTTCTTCTTAATGGATCTTACTCAAAAATCGTGTTTTTACTTTACACCAATAAGATCTATAAGTGGAACCCTATTTTGATGTCATTTTATATAACCAATGTATTTCCCTTTATCTCTTATAAAGAGTTTGTTTTATTATGTCTTTTTATGATGTCTGATTTCAAAAATGTTATTTTCTAATGGATACCACATGATTTATGAGATCTAATTCAAATTTTGAGGATGCAATTTATTGATGGTGAGGATAATTTAACACATTCATAATTTAAAATAATAAAATTGTTTTTAGTAGATTATATGACACACAACACATGGTTTAATTGACATAAGGAATATATTATATTAATATGACTGCTATAACGAAGTTATTAACCCGAATTCGATGAATATGATTAAAAAAATTATTAAAATTAAATGTTTTACACAAAAATAAAATATATTCACTAGTTATTATTTGATTAAAAATAAAATAAAAACTCGTCAAATTTCAAATGAAAATGTTACTCTAAAATCATTTTTTTCATGTACGCAATGGGTTTTTATCTTAGTGAATTAAATTAATCTCTATTAGTGAATGATTTTAACAAAATTTATTACTTTTATATTCATTTAATTTTTTCCATTCATATAATATATTTTAGTCCTAGGATAATAATAAGTATTTTAATTCTTAATAATTGAGTTTCTCTAAAACAAATTCAACATTTTCCACACATATTTCAAAATTATATTTTCACCCAATTATTGGAAAATTTATTTGAAAAAATGTTCTTAATTTTTAAAATATCTTGTCAAAATTATTATAGAGTAAATTTTTTATAAAAATTTAAAGAGATTAATTTTTGATGAATTTTAAATAAATAAATATTTTATATTAAATATTCTATTTTGATACATTTATAATTATATATTTTGTTTTAAATTATTTTAAATGAACTATTAGATAAATTATATTATAATAATACAATTTTTGTGAGTAGAATCAATTATAAGATTAGTTTTTATATAAAAATATTATAAATAAGAATTAATTTCCTCTAGAATCCCATATTTTCATCCCATTTGTGGGGTTAATTTTACATTAAATTGTACTACTTAAGAGAATTTAATCTCATAAAATTGATTATATCTTTTGAATCAATATTCATTACATTATATGATATGTCCAACATAATTTTTCTCAAATTTAGTTGTAAAAATATTAAAAATTAATTATCAGGTTTAAGGAAAAAAGGGCTTACATTGGGGTTACAATAAAATTATTAACATTTAAATGAAATAAAAAAGGTAAATATCCTATTTAATGGCCATATTTCTACCTCATGTCATCAATGTTTTGATAATATTCTATTTTAAAATAACATTTTATTTGAAAAACGTGGTAAATATTTATTAATTTAAAAATATCCATTATTTTACACACTATCACTCATAAAATTTCATCCCAATGGATTAGAGTCCATTTTTTTCATAAAACCCTTCTGGGAATTCTTTTTCTTCAATCCTAAAGACGCTTTCCGAAGAAGAGGTAATTTTTTTAACCAAGCATTTCTATTTTATATATTATTCCATCTACATCATATATTCATAAATTATTCTAGTATAATGAAATCATTAAATCACAAATAATAATATTTTATTATGATGAAATCAAAACCAAAACCAATATAATCTTTTATAAAATGGGATATGAAATTGTTGATCGTGTGTGTTGCAGATTATCACCTCACAAATGGATGTAACCCATTTTACATCACCTCAAATCACAAATATATATAATGATTGTTTACATGTTTATATATTTTATTTATGATCTTAGTATACATATTTAATTAAAAAAATACATATACCTTCTCATCTTACATTTATTTGGAGAAAAACATCACCCATGCATACATGTGGACTATCTCCTCCATTTAGTGATGTGATATGTTTTCATTTTATTTTTTCATATACAATAATAAGTATAGATTTAATGAATATATATCATATATAAATATTTTAATAAATATTTTATTATATTGAAATGTTATTTATCTTTTTTTTACTATCTTTGTAAATATGGAAACAACAGTCATGTTAATTTAAGGTAAACCTTCTCTATGAATGATAAAATTAAATTTTCATTCCCTAACTATTTTAGATTATTCTAAATAACTATATAATTAATATATATATTTATATATTTATATATTATTTAAAATTATTTATATGTTGGAACAATGATCATTGTAAAATTACCAAAACTAAAAAACCAATGCATATATGAAAAACGATGGAGTTATCACCATAAAAAATGATATTAACAATGAGTTGTTAATAAAGTGTTCCTAAAATTATATAAGTAAAAAATATGTGGTTATATATATATATGTACATTATTTTACATATATAAAATTAATCTATATATATTATACAAGAGGTTTGAACATGTATGAAGGAAATTGTTCTAGAGGTAAGATTTTAAGTCTCACTTTCACTATCTTGAGATATTTGTCATATTCACTACTGATTAATTTTTTGTGGTGTATATACTAGACATTTTATATTTTATATCATTAATATATTTAACTTCTCTGTATTTTATGTTTAATTTTGTTTTATTTATTTCATGGGGCTTACGATTGAAATTTTACCAATGTGGTAAGTGTTTATTTCACAATCACATCATTATTCAGAATTTTTTAATTATAACTGTCCCTTAGAAGAATAATTTTATATTTATATCAGAAAAAAATTATTCAATAATGGTTATTCATTAACTTTTCATATAATATTTACAACTTCCTATTTTTTTAATTATAAATATGTTGAAATTTGTTTATGAAGAGATAACTTTATTTCTCACTTCTACATAAAATAATTTTTCTTCCATAAAAATATTTTAAAAAATATTTTAATTTTTTATAAATTCAATTTATGATTTATTAAATTCATATTCAAACATTTTTACTTTTTAAAATTAAAATTTATAGAATCAACATGTCATTTTTAGAAAATGGTAAAAAGATATTTTTTCAAATGTTGTGAAAATAATGATTTCTAAACGTATTTTTCATGTACATAATTTCCCAGTTTCATATACACTCATTATTTTGAATCATCCTTCACATTATTATACCAGTAATTTTAATGGCACTTTTTTTTTCTAATTTTCAAAAATAATTAGTTTTAAAGGATTATTTTCAAAGTGAAATTTTATTTTCTCCAGTAATTTTATTATAGGAATTTTTATGGTATATCTTTTATCAATGAAAAATAACTTTTTCTACATAAGATCAATTAGATATTTGTTGTAATTATTCTATAATTATAATTTATATGGATATTTTATGATCAATTTGAACAACGAAAATAATAACATTCACTTTTATGATTAATTTTGTTGTTGTTAACATTTTTTTGAAATAATCACATTCTTGTGATTATTGGAAGTGAAATTACTCTTGAATATCTTTATTTATTATATCATGTATATGATTTTTTTATTGAAACATAAACAATTTTTATTTATGGTGTTTTTCTATGAAATTTATTTGATTTACTAGGTAAATTAATGTTAAATCCATATTCTTTACACAATAATGGATATTTATTAATAGGTCATATTGTTTACATATTAAAATGATCATTCAATATTTAAGGAATTAAATATACATAGTATGTGATGGTTGGGACTAGTTAACGTGCCACGATGCAACATCTGGTTTCATAAGAAAAAATTATTATTTATTTGGTTTCACCCTTACACTTTTAAGTAATAAGTATTAGAATAAGTCATTGGTGGTATGTTTATGATGTTTGGGGTTATGAATTCTCTTATTATGATACTTATTAATCATTTCCCTGTGATTATTTTATTAGTTATAAGAACCATGGATATGTTTCAATCTCATGTGATAATATATATGGAATTAGTCAATCAACATTTATTCCTTCCAAATTATGGTTCATTTGGAAATTATTGATTGAGTGGAATTTTTGTATATATTTACAATTAATTTTTTTTCTTATATAGTTATAAATTATATATTGAACTTTTTATATATGCTTACTATGAATTTATATGACCCATTTCTTATATTTTCTTTCACAGAGATTGTAGGATGTTTTCTATGATTAATATACAGGGATATTCTAATGGGGAAAATAGTGTTCTCAGAAAGTTGTTCTATTTTATTTTATGTTATAAAATAAAAAGTATATTCAATAATGTGTCTATTTTTACAATATAGTTAATATATTTGGTCCTTTAGGATATGATTACTTGTATATAGTTCCATTGAAATAAAGTAACCATGGACTCTAGGATATGTGGGTTAGGGTCTTTATATTTTACTTCATGTGATTTCTAATATAACCTTTGGGAAATAAATTTAGAAAATCAAAATTTAGAGAATATAAATCTATGATACAATTTTGGGAAAATTATTGGAGAATAATCAAAATATTTTAGTGTGAAAGATATTATATGGTTTTTCCAAGAAATATATCTTTTTATGGGTTTAACCTATGGAAGCGTTTCTAGAATAGTATCACCTAGGTGTAATAAGTGCAAAAAGGTTGCCTTGGGTATTGAATTGATCATTATCATGTGCACAAAAATGTTCCTAACCACACACTTAGTTTTATACTCTCAAGGGATATGCATTAGATAATTCTAATTTTTTATGAAATCCATTATGAAGGATATGAAAATAAATTTATTCCAAAATACACTATTTTTATCATTCAGTTAAGGAATGTTTCAGATTTATTCACTCTCATGGTTTTATCAGTTTTTATTGTGTAATATGTAAAAATTCAAAGACAATGCTTTTTATGTAATAATTGATTGTATTTACATGTAATTAATAGCATTAGGGGATATGTTTCATTTGGGGGAGGTATATGTAGTCCTGAGGTTCATCATAAAGTATATTAGGATGAATAATGCTCTCTTAAAAAGATTAACTATATTTATAACCACTAGAGTTGATATGATCGTTTTTGAAAATGTAATTATAGTCTTTTTATTTTACTTGATTTTTTTGAAATAATATATTTATATATAGAGTTGTTAAAATATTATTTAACAATTAATTTTATTTCATGGATGGTTAAAATATTTTAGGGAATATTTTGGAAATTATATTAATATGTTTTATAAGAAGGAAGATATGCATAATGTCTGACAGCCTATCTCATTATGCAATTTCACAGGGATTGAACCCCCAACCAATGGAAGATAAGGGTGTAGTTCTGAAAAATGGACACTGTGATGTATTGGTTAGTGTGACACTATTTTTACTCATATGGTTTGATGAATAAATATAAATTTTCTTTTGGGAAACATATTATAGGGTCAAATATTATTGAATGATATGTAATTAATGAAATTTCAAGGGATGATTTCTTGGGGTAATGTATATATAACCAATATTATTCAATATAAATACTATTTGGGGGTGTAATTTAAAATTTATGGGATAGAAAAAGAGGGTAAAATAATTGATATTATTGACAATATTCAGCAAAATTGAGATATAGGTTTTCTTAATTTGAAGAATACACGATGCAGAACATTCAGATGAAATTTTGATGTAAAATGTTTTATTTTTCCATAAAATAGTTTATAAACTATAGTTATTAGCTAAAATTGTTATAAACATTTCATTTTTAATTAATATTTAGGTAATGTTCAAGCATAAACAATTTATTAAAAACTCAATGGAAAAAATAGAAAGGAGATGGATGGGGTCATACTAGAATTCATGCCCTCGTCCCAAGGGAAACCAATGATTAAATATCGTAATCCAGCTGATAAGAATAATCATAATCACCATACTAGTCAGATTCAGATTCTGAGGGGCCATGAGACCGGGATTATATATTTAGAGTCAGATATAAATACTCTTTCATAATTATCTCTTTCAAGGGAGGAATAGATTGAGAACCATATTAAACAAAAATAATTTGTTCTTTGTAAAAATATTAACTATATGATGGGTTTTTGGAAAGTTATCCTCAACATAATCCCCCCATCCATAGATGCATGTGGTTTTTTTAATTTATTTATTTTCTCTTCAATCGATGATCAATTAACATCATCCTATGGATTTTTATGCTCCTCAATTATAGGGGTAGGGTCCTGCAAACTCTATCTCAATTCATGAATCACCCTAGGTATGAGGCCTCCCTCATCCACATGTGGGGTCTCTCTATTCTTAGGCACCGATGTCTGGGCCATCTATAACCCGTATGTCATCTGTTTTTCCTTTAGTGAAAACAAATTCACCACATGTGAAGAACTATCTCTAACCAACATATTTCACTTATCAAGAAAAGATTCTTCGTCTCCAACTAGATACACATTGTTTTATATAGTCCGCATCCTTGGTTTCTTCATTTATAAATCAGCATGATTCCATTTTAATAAAAAAAATGAGAAAAACACATTCATGCGACGTTTTTATTTAACATGACCAACAATCTGATATTATGAAAAAAAATCAAGAAGTCATTCTTAAACCACATTTAAATTGTTATCTTCATCCAATGTTGAGAGAACAATGTTATGGATCAAGAATGTGCTTTAGTGAATTTGTATTTGGACCCTAACATAGTGAAAAAATTGTGAAGTCTTTGTATTCCTATCCATTTTTATTAGAATTACCATAGAAGATGCAATATCAAATAATATTTTGGGATACCCTAATATCCAATTAAGACCTATGATTTCAATCCAAACTAGAGCTCGATAATTTTGTATGGAAAATGAATTAAATCAAAAGTCTGACTCCTGAGATCATATCATGCCTAGTTTTAAATAGAATAAAACAATAAACATTGATCTCTACTTCAAATCCCTTGATGTGAATATTATTTAAAAGAAACCATGACCTAGTGGAATACATCTACAACAAATAACCCCAAACCGAGGTCAACTTCCAAACAAATACATCATTTTGAAATGATTTTGGTTCAATGGGGGGAATAAGACTTTCAATTATAGAGTATTCCAAATGTTTTAATTTTAAAAGAATCACATTATTTTTAGAAGTCACGCAGGATGTGTCACCATTCTAGAATGTTCAATATAGAGAAATATCTTTATCATCTTTAAAATATCAGCCATTGGAAATATATTTCGTATCCAAGGTCCCAAATTGAATCTTGAGTTTTCCCAAATTCTATACCACTAGAGGAAGACCAGACGGACCATGATGCTCTATAACGATGCCATCTAAAATCACCCCCCAAGACTAATGCATGTCATCTGCATTGATGACCACAAACACAGATAAGCCTGGAATTAAATCATTTTACGGTCACCGATGAATCATCCACCAAAAGTGATGTATGTGCATTAATGACATCTACTTCATGTATTCCGGTCAGCCTCTGATCCACTGACGGTAATTGGTGTGCACCTCTCACTCCAGTAGGCTTCTTCCCAGATCTGACTACATACAAGCTACTATCACCCGCATCGGGGACCACCACTACCGAAATATAATAAACTACTATGGATTTAGAGAACTCATTGATTCCTATCCAAACATCTCCATTCAAAATAGATGAAGCATGAAGGTGTTCACTTCCCACCCTAATATCAACCATTGGTGTTGTTCTGGTCAACACCAAGCTATTTATCGACTCAAATATACACATCCCAATCTTCTTGGGCACAACAGGTCATTCACTACTTGCTAGTCGAATGGATCTAACATTGTGATGGATGGCCAGAGAGGACTTGTGGAAGAAAAACTATGCAGTATAGTCTCCATTGAAGGTCAGTCATAAAATCATTGTCATCTCTCCCACCTTACAGTGTTCTTTAAATTAATATTTAATAATAGTGGGAATAGATTATTATTATTGTTTAATAGATATTATGAACCTTTAAATATTAATTTCATTTCATCAGGCATAAAAATAATATTAAATATTCAATGATTTGATAATCATATGAAGATGTGGATAATGGTGAATAAAGGAATAAATTTTTATTTTATTGAAATTATATTTCTCCACATTCATAGTTTTGATGGAAAATAATCCCTTGGAATTTGGAAAGTGGATTCGAAATTTATTTATTACTTTTATGGTATATTATCTCATAAAATCGTATATTTTTATCTCTTAAATTTATATTCCTTCTAAATCCATGTTTTAAATTCCTATCAATGTTCTATTTTTTAGGAAACCTAGATTTTCTTAAATCTAGATAACCATTATATTTTTCTTTCTCTATTATCAAGAGATTGTTATGTTAACACTTTCTATGAAGTGGGAGATCAACACATTTATTTTTAAATTGAATCCCCGTGATTTATGAGTGAAGGTTCAAATTTTATGTGTTTAATTTATTATCGTTGGGGATAATTTAATAAACTATGATTTTAAAAGTAGAGAATTATATTAAATAGTGTATACATCATGAATCACTATGCTTAAATGACTAGTGAAATATGTTTTTTAACTATTACCATAATAAAATAATCATTAAACTCAAGGATATTAATATGAATAACTAAGTTATGTACATTGTATGGAATAAACTTATTTAAAATAAATTCTTTAGTTATTAATCGATTCTAAATAAAAATTAAAATCATTTGAATATAAAATAATATTTTTACAATAGAACATTTTTTGAGCTAAAATGTTTATATAATACTATGATAAATTAATAAATATTGGTGACTTATTTTAATGAAATTTATATATTTTATATTCAATATATTTCTTTATCATTTGAATAAAACTTTTTTCGAATTATATTATCATAACTCCAAATTTATGTGTAAAAACTATATTTTTCCTAAAATTCGTTTCATCATGTTCGGTGAGCATATTTTAATATGGATTTTAACAAATTTTGAAGAAATATTGAAGAAAATAATAATGTTAAAATTATCTAATAAAGTTTCTTTTTCTAAATCTCTAAATTCGTTAATTTTTCGATCAATAGTTAAAAATACTGATTTTTATTGAGAACACACATTTTATTTATTGTTTTTATTTAGATAATTTTAGTTTCCATTTTTGTAAAAACATATAGTAGTTAGATTTTATTATAATTAATTCAATTTATTTTACTAGTGAAAATTATAAGTTCAATTTTAAAATGAAAACATTTATTCTTTTGAAAACATGTTCTTTGGAAAACCATTTTTACATCGCTTTTTCATGTTTCATTTTAAAATAATTATAGAACATATGTGAATTGATTTTAAAAAAAAAATTATATAATTTTAATTAGTATTATTAATGTTATATATATAATGATAAATAATTTTTTTTTTCAAAATTAATAGTAAACACCATAAAAATCAATTTTCATAGTTAAAGTTAAAATGTATTTTCAAGGGGTTAAACTAAAAAGATAGAGGATTAAATGACGTAAAATGTGTAAAATTACTAATTTATGGAAATATTTTGACCATATTTCATCAAAGGTTATATCATAATAATCTTTTTATCCTTTTCTCATGTCTAAAACATAGGTAAAATTATTCTTTTCAAAAATTCCATGTGTGTTCCCCTACATAAGAAAGGGAACCACATATCATCTCCTATTCACAATTCTAAATAAACACATTTCAGTAAATAATTCCCCAAATATATTCCTTAAATTGCTACAAAAGATGTAGATCCCCCTTTTTGATCAAAAAACCTATCTAGGGAGGCATTAGGTGTAAACCTAAAGAGGTAGCACAAAAAAGAGGTAGTGTCTGTTACTAAGTGTTTTTGAAATAATATTTTCCATATCCTTAAAATATTATAACATTATGGTGATATAAATAAATAAATTTCTACCATATATATATATTTTATTTTTTATGTAGTATAAAATATCCATTTTCATTTCTGTCGAATGGGAAACAAACTATCGATCGTTTGTACGATGGACTACAACCTTAAAAACTGATATAATTAATTTTCCATTACCACCTCTCATGGATGGATATAATGGTGGATGTAATGTTTAAATATTATATTTATGAAATTATTAATCTTATCTAATTTTAATATCACATATATATACTTTCCTAGAAATTCTAAGGAAAACCACAGTGTCTCATATGCATACCTGTGGACTACCACCTCTACGTAATGATATGATTTGTTGTTCAATTTATTTTTAAAAGGATGGTAAGAAATTTAAATTTAAGGAATATATATTATATATTAGATATAATAATTATTTTTTATATATGATATATTATTTTAATTTATTTCATTCCATAAATAGAAAATTTAAATATCATTCATGTGTATTTATGCCATACTATCTCTATGAGTTGTGCAATTTGTTTTTCTATCAATAACATTTAATGTTTAATAAAAATACATATATAATGAATAAAAAATATATGTATATCATGGTTAAAATAATATAATCTATTGAGCCACAATCAAATTATAAGGCCCTAAACTACTAAATCTAATCATATATGAGAAACATCAGTTATCCCTTGAAACCATAATTTTTACAATGAATTGTTAATCAATGGGTTAAAAAAGAATATAATTATATAATGTATGATTTAATATATATGATTATAGTTCTGGAATATATTCCAAATAAATATTTATTATTATACAATAGGTTAGAACAATTATTAATGAAATTGAACCAGAGGAAAAGATTTTTTGTCTCACTATTACTTCCATGAGACACATTTCATGTTTAACACTTATTGAATTTGGATTGTCTATATACCAAACCATTGATATGTTATACCATGAATCTATTTATATACATGGAACGTAATTTTATGTTTTCTTTTATTTATTTTATGGGCCATACAATTCAAGTGTCACTAAATTATTAAGGATTTATTTCACTATATCGTCATTTTTTGGGATTGATTATGTTTTAGAATTCCATGGGGTAATAACATGATATTTGAATATTAAACATAATATATTTTACTCCAATGTAGTTATTTAGGAATTATTAATCTAATACTACCATTTTACTCTCATTGGAACATAAAAGGTTTGAGAAAATATTTTTAAGAAAATGTAGCTTTATTTATCGTTTTAGTCATAAATCAATTTTATTCTATATCCATGATTTCTAAAAACGTTTTCAAACATATTTGTACCATTATCAAAATGATATATAAATGAATAGTTACCAACTTTTTACATTTTAATAAATGACTGGAAAAAATATATATATATTTTAAATATTTTACATTTTATCCTTTTTTCAACAGTGTGAATAGAATGTATTTTACCTATAAAATATGTATTTAATTAACCACTATAATTACCACTCATTTTCTTGTATCTTCTCTTACATATTATCAATTTTTTAAACAATTTGTTTCATAATATTCTCAAAAATATTAGATTTAAAAAGGTATTTCAGAAGTCAAAAGGGTATTTTCCTCAATAAAATATAAAATTCATTTATATGGTATTTCTATTATTAAGAGAAAATGAACCTTATTTTACAGAAACTACATTAAGGATATGTTGGAGTGATTCCATCCTTATTATATCTCCAAACGATTTCTGATGGGTTTTAATATTGAAAGTATTTATATTCACTTTCTAAATTAATTTTGTGGTTGTTAATTTTCATTGAAAAAATCACTTTATTGTGATCAGTCGAAATTAAATTTTACATAGATACCTATATTCATTAAACAATGGATATGATTATTTCCAAAACTATATAAAATTTTAACATATGGTATTTTACTATTGATGTAATATTTTTGAATGTTAAAAATATATATAAATATTAATTCATCACTCAATAAGTATATTCATTAATGAGTAATATTTTTTATACATTTAATTGATCATTAAGTGTATGAGTAATGAGTAGGTCTTACTATGTGATGTCCAAGTCCCTTTATATATAATTTATTAATAGGTACGTCTAATGAGGAAAACTATCGTTGGTATTTTGATAATGTATTAATCATTAATGTAAGATGTCATAGTGTGAGACACTAATAGTGTGATTATTATTAGAAAAAATAGGTTAAATTACCTGAGAGAGGGGGTGAATCAGTTTATGATAGATTAAAATAAATCCCACTGCATATCTTTTTTTAATTTTGAAAAATACATTTTTCTCTCTTTGTCAAAGTAGTGTATTAATATAAAAAATACCAGTAATTAGAGAAAAGAATTTTATTATCTCACACCCACCATGATATGTTCAAGGAGCATACAAGAATAATGTTTTTATGTACCAAATCTTCTAAGGCTCACTACCAAAATATGGTACAGAATAAATCACATCTAAACCTAGGCTCACTATCTTTGTAATGATTAAGGTTATCTCACTATTTCCCATGGTTTAGTCTATCTATCTTTTATTCTATGTCTCAATATTAGTGTAAAGAATCATATATTTCCACTAACTTTTCTCACATCACTATAAAGGATTCAAACACAATTCATATACATTTAGTTCCATTAATTAGAAACAATGAATAAATACTTAGTTGCAGGTAGAAGATTTATTTATGTTTTACTTTCATCAAGTTAATAAATACCATGTTTCCAATGTTTTACTAGGAAATCATTTTTTATCTCCCTTTTTTATTCATGTTTCCTTCATAAAGATCACCCATCATTCATGAAACTACCCAAATTTTCACATGTATATATAGACTCCAAATACCCCACAACTTCCATGAAGCTCAAATCGTTTATAATGTTCATCCAGGCTTAGAAAAAATCCTCCTTTCATAAATATCATATACATTCATGACGATCACTTAAGCATCATTAATCTCAAAAACATTTATTCATATTTTTATAGGCATCAGAAAATTCAATACTTTCATGATTCTTATGAAATTTAGTTTAGTATTTACATCCTTCAAGAATTTCCTTTATTTGAAATGTTTTTCTCCGGACAAAATTTTTTGAATCACCTTCATGAATTCAGATCTTATAGATTTTTTATGGATTTCTATACTCTACAGAAGGGGTTAGATGCATGTTTATAGGCATTTCCACCCCTTCTAGAAGATTCCTTCCCCATCATCACCATTTCTCATACCACTCAATACTCATACATGAATTTCATTATTTTCACAAAGCAGCAAGGATATTCCCTATTCACGAAGCTTCTCCTTATAATAGAGATTTATCATCAACAATTCACATATTTGTTACACTAAATTGTGATAATACATGCCTTGATTAAATATCATTCATTAAACCCATTTGTCGAGAAACTCAATAAATGAAAACATTTTTATGAGGAATTCATGGAAATCAGTTTTTCATGAGGATTGATACATACTCCAAATTTTGGGCCCAAAAAATATTGCAAACAGTGGGAAACGATAGCACAATGTATACATGGATATTTGAGCTACTTATAGGTAATCAATTCCATTTTCATTCATAAATTTGAACATAAATTGTCAAAATTCTATCTAGAACTCCACAACTCCATGGAAACCTAATTTTACACAAACACAATAAACTCAAAAAATTATAATGTTACATTGAATAATTTTTCAAATTAATCTTCCCGTGTAGGTTTGTTTATAAAACATCACATTTTGATACCACCTTAACGATTCATCAGTCTTCCTCTAAGAAACATTCTTCTGAATTAGATGGAAATCAAGTATTTATTCAACAGAATATATAAGACAAAAAGATCCATATTTTGAATGTGAAATAAGATTAGTATGAATAGGTCATTAATGAATCATCTCATTCCCAAAAAACTCAACTACATTCATAAAAAAACATTAATTTCATGATATATGACCTTTGGCCAATCAACTTTAACATCATCATATTTAAGCCTATGCCTTATTCACTTCTCCCACTTTATTGATTAAGTCATTTTCTCCATCATTTATTGCAATAACTTATTCCCACTTTTCAATTAATGTGATGGTCACTCTGATGTGGTCTTCCAAAGGCTAAATTACCAAGATCAACACATTAGGAATAAAATATACCATTGAAAGATGGGGTCCTAATCCACAGATTTTCAAGCCTGGTGGGAAGACTAAACTCTATATTCATTTTGATGATGTTCAGATGTTTATTTTAGAATGTATATTGTTACAGTGTTAACAACATTTAGTTATGATGGAACATAATAAAAATTCATAATCCAGTGATCCGCATTATATTTTATAAAATGATACTTTCTTTAAATGTTCTTCAGCCATGAGTTATGGACATGATTTTTTCTGTGATTAAATACACATGAATTGTCTCAATGGATTCTAATTGGAGACATCCTTTTATCTCACATATCATCATGATGTTTCATAATCCACAATAACTCATTTCATAATTGAGTTTCCAAAATGTATTCATATTTTTATGTGTTAAATTAAATGAAATAGTGATTCTTTGTTATCCAATAAATAAAAAAATCCTCCATGTTAGATTCTCCAATAATAAGATGATTTTCTATATTCGTATGAAGTGGAACAAAATGAGTCATTATAGACCATTAAATCTTTCTGATAAATTTCATTATGTAAGAAACTAAAATACATCATTACCTATATGTATTGTAGTTTTACATTCATTGAAAGAATGTGAGTTTTTGTAGGATTAAATTGATACAATTCTTCTAGGAATGTGAAAAAAATCATGTATTATCATATTAATGTACAAAACATATCCAATAATATACCAATATAATGTGATATTAACCTCTTTAATTCATTATCACATTATTGATTCATCTAGGTGGTGACTAGAGTTTTCATTTCCTTGGAATTACACATTAAAATTTATCTCAAAACTGCCATGAAATATTTGAATTGATAAAAAAATATGTCTTTCATCCCTTGTGTAACATACAAAAAAAGAAAACATTAGTTTACCAATCATTGACATATGTAACCGACATTTCATGATTTTTTCTCTTTTTGAACTGATCTTCATTTGATCCACCAATGATTATATTATCAAGATGCACCAACACTATAATGTATTAATTACTGTTATTTTTTAAATGGATATTTTAATCAACCTCACCAAATTAAATACTAGGCTGCTTCAAAAAATGATCAAGCCTTAAATTACAATATATGGGTTCTTAATAAAACCCATACAATAATTATCTATGCTGAAAAACACTATTATTATCATCATGAATGACATAATAACTTTGAATTCCGATACACACTTCTTATTAAGGAAAAATATTCACAAATCTCGACATGGAACCCATATGGAAAACATTGACCTTTCATTTCACTAATATGGATAAGAAAAATACTATTGTATCTAGCCTCAAAATAAGCAAAACAATTTCATCTACATTGATACCCCCTATCTGGGAGTACCCATTGCATTGTTTTCATTCTTTTTTTCGAATCAAATAGTCATATTCATTCATCTTTTTGCGGAAGATGCATTTGATCTCGATGAAATTATTCACTATTTGTTTTAAAAAATAATGGCAGGTCTAATTTTTATCAATTTTGAAATGTTATTCATTTATAGCTGAAACACAGTTTTAATTTTCAAATACTGCCCCAAAACATTCTAGCTCAACATAATTTGGGAAATATTCCTACTATAATGAATTTATTAAATATGTTTTAACAAGAACATCATGATCACCATTGATGTTTTTTATTTCAATTTCGGCTTGTCTCTTCATTTATCATATAGATATATATTTTAATTACTCATTTTCATCATCAATGTCTTATTTTGAAACATCATTTTAAAAATCAAATTCTATTGTGGTTTCTACCTCCTTATCACATTCATCACGGAACTGTTCACAATGTTATTGAATATTCAATTCATTCTATACGATAGTGACGCCATGGATTTTAAATACATTTCCACACATATTTTTGAAATATTTATATGATTTTATTTTTCGTAAATATTTATGAAATATCCACCCATGTCTAAGAGACTCAAATTTCCTTTAGTTCATTGTCTAGAGAAAAAAATACTTGCAAACAATGATTTAAAATAATTTAATTATTGGATTATTTACATAACACATCTCATAAAATGTATTTTCTTCTTTTGGGAACAAAAAAAATATTTATTATATCTGTATATCGATATCAATAATGATTGATTCTAGAATTTCTTTGGTTGTTCATTTTCAATAAGCATTGTTCAGTACATGATTTTGATTATCTGATTTCTCCTATAAACCACTCTAGTTTTTTAAAGATTTATTAATATTTAATCATGTTTTATTATCCCTCATTTCATGATATATTCTTCTACCTATATTTTTTTGATTTATGTAACATTATCAGTATGAATCTCTAAAATCTTCTATCCAACCATCCTTTCTGATTACGTCTAATATTGATTTAGGAAGTAGAATACAAAATTATTTTTCGAAATAAAAAATAAAACCTCCACCTTTCTAAAATAATCAATTAAAGGAGAACAATACCTCATCTCGTCAATGGATATTAGTGAGATAGGTCCACAAACATCTGCAATCACCAATTCAAGTACACCAGTTTATTTTTCCCCTTGTATTTCCTTCTGAAAATTTTCCCTTTTTGAAAAGAATCAAGAGTTTTATTATTATCACATGATAGAATATGGAGTCTCAACCTCCATTGCATTTTACTATATCATCTAGGGAAGATTGAAATAGGTTCCCATGTTGTTATTCCACAACCTTTTTTCCTCCTCTCTAGATTTAAAGCACACATTTCTCCTCCACTCATAGGGAATATATTCCCCTTGTCCTTATTCCCAACAAAAATACACTATATCTTCCGATGATGATACAATTTTTCTTTTTAATTCAAATTAAATTCACTGTGTTAAATAGTTTATAAAAACTGAGTATGTTGAGACTAATACATTCTATAGATAAGACATCAGCATGTCTCATTTCTTTTCATAAATGTTTTTTCTTTTCTGGAGCTAATAATAATCAGGCCTTTATCATTTAAAAATATTATAATACCCTCATTTTATTATTTTATACATGTGACAATATCCTTATTACTTGTCATATGGGATGTGTATCCAATATCATGTATCCATACATCATAATGATTATATGATTCAAGGTAAATCTCTATAATCATTGATTGTTCATCTATATTCATTTTGATCCATGTTTTTACATTATAATCACTATGGATTAATAATCATGGCCATCCTTAGTGTATGATGGTCTAAATCCATCTTTTATATCTTCAAATAAATTAATAATTTTTTTTCTCAAATGATGATACATTTATCGGCTACTTATAACCACATTGAGTCTATTTCCGCACATTTTGTTGAATTTTTGATGATTAATATCATATAATGTGTCTGGAACATCCACAACCAAAAATAGTTATAACAAAATTATATCATGGAATATAGATATATGTTTGGGTGACTCTTTTGATGTTCTTCCCTTCTGTAACTCTTCGTTATGGAATAGGAATATTTGACTGTCTCGTTTTTCCAAAACCATAACATCTAATATTGTGTTCATTCTTATGTGTCACTACTAAACCACTAATTATTTCTTGGGTTCTCTAGATCATATGGACTTGAATCAATATAAAATAAATCATCAATATTGTTGTGACTACATGTGGTCTAAATTTAATCAATACGACATTAAATTTTTTATCACACCCAATACCATCTATATCACTATGATATAAAATATTAATTTTCCTAAAACTTATATTTCTATTTCACTAGAACTTGGAATTCTATATTTCCATTTTTTATTTCCTCTATATCATTATTTAATGGAATTAGATGTTTCTCTTGATATTTTACAATTCTTCATAAATGAACAATGTTCTACCCATTATCATAAACCTGTTTGAATCTATATTTTAATGTGATGTTCAAAATATTGAAAATTTTGGAATTTTCATAAAAATTGAGTTTTTAATCATTGATTTCTTCTGAGGTTTATGGATTTTAATATTTAATCATTTTGATTTCAGCCACAAGATAATATATCTATTCTACCAGCAATATCATAGAGAGTTTTTCATATTTATGTACCATGTTGGGTTTCTTTTTTTCCTCTAAACGACTATATATTCAAGAAAATATTATAATAAAATATTATTTTGAAGGCTTCCTTAAATATTACCTTCATCATTGTCATTAAATTATATTGTTTTGGAATTAATGATAACTACCCCCATAGAATATTCTTCATAATTCTCATTATCATCCATCTCTTATTCCTTAGAATCTTTGGAACTGTCATCTACTTTTGAAAGTATACTACTCTTTTTTATGAAAATTTTCTTGATAATTCTCATAACATTCAAATTGGATGAATAAATTTTCTGGATAATTTTATATTCATCTGCATCATCTTCATGAAAGATCTTTTGATAATTTATTACATGATGTCGAATCTTTCTGTAATTCGGCAAACATAGTTATTCTGTAATAATATAATTTGATTCATGTTATTATTATATTGGTTTGGTTTAATAATGGTGAATCCCAAATGAATATGTATGTATAAAACTAAAGACAAGTATTATTTATGCAGAAATCATAGATTTTCCATGAGGCCAAAAGAACCTTACTAACCTAGAATGCATACTAGGAGACCTATTAGAATCATTGAGTCACCAACAAAAAATACAAATAGACCAAGATAATCGGGGAAGTACATCTGGTCTTTCACGATGAAAAACAATATAGAAAGAACAACGATAACCATACTAAGAATATAGAATATATAGAGAACCATCTTCATCTTGTTGTTTTTTGATGTTTGGAATACCCTAAACGCCGAATTTTAAGTCCATTAGGACTGTTAGCAGCTATTGCAATCCTTAGGTGACCGTTGGATATTGTAACAGTCATAAAATATTATAAATTTATGTATTTTTAGGTATTTTTACTTTTTTATTATTTTATTTATTTTATGTTTATATGTTTACGAGTAGTTTAAATTTTCTCAGTATTTATGTATACTAAGAATTCAAAATATTATAAAATGGTTTACATTTATGATTTTGAACATGTTTTTAATTTAACATATCATTATATTTTGAAAGTATAATGATATAAAGATTATAATGAATTTGAAATTATGAATTTTGTGTTATAATGGAAATAAAATGAAAAGAACTTATTGTGCAATTTAATAAATTTGAAGAGAAGTATTCATATTTTTTTGATACAAAAATACATATTAAAATTTGAAAGCATGTTTTGAAATAGTCTTAATAATTATAAGTTATATATGGCATAATTTATATGTCAAATTATGTATTATAATGTTTCAATGACTAAAATGAAGTTGAAATCGTGTTTTAAACTAATATAATTAATTAATTTGTTGTTTTATTGAATATAAATATCGATTACTTTATTTTTTTCTTTCGTTGGGTTTAGAAGAAGTAATATTGTACTTGTTTTTTGAATGTTTTTAATCTTGTATGTATATTAAACCATGTTATGTACCTTAATTATTTTTTTATCAATGGTATATTAAAAAATTTGTGACCCCTAGGCTAGCCATCTAGCCAACTTAGGGAGGAAGCTCACACCACTCTCTATGGAGTGGCTGACCGAGCCTTGGTCCCATAGCCAACACAGTCCAGCAATAGGGATTTTCACACCAACAAGGATGCAGGGATGAACTGAGGATGTTCCACCAGGTGGGGAATCACAATGTATGAGGGTGGACATAGATCACACTCGTAGGGGAGAACTAGTACGTGGAGGTATCGTGGCACGAGAAAGGGAGTTTACTGGTAAATGCTGAATCACTAAGGGTAATATAGCGGTTTAAGAAACCCTGTCTGTTTTGATGTAGGATGCTTGTTTTCTAATAGAGATCCATGTTTATATATTATTTATGAATAAAAACCAATGAAAAAGTATTATCAAAATACATTTTATAGGAGACGTGTAAAGGATCATCTTGATTCAATTTCTTTATGCAAACCCTAATGTATACTTTTTTGTTTTTACCAACACCCACTACTCAACTCAATCTCCTCCTTAGAGACAGGTAAGGGATCATATTGCATCCATTTCATTATGAAGGCCATTATGTCTGCTTTTTTTGTATTTACAGTTTTATATATGTCTACTATTTCACATAACATCAAATACTAACTCGTTTTAGGTTTTTGAAATATGATTATTAGTGTTATATAGATTTTTTCAGGTGTATAACACTTTTAAGAGATAATCTTTTTTCTGTTTGTTTGAACTATATATATATATATATTCATAAATATGTATAGAAAGTTCTTTATGAAACAAAATAATTCTGGTTTCTATGATTTTCGAGTGATGATCAATTTTTTTTAAAGTATTTTCTTAATAATGCATATACTGGATTATGTACGTTTGATTTCCTTTTGAAAACCCTCGTTCATAACTTATATATATGCAGTTATGTATATATTTTTTGATATATCAGTCAAAAAACTTATTCAGTTTTTATGATTTTAAAATTTTCAATAAATGTATTCAAATAATGTCTTTAAATACATGTAAATCTTGTAAGTATTGTACTTTGTTTTGTTAAATTTGACCATATAAATATATGTTTGTATACACATTTACGTGTAAATATATACATATTGGTTTTAATTGTAGTCTAAATTTGATTTTCATAAAACAATTATTAGTTAATGAATTATTTTTTTATGTGTACAATATTTATAAGTATTAATTAAACCTTGTTTCGGTTGTGCAAGTCCCAGATATACACTTTCTGTAGATATTGTTTTATTTAATTTTCGAACCCCCGTATATATGTACATATATGTAACACAATCTCATATATTCTTGTTTTATTTTATTTATGATGTTTTAATGGTATTAACATGGTGATGATTTTACACAATACACATGATTCAATTTCATATTGGCCAACAATAACAAAACCTTATTTTCTTATATTGTGCCTAAATTTTTTAAAAAATACATAACCTTTTTAATACTATTTACTTTACATATATGCATTCCCAATTTATAAAATTTAGGATAAAGGTATAGAATAATGATTAGTTACACATATATAAATATATACATGCATAAGATAATGTGTTTAATTATTTTCAAATACATGAATACATCACTGGAAATAATTTTTTTACATCTAAACCTTTTATTTCAATTCGATATGAATTTTCCACACTTAATGCTTTTAATTGTATATGTTTATGATATTAGTTGTTTGACACATCAATTAATAGTATATGGTTTAAACAATTATAAAAAGTATTTCAAATTCAACATGTAATAAATAATATGAAACTAGTTCACATTCATGTGACAAACGTTTTGATGCAAGATTTATTATTTTATGTGGGAATCCATTTCTTAATGTGAACCAGTTATTATCACATGTGAAAAAGTATGTCATTTGATTCCATGCATGTATCAATTAAATTATATACATCCATAACCTAATACTGAAAACTTATCCATTTTTACATATATTTCATAATTCACATCATTAATGAATACATTTTCAAGAATTTAATTTCCTCTCTTGAATAATCATGAATTAAGAATGTATGTATTTAATGTGGTATGAGATACATTAATTATAAGACCATACTATACATATGGGGTATGTATTGGACGTATATGATAGGATTGCTGCACCCATCTAGCGCTCTAATTAATTGGGTAAATTTAAGTCTCATGTGATGAATTATGTTGGGTTTTTACTAGTATGGTCCTTGACCGAGGCCTTGAAAGGGTGATTATGTAAGGTCTGGGCGTAAGGCCTTGACATAGTCTGGAATTATAGATTCCATCATTATATATTAGAATATAACCAACCAAGTTATTATTAGACTAGTAGAATATCCTTGGGTAATGAATCTTTTACTTGTGATAAGGGTAATGAAATCCTATTGCATAATGAAGTATGAACTTGGCATGTTTTTAACGAAATTGTAGCATATTGGATCAAAATTTTGATACAAAAATTTATATTGCATCTGACATTTCATGAAAATACATTTTAAGTGTTATGTGAATCATGATATTCTTTCTTATGCAATTCTAAGCATGTGTTTAGTCATGTGCTAATTTTTACTTGCAACCATGAATTTCACCTTTAAATTAGTTTGAACAAGTTCTGGATTATGCAACATTCCATGAATTTTTTACGTATATGCTCACTCTGATATATTTTTACTTGTAGGTTTTAAGAAAAATATAATTCTTGTGTAACATATTTTACAAAAAACATCATCTATTGACAATTGAAAAAATTGATTATGTGCTTCAAGAAGTGTTTTTTTCTTTTTAAGAAAATGTACTGTAATTATTTCAAAGGTTTTTTATTTTAAAAATGAAAAATCATTAATTTTCTTTTGAGAACCCTTACGAAGCGTTTTATGTGCTCACCCTACATTTTCAATTTATATCTAAAGGGGTTGTATAATTTTCTTGCTCGAGGTACTCCTATGTGATGGAAATATTATAAATTGACCTTTTTCAAATGTTTGATTTATTTTACAAGATGTATATAGTTTTCAAGAACCAAAATAAAAAATATTCTATTTATTGGAATGAGATGTGTAATTTTTATCTGTATGTTTTTATGAAAACAAATTACACACCATGTTTTATGCACTAAATCCAGGATTCTTGGATCGGGGTCTCCAATGATTGTATTAGAGAATAATTTTAGACAAATGTTGAACATTAGAACCAGAATACAAATTTATTTATTCCTCTCTATGTATAATTATTTCTTAAATTTATCAAATGGGGGGAAAGGTTCACCATCAAACCTTTTGTCCCGTCCTACTATTGTTGTAGAGTCCATAATTTATATTCATGTCTATAAGACTATAATCCCATTGAAAATCATCATTTTATATGAAAAAATATATACCACATATATAACTTTCCTCATAAACCTCATCTTTATCGAGGATCCTGATCTGATAATTTCTTCCTTATGCATACCCTATTTCATTCCAATGCACATCAGGAGAAATACATTGAGGGACTTTTTCAATATTTTACTCTAGTCGAACGATTTTTATCCTTAAACATTTTTCCATGAAGCAGCATGTGATGTTGACCTCAACATAGCATATATGTGTGAGATCCTATTATATGTTCCTTTTTATCAAAGTAAGACACATTGAAATTCATGAGGTCGATTCCTTTCATTCGTTGTACAAACATTAAGTCCATTTTGATGTCTCCCAACTTCACTCCCATCATGCCTCAATCCCAATAAACTATATATTTCTACACGAGTATGACACAAGTTTATCATTTTGCTTCTGGACAATAGAAATCAAGGGTTTTCAAACTCTGTTAGGAATTAATTTAGCCATAAATTGGGGAAATCACAGACACTAGGTGTACTTGTGAAGGGACATCACTGTGGATGGAAGGTGGTCAGTGCTGGTGAGTATGAATGGAATATCAAGGAAGAAATTCTTTTAAGGAGGTGATAATTTAACACCCTGAACATGTTTATTTTGTAACAATATTATTTGGAATAGTATTATTATTATTTTTTGTTTAACAATGGTGCGTCCAAAATTTTAACTTTCTGTAAAAAAATAAAGAAGTGTTTTATTCGCCTTAAAATATTACATTTTCTATAACGCCAAAACAACCCTACACTCCAATAATTCTAATTAAGAGACATATAAAAATCACCAGTAGCCCTCGAAACACCACAAAAAAACCTAGAAAATAGATGAATTCCTATGGGACTGTCATGATGAAAAATGGTATGGAAAGGACAATAGAAACTATACTAAACATCAAGGGTATATAGATCACCATCTTCACCAAGTTGTCTTTGAAGTATTGAATACCCTAAAATCCTATTTATAAGGCCTTTGTGACCATTAATAGTCATTGTGGTCCTTAGGTGAGTGTTTTTTTGTAACGATCATTAAATCTTATAACTGTTAGGTATTTTTAAGTATTTTTATTTTTATGATTTTTTTTATATTTTTTGTATTTTATGTATATTACTCAATAAATATTTTAAAAGTTGTAAGTATTTATGTATATTAAGAATTATGAATTTTTTAAAATGAATTATGGATATTTCATTGAAATTTTTTTTAATCAAACTTATCTTTAAATTTTAATAGTATAATGTTTTAAAGAATAAAATGAATTTGAAATCAGGAATTTTGAGTTTTAATGGGATAACAATGAATAGTACATTTTGTTTACCTCAATAAAATTGAAGAGAAATATACATACTGTTTTTTGATACAAACATACGTATTTCTATTTCACATCATGGATTAAAATAATCTTAATAATTAAAAGTTATGCATTGTGTAAGTAATATATTGGATTGTGTATTATAATGTTTCAATGATTAATATAAAGTTTAAATTATTTTTTAGTGTAATTAAATTAAGGACATTTTTGTTTTAATGAAAATTAATATTGATTACATAATTTATTTCATTCTATGGTATTAGATGAAGGTTCATGGTATATTTTGTTTTTTATTGTTTTTAAACATGAAATGAATCTAGAAACATGTTATGTACCATATTATGTTTTTTAGCAAGGGTATATAAAAAATTGTGTGACACTAGGATATTCATCCAACTAGATAAGGGAGGCCACTCACACCACTCTATATGGAGTGGGTGACCAATACGTGGCCCCCCAGCAACCATAGGCTGGACGTGAGGGTCTGCATTCCCATAGGGATGCAGGGAGGAACCAAGGTGGCACCACCGTCTAGGGTGGCACAATGGCATGTGGTGGGTGTAGAGCACGTCTGTAGGAGAGAAACTATATGTGGTAGTACCGGAGAGGGGTTGAGGGAGTTAATTACTTAGTGATGAATTACTGAAGGTAATATAGCTATCTCAAAACCCCATAATTTTTGATGCGGGATGCGAAATTTTTAATAGAGATCTAATCTCAACCATTCAATCTCGCCATGTGAGATCTAGACCATAAAATCCACCCTTGACTTTGAGCTCAACTGACCATCACATTTCCTTTACATCTTCTTCAACAATCTGATTTCAACTATCCTTATATTTCTATAATCATGGAATAATTGGCCACAATCCAATCATTTTTTATCGATCCCAGCCATCCCATTTTTCTGACAATTTTCTCATTGCTTCTTCTTCTTCCACATGCCGAACTTGTGGCCATGCCCATGTGTTTTTTCCCACTTCTCCCCTTTTCTTTCTTCTTCTCCTGTGACCCTCCTCCACTCTTCTTATGACCTAGCAATCAATTTCTACCCATAATTCCTCTTCTGGCCTTCTTTTTTATTTTCTTTGTCCTACCTTTTAATTTTCCACAACAATTATATATATATATATATATATATATATTAAATTCGCATTCTTATTTAGGGTTTATTTTAATTAGTATGCTAGAAATAATTTTTTGTAGTCAATTTAAATTTTATTTGTTTATATATTATTCATGAATCATTATGAAAAAAATATATACATAACAACTTATATAAACCCTAATTTTCACACATAACTCTACTGGATTTCTCCTCCTTAACATACCAACATCGACTACTCAAATCAATATCCTCCTTAGAGATATGTAATGGATAATATTACTTCTATATCATTATAAAAACACTAATATTTAATTTCGTATGTTTATGGTTATATATATGTATACAGTTTTATATAACTTCTAATCCTATCTCCTTTTATATGACAACCCTGCTTTATTTACACACTTAAACACGGTTTATTACATAAACTCTTGACTTGATACAACATGAAAGGTTGAGGGGTATCATGTATTTGTGGATTAGGAACATTACAAAACTACAAAAAAAACTCGAAACACAACATCTTTATTGAAAACTTCCTTTACATGACCAATACATTTCTCTCATACATAGCAATGCAGATGATATGATTAGGACATGCATAAGAAAAGGGTGATCTATAAAGCCCAGTATGGTAATAAAAATGGAATAACATGATAAATACTATACCTATTAGAAAATAGGCATATCAATAGAGAACAATAGAAACATGAACATTAAGAAATGATAAAGCATGAAAATCATAATATGGAGATCTCGAAACAACTCTTAACATGGAATTAGCATGAGCCGATGCTCTTTGCACATGGAGCAGGATTAAACCCTCATTTCAAATGAAGAAAGAGTAAATAGTTGTTGAACATGAATTATAATGAGTCAACAACCATTTCATGTAAATTATCATGATACTATATATTACCCAATGAATTGGAGTTCTCTCAGGGCGCACCCTTCTTAAACATTTCTTTTCATGCCTATGTGTGCCACATGGATCATAAAATACAGATTCATTAAACCTCATACTTTATTCCACGATAAAGGAGTGTGGAATTCATAAGAGAAAATATTTAAACAATTATTAAATGTGCATAAAGTTGAATACCCTTTATAGAGAAGTGGGCATGGTATTCTCTACACAATAAAATTGTCTTGGAAATTTGGGTTCAATTTTGGCAGTGTAACGGTGAGACATAAGAACTAATAAAAATGATTGATGAGAGAGAAAGGGCTGAATCATCATATATACATGACCTTTACAGTAATGGGGTCATATAAATACATTTCCCACGAATTTTAATGGAATTTTGATTCCTGACACAAAATAATTACTTGAATACAAATGAGGAGAGAGAAATTTCTTACAAAATTTTGGCACCGTAACGGGTATACATGGAAGGAATTAATGAGAGAGAAATGGTATATATCATTATTTAAATATGAATAGGGAAGTATGGGGGAGGTGTGAAATCATACCCCAACATTTATAATTGAAAATAAAAGGGCATAACAACATAAGGAAACTATGACATAAATAAGGAAAGTGAGAATCCCTTACTTGGAAGTGTGATCCCAAAACCGTGGGAGAGGATTGAGAGAGGCTTCATGGGATATTGGGGAACCCTGGGAGGATTATATAGATAATAGGGCAAGAGTTGGATGAACTAATGAGTCATTGATTGAAGAGGATGTGAGATCTTGGGTGGGATTATATAGGAAAGGGGAAGAAATTCTTTATTATTTAGGTTTGGGAAACAACACATTAAACTAATCAAAACCACAAACCAGCCCATGGTTTTTGCCAAAGGATATTTCCAAATGGTAGTAGAAAAAAAATATTTTATATGTATAATGGTATATCTTTTTATAATAATAGTGTTTTTTATATGGAGGTGAGTGACAATCTAATGGAAAACATTTTAATAAGATAAAATGTTTTATAAGTCGTGGAGGGTCCACTAATGCTTTGTAAAATAAATCAAAAAAAATCAGAAATCACATTATATTAAAGCTAAAACATATATTGGCTGATCAAATTGATTATAATATTTTATTAAATCACTATTGGGTCATTATGATGTCATTAAACACATTATATTTTTAAACGGTACTAAATTTTTAACAAAAAATTCGACAGTCTCAAAATATTTTGAAAAAATTACGGTTGAATAATTTCAAGGCCCTGACTCCAAAAATAATATTCATATTATCTAAATAGTTTAATATGTATTTTAATTTTTAA
Source organism: Viscum album (assembly GCA_963277665.1). Taxonomy (NCBI): domain Eukaryota; kingdom Viridiplantae; phylum Streptophyta; class Magnoliopsida; order Santalales; family Viscaceae; genus Viscum; species Viscum album. Next base: position 1,178,329,547 of record OY728134.1, on the reverse strand, counting down.
TTTTAATATAAATACAAACATTTTTCGAAAATTCATGTGTTTTGACAAAAACAATATTCAAACATTAATAACAATTATAATTGAATTCATAAAATTATTATCACATTCATAATTAATAAAAATTAATTTAATAATAATTATAATTTTTTATTAATATTTTATTTTATTAAAAAATCTATTAATTTATCAAAATAGATCTCTTAGTTGAATATTAACTAAAAATACTATTTGCACTTTAAAAACTTCTTACAAAGTAAAAATAATAAATAAAATGTATATTACTTATACAAGAATAACATAAATAATCATAATACTATGGTATTGTTACATAACCCCTAAAAACACCCACATAAGACTTAATGGTAAGGTGTGCGATGGGGACAGTCTCTTGGGGTGGCTCGGATAACATCGCTCAAGTGGTAATCCATATCAACATCCACTTCTCCTGTCGACAGTTCTGATCAAGTTTAACGTATTCAAGCTCAGCTTTGTCTTGGTCAAGGGTGAAGCCCAATGATTCCACTTCCTTTCTGGGCTCTTACAAATGAGCTTTGTGTGTGCAAAGTCTACTGGATGAGGCCATCACTTCCTTTATCTGAGTAAAATTGATTTGTAAAAGCATTATATTTATACTAATCATGTGATCACTGTTCAACATCTATATTATCTACAGTCCCAATTCGTAATGAAATTTTAAAATCCAAAGCATAAAACCAAATAAGTGCATATGTTTTACATAACCATTAGAAGATACTTAAATACACTATGAGGAATCCTCATAAATGAATTTTTCGGTCGTCACATTCTTCCCCCTTAAGAGATTTCTGCATAGAAATATCTTATTATCACACTAAAAGAGATGTGGGTAAATCGTTTTCATCACTTCTTCTGATTCCCATATCACTTCGTCAAACATGTGGTTTCACAAAAACACCATGACGAGGGGCATTGTCTTGTTTTGTAGAACTTTTTCTCTATGATCTAAGATCTTCAATGGTTATTTCTCATAAGAAATATCATCCTATAGTTTTATTACCTATGAAGAGAGTACATATGAAGGGTCTAGCATATACTTCCTTAAAAGGGATACAAAAAAACTTCCAGTAATTTGGAAATGGTAGGTTGAAGTGCTAGTCGATAGGTCAAAACCCCGACACAATCATGAATCTTAAAGGGGACGATGTACCTGGGAATTAACTTCCATTTCTTTCCAAACCTCATGACCGTCTTCCATGAAGATATGTGTAGAAACACCATGTCTCCAACTATGATCACAAGGACTTGTTGAAGGTTATCATTATAACTCTTATGTCAACATTAGGCTTCCATGATATGATTCTGGATGGTTTTCACCTTCTCCGACATTTCATAGACCATTTCAAGTCCTAGTAGCATACGTTCAATGAATTCATCCCAACACTCCGATGTTCTATACCTTTTACCATAAGGGGATTTATATGGTTCTATTTAGATCATCATGTTTAAATAGTTATTATAATAGAACTCAACCTAAAGAAGATGTTGATCCCCTCATCATTTGAAGTCAATTGGGCATGCTCTCAACATGTCCTGAAGTGTTTGGATAGTCTGCTTATATTGGCCATCAGTTTGAGGATGATAAGCCTTACTGATGTTCAGCTCAGTATCTTGTGAATGTTGATGACTCTTCTAAAACCTAGAGGGGAATCATATATATCGATCAGATACAATAGATATAGGTACTCCTTCCACCCTTACCACTTACCTGATATATATCTGTGACAGTTGATCCAATGAGAAATCCTCCTGAATTGCAATTAAGTGTGCAGAATATGTAAGATGATCCACGACAACCCAGATTGAATTGTTGCCTTGGGATGTCTTCGGAAGTCCGGTGACAATGTACAAGGTTATTTTCTCTCATTTATATACTAGTAAGGGAAATGGTTTCATTATCCCATTAGACTTCTTCCACTCTGCCTTCACTTTCTGACACACCAGACACTTTGATGTATACTCAACGATCATCTTCTTCATATTATCCCACCAGTAATACAGTTTTATATCTCAACACACATTGTCTTTCCTGGGTTAATAGAGATATTTGAACTATGTGAAACATCCAAAAGTTCCCTCTTCAGCTATAGACTTGATGGAACACATAGTCTTTTCCCAAATCTCATAATTCCTTCTTTAATAAAAATTAACTATGCGGATTTCACTTTTATGATAGCTTCCACTTTATTCTAAATTACCACATCATCCTATTGATCATCCATTAACTTTTCTAAAATACATGGTTGATAAATTATTTTTGAATGAATTTATGAGGATTCCTTATTTATGATTCCCATGTCCATATTCGTCAAATCTAAGAAGATTGGATCCTTTTCAATTCTCATCAAAGTTAGAATCGTTCGGTCATTTCTACATATAGACTTTTCAACCATGCTCTCTTACCAATGGTGGTAATGGATTGAGAAGTCATAATCTTTGATCAGCTCTAACCATCTTCATTGGTGCATGTTAAACTCTTTATGTGTGAATATATACTTCAGACTTCTGTGGTTCATATATATTTCACACTTCTCCCCAAAGAGATAATGCCGCCAAATTTTTAAATCGAATATCAATGGAGAAAACTATAGATCTTGTATTGGATAATTTTTCTCATAAACATTCAATTTCGTTGAAGCATAGGCAATGAATTTTTCATTATACATCAACACACAGCCCAGGCCCTTCCTCAAAGAATCACTAAATACCACAATAAGTTATCCACTTGTGGGTGAAGTGATGATGGGTGCAGTGACAATCCCCTTTTTCAACTCCTTGAAGCTCTCTTCACATTCATCACTCCAAGAAAACATTACTCTCTTTCATGTTATCTTGGTAAGAGTGTTGGACAATCGTGATAAATTTCTCACAAATTATTGATAATATCATGATATCCAGAAACATCTATGGATATTCATTACCAATGTTAGCCTTGGTAAATCCTCTATTGTAGTTTCCTTGGAGGTATCCACAGATATTCCATTGATTGTGATGATATGGCCTAGAAATGAGACCTCCTTCAACTAGAACTCACACTTTATGTAATTTTCATAGATCTTCTCCTTTCACAAGGTCTCTAGTATAGTTCTTAGATTCTCCTCATTTTCCTCCTTGGTTTTGGATATATTAGAACATCATCTATATATATTACCCAAAATATGTTTATGTTGACTCTAAATACACTATTCATCAATTCCATGATGATTTTTGGAGCATTGGTGAGTCTGAAATGCATTACTATGAATTCATAGTGCCCGTATCTTGTACAAAAATTATTCTTGGGGATATCTTCCTTCCTCACCATTAATTGATAAAATCCAGACCAAAAATATACCATGGAGAAGTATTGTGCTCTATGCCGCTAAATGAACAAGTCATTAATTTTTGGGAGAGGGTACACTTCTTTATCTTTATTTGGTTATGTTCATGATAATTGATGAAAAGGCTCATTGATCCATCCTTTTTCATGAAAAAGAGGACTGGTGCACCCCATGGTCGAGCACTTGGGAATATAAACCCCTTATCTAGATTCTCCTACAGTTGTTTTTTCAGCTCTTCATGCTCCAAAAATTCCATTATATACGGATTCATGGATATTGGCAATTCCCCAGGTATAAGATCAATTGAGAACTCAATATCACTTCTAGGACAAAGACTAAGAAATTCCTTGGGATACACTTCAGTGAATTCCATTGCATTAGGCATGTCTTCAAGGATGTTTGCCTCCTTAGACACAAACATATTAGCCAGATACTCATGCTCATATGGTAGTAATATCCATGCTTTAGATAATGGTTCTAAAGAAGATTCCACTTAATTCTTTCACTTGTATTGGATCGGGGGTCGATTCTCCAAATGGAGAGTGATTTGCCTATCATGACAATTTTTGGTGGCTCTATATAAGGAAAGATAATTCATTCCATGAATTGCATCGAATTCCACTATAGGGAGTATGATGTGGTTTTTCGGGATGTGAAATCCATAAATTATGACCGGGGATGAGTTATATTCACTGGATGAAATGATTTTCCCATTTTCTGCATTCACTGACATATTTACTTACATGATTTTTTGTGGTGTTTGGATTGTTCTACTAATCTTTCGGGATATAAAAGAATGCGTATAACTATAGAATATAACCCTACCATCAACTTTTTTATTCTTGTTCTACACTACCCATTATAGAATTTGGGATTAGTGCTTTAAAACTATTAAACTCATAATGGGATATTCAAGGACCAAAACAAAGGACATATCAATAACATTAATTTACTTAACTTATGGATCTATAGGGTTCAATCTATGTTATCCATAAACTAATTTCTAACATGTATTTTTAAGAGAATTTTTTTAAATTACCATAATAATGGATCATACTAAACTTATTAATTTACCCATTTTTATCCCTAAGGACTGTCGTAATCCAGAGTGCAGCAGGACCCATTGTCTTGTACTAGGATACCCTCGGTCAATCCCAAAACTCCTTGTCAGAGTTTTCACTTCTAGGTACATCTATTCCAGAGCCGTCTCTACCTGTTCATATTCAGACAGGAATGTATTTTCATGAAAAAAAACTTACACAATAATCACCAAAACATATGGATGTTTCTTTATACATAGTCTAGTATCTAAGGATACACTATGGTTTTCTAATCCTAATCCCAAAATAACTAAACCTGCCACTGCTACCAACTATGACAACCCTGCTTTATTTTCACACTTTAACATGACTTATTACATAAACTCATCACTTGATACAACATGGAATATAGAGAGGTGTAGTGTCTTTGGGGATTAGAAAAACTACATAACAACATTAAACATTAAACACAAAATCATGTTTGAAAACTACCTTTATATGACCACTACATTCACTCGTACTTAGCTTTTCATGGGATAACCTAAGGACTAGAATAAGAAAAGTGTGAGCTATGATGCCGTGTATGTGAATAAACATGGAATAACATGATGAATACAATACATGTAATAAAATAGGCATATCAAATGAGAATAAGAGAAACATGAACATAAAGGCATGATAATTCATGAAAATCATAACATGGATATGTGGAAACAACACTTAACATGGAATTAGCACGAGCCAAGGCTCATTTCAAATGGAGCATGAGTAAACCCTTATCGCACCTGAAGCATGAGTAAATTCTCATTTAACGTGAATTAGCATGATTCAACACCCATTTCACATGATGAGTAATGACAATATAAATTACTGAATTCATTAGAGTGTTATTTGGGAGACCCTTCATAAACATTTCATTTCATGCATAATTTTTCCACATGAATCATAAATCATGGATTCATTAGACATAATAATTTATTCCATGATAATGGAATGTGGAATTAATACATGAATATATTTAAACAACTAATGAATGTGTTTGAAGTTAAATACCCTTGATATATAAGTTGGCATGGTATTCACTACATAATGATATTGCCTTGGAAACCCACGGTGCAATTTTGACAGTGTAATGATGAGACATAAGAACTCATAAAAATGGTTGATGAGAGATAAATGGGTGTCTCATCATATGTACATGAAATGTACAGTAAGTGTGTCATATAGATAATGTCCCAATAATTGTAAGGAAATTTATATTCATGATACATGAGAATTAATTGAATGTAAATGAGGAGTGAGAAATTCCTTATGGAATTTGGGAATGGTAATAGGTATAGATGGATGGAATTAATGAGTGAGAATGGAGATCAATTAATATTTAAACAAGAAGAGGGATGTATGGAGGTTTTTTGAGATTAAACACCAACATTTATAATTTAAAATACAATGTCATAAAAATTTATGTAAACTTGGACATAAATTAAAAATGTGAGATTCCCATATTTTGATGAGTGATCCGAGAAGCATTGGAGAGGCTTGAGAGAGGATTCTTGAGAGCTAGGGGAACCTTGGGAAGATTCTTGAGAGAGTAGTTCAGGAGTTGGATGAACTCCAAAGGCTTTGTGTGAAGATGTATTGGGATCATGGATGTGTTTATATAGGAAAGGAGAGGGAATTCATTATTATATAGGTTTGGGACACCACACATTAAACTAATCAGAACCCTAAACCAACCCATGGTTTTGGCCCATAGTTTTTTCCAATGGGGATTTGAAACTAATATTTTATAATGCCAAAGGCCGAACATCTTAAAATAATAGGGTTTCTTATGTGGATGTGAGTCACACTCTCAAAGAAAACAATTTAAAAATTTAAAATGTTTTATAAGTGATGGAGGGTCCATGAATGCTTTTTAAAATAAATCAAAAAAAACTAAAAACTTATTATTTTAGTGTTAAAACATATATTGGCCGAACATAATTTCTATAATATTTTATTACATCAATATTGGGTCATTATGATTTCATAAAACACATTATATATTTAAACGGTATTACATTTTTACCCAAAACTTCGATTGTCTTAGAAAATTATGAAAAATTCCAAATAGGATAATTTCAATGTTTAGATTCCATAAATTTTATTCATTTTATCTAAATGGATTTATAAATATTTTAATGTAAAATTTGAATATAAAAATCGAAATTTATCGAAAATTCAAGGGTTTTGACAAAAACTGCTATAAAACAATAATAAAAATTGTAATTGAAATCATAAAATTATACGATCATTTATATTTAATAAAAATTAATTAAATAATAAAAATAATTTATTATTAAAATCTTATTTAATATAAAAAACTATTAATTCATTAAAATATCTCTCTTAGTTGACGATTAACTAAAAATATTATTTGCACTTTAAAAACTATTTACAAATTAACAATAATAACGAGAATGTATATTCTCTATACCATAATAATGTAAATAATCAAAGAGTTTGGGTATTGTTGCATAACACCTTAAAACAACCGCATAAGACCTTAGGGTAATGTTCGCGATGGTGACAGACTCTTGGGGTGGCTCGGATAACATCGCTAGAGTGATAATCTCTATCAACTTCCACTTCTCATGTAGGTGGTTCCTCTCAAGTTTAACGTATTCAAGCTCAGCTTGGGATCGGTCAAGAGCGAAGCCCAATGATTCCACCTCCTTTCCGAGCTCCGACAAATGAGCTTCATTGGGGCAAGTCTACAGGATGAGGCCATCACTTCATTTGTCTGAGTAAATTGGATTTTTTAAATCCCTGTATTTAAACTAATCTTTTGATCATTGTTCAATGACTATATTATCAATGATAACACTTCATAATGGTTTTTAATATTCAAATCATAATACCAAATAAGTGAATACATTTTACATAACCATAATAAGACATTTAAATAGACCAAGAGGAATTTTCATTAATAAATTTTGGGGTCATAACATTTTAGGTTTTCTAAATATGATTATCAGTGTTAAACTAATGTATTTAAGGTGTATAACAAATTTTAGGGATAATCTTGTTTAATATTTGTTTAGAATATATATATAGTTCATTATAAATCCATCCAATTCAGTTTTTTATGATTTATTAATAATCATGATTTTTTTAAATGATGTTCATAGTAATACATGTAAGGGATTATGTTAGTTTGTTTCCCATACAAAACCCCCTTGTTTAAAAATTATTTATATGCGGTTATGTATATATATATATATTTAAATATTTTTAAAACAAAATTATTTGTTTTTTATGATTTTCAAATGTTGAACATATGTATTTTAATAATTTCCTTACATAAATGTAAATCATACTGCTATTCTACTTTTTTTTGTTAAATTAGACCATATAAATATATATATGTATACACTGTTATGTGTAAATATATACATATAAGATTTAATTGAAATATGAATTTGGATTTTTTAAAACCTATTTTATTGATTAAATTATGTTTTGAAGTGTACAATACTTATAAGGATTTGTTGAACATTGTTTTGGTAGTGTATTTTCATTTATACACATAGTGTATATATGGTTTTATATAATTTTCATACCCAAATATATATTTTTAAATATAAGAACCACATTCAAATATATGCATATCATAATTTATTTAATATGTTTTAATAGTATAAACCTGGTTATGATTTTATACAATACACATGATGTTATTTCATATTAGCCAACAATAACAATACCTTGTTTTGATATTGTGTGCCTAAAAATTTAAAAATAAGACATCACCATGTTATTAAATTGAATTTACATGCATGATTTCCCAATTAATAAATTTTAAGAAAGAATGTTTGATTAATCATTGGATATACATAAATAAATATATAGATGAATAAGCACAAGTGTATAATTATTTTTATATGCATGAATACATCACTAAAAATAATATTTTTACACCCAGACTTTGTATTTAAAATTGAGATGAATCTCCCACGATGAATGATTTTAATTAATTATGATCATGTAATATTATTTCTGAAAATTTAATTAACATTGTATGGTTTATACAAGAATATACAGTATGAAAAATTCAACATGTAATTTATTATGTGAAAAAGTTCCAAATTAATGAAACAATTTATTTTATACAAGATTTATTATTTTAAGTGGGAATCCATTTTTTTATGTCCACTTTTAATTATAACATGTGAAAAATTGTTTCATTTTACTCCATGCATGTTTCTGTTAACTTATATTTTTCCATAACCAAAAACTTAAAAGCCTAGACATTTTAATAATTATTGTATAATTCACTTAATTTATGATTATGTATACAATAATGAAATTATATCTCTTAATAACTCATAGATTAATAATGTAAGTGTTCAATGTAATATGGGATATTTAAAATATAATACCTTTTAAGAAATATGGTGAATTTATTGGACTTATATGATATGATGGGTGAATCTAGATTTTGCGCCAATTCATTGCGTAAATTTAAGTATCAGGAGCTGAATTATGTTGGGTTCTTACCTGAATGGTCTTGGCATGAGGCCTTGAATGCATGATTATGTACAGTCCAAGCATAAGGCGTTGAAAAAGTATGTCATTATACATTCACTCATTATGTATTAGTATAGGAAAAACCATGTGATTATTCTAATAGTATACTATCCCTTGTTTAAAAATATTTTACTTATGATAGTTGTAATGAATGCATATGGAATAATGTAGTATGTACTTGGAATGTTTTTAAGGGAAGTTTTGCATCCATAATCAGAATGTTGATATGGAAGTTAATATTACATCTGAAATTTCATGAATTTCATTTTAAGTGTTTAGTGAATCATGATATTATTACATATGAAATTATATGAAAGTGTTAACTTATGTTATAATTTTTTCTTTCAACCTTGCATGTCTCATTTAAATTTATTTGATCAAATTTTGGATTACTATGAATTCCATGAATTTTTTTACGTATAAACACACTCTGATATATGTTTAACCTGTTTCATTTAAGAAACAATAAAATTCCAATGTAAGATATTTTTTCGAAAATTTCATCATGTAAAAATTGAAAATAAAATTGGTAATATGCTTCATGAAGTGTTGTTTTCCGTTTAATGAAATATTTTTTAATTATTTCAATGGTTGTTGGTTTTCAAAAATAAATATCATTAATTTGTTTTTAAAAACCATTACATATCATTTTAATTAATTGGTCGACATTTTAAATTTATTTTTCTATGGTTAGTATAATTTTAAAACATTTAGTACACCTATGTTATTGAAACCATATGATGATTATATTTGTCAAATTTTTTTGAATTGTATCAGATGTATTTATTTTTCAAAAACCATATCCAAAATGATTTTATGTTTTGGAATGAGATGTGTAATTTTTAGCTGCATGTTTGAATGAAAACAGATTGTACAATATATTTTGGGCACCAACGTCAAGCTTCTATGGTCATGGCAGCCACACTTTCCACATCAAAGAATGCATGTGTATGTTACCCTTTGAACATTCATTTCCCCCTTTTCATATTTTACGAGAGGAATGAAATGACCTCATTCACAGTATCTTCCTCCTAACAATATTATGTAATGATATTCTTCATGGCCTTGAATTCAAACTCTTAGTAATTCACCTTTTCCACAACATCTTTATCATCATTTATAATATCATATATGACAAGATTATTGTCCAATCTACCCAATGGCATCTCCTTCAGATCATTATCATTAAATACAAAAACATTCAAATTGAAATGTGGTAGTTGTTTTCCAAACATTACATTAAAAATAACTATATATTCTATAATTTTGCAGAGACTACAAAAGTCTTCTATAAATGAATTCACTAGGTCAAATAATACATCACCATACTCATTAGGGTGCATTATGAGATCCTCATAATTATTTCATAGATCCTTTGTCTCTGCAAATCAGTCATTTTTTTCTCCCTCGAAAATATTTATCTTTTTATTCCACATAAAATGTGATGAATTACATGACATAAACTTATTAATGAATTTATTGTATATGGACCCACCGGAAGAATTGATATCTTTAGCATCAACATAAAATTCACTTCAGTCATATTTTGATAAAGCACGACTATCCAAATTTTCCAAAATACCATATATTATTGCAACAAAGTCATCCATTCAAAATTATCATACGTAGTTATGAAAAAAATTCTCCGTTAATTAAAATCTCCTACCATCAATGATTGGAATTACATTATTATTGATAAACTCCATTGAATCACTTATAAAGATACACTAAAATTATCCATCGAATCAGATTCAAATTCTTAGTCAAACTCGATTAAATTCCCAAAGAAGGGGGTGAATCAAGATATGATATATTAAAACAATATCCCCATGGGATCTTTTTTCGTCATTAAATAAAACACCCTTCTCTGCCTTCCCTTTATAAATGTTTCATAAAAATGGAATGCATTAATGAGACACATAAATTTTACGCAGTTCACTCTCCTTGGGACAATGTCTAAAGAACAAACTGAGGTAATGTGTCATTGTTCCAATTCCATTGAGTCTTACTACAATAATATGGAATTGTTTAGATCACTTATATGCGTAGTCACATTACCTTTAAAATGGTTAATGATTACTCACAACCTTCCAAGGGTTACACCCCTAATCTTTGATTCTATATATCAATATAGATGGAAAGGATCACCTTATTACTCTTCCTTTTCCCAATTCTCATGAAATGATTCAAACATAGTTTATTGAAATATTGGAAATTAATTAAAAATAAATAATACATTATTAATTGTTAGTAGATTACCTATTTATGTTATACTTTTTCTCTATATATGAATACAACATTGCAACCAATTTACTGGGTAATCCCTTTTCAAATCATTCGATATTTTCATTGCCTTCATGAATCAAACTAAATATTAAAAAACATGCACAATTATTAACATGAATATTCTACCTCCACAAAGCGTGAAAAATTCATGAAGATTACCTACTTTACTAAGCTCATCTATCATGTTGAAGAGAACTCATTTCATGATTCTCAATCAGTTTTATGAAGATCACATTGAATTCATGAAGATATAAAATTTAAGTCATAATTTTATAAAAGTATTGATATTCAATAAATTCATGATGAATTTGAATTTTGTTTCATCCTTAATATCCTTCATGAAATTCCTTTCCCTGTAAACATTTTCACTAAAACATACTTCGTGAATCTCCTTCACAAATTCAGAACCTATAATTTTTCTTAACAGATTTCTATACTTTTTAGGGGGGGTCCATTTTTAGTCATTTTATGAAATTATATAATTTTAAATAATTTTTATAAACTTTTATTGAGTCTATTAAATCACGATCGCAAAGATACCAATTTTTATGAAGAACAAGAGAAATTTCTGGTTCTTGAAGCTTCATATAGTCCTGGAGATTTACCATCAACCCTTCACAAAATCATGATGCTCATTTGTGATGATTAAAAACTTCATGAATCAATATTATTAAAACCCATACATCTATATATTAATATACTTACAATATGTTTAGGCAGAAATTATGGAATTCCATCATTTGTGATTATTGATCCGTCCTCCAAATTTTAGACCTAGAAAATATGGCAATTACTAGGAAACACCACCACCATATTCAATCGATTTTCTTGGAAACATATAAGGAATCCATTCATTAAAACTAGATATTTGTCAACATATCTTATAAAATATATCTCTATAACTCCCCACATGATGATGGAAGATGCTTTTTCAATAATCACAGTCAACCCAGAAACACTACCATGATACCTTAATGGAGTTTTTTTACAACAATTATGAACCCTTTCATTATACATTGCCTAATTATGGGATATTTGTATTTATGTCCTCAATATTATTCTCTTATTTATAATATCCTTGAATATGTTTCAAACATGTGTAAAAATTTTAACCAAATTAGTTTATTATTATTTATTCCTTCCATATAATGCTTCGTGATCTTGTTATTGGACATGTTGCATGAAATTTATGATATTTACCATTAAATATTGATTATAAATTATTTTTTAATGATATATAAAGATATATAAAAAATCTTTAATGATCATATAATCTCATCCATTTAATATTCTATCATTCCCTTGGATACCAATATGTGTTTTTTGATTGGTATGTATGGTTATGCTTAAAAGGAATAATGGTGTTCTACAAGAAAAATATGTATTTTATTTTATTTTTTCAATTATAAAATTGATTAAAATATTTATCTTTTTTACCATGAAGAAATATATAACATATTGGCCTAGGATCCACTTATTGGTTTCATGATTTGATTCGCTAGATGACCTCAAGAATGTCGCCTTGTATGCCAGACACAAAATAAAAATAGTTAGATTCCAATGAAGTACATTGGGAGACTATAAATTATTTATAGATTAATACAAAAATTAAAGTAAATATAATGAATAACAAATTTAGTAATAATAATAAACATTCATCATGTAATAAATTCCCAAACTAGTTGAATTCCCACTTCTAATATAGTACACATTTCTATTCAAACTAGTGTCTTGTGTTAAGGAATACCCAAATAAAAGACATAATAAAAACCCAAAAATATGTCCCAATACCCATCTAGAAACCACATCCATGATAAATACCATAACCCGAATCAACCATCTATCAAAATGTATTTTCCCTTATCTTGATATACAATCACAGTGTCTGCCTAGGAACCCAACAGAAACCAGAGTAGGGTGTGAGTGAAAATTAATAGGACACCAACAATGTTGTAAAAAAAATATTGATTCTAATATTAATAATTATGTTTGTGGAAGTACGATAAAATAATGTATAAGATATAAAAATTAAACAACTTCCAAAATTAAACTTTTAACAATTTACCATATGTCACCTATGATTTTATCATTCCATGAAATCCCTCTAAACATGATTCTTCCATCAAGGAATACAATCAATACAATATAATGTGAATTAAATATACCATTATGAAAATGAGGAATTCATTAATAAATTTGAATTCATATACCTAGGATAACCAGTATATTTATACAAACCACAAAAAATAGGCTTCGTTTTCTAGACCACAATGTCTAGACTCTATCTAATCATAAGGAAAACCATGTCTATTATATCAATAATAGCATGAAGAATCAAATTCCTATATATCCATAATTAATTATATGGAATCCAATGTCCATTAATTATTTACTATTCGGGGGAGCCATCATATACATCATTTATTACCATTTCATCAATTAATATTTAACAATATCTAATACTCATGTTCTTTAAATCCATTATATACCAAGATGAGCACATTAAATTCTCCATTATTCACATTTTATAACTCGTTCATAATATTTAACCAAATTCATCACATAAACCATTTAACCATTCATTCATATAACAAAATATCTAAGGATTACTTAATGGTATTTAACAACATTTCATACCCATTTCCCATTTAAACTTTTTCTTCCTCCAACATTATCAAGACCCCTTTTATTTATAATTAATAAAAATCCTTATTATGCCTTGCTAACATTTTCAATAAAAATTTGAAACCATTGTACTTATCTTACCCTCTTTATCTCACCTTGTTCAAACCATTTATCATTTTGAATAGAATGAAACACCACATGAGTGGCCATAAAACCATTATCATAATCATGATTTTACCTGACATGGTTAATGAGAGGTCTAGAATCTGAATTAAAATCTCAATTTACATTTATTAGTCAATAAGAAAATGTATCTTAGAAAAAAATGGAATAATCACATACACATGATAAAAACAAGGACTATAGATGAAATCCCTAAAATCATACCTCATTATTGTATAAAATTACTCACTCATTAACTATACGTGATTCAACATCAAACTACAATTATTGACAAATATAAGAATTCAATGGATATTTGATTTGAAACCAACAGTTCTTCAAATGACCAAATATTGAAATAGAATATCCATTAAAAATATTTAAAGGAAAATGTTCCCATCCTAGGTTAATGTAATAATAAATGGGAGGAAAATATAGAACGAACATTTATTTTCTAGGGGTGGTGGATGGTATTTTCCTCTTGTTTAATGAGGCACATTGTTCGGTCACAGAATTGGCCAAATCATGTGCCCACCAAAAGGTGACCTGAATGAAATGATGTGTCTAGGATTAATGGTTTGGCTAGGAAAACAACATAGTTTTAAAAATTATGTGGTGGTATTGAGACATCGCCTCTCCAAATGGGTTATCCACACAATCTCAAGTGATATGGCGTACACATATAACAAATCATGTACCAACCATTCACTATAAATTTGATGGCCTTTTTTCTCCATATGTCATATCCCAAACACTTGATACACCCCAGATGCCACTCATAGGCATTGGAATCCATCCATTAAGGAATTTAATGGGATTGAAAATAAAATATAAAAAAGTACATACCTCTTCAAAATTATGGGATCTTTCAACCTCCCCACATCATTACAGATCATCCTTGAGAGCCCTTCCAAGGATCACTAATCCACTACAGTAAAAAATAGGGCAAATAGTATCATTTATCCACATCACTCACCATTTTTTTATCCTTAAAATTATCAAGCTACCATGATACATAGAAAAATAGAAAAACCTTTCCTTGTAAGAATTTATTATTATGGTCCACAACAAAAACCAAAGTATCTTAAAATTATGCATCAGATAGAAGCTAACGATCATCAACATTAATCACATGAGATGGATCATGGGGATATTTTTCATGTAATAACATGTGTAAAAAAAATTTCATACCACTATAACATTATGAATAATCCATCAAATATGCTACTGATCTAATCCTATCAATAATATTAATTGTCCACACAAACCAAGGCACCAAATTTCCAAATTTAGGAATCCTATGGGGTTATAATAATTGTGAAACCTAAAAAATACATAGTAATCCATTATAAACTAAATTAGTCAATTTTTTTGATTATTTTATGAATTCTATCTACTATAGGAAATATCCATAAATTTAAAAATCAACAAAACATGCCACAATATATCCAGCACGTGACAATATTTCAGATAACTATGATTAATAAATTTCTATCCAACCTAAGGGAGATCTACATTTCCTTCCATACATCACCTTGTATGGTTACATATATATAGTATCATGATATGTTGTGTTATATACCACGATTATTTTGTTGTTATTCTCCCCAAACCCACCAATTTATAGGATGCATTCCCCTAACATGTCCTCTAAAAAATGGATTATATGTTTTTAATACCCATTTGTATATGGTTGAAAAGCTATACTATAAAGTTCATGTGTTACAAAGGACTTACTCAACCCATTATATAAGAGTAAAGTAAAATATGGGTCACAATATTAAACTATAAACAACATAACCTAGTGAAGGAATACTATATCTCAATCATAGAAGTCACCAAAACGGTTGATGGTGAATGTACACAAAATTGGAAAGAAATGTGATACATATTTAAAATAATCCATAATCTCCCAAATCAAGTCATTATTAAATTCATAGATCAGAATAATAACTACACAATTCATGGTAACATCATTTAAATTCAATTTTATAATGGTAAATTACTATAAACTTCTAGAAGGTTGTTTCACAGTATTAACCTACCGATAGTTGAAGAATCGTGTTTTGAAACCTAAAATCTAAATAATCATTCTTAAAAACCAATCATATTTATGAATATCATCATACCTTTTGGTTAGACTAAATAGAACCACCTACTTATATGTATGGAAATCATGAATTAGATCTTCTAGAATACAAGAAGTCACAACATTATGGCCAAAATTTTGAATAATACCATCATCATCAATAGTCCATTCAGAAGGTGGATCCCCACCATCAAAATTTCCTATCCCATATAGAAATAATTAATCCTTATATTTCTACTTTATAACATGGTACAAAAGATATGACTCAACAAACAAGGACATGAGAATCATCTACTCATTCACCTAATAAGAACCTATATTCATCTTTGTGAACAAGGACAATATATTGTACTCTAAACTAGACTACTGAACATCCTAAGACTTTGAATTTTTACTCAATGAATATGCAACACTTTTTCCATTCCCTATAAATTAAGTGAAATCAAAGAAAAATATTTCATGTACTCAAGTCATCTCTGTTGCTCAATGTTTATATAATGCACGGAAAAGATGTAATTAAGAATATTATGATCAGTATAAATGATAATCATTTCACCTAGAAGATAATTATACAAATATTTTAAGGAATAAACCATTATTTCCAACTCAAGATTGTGTATATGATATTTTTATCTTGTCTCTTGAACTACTAATCTCTATAGGCCACAACTCGAACTCCCTATATCAAAACATCCCAACATATGATCATAGATGAAACCCAATATTGAGTATACTCTTTACCTGACATGGGTGAGATAAAAAATTTTGTAGTGTTCAACAACATTATTAATTCTAGGAACACATCATCACAAGTTTGATATCACTAAAACGTGATTCCATTCTTGGTCAAGCACATTAGAGGTTTGTCGAAGTGACATAATTCTAGAATAAAGATTTTATATTATCCTAATAAGGATAAAATCTTTTTTCTAAAAAAAGAATGGGATACTCCTATGATAAAAAAAATTAACCTTCTATGGTATCTAATGAAACACCTCCCTTCAATATGACGTGACCTAATAAATTCACCATAACAGTCCAGAAATTACATTTAGATATCTTGGCTTATATCCAATTATCTCTTAATGTACACAATATGTGGTCATGATATATGACATGATCACTATGGTTCTAGGAGTACACCAGGATTACATCAATAGAAAAACTACAAAATGATTCCGGTAGGGTTGAATTTTTTGGTTCATCATGGCCATGTACATATAAGAAGCATTCTTCAACCTGAATGAAATTGCAAAAAACTCAAACAACAATAAATTTATGAATGATTTCAGTGTTATATATTATTCTATCATAATAAAATGATGATACTCTGATAAAAAATCAATATTGAAAGATTGTTTTCCCCTATCATATGGTCAATAATATATTCACTTCATAGAAGAGGGTATCTATATTTAATCATCCATAGGTTCAAAATCTGGTAGTCAACACACAATCATATCATTTGTTTTATCATTCTATAAAAATTATATTGGTGATCCCAAAATATATGTTATCATATAGATAAACACTTAATTCACTATCTTAACCAGTATGGTCTTGATACCTTTAATCTATTCTAGTTCCATTCAATATGGAGGAATAGAAATTGGTTCATCTCCAAGCATCAAATCAAAAGATATGACTCAAAAAATTGTGAATAATGTTGATTATAATAATAATAATTATGTTTGTAGAAGTATAATAAAATAATGTATAAGATATAAAAATTAAACAACTTCCAAAATTAAACATTTAACAATTTACCATATGTCATCTACGATTTTATGATTCCATGAAATCCCTCTAAACTTGATTCCTCCATGAAGGAATACAATAAATACAATAGAATGGGAATTAAATTTACCTTTATGAACACGGGGAATTCATTAATAAATTTGAATTCATATACCTAGGATAACCATTCTATTTACACAAAATACAAAAAATAGGCATCGTTTTCTAGACCACAATGTCAAGACTCTATCCAATCATAAGGAACACCATATATATTATATCATGACTAGCATGAAGAATCACATTCCAATCTATACATAATTAATGATATGGAATCCAATGTCCAATAATTATTTACTATTCTTGGGAGCCGTCATGCACATCAATTATTACTATTACATAAATTAATATTTCACAATATCTAATACTCATGTCCTTTAAATCCATTATATACAATGATGATCACATTACATTCTTCATTATTCACATTTTATAACTTGTTCATCATATTTAACCAAATTCAACACATAAACCATTTAACCATTCATTCATATAACAAAATAACTAAGGATTATTTAAAGCTATTTAACAACATTGCATACCCATTTTCCATTTAATCTTTTTCATCCTCCAACATTATCAAGACCCATTATATTTATAATTAATAAAAATCCTTATTATGCTTTGCTTACTTTTTCAAAAAAAATTGAAACCATTGTACTTATCTAACCCTCTTTATCACACCCTGTTCAAACCATTTATCATTTTGAAGAGAATGAAACACCACATGAGTGGCCATAAAACCATTCACATAATCATGATTTGACCTGACATGGTTAATGAGAGCTCTAGAATCTGAATTAAAATTTCAATTTACATTTTTTAGTCAATAAGAAAATGTATCTTAGAAAAAATGGAATAATCACATACACATGAACAAAACAAGGACTATAGATGAAATACTTAAAATCATAGCTCAAGATTGTAGAAAATTACTCACTCATTAACTACAGATGATTCAACCTCAAACTACAATTATTGCTCGGTATAAGAATTCCATAGATATTTGATTTGAAACCAATAGTTCATCAAATGACCAAATATTGAAATGGAATATCCATTAAAAATATTTACAGGAAAATGTTCCCATCCTAGGTTAATGGAATAATAAATGAGAGGAAAATATAGAACGAACATTTATGGTCTGGGGGGGATTGGATTTTCCTCATGTTTAATGAGGCACATTGTTCAGTCATAGAATTGGCCAAATCATGTGCCCACCAAAAGGTGACCTGAATGAAAAGATGTGTCTAGGATTCATGGTTTGTCTAGGAAAACAACATAGTTTTATAAATTATGTGGTGTTATTGAGGCATCATCTTTTAAAATGGGTTATCCACACAATCTCATGTGATATGGCGCATGAATAGAACAAATCATGTACAAAACATTCACTATAAATTCGATGGCCTTTTTTCTCCATCTATCGTATCCCAAACACTTGATACACCTCAGATGCCACTCATAGACATGGGATTCCATCCATTAAGGAATTTAGTGGGAGTGAAAATAAAATATAAAAAATTACATACTGCTTCAAAATGATGGGATCTTCCAACCTCCCTACATCATTACAGATCATCCTTGAGATCCCTTCCAAGGATCACTAATCCACTATAATAAAAAATAGGGCCAATAGTATCATTTAACCACATCCCTCTCCATTTTTTATCCTTAAAATTATCATGCTACCATGATACATTGAAAAATAGAACAACCTTACCTTACAAGAATTTCTTATTATGATCCAAAACCCAAACCAAATTATCTTAAAAGGATGCATCAGCTAGAAGCTAACGATCATCATCATTGATCACATGATATGGATCATGGGGATATTTTTCATGTAATAACATTTGTAAAACATTTTTCATACCACTATAACATAATGAATAATCCGACAAATATGCTACGGATCTAATCCTATGAATAATATTAAGTGGCCACACAAACTAAGGCACCAAATTGCCAAATTTAGGAATCCTATGGTGTTACAATAAATGTGACACCTAAACAAATACATAGTAATCCATTATAAACTAAACTAGTCAATTTTTTTGATTGGTTTATGAATTCTATCTACTATAGGAAATAGCCATAAATTTAGAAATCAACAAAACATGCCACAATGTATCCAGCACGTGACAATCTTACAGATAACTATGATTCATAAATTTATATCCAATATAAGGGAGATCTACACTTCCTACCACAAATCACATTGTATGGATCCATATAAATAGTATCATGATATGTTGTGTTATATAAAACGATTAGTTTGCTGTTATTCTCCCAAAACCCACAAATTTATAGTATGCATTCCCCTATCATGTCGTCTAAAAAATGGATTATATGTTTTTAATACACATTTTTCTGTGGTTGAAAAGCTATACTATGAAGTTTGTGAGTTTCAAATGACTTATTCAACCCATTATATATTAGTAAAGTAAAATATGGGTCACAATCTTAATGTATATACAACATAACCTAGTGAAATCATAAGATCTCCCAATCATACAGGTCACTAAAAAGGTTGGTGGTGAATGTACACAAAATCGAAAAGAAATTTGATACATATTTAAACTAATCCTTATTCTCCCAAATCAAGTCATTATTAAAATCATTGATTACAATACCAACTACACAATTCATGGTAACATCATTTAAATTCAATTTTATAATGGTAAATTACTATAAATTTTTAGAAGGTTGTTGTTTCTTAGCATTAACCTACCGATATGTGAAGAATCATGTCTTGAAACCTAAAATCTAAATCTTCAATCATATAAACCAATCCTATTTATGAAGATCCTGATACCTTTTCGTCACACTATGAATTAGATCTTCTAGAATACAAGAAGTCACAACATTATGGACAAAATTTTGAATAATACCATCATTATTAATAGTCCATTTAGAAGGTGGATCCCCACCTTCAAAATTTCATGTCCCATATATAAATAATGAATCCTTATACTTCCTCTTTATAACATGGTACAAAAGATATGAATCAACAAACAAGGACATGAGAATCATCTACTCATTCACCTAATAAGAACATATATGCATCTTAGTGAACAAGGAAAATATATTGTACACTAAAATAGACTACTGAACATCCTAAGACTATGAATTTTTACTCAATGAATTTGGAACACTTTTTCTATTCCCTATAATTGAAGTGAAATCAAAGAAAAATATTTCATGTACTCAAGTCATCTATGTTGCTCGATGTTTAAATAATGCACGGAAAAGATGTAGTTAAGCATATTATGATCAGTATAAATGATAATCATTTCACATAGAAGATAATTATACAAATATTTTATGGAATAAACCATTATTTCTAACTCAAGATCATGTATATGATATTTTTTATCATGTGTCTTGAACTACTAATCTCTATAGGCCACAACTCAAAATACCTATATAAAAACCTCCCAACATCTGATCACAGATGATACCCAATATTGAGTATACTCTTAACCTGACATGGGTGCGATAAAAATTGTTATAGTGTTCAAAAACATCTTTAATTCTAGAAAAACATCATCACAAGTTTGATATCACTAAAATGTGATTCCATTATTGGTCAAGAACATTAGAGGTGTGTCGAAGTGACATAATTCTATAATGAAGATTTTATATTATCCTTATAAGGATAAAAGATTTTTTTGATAAAAAAAATTATTGTGCTACTCCTATGATACAAAAACATGAATGTTCTATGGTATCTAATGGAACACCTGCCTTCAATATGATGCAACCTAATAAATTCACCGTAACAGTCCTGAAATTACATTTAGATATCTTGGATTATATCCAATTCTCTCTTAATGTACTCAATATGTGGTCATGATGTATGACATGATCACCATGGGTCTAGGAGTACACCAAGATTACGTCAACAGAAAAACTAAAAAATGATTCTGGTAGGGTTGAATTTTTTGGTTCATCATGGCCATGTACATATAAGAATCATTCTTCAACCTGAAAGAAATTTCAAAAAACTCATACAACTATAAATTAATGAATGATTTCTGTGTTATATATTATTCTGTCATAATAAAATGATGATACCCTGATAATAAATCAATATTTAAATATTGTTTCCCCCTCTCATATGGTCAATAATATATTCACTTCATAGAAGAGGATATCTGTTCTTAATCATCCATAGGTTCAAAATCTGGTAGTCAGCACACAACCATATAATTTGTTTTATCGTTCTATGAAAAGTATATTGGTGATCCCCAAATATATGTTATTATATAGAAAAAAACTTAATTCACTAGCTTACCCAGTATGTTCTTGATACCATTAATCTATTCTAGTTTAATTCAACAAGGAGACATAGGTATTGTTTCACCTCCAATCATCAAATCAATCAAAAAATCAACCTCTCTCTCAGGTGGAACACTATTGAATTCCAGCTCTGACCTAAAGTGTCCCAGCTTCTCACTAGGTCGGAGTTGGAGTGATGTGTATAGAGGGTTTTTGGGCTTATGATTTGTAGTCGTTAATGTTCTTTTTTGGGGTTTCTTCCCCGACCTTGTTTTGGGTTTTATTCCCATCCTTTTTCAGGTATTTCCCCAGTTTTGTGATAGTCTTCATTCTTAATGGCATGATTTCATTTCTTCAGTGGTCTCCGTTTCTGGTGTTAGGTATTTGAGGTGATATGTCGCGTTTGTGGTTTTTGTGGATTTCGTCATTATAGTGGGTTATGTGTTTGAAACTGATGGTTTTTTGTGGTGTTGTGGCTGTCATTGATGACTTCATGTCAGTGATGTTGTCGAAGGTCCATGTGACATCGATTGTGCAGGAGGTTTGTGTATGACTAGATATCGGCGGTGTCAAGTCATGGAGGAAGAAGACATTGGTAATTTGTTGACGTGAAGACAGTGAATGGGTTTTCTATTCGGTGGGGTTTATATTTTTTTCAGAAAATATTTATCAATGATAGATCTAATGGGGATCAGAGTTATTTTTTCTTCCAGTGGGTCATGTTTCCAGAGGTAATGGTGTGTGGTGGGTGAGTTAAAGGCATGGGATAATTACGTGATATGGATGCTCAGATTGAGGTATGATGGGCTTGGGGTATGGTTCCTGTTAATGTTTCATGTCATCGCACTGGTCAATTGACAGATTTTGGATCTTTAAATTTGAATTTTCAATGTTTGAATATGGAATGATTTTCGTTATTTAGGTTGTGTGGTTATTAATCTACCAGAAAGTGGGATTTAAAAAAATATGGATTAGGTGAATGTAACTCACATATAGTACAAATAAATATGATCTTTACATGATTCCAGCTATTCAATTCCAAGTATTAGTTTAAGCGTGTCATCTCAATCAATTAAAAATCCCAATGGATGCAAAACTCACCAACATCGATGTAACACCCTATACAGAGACCCATTTCATCCATTCATACTCATAATATCTTGTCGATCAACATTATCTCATACAATGAATCTACTAGAAATCAAAAACCATTTCCCATCCATTAATATATAAATTAATGATTTGATATTTTATCAACTAAATTACTAGAATGTATGGAAGCTACAAGAATTATATATCAGATAGTTGATGATCCTGCCTTACGACCACTAGGTGTTGGCTGAACTACATTCTACTAACATATCCCTCTACCATGTGATCTTGTCCGAGTAACATGTATTACCCTAAAATTATGATACTAACTATCTATCTAAGGACAACTCATTATCAATTACTAGATATATGTCATGTAATAATAAAACATCCACAATAATATGGGGCACCATATCCCCTGATGGTATCCTGTACCAGTTTAGGTCCTCCTTATATGCATATATATCGAAGGTTCATGTATAACCTCTATAGGTGTACCATACTACAACAATTTGATAACTCCACTAGTGGTTGAAACCAGATTCCTCACATGTGACTAGGATTAAAACAATGATAAAAAATCACATAACCAATAATCAGAGAGGCCAATTCTCTCCCCTAGCTACTCAACCTGGAACCAACATAGATAATGCTCTCATAATAGAGATTTTTACCATTTATAGAAGTACCAATAGATCATTCAACTGATCTTGTATTCCCTACACTAAATCAAACATTTTTATTAAATTCTGAAATGAGATCATGATTCACCACTTACAAAATCTTAATTAGATGGAAGATATTAATCAAGGATATGATCTCATATCTATTCGCATCTAGATAATGTTTCATCTCCACCACCGAATCCCCTACATAGGATAGAACAATGTACAACAAACAAGTGAACTGGAAAAGATAATCCATCACAAACTTATTCCACCTATTCAAAAATATATATTTGGTAGCTTTCTAATGAGTTGGTGTTTCATTATAAAAGTATTATAGAAACTTCTCATGGAAATATGTCCATTTCATTATCTCTAAATAGTTAGTCAGGATATGAATCTCTAAAAAACGATTCTTTGGTCTAGGAAACATATAATTTTCCATACTTTCACTCTTCAAAGTATGAGTCTTAAATAGATCTAGAGTCATTTATACTAAATCAATCTAGAACATGTATTATGTAGATCCACCCTCTACAAAAAAAATTTAGGGGTTTCTATAGCTATAATTATATACTATAGTCAAACAAGTTTGGAGCTTCCTACCCTAGGCCTCTCTCCATAAACTGTATAATATGATTAAATTTCATAAGGAACATCACTTCCTCCTTATCACCTGGTTCCAATAGGGGATCTGGTCCAGCTACAATTTCAGTATTCTTGGTAATGTCCACTTATCACCCAACTAGTAATCATCACCATGGTATAATCTATCTATAATGGAAAATGTACATCTCCAAACACCGAACATATCATTTTAATTTTTTTAAAAAAATATGACTCTCAATTATCTGATGAATCGCACTGCCCATACACATTCCCAATGGATATAATCACATATCACTCACTACCCTCAACCATACTTATAATGGGTCGTGGACAACTCTGGGTAAACTTACTATTATTTTACAACCTCCTATTTGAAAATATGTCATCATAAATAAACATAAAAACATTTAAAATAAAAAAATTAAGAACCATTTTAATAATTTTAATTAAGAACGTCATAGTTAAAACAACATTAAACTCTTTTTTAATAATATAATTCTATAAAACCAATAGAATAGAAATATCATATCATATAATCCAATCATAACATTCGTTTAAATGTGTTCATGATTTTATAAATGTCAATAAATCCATATTTTCTAAAATGGAACAAGTGTATACAAACAACATTCCATTACAAGCCACATATAATACCGTGTAAAATAATATCATAACACAAAAATTATATCACCCTTTGTGAAATAACATCAAAATTTTACAACAACCAACAATAAGAATAATTAAACACAAATAAGTTTCATTTTCTTATACACATGTGTTAGCTACCACTAAAATAGAGCATGTTTACAGATCCTGAAACATCGAAGACACCTATCTTCCATTCTCAAAAATTAAAGCATTATAAAAGTAAAACCTCTATGATTACACATTTTTTGTCTTGTCCTGGGAAGCATTAAAATGGTTCCCTAGTTGAATTATCTGCATGACTTCAAGCAAGCCTCCCCATATTCATGAGGCTACCATCTAGTAGTGGGGTTCTATTGAAGTGTGCGGGGGATAGTATATAATTTTACTAGAATAAAAATTAATTGAAATTAATATAAATAATGATCAATGATGTAATAACAAAATTAATCTATCACACAATTAATTCCCAAAACTATGTAAATTCCCAAAACCAATAATGTAAACATGTAATTTCAAACTTATTTCAAGCATCCTAGAAAAAACCAAATAAAATACAGACAAAAATCACAAAATGGTTCCCAACACCCATATTGTCGCATTATCCTTTCTGTATCATGTATCCCATTTCAACCATCTATCGTGGGGACATTTTCCTTATCCTGAATTGAAACCATGATGTTTGCTCAGGTACCCAATAAGTGACCGAGCAGGGTTTGAGTACAACACAGTCATCCACCACAGTTGGTTTCATAAGAAATATCCAGTCCATGGAAAAAAATATATGAAAAAGTAAAATTAAATAATGAAAATGGTAGTAAAAGTAAACAGAATCAATAATTAATCAGTTAAAAATTTAACATATATTAGCATTGGTTTAATCATTCCATCCAAACCCAATGAACTTATTCCGTCCATTATAAAATACTATTACAACAACTGAAAGGGTTATACATTTATCTATAATATAATGTTCTATTCGATGTTCATTTTAAATTATTTTATTGATGTCCACCAATACATTTAATCAAAATAACAAAATAGGATTTATTTCCCAAACTTCTAGGCCAGTTACCTATTTAATAATTAGGGATTACATTAAAATTATATATATTGAATGATGTACAACATCATATCTATCCATCATATAACAAAGAGAAGGAATTCCATGTCCAACAATTACAACCAATGGGAGGTAGAAATCATATCTCTCATCTCTAACAATGTCTTCAATTGACATGTCACAAGGTCTTATACACTTGTCCTTTTTAACACATTACTTATCAATATTTTACCTCATTACATTCACCATTAATAAAAAGTTTAAACTCTTTCAACATCCTTAACCATATATCAAACAATAATAATTTTACATTTAATTCATATAAAACAATCATTAATGGTTCATAAAAACCAATTAAGCAAATTTAAAACCCGTATTTCAATTTACCTTTTTTGTTGCCCATCCTTATCAAGAATCCTTATTATTACAGTAAGAAACCAGATCTTCATTTCATGTATAGATCATTAAATCATGTTTTTTCATGAAAAAACAAGAAATGAGAATTTTATAATTCCACACCCTGTACTTTTGATTACACATCATGTCCCCAATTTTCACGAGTAGCCGTGTACTGGCCATGTAACTGCCTAGTACATGGCCATGTGGGTGACCTGGTAGACAACCTTTAGCGGGGGCTGGTTGAGGCTAGTACATGACATGTACAATAAATGAACATGCTGTATACTATTCCTTTTAATTTATGATTTTTGGGAGGTGTCACATCTTATATCCAGAAAACACTTATTCTCCCCGTGTTTCATACAGGATATCAATGTACGACCAAAGAAATTAATGCTCCTACCATTCCTCCATTTTATCATTGATTATGACGCTACCATGTGCATTGGATTCCCACCAGTGTGTAACCTCTTACCCTTGAGCCTCACCTCCAAATTTCTCATCATTCATGAGCTATCAAGGCTTGATCATTTTTACACATTTTGTTAATCTATGTAGTTTTAGGTCAATTAAAGGGTAAACGTTCATGATTTTTCATCATACAATAGAGTGGTATGTTGTTTGTTCCTTTTTTTATTTGGATTATATATGCTAAAAATTCTCTATACCAATGTTTGGGGAATTGTGTGTTTTTGAAGAATAACCCTAGTTTAGACCTTTTATGTATTGTTTTATTGATAAAGGGTTATTTTGTTACAATTAAGGATTTATAAATTTATTATGGTTGTGTTTCCCATGTTTGATTGATTGTGGACGTTTGGTCTAGAATTCCTATTATGGGTGTGTTGTTTTCTATGCCTCGTTTTGTTAGGATGCAGTTACAGTTTATTTGAGATGCATGTGATTCAGATTGTGAATGTATTACCAAGCACAATTGACCCTGATAGATTCCCATGGTAGGATCATTTATATATGATGTATTGTTATGTTGACCCAAAGGTATTGATTGTGAGAATTATCAGGTGGTCATGGACTAGAGGAGTTCAACCTTGACAGCTACCCAGAGGGTTATTATTATGTTAATGTTGGAACCTAGGGAATTGACTGTGAGAGCTTCTAGGTGGTCATTATAAATTATTTCTTTCATGAAGACCATAGGGGTATTTATCATTATATATTCCTAGGTTGTTGTTTATATTGATTAGTGCTATGTGGGAAAAATGGGTAATAATTTGTGATATTTTCTAGATGGTCACTATTTGATTGAATTGTGGATATGTTAAACCAGCTAGGTTAGATTGTGAAAACATTCCTATAGGATTTTTTTGTATAATTAAATGATTTTGATGAGTCTACGAAGGTAAATCACATGCTTGGACTTAATCTTACTTGCTGATTTATGGTGTTTTGAGACATCTGTTATTCTATTACACAGGGGGTACAGAGATTAGGCTAGATCCCATGAATTCATATTTAATGGGTTTAATAATTAACTAATGTAAATTAATGTAATATAAAAATATAGGATTTCTTACTTTTGAGTACTTTCTAGTCTTTTACTTCATTTCTCCATATATCCTGATATATATCTTCACTAACAGTGAGGAAGAGATCTATTATTGGTTTCCTATGGTTATTCATCTCACACATTGTTTGGGTCATGATTTCAGACCCAAATATATTATATGATTTCATATATAGACAAGGGAATTACCCTTCATCACTGGGTATTTGATTTCTATTTTGTATGGATATCATGTGACCATGATGAGGCTTGCGAAGCTGTTGGATTTTACTGATTTTCTATAAAATGGTTTTAGTCATATATTTCTTTCACTGTGATTTTTTTGGAATCTTTCTTAGACACATGTTAAATGCATCATTTACATATTCTCCAGTTTTAATATTACTATTTTTCTTCCACTATTTACTTATGTTGTATGGTATTACTTCATCCATTATTGTTTATTATTTTTTATTCCCATATGAATACTCTGAAAATAAAGGGATTGTTTCCCAACTATGAATCCTTATCCCTCACTAGTATTCAGCACCTTCTAGAGTTTGTGTAAGTGATCTTGATGTCATCTAACCAACTGGGTTTGGGGCACCTTTGGGCGGCATGAGAATCCGGGATGTTACAAAGTGGTATAAGATTAGATTATTTTCTTCTTTGTGTTACTACATGAATCCTATAGACAATGATAGTAAGAAATGGGTACCTGGTAATAAGTTGTTCTGAAAATTATCTAACATCTATTCAGGAAAAAGACACATGCCCTCAAATATTGCAATTTTTCTAGATCTGTAATTGTTACAGTTGATTTGATTCCACAATTGGGCGATTCACTTGTATTGTGTTGTTGTGATTTATATCATTGTGTTTCTATTTCTATTTCATCCCAATGGCAAGAGGGTATTCCATCTCATGCATAATATTTGAACTTGCTAGAGATCACATGTCATGTATTCTTGTCATGCTATTTAGGATGTATTACTGATTTCATGTTTTTTTGATAGATTTTGTGATAGATATGAATTCCATTGTGATACACATCATGATAGAGATACCTCTTATTTTTATAGTGTATTGGAAATTGAAAATTTTCATTTGGATGGATTCCAATCATTTGCCGTTGAGCTGTTATGGGCACTCTTGTATCAGAATTTGGTGGATCATTTTTTATCATTAATTGAATTTTTTCAAGATGTGATATGAATAAGGGTGCCAAATGTTTATTCCTAGAGAGTAAGAGCACTTAAGTGTCATACCTTGTCATTCCTTGAACAAATATTTTATGTTTTTATGGGTTCCAGATATTTTTCCGACGCATACTACTTAGAAACCCGTACAACATGATGTGTGGTGTTATGAACATTTTCCATGTGTTATTCTATTCTAAAATGAACAATTTACCTTAGGTACGCACTGTATATTGGGAGTACATGCTTTGATGTGCATTCCCTTGTGAAAGACATTGTGAGGATAGAAATGGTGTTATAAAAATATGGTAGAGCACGCTGTGTCTAGATTGTGCATGCCATATAGAGTCGACTACGTATCTTCCTGTGTGACTAAAGACATGGGTGGATAGGACATAAGTAGTATAGGTCGTGTTGATGGTGAAAACACAATATAGTGTTACACAGGAGAGAACTGTGTAGTTCCTTTTCTGTATTCAAACCTGGGCAGGAGGGTAAAATTCAAGTTCATTCCGTGTATGAGGATGAAAACACCTTGTTTAGGGGTGTTACATGTCCATGATTGGAAAAGGTACATGCCCATGGGAAAAGCCGCAGGTCACACACCATGTATTTTTTTTCACACCGTGTAACCCTAATTTGTAAAAAATGAATGTTTTCCTTCTCCAATTTCGTACATTCACTTCTATGTTTGATTCCTCATTAATATTGAATTGATTTGTGTGCTTGTCCTTGCAGAGTCATGTAATATAGATGTCATCTAGTGGTATGCATTATAAATGGAAATGACCTGACAACAAAAAAGGTATATCAGGGACTACCATCAGATCCTCCTTCGATGCCCATCATAGAGTCAGTTGTTATAGTGGACACATGTGCTGATGCATAATTCTGTGAAGGATTTAAGTGGATGTTACAGAATTTTCATGGTGCACCACATCCTGCCTCGTTTATGGTAGAGTTGACATAGTTGTTCCAGAAGGATCATTCTCCCACACTTTCTGGGTTTGTAGGACCACATGCTACAGATCATGGTTGGGGTCTATTCTTGCTATATTTTAGTATTCGAAGACATCTCCAGAGAGAAGGTGGATTCTCATGACCTAAATTTTACGTGATCCTCCAATAGATGGTGGGATGTTATCTCACACGTGGGATGTCATCAAGAGTTATCTTTTTAATATTTTCAGTTGACCATATATGATTAACTAAACACCATGTCATTGAGGGCCGATCAATCCCAAGAGATCAAGAATTTAGAGTAGGGGGATCTTTTAGTGATGGCCTAATCTTATCATTTTACAGATCATCAGTTCTTCACACCTGTTCTGGGTGATGACGAGTTATCTATGGGTAGGATGTTTGAGGATGGTCTCAGGTATGACATCAGATCACAGGTAATTGTTTTCATACTGATATAGGTGATGGCAATGGTAATCTAGGAACTGATTACCGAGAATAATCTGAGTGACTTGGGAGTTGTGATCTTGGGCAGTTCAGTATCTTGGGATATTAATCCCTCAATAGATAGCAGGAAGCGCTATATGGATCTTTCCCACACTATTTATTCAATTAGAAAGGTGGTATGCTAACATTGAGGGAAGAGTGGGAATACGAGACCACATTGCCAGAAGGACCCAATCGGGTGCCAATCTTAAGGATAGATGGGTCAACGTCATCATTTTTTCCCTGGATTCCATCAACATCAGTAGATGATAGGGTTTTTTATGACTCCATGTTCTAGTGTAGAACTACCAGTTTCTCAACAGTCATGGAACTAGTGTTTTTCAGGCCGTTCAATCCAAGTAGGAGGTCCAGGTCATGGTATACAGATGGTAGAATTTTTGCGAAAGTAGGATGAATCAGCGCAGGGTAGTTAGGCTGAGTCGCAAGACCGCAGTACATGTCATACTTTTTCAATGGAGTAGACTGACCAAGAGAAGGATCTCATACCCTTTAATGTTATAGGTAAGATTCTAGTAGCCTCAATTTTATCTCCTACTCTTTTCAAAATAGCAGTTTCCATAGTTTTATATCTGTTACTGTTTTGGAGATCCTTGGGCACTATTTATATGCTATTGAGGATGTTATGACGCAAGGCACATTGTATGGTTTTATGAAGACTAGTGTAAGTGTGTTCAAATAGTTCCCTCTTGAGGTTTGTTGGTGTCACCTTTTATGCGACCTCTATGTCAAAGAGATGAAAACTTCAATTTCATACTTGGAATGGGCTGGATAGTCACCTTTCAGGACATTTCTGACTTCTATCGATGTAGGGTGAGTTTCACATCACCAAAAGGCGAGACTTTTATACAAAGGGTGAATGAGATGTATAGGAGAGAGGACTTGTACAATAGCATCAGAGGTTAGGAGGAATTACATCTTGGATTTCTAATTTATTCAGGATGACCTAGGGACATCACATATGGACATTCCTCCAATGGTGGATCATTTTAGAGATGTCTTTCTAGGGAAGATTTCTAGTGTACCTCAAGATTGAGGAATATTAACTATTGAACTTGTTCCAAGAGTGGATCTGGTGTCCATTCCACCTTATAGGATGGTTAAAACTATGTAACATGAGCTTAAGAAGAATTTAGATGTGTTTCAATTATTGGGATTCATCTGAACCAGTACTTCTCCTTGGGGTTCACCTATTATTTTTGAAAATAATGAGGATGGTACTCTTAGGATCTGTGTGGATTATCATAAGATGAAACTGTTTACAGTCAAGAACCAATATCCCTTGTCGAGGTTTTATGATCTATGAAATATGATTCATGTAACCTGAGTGTTATCAATTATTTACATGGGATATGGTAATCATCAGTTGCACCTCATACCATCAGATAAACCTCTAACATCCTTTCTGAGTAGGTATGGTCTATATAAGTAATTGGTTATGCCGTTTGGTATCATGAATTCACCAATGGGTTTTATGGAACTGATGAACTGATTGTTCTATCCTTACATGGGTTCTTTTGTGATAGTCTTCATGGATGAAATATTGTTGTACTCCCATACATGGCATGACCGCCCCATATATTTTTAGATCATTTTGAGTAAACTAATTGAGAATCAATTATATGATATGGTCACAAAATTACACTTTTGAGTGGAAAATATTAACTTCGTGTGGCATGTAATCTCATAGAAAGGAGCATCTATAGTCTTAGAGAATGTTAGGGCATTAGTTTCATGAGAGCAGCTGAAGAACGTTTTTGTGGTGAGGACTTTTCTGGGGTTGGCTGGTTACTATAGGTGGTTTATAAAGAATTATACATGAATATCAGTGCCACTAAAATGTATAAATAATAATGGTGTGATGTTCTTGTGGACAAATTCTTATGATTCAATCTTTTAGATGCAGAAAGGGAGATTGAATTCATCACATATACTGATTTTCTTAGAGTCGATCATGAGTTAAACCATTCACAATGATGCGTCTGGTAAGAGTATGGTAGAATTAATTATTTAGGGGGGGGGGGAGGATTTAGTTCATAAGGGTCTCACCAGTTGAGGCCACATGAGAGGAATTACTCGAAGCACGATCTCATGTTAGCGGTAGTATTATATGCTTTCTTCCATTGGAGACAACATCTTTTGGGGAATATTTTTTTGGTATACACTGACCCCAAATGTCTAAAGAATATCTTTACTCAAGGAGATCTAAATTTGATACAATTAAGATTGGTTGAGTACCTTCAGTCTTTTAACATTGATATTGCCTACAAGACTGATAAAGGAAATGTAGTGGATAATGAGTTGAGTAGGAGGACTCAAATACATGCAGTTCTAGAGGCTAGTAGTGTGTGGAAGATTATGGTTTTATTCTCTGAGATTCATTTAGAGGTGCACAACAGACATGTGAAGATATTTATTTCATCTATTGATGATACCTCTACTCTTCTAGATCGAGTGCGATGGAGGTACCATTTAGATTCTGAAGACTTAGTCCTACAGGAGGTTGTGTCAGGATAAGACCATACTCTTGGGTGGACCATAGGAGATGATGACATCTTCTAGTTTCATGGATGTTTATGGATGTCAGTAGACATACATGAGGATTTGATGCAAAATTTTATTTCCTTGGTTTGAGAAGTTCATCCTTGTTTCACCACGGTTTATAGAAGTCTAATCCAACAATATTTGGGGCCATTCATGAAAAGGGATTTTGAATGGTTTTTATGAGATGTTCCACCTGTCAGTCAGTGACGGCTAATCATCAGTGAGTGGGAGGTATTTTAAAGATGTTACCCATTCTCAAGTGAAATTATAATGATGTCATGATGGATTTTTGTTGGGTTTACCGAGGTTACCTTGAGGGGATGATTTAGTTTGGGTTGTTGTTGACAAACCCACGAAGGATTTACACTTCCTTTTGATTAAAGAAACGATCATTGTTGATGACCTTCGAATGTTGTAAATCTAAGAGATTGTGTGTTTCCATGGGGTTCCACAATTTATCATTTTAGATAGGTATTACCAGTTTACATCTCATGTCTTGAAGGGAATACATAGGGCTTTATATACACAGGTACTTCTGTGTACAACTCACCATCATCAGACCGATGGCTAGGCTGAGTAAATGATTCGGGTTTCGGAGGACATGCTTTGAGCATGAATCCTAGATTTCAGGGGTTCATGGTAGAGACACTTAAACCTAGTGGATTTTTCCTATAATAACAGTTTTCAAGTTATGATTTATATGGAACCTTGCAAGACTTTGAAGGGTAGGCCATGTCGATCACACCTATATTGGATGGAGGCGGGAGAGGTAGCTATACTGGGACATCATTCTGTCCATTAGGCTACTGAGTAGGTGGAGTTGATTCAGAAGAGGATGGATACTACACACTCTTGACAGAAATATTATGATGATCGATATAGACTACCTCTAGAGTTTGAGGTTAGGGATCAGGATTTGTTACATGTAACCCCGAGGTTTGGAAATAAGAGGATTAGGAGATATGGGAAGCTTTCACTATGATATATTTGGACATTTAATGTCTTGGATAGATTCAAGCCGGTTTAATATCAGTTGTAGTTACCTGAGAGGTATCAGGATTTGCACAACATCATTCATGATTCTCATCTACAACAATACATCCTATACTCATCTCATGATTTTTAACCAGAGGAGGATGAGTTAGAATTGGATACATCCTTCCAAGAGCAGCCTATTTGAATTATGGATTGCAACATGATAGTTCTCTATGGCCGACATGTTCCTTTGGAATAGGTGCTATGGAAGCATGAAAGATTACGAGATAATACATGGGAGAGGGAGGCTGGCATACAATCATAGTGGCCAAATTTGTTTGATGTTTCTTCTTCACCACCCTTGGAAGGGAAATTCAGGGATGAATTTCATTAATGTTGGATGTTTTTAAGAACTCGGATATTCAATTTTGGTATGGAAATTTATTTTACGTTGTTTTTTTGGAAAAAAATAACAAATTAAAAAATTTCTAATTAATCTTCGTGTACCCAGTAGTTGCGAGTAGTCGTGTACTGGTCGTGTAACAGTCGAGTACTTGGCTATGTACGTGACCTCGTAGACCACCTAATGCAGGGGCCATTTGAAGCTACTTTACAAAGTGTGCATTAAATGAACATGCCATTTACGTTTACTTATAATTGTTTTGTTGGTGTGGGGTCATGGATCATCACAAAAAAACACTTCTTCTACCTTTTTTCATATAGAAGTGCGACGTATGACTGATGAACTTGGAGCTCCTCCCATCATTTTTACCATTTTTGTCGATCTACGGAAATATATGCTAATTCAAGGGCCGATGTTCTATAGTGTTAATTGTAAGACCTTGTGGTATGTGGTTTGTTCCGTTAAATGTTTGTATTTGGATTATATATAGTTAAATATGTTTTATACCCATGTTATGGGTATTTCATGTTTTTTGAGTTTAACCCTATTTAAGAGCTGTTATGAAGTGTTTGATTGAGAAAGGATTATTTGATTATGCATAAGGTTTTATGACACGATTATGGGTATTTTCCTCATATTTCATTAATTATGGTTGTTTCGTATAGAATGGATGTTAGGCTTGAATTTTTTCCATACCTTGGGTTGTTAGGATGGAATTATTATTTATTTGAGATTCATGTGATTTTCATAGGGAAATTATGACCATGTGGAATTGTGTGTGAGGGATTCATGAGGTAGGGTCATTTATGATTTTTTTTATTTGACCCAGAGGTATTGAATGTGAGAGCTTCCGAGTGGTTTTAGACCAGAGGGGTTAGGCCATGAGAGGCACACAAAGGGTTTTTATTAAATGATTGTTGGTCCCTTGGTAATTGACTGTGAGAGATTCCATGTGGTTGTTATAATTAATTTTTTCTAGTCAGGGACAGGGGGTATTGACCGCGTGAGATTCCCAGGTGGTCATCTATAATGATTAGTGCTATGTGGGACCAAAGGGGTTAGAATTTGTGATATTTACTAGTGGGTAATTATTTTATTGAATTGATGATATGTTAAACTAGAGGGGATAGACTTTGTGAAAATTTCTAGAGTTTTTTTTAAATAATTAAATGAGTCAGACGAGTTTGAAAAACCAAATCACTACGCTTGGACTCGGTCTTACTTGTTGTTAGATGGCCTTCGAAGTCATCTTTTTTTATATTACATTTTGGATACATATCTTAGGATAGATCCTATGATTTATTTATTAAATGGGTTGAATAATTAAATAATGTGAATGATTGTAATTGAAAATTGTAGGATTGATTACTTTTGAGTACATCATAGTCTATTCCTTCATTTTTTCATATTGCCTGCGATATATATTCACTAATAGTTAGGCACATATCTATTGGTGGTTGACTACTAGGATTCGTCTCACACCCTACATAGGTCATTCCATTAGACCAAAATAGATTATGTGGTTGTAGGTATAGATAAGGTCAAGCACCCTTCTTCATTAGGTACTTGATTACTGTTGGAATTGGAGAGCATCGGACCAAGTTGTGGCTTGTGTTGCTGTAGAAGTTTGTTTCTTTTAAGTACATTGGGTTTAGTATTGTATATCCATTATTATTACTTGTTTGGATACCTTCCTAGAAATTTGTGATTGGAGTCATTTATATATGCTCTAGTGGTTATATTACTTTCAGTATTCTACTTTTTACATCTGTTCTATGGTATTATTTCTTCCGCTGTTGTTTATTATTTGTTATTTTGTTGTTCATACTATGCCAATGAGAGCATAGTTTCCCCACTATCAGGATTTCACACTTACTACATGTCAGTTCCCTCTAGTGTTTGGGGAAATGTGCTCGATGTCAAGTGACCAACCAGGTTTAGGGTACCTTTGGGTGGCAGCCAGATCTGGGACGTTACAATTATCAATTAAGATGAACCACCCATTATAACAGGATAAATTATTAAAATCAATTGATACCATTTTACTCTTCAAAACCCATTTATCTCACCATTTTCACCCCTTTTACCATTTGTAAAGGAATGACACATCTCATGGGTGGCCTCAAAGCTGGTGTCAAAATCATTTAACGACATACCTGGGTTTATGAGAGGATGAAAATACTAATTAAAACTGATTTTACTTTTCTTATTAAAAAAAGAAACATAAAAAAGAAATCAAATTCAAAAACACATACACATGATCAATATAAATTTTATGGTATAGATTACATAGACCACAAACCTCAAGATTGATGAAATTTAATCACCCATCCTAGACCCTTGATTCATGTTCAATATACCTTCAACTCTTATTATAATATTTCCCTATAGGATCAATTGGGTACCAACGAAAACTAAAATGAACAATTATTAATGTGGAATCACCATAGGTAATCATTGTTGTATAAGGTTCTCACCCAAGGAAATTTGATGAGGAAACATGATGAAAATGGGGTTCAAACTTATAATCCCTAAGGGGGAATATAAATTTCCCTATGTTTAAGTAGGTTTACACTACATTACATGCCAAATGTGAGATACCCTAAATCCTATAGGGGGCTTGGATATACAATTTGGTTTGGCCTCCCACATGGTTTTACTAATCATTTGGTCGATTTATGCCTATCTCTATCTAAGGGTGTTAGGGTGCATGATCTCCTAAACTATGGGGTAGGGTTGTAACTGTCGATGTTCTAGACATGTACAATGAATTTAATGACCTATCTTCCATATTTATCAAGTCCCAAAGCATCAGGACACCTTCAATACCCCTCATAGACTCATGAATAATTATATTAACCAATTTAAATTGATTAAAAATAATATTTAAATAAAAACATACCAACTGAAAGGGTCGCAATCTTATGACCTTCCCATCATATACCATCTCATTCTTGAGATGCACTCCTAAGAAGGGATATGCAAAATGGAATAATTGTGTCCTATAAAATCTATTTTAATTTTATGCCATTAATGGTAAAAGATATTATTGTTGGCATCTATTTTACCAAGACTACAAAAGTATTAGGTCCTTTGGGATGTGATGGAATGTATATAGTGCCAATGAAATAATGTGACCACTTACTCTGGGCAACTTAGTTCGGGTTCATTACACATAAAGAATGGAAGAATGTAAAATATTATTATTATGGGTCTCATTTTAAAATTGGTTTATAAATATTGGAAATTCAATGACTTATATCATATATGAATGGATATTTGGGGATTTATTAGTATAAAAATTTAATAGATTATAATGGGGTTGTCCTTTATTTTTTACCCTTTTAAATTTAAAAGTAAAATGTTCATTCATTTTAATTTAATTATTTTAATAAAGTTATACTAATATTCATTGATTTGGGTCACTATTTATATTATTTGAAGAATATTTTTTGTTACATTAATTTGAAATCAAATAAATTTGATTAGCATATTTTTTAGGCACACTATAGTTCATTGGGATTCTTTTATAGCTCATTGGGGTCCCAAAAAACGTGATAAAGTATTCTTAAGAGTTATCACTGAGATAGTCTAATATTTCATTAATTTACCATTCAATTATCTCTAGTAATGGTTATAATATTTAGTGTTCCATATACTATTAAAAATTAACAACATATAATACAATTTGTTCAATTTTTTTTCATTTGGAAAATAATTTTTTTGTGAGAAAACTATATGATTTATTTTGTGGAATATTCAGCAAAATTAGGGTGTTTAAAGCTTCTCAAGGTAATAAAATATGAGGGAATGTATAATGTTTAGAAAAAAATTATTTTTATATAACTATAATACCATATCTATTTTTGACTCTATTATAAATTGGAAACATTTGATTTTTTGTATGGGTTACCACAAAAATAAGATTATATGGATAGGCTATATAGAGATATATACACCAAAATTAAGACAAATCAAATAGGAACCTAAAAATATGATAACCCATAATCAATGAATGTTGTTGTGTGGGTAGGGAGAATGAGGTGTTGTGGATTATCTGGTATCGATCCTCTTGGATTTTTTTGGATCACACAACACACACAAAATATTTGGAAAAATTGTAAACAAGAAATAAGAACTGAAAATCAAGTAATAATGTATGATCATCTAAAACGGAGATGAAAGAATCAAATTTTGTGGATTTGAATGTGTCATTTATTCTTATATGTTCTTTGGGAGAAGTTGGGAATATTTAGTTTTCTGAGATCAGGAATAATGTAAGTGATGAAGATTACTGTTATGGTTTAATTTCAATGATCAACATTAGTTTATGAGTATATACCCAAAATAATTAAAAAAGAATGTTTTTATAAAAGATAAATTGGAAAGAGATGATAAAAATCATATTTATCAAAATAATTTCATAGCACTAATAAAGATGGGTTTTATCAGCACATTTTATTTTGTGTGGTTAAAACCTATATTTATCATTTATTTTTTTGGAAAGTGATAAAATAATAAACTCAGTAAATTAAAATATATTAATTATACATATAAATATTCAAAATGAATAACATATAAATAATTTTATTGTATTATTAACAAATAAATAATGTTAAATGTATCACTGATATAGTTGAGTAGAATTTAATAACTAAAAATTTATATACTTATAAAATATTAGAAAAAATTAACTTGTTTTATAAATTATATATATTATAAAAAAACTAAAAAGAAAATGATTTCATAATAAATATAGAAATTACAACCATATTAAAGCATGAAATGTTAATGAATATATATATATATATATATTACAATTTAATAAATTACAAAAATATTATACTAATAAATATAAAAAATATAATAACTGAAAAGAAATGTAAAAAAAAATTGAAATTATTACTGAAAAAATAATAATTAATAAAATTAAAAAACTAAATGCTTGAAATTTTTTATTTTAATACATAAATAATCAATAGATTATAGAAATATTAAAAAACTAATACATGAATTTAATTATATAGATTATTGTTAAAAAAATGAATGAAGGTTGAACTAAAAATTATTACAGATATATAATAAAAATTACTACCATATTAAAAGAGTTAAATGAAAATGAATAAAAAATACAAATAAATATTCAAAATGGGATAAATTAAAAAACAATTAATGAAATAAATATGAAAAGTTAACAAATATATAAAAAAAATATTAAAAATAATTAAGATTACCAATAAATAAATAATATTAAGTAATAATAAAATTGAAAATATATTTTAAATAAATAAATTGTATAAATTTTAAAAATATATAAATAAAATGAATAAAATTTTCTAATTAAAAATATTTTATCATTTAAATATATTATGTTTATAAATAACATTCTTCAACGAATTCTAAAAACTAAATAAATTAAAGAAACAGAATGTGTGATTGTGTTTCCATATAAAAATCAATTAATTTTGTATATTTGTGGGTGTAATTAGTTTAACACAAGATTCATATATTTTTAATTGAAAAGAAAAATTACATATTATTAAATTTCAATTAAACTTTACTAATTATTCAATATTTCCAATTGAAATTAATTTTTAATTAGGACACATTTGTCAATAAATATATAACTTATTTCATATAAATTCATATTTTTAATTATATAAATCTTATTTCTGTAAATAATTTATGATGATGTAAATATATAAATATATATTAATATATATTAATAATGCTAGATATATTTCTCTATAATTATGTATAAAAGGATTTAAAATGAATAAACATGAAAACAATAAATGTATAATGATTCAAAATGAATAAATTATAAAAAAAGTAAAAAATGACTTCACTATTAATGAAAACATGATATTAAATTAATTTATCTTACTATATTATTTACTTTTAAAAAGAAGTGATATTTAATTTAAATATGAATATATTTAATTAGTCATATTATATGATTAACTTTTAAAAATTAGTGAAATTTAATTTAAAGCTGAATGTATTTCAAAAACATTTAGAAACAATTTAGAGTTATTAATTATATAAATTTAAAAATTGAATAATGTATGTGTTGACCTCACCTGTTTTGATAATCTCAATCATGTATTCATATGTGTTGAAAATCCCAATTATGTTTTCATTCTCTATGATATTTTTAAGTATCATTGATCTATACTTTAATTCTTTCAAATCTGTGATCAAACCAATAATAATTTTTAAAATAGTCCTGGGAATATGTTAATCCTCATTTATCCATGTTCATACAAGTTATAAATTGATTCTAACACAATCGGATGTGTTCTGCATAAAACAGATAAGTAATCTGCCTATAGCTACTAATAAAGAGGTACCGGTACCCAGCCTACCGATAGACATAGTCTACTGACAGACAGAGTCACCGATATACTTAACACATAACTACCGATGTGCTTATAAATGTAAGCTACTGACTTACAGGCAGCTACCGATACAAACATAGAGCTACCGGTGTAAGTATAAATAGCTACCGATGGAATAAGAGTCACCGATGGACAAAGCTACTGACAGACTCACAGCTACCGATACCGACGCATGGAGCTACCGATGCATGGAGCTACCGACGCATGGAGCTACCGATAAACAAAGTCACTGATACAAGCATATACCAACCGACGCATGGAGCTACCGATAAACAAAGACACCGATACAAGCATATACCAACCGACGCATAGAGCCACCGATAGAGTCAAAGCAACTAATGAAATTGAGCTACCGATGTCCAAGCTACCGATGCTGATTACCTACCGATCACTCGACTCACTGTTTGAATTTCTTTATTTCCTATCTTTAATTAATCTATCCAACGGTCATGTCATGTACATTTTAATGATTTGTCAAATATCTGATAAAGGTTGTCGGATGTCAGGAACCCGTACCTCGTACCTGCAGAAAGGAAATCTTTTCTGTCTCCTGTTGCCTGTGAGATAAATACGAGAAGACTAATCTGCCCCACAAGAAGAGTGTGGTGGATGAAAAATACCAAACACAAGAACGAGAAGAATCAAGAAGAGAAAAACCAGTTCC
Source organism: Viscum album (assembly GCA_963277665.1). Lineage (NCBI taxonomy): Eukaryota > Viridiplantae > Streptophyta > Magnoliopsida > Santalales > Viscaceae > Viscum > Viscum album. Next base: position 1,178,287,712 of record OY728134.1, on the reverse strand, counting down.
ATCAAGAACACAGAGAATCTCATAGACAATCAAGCATACTCGAGAAGTGTTCTGTGCATATAAGAAGAACACTGAAGAACTTCAACCACTACATTTTCACTGTCTATGAACCTGGAGCATATGACACTATGTTTCTCAAACAGAAACGAGAAGTGGACTCAGACTCACTTCTGATCGAATCCAAAGGAGTCCAGAGCTACACTGAAATCACCAGAACCATTTCTAAACTCTACATCTCTTGTTCTGTGATTTATTATTATACGTTTCGAGCAGTGTGTGTTATCTGCTGTATCTAACACATACACTGTCTCCTGTACTTAAACTGGAGGATTTGTAAATCCTTACCAAACTCTTGCATTCTTTATTTCCCACGAATAACAGTGGTAGAGGTCGTGTGTGACCAGAACAGCTGGTTGCTGTTGTACTGTTTCCCACGAATAATAGTGGTAGAGGTCTTGGACCTGGACAGTTGTAAACTGTTGAACCCCGATCCAGGGTGTGGATCATTTTTATATAAACTTTTGAGAGGACTAAGTCTCAGCTGAGACTGAACCTCTTGGTTACATTTGTTGTGCCATCTCTTTTAAAGTTTTATTCCGCTGCTAATCACTTTAAAACTAATACTGTTTTAAAGTCAATTTGATAATTAAATTAGCAAGTGTTTATGTTAAGTGTAGATTAGTAATTTAGTTTCAAAAGATAATCATACACTCCTGTATTGATTAACTGGGAATTAATCAATCCCATGAGAATCTAACATAACCTCTACTTTAATATACATTCACTACAGTTTAATTTAGTATTTTATTTGGGGGTCTTTAAGACAGTGTGTTTAAATACAGAAATTTTAATTGGTACTCAATTCACCCCCCCTCTTGAGTAAACCACTCCGACCAACACTTGGTATCAGAGGATCGAAAATACTCTCTAAAAGTACTCTGCTTTTTAACTGTGATTTTAGTTGTATTTTAAAGTTCTTAAAATTTCTGTTATATCTAAATTTTTATCTCTTTAAAATTTTCTCATCATGGAAAATAGACTTAAGGGTGCTGCTACTAACTGGCCACCTTTCTTCAATGGAACTAATTATGCTCAGTGGAAACTGAAAATGAAAATTCATCTAGAAAGCATAGGTTTTGATATTTGGACTGCTATTGAATCAGAATACAAAATTCCCACTACTGCTAGATCTACTTGGGATGAACCTATAAAGACTGCTTACAATAACAATTGTAAAGCTATGAATGCCTTATACTGTGCTCTAGTAGATGAAGATTTTAATAGAATTTCTTCTTGTAAAACTGCATATGAAATTTGGGATACCTTAGTTGTTTATCATGAAGGAACAACGAATGTTAAAGAAATGAGATTGAACACTTATACTATCAAGTATGATAATTTTAAAATGAAGCCTGATGAACCCATTTCTGACATGTATCTCAGGTTCAATGAAATTTTCAATACAATGATCTCGCTGGGAAAGGATGTCTCATCGAAGGAACAAATTATGAGAATTTTGAGATGTCTACCTGATAGATGGAGAGGCACATCTGTCTCAATCAGAGAATCATGTGACATTGCTGCTCTACCTGTCAAGGAACTAATTGGCAAGCTGATGATGTATGAAGAAGAGCTTAAAGTGAATAAAGAGGAAGAAAATGAACCTCCAAGAAAGTCTGTCGCTTTCAAATATTCAACTTCAAAGAATAAGGACAAAGAAAAGCTTCAATCTGTAGTTGAAAGTTCAAGCTGTGAAGACAGTGAAAGTGATTCTGACAGTGATGCTGAGATGGATCACATTGCTAGAAGATTTAAGAAATTTTATAGGAAGAAGAAGTTCTTCAGAAAAACAAAAATATAAGGGTAAGTATGATCACCAAGGTAAATGGAAAAAGGATTGGAAGAAGAATAACAAATCAGATGATGTTGTCTGCTATGAGTGCAAGAGAAAAGGACACATTAAAGCCGACTGTCCAAAGCTGAAGTATAAAAAGAAATATGAATATAAGGACAATAAGTTTAAGAAAGCCATGAAGGCTACTTGGAGTGCTTATGAGGATATCTCTACTGAATATGAAAGCTCTGAAACTGAACACAAAAATAAGGCAAACATGTGCTTTATGACAAACACTTCTCAGGTAACTGCTGAAACGCCTGCTTTAAATTATTATTATTCTGGAGATAATGCAGAATTTGACTCTGATTCTGGAACAATGTCTAAAAATGAGTTGTTTGATTACTGTGATATGCTGGAAGATACATGTAATGAACTTAAGGATAAATACAAGTCATTAAAGAAACAACATTCTCTCACCACTACAGTTAAAACCGAACTCACTATTGAAAAAGAGAAAAATGCTCAACTGTTAAAAGAAAACACTGAACTGAAACTATCTAATGAGAAACTCAAGAAAGCCTTAGAGATGTTCACCAATGGAAAAAATACACTAACACAGATGCTAGGAAAGCAAATAGCACCTTAATATACTACTGGTATACGATACCAACCTGGACAATGGAAAATTGCCAAAACTAGATTCATTTCTAAATCTGGACAGAATGAAGGTAATTCTAGAACTTCATATGCTTCAACCAGTTATATACATAGCTATGGATCTAATAAAGTTTATCTTTCAAAGCATGTCAATTCTAAAAATTATATGAGACCCATTAGACAAATATGGGTACCTAAAGTGTTATTGGCTAACCTGTCTGGACCCAAGAAAATCTGGGTACCAAAATCATTTCCCATCTGAATCTGTTTTGTAGGGAACTTGCTTAAAGAGGTCATGTAAAGAGACCTGGTATTTTGACAGTGGATGTTCAAGACACATGTCAGGAGACTTCTCTTGTTTCAAGAGGTTAATAAAATTTTGTGGAGGCTTTGTCACCTTTGGTGATAATTCAAGAGGAAGAATCATCGGCCTATGCCAGATTGGTAACACTGATTCAATTCTGATTTCTAAAGTTTTATTTGTTGATGGTCTTAAATACAACTTATTAAGTATTTATCAGTTATGTGATGATGGTTTTAATGTTAAATTTGAAAATGATTCCTGCAAAGTTTTTAATTCTAAGAATGTTTTGGTATTTTCTGCCTTAAGAAATGAAAATGTTTATGCTGTTAATCTGAATTCTTTAGCTAAGCAGAATATTACTTGTTTGAATGCTTTTCATAAAGAATATTGGCTATGGCACAGAAGATTGGGACATTGCAACATTCACTCACTTAGAAAAATCTCTAGAAAAAAACTAGTTAGAGACCTACCTAAATTAGAATTCCCAAATGATAGAGTGTGTAACCCCTGTCAAAAGGGAAAACAACACAAAGTTTCTTTTAAATCAAAAAAAGAAGTTTCGACTTCTCAACCACTTGAATTGGTTCACATGGATTTTTTTGGACCATCAAGAGTTTCTAGTTTAAATGGGAAGCACTATGTTTATGTTCTTGTAGATGATTTTTCTAGATATACTTGGGTATATTTTCTAGCTCACAAAAGTGAAGCTTGTTCTTCTTTTGTTAAATACTCTAAATCTGTAGAGAAACTTAGTGGACTTAAGATTAAAACATTGAGAAGTGATCATGGTCGTGAGTTTGAAAATCAATATTTTGAATCTTATTGCTCACACAATGGCTATACTCATAACTTTTCTGCCCCTAGAACACCCCAAAAGAATGGTGTAGTAGAAAGAAGAAACTGAACCCTTCAAGAAATTGCTAGAACCATGCTCAATGAATATGACCTGCCTATTTATTTTTGGGCTGAAGCTGTAAATACAGCTTGTTATGTCATTAATAGAGTCTTAATTAGACCTGTTCTTATGAAAACCCCTTATGAATTGTGGAACAATAGAAAGCCTAAGGTTAATTACTTTAAAGTTTTTGGTTGCAAAGTATTTATTCTGAATACTAAAGATAATCTGGATAAGTTTGCTTCCAAAAGTGATGAAGGAATTTTTCTGGGTTACTCTATTTCAAGTAAAGCCTATAGAGTATTCAATAAGAAAACTAAATGTGTGGAAGAATCTGTTCACATCAAGTTTGATGAAACTGATCTACATGAGTCTAAAACCTCTCTTGAAAATATTGAAGAAGACTTATCTGTTCTGGACATTAATGATAAATCTAAAGAACCTGTTATCAAAACATCCAGTTCTGGACTTTTTCCAGAATCTGCTTCTGATGAACCCGAACCTATAGATGAACCTGAAATTTCTAGTCCAACCTTTACCAGATCAACGAGGATTCTAAAGAATCATCCTTTAGAAGCTGTTGTTGGTAATCTTGATAGAGGAACACAAACTAGAGCTTCTCTAAGAAACCAGGTTGAACATCAAGCTTTTCTTTCACTGCTAAAACCCAAAAATATCAATGATGCTATCAATGATGAATTCTGGGTAATACCTATGCAGGAAGAATTAAATCAGTTTGAAAGAAACAAAGTCTGGGAATTAGTTGACAGACCTAAGGACACTTTGAAAATAGGTACAAAATGGGTTTTTAGAAATAAAGTAGATGAATCTGGAAATATAGTTAGAAACAATGCTATACTAGTTGCACAAGGATATAGTCAAGAAGAAGGTATAGACTATGAGGAAAGTTTTGCACCTGTAGCTAGAATAGAAGCCATTAGGATCTTACTTGCATATGCTGCACATCTGGATTTCAAGTTATATCAAATGGATGTGAAAAGTGCATTTCTAAATGGTTTTATAATTGAAGATGTTTTTGTAGAACAACCACCTGGATTTACTAACCCCCATTTTCCAAATCAAGTTTTTAAACTTTCTAAAGCTTTGTATGGTTTAAAACAAGCTCCAAGAGCTTGGTATGATAGACATAGAAATTTCCTTATCTCAAATGGTTTTACTAAAGGGATTGCTGATCCAACTCTTTTCATTAAAAGAATTTCTAAAGATGTTTTAGTTGTACAAATATATGTTGATGATATTATTTTTGGATCTTCTAAACACTCTTTATGTACTGATTTTTCAAAAAGTATGCAAAATGAATTTGAAATGAGCTTAATGGGAGAACATAAGTACTTTCTTGGATTTCAAGTATTTCAAAATGAAAATGGTATTATTTTGAATCAAAGTAAATATAAAAAGGATCTTTTAAAACGTTTTGGTCTGGATAGTATCAAGGAAAGTGAAACTCCTATGAGTACTACCTGTAAATTGGACGCAGATGAAACTGGGAAACCGGTTGATCAAACAAATTACAGAGGTATGATTGGTAGTTTACTTTATCTTAATGCTAGTCGACCTGATATTATGTTTAGTGTGTGTATGTGTGCTATATTTCAAGCTAATCCAAAAGAATCTCATTTGCTTGCTGTTAAAAGAATTTTTAAATATCTCAAACACACGGTTAACATAGGTTTTTTTTACCCAAAAGGACAATCCTTTGAGTTAATGAGTTATTCAGATGCTGACTTTGCTGGTTGTAAGTTAGATAGAAAAAGCACATCAGGAACATGTCATTTCCTTGGAAAATCTTTAGTTTCTTGGTGTAGTAAGAAACAGAACTCAGTTGCATTATCTACTGCCGAAGCAGAATATATAGCTGCTGGCAGTTGCTGTGCACAAATTCTGTGGATGAAACACACTCTTTTGGACTATGGATATGTTTTTAAACATGTTTCAATCAACTATGATAACACCAGTCCAATAAACATCTCTAATAAACCTGTATCTCACTCTAGAACCAAACACATAGATGTAAGACACCATTTCCTAAGAGATCACTATCAAAAAGGTGATATTTCTCTTGAATTTATTGGCACTGAACATCAATTGGCTGATATTTTCACTAAATCTTTAAGTTTGGATAGGCTAAGTTACATAAGACACGAATTGGGAATGTTTAATCACAACCGATGTGAAACTCTCACCGATGTGAAATTCTCACCGATGTGAAACTCTCACCGATGTGAAATTCTCACCGATGTGAAATCCTCACCGATGTGAAACTCTCACCGATGTGAAATTCTCACCGATGTGAAAATCCTCACCGATGTACAATTCTCACTGATTTTTTCCCACCGATGATTAACTCACACCGATGCAATATTTTTTAAAAAAAACATCTTTCTTCCTCCAAGAATACGAATCGCTTTATTTTATTTTATCTTACTCTATTTTAGTCGTTTATTTGGAATTCCTAAATGATAAAACTAAGCCTAAGCCACTTCCTACCTCACCGAGCTCAAAATCTATCACCTTCGAACCTTAGCTCCCAAATCGGCCAAGAACCCTAAACCCGCGATGGCAAAAACTAAGCTTCCTAACGTCAGAGATGAAAGTGTAGAACCAAAAGCTAAGAAGCAGAAGACACAGCATAAAGCCAGTGTTAGTGAGGTCAGAACTAGATCGAGAAAGCGATCAGTGAATCCTCACTTGCAGAATAGAGACATAGTAATCGAGAAGGAACTGTGCGTGGAATGGCTACTGCCTAGAAAATCGTTAGTACTCGAGATTCTGGAGGACCAGAAATGGGTGGATTGTTTCTCGAATAACAATGGCCCATACTACCCGAACTTGGTAAAACAGTTCTACGAGTTTGTAAGCTTCGAGAAGTCTGAAAATGAGAATTGGGTAAGCTCTTTTTTAAATGTAAAAGAGATGTCTTTTTCTTCAGTAGAGTGGGCTGAGTGTTTAAAAGTACCACATGAAGGTGTCTCTGGGTACGTATCAAGTGCAATGCCACCTAGAAGTGACATCTTTTATTATGAAACCGCCTTAAAAGAGCTGACCGGTAATGGGAATCAAAGGCAAGTGGTTGCTGTTGAAATTGATGGAGAGAATCGACTGCTCTTCAAGTTTGTTCAGCATGTGTTGATACCGAGGCGAGGAGATTTTTCAAATCTGAGATATCAAGATATCTATCTTCTTCATCTGCTAAGACATGGTGTGAAAATCAATCTGTGCAGATTGTTAATGTTTCAAATGGAAGACATGATTAGACCAAAGTCAAAGACTAATGCTTTATTCTTTGCCAAGCTGATTTCAGTAATGATAAAAGTGAAAGGAATAGCTGAGTATCAGGATGAGACAGTTGTAGTCAGGAATAATTTCTGCATCACCTCGATTTTTTGTACGTACATGAAAATTAACTGGAACCCATGGAAGGGGGAATGGGCCAGTGATGGTCAGAAGATATATGATAGGTTTAATCCTGTGGATCATCCCTCAAGACCAAAGGATAAGAGATATCCGAGTCTGAGACCTGATGAAGAGGAACCTGTTTATAGTAATGAAACAGAAGAAGAAGAAGAAACTCCCATGGATGTTGGAAGAGATCCAGACTTGCCCCCATGTCCTGTTGCAGAATTGGTTTATTCTAGGAAAGGAAAGGTAGAGGAAATTTTGTCTACTTATGAGGAAGACCAGTCTGTGCCTCACCAAGCAGAAGAGGAAAAGGAGAATGTATCTGAATCGTCTGTTTCTGGTAGTTTAAGTATGAGTCCTTTGATTGGAAGCTCAGCTATGCCGACTGCTGAAGTATAAAGAGATACAGAAGAAGCTGTACATGTATCAGAAGATCTTCTAGATGCTGCACCGATGGAACTTGTAGTAGAAGATTCTGATGAAGAGAATCCAGCACTGAATGCTGTTGTGATACATGAGAATGCACCCATTGAGGGGGAGCATCAATCTGTTCTTGGAAATGTTACAGTAGCTGTTGAGTTTGGAGACTGGGTAGAAGACCCAGGGTTTATAGTCTGTGGATTGGATTATCCGGATTCTGATAATGAGATGTCTGTGAATATACCGAAGACCAATTATGATCTTGCTTCTGAGTTGTTTCCCGATAATGTGGTCAGATTTCATGATCTGAATAAGCTGAAAGAGGACCTCAAATCTAGTTTTGTTGAAGAAGTGAAGTTAATGGAAACCTCTCTTTCATCCTCAATTCAATCAATAATGACTGATTCTGTAGTTAGTTTGGCCTCAGTAAAGGGATCTGCTGCAGTTGTCCCTAATGATTTTGTCTCTAAATCTGATCTTGAATCCATGAAGAATGAGCTGAAAGAATCATTCAGTGTATCAGTTGCTGAGATGAAGCAAAGCTTTGATGAAGAAATGAAAATGTTAGAGAAATCCATCGAGCTCTCTCTGGCTTGTAATTTATCTTCTTTTGTGTCTGAGCTTATGGAAGAAGTGAAAGAGTGACATACTCAGTCTTCTAGAATCGAAGAAGATCTTGAAGCTCTCAAGCCATCAGTTGCTGCTTTGGATTCCTATATGAGCTCCAAGTCTCAAGCTGACAAGGACCTTGCTTATGTGAAGAGTGTAGTAATCCAGTTTGTCTCGGTGTTTGAAAGTTTCAAAACCTCAGTGAAGGATCACGTTCAATTGCAGGACTCTCAAGTTCAAAGCCTAATCAGTGGTTTGTCTAAGAGTTCCAAAGAAACTGTTTCCTTCTCTCTTGGCCCTCTCACATCCAAACTATTAGTTGACCTGAATCTAGTTCAAGCAATGATGAAGGAGGAGATTGGTTCTATTTCAACCAGTGGCTCTGTGGACTCATCAGAGTTGAGCCGAGTGGTGCTTTCTACAAGATATTTTGCTAGAGAAATAATGAAGATTGTTCAAGATTATATGAGAGAAGCCTCTGCCTCTCAGGAATCCATAAAGAGCGAAGTGGAATACTAATTCACCAGAATTTTCACCAAGCATCAAATCGATCACCACTTCAAGCTGATGTTGGAAAACATGAAGCTACCTCCAGTAACTCAAGGTTTTAGAGAACAAGTGAGCCAACTAAGACAATTGACTCCTGCCTTGGAGAAATTCATGGAGAAAAAAGATGATTTCATCTCTGCTATGGAAAGAGGAGGAGGAATTAATATGGATTTTAGAAATATGTTGTTTCCCTTCTTGCATGTTGATGCCAGACCAGTCATCGTACCTCCTGCTTTGCCTGATTCTGCCTCAGCTGTTTCCACAGTCCATCTGACTCCTGCTCAAGCTATTCGAAGCCTCACACCAATGATCACCCAAAGATCTTCAACCTACAGGCCTGACTCTGTGTCAGTGGATCAGCCTCCTTTGATCATTTCTGGCATTCCAAAACCTTCACCTGCATTCTCACCACCCGAACCTTCTTCTGATCCCAAAGGAAAATCTCACGTTGAAGATGTGGATTGATCCAGTGGACATGATTTTTGATAGGAATTCATTTGTATTTTGTTTCTGTACTTTCTGACTGCTCTAATACAGAAGAACTCATTTTACTTCTCATGTTTTATTTGTCTCCTATATATGCTTTCCCACTTTTTGATTATCACAAAGGGGGAGAACAATAAGCGGAAAATGAGAGAATGAGAAATATTTTCAATGGAGAAAAATAAGGAATAAGGGGAGACACATTACCTTCTTTTCAATTTTATCTCTGATATTATTGTGTTTCTTTTTACCTTCGGTACCTTATGCTTGTTACCTCTGATAACTTATGTCTATATCATACTATTTCTATTATCTCTGATGCTGTTTTCTCTGAGAAAATTGAATTCAATATTATACTCTTTACTGTTATATTTTCACTATGTTAAATGCCCATACCATAAATTGTGATTATCAAAAAGGGGGAGATTGTTGACCTCACCTGTTTTGATAATCTCAATCATGTATTCATATGTGTTGAAAATCCCAATTATGTTTTCATTCTCTATGATATTTTTACGTATCATTGATCTATACTTTAATTCTTTCAAATCTGTGATCAAACCAATAATAATTTTTAAAATAGTCTTTGGAATATGTTAATCGTCATTTATCCATGTTCATACAAGTTATAAATTGATTCTAACACAATTGGATGTGTTCTGCATAAAACAGATAAGTAATCTGCCTATAGCTACTGATAAAGAGCTACAGGTACCCAGTCTACCGGTAGACTTAGTCTACCGACAGACAGAGTCACCGATATACTTAACACAGAGCTACCGATGTGCTTATAAATGTAAGCTACTGACTTACAGACAGCTACCGATACAAACATAGAGCTACCGGTGTAAGTATAAATAGCTACCGATGGAATAAGAGTCACCAATGGACGAAGCTACTGACAGACTCACAGCTACCGATACCGACGCATGGAGCTACCGACGCATGGAGCTACCGACGCATGGAGATACCGATAAACAAAGTCACCGATACAAGCATATACCAACCGACGCATGGAGCTACCGATAAACAAAGTCACCGATACAAGCTTATACCAACCGACGCATAGAGCCACCGATAGAGTCAAAGCAACTAATGAAATTGAGCTACCGATGTCCAAGCTACCGATGCTGATTACCTACCGATCACTCGACTCAATGTTTGAATTTCTTTATTTCCTATCTTTAATTAATCTATCCAACGGTCATATCATGTACATTTTAATGATTTGTCAAATATCTGATAAAGGTTGTCGGATGTCAGGAACCCGTACCTCGTACCTGCAGAAAGGAAATCTTTTCTGTCTCCTGTTGCCTGTGAGATAAATACGAGAAGACTACGCTTCCCAACAAGAAGAGTGTGGTGGATGAAATATACCAAACACAAGAACGAGAAGAATCAAGAAGAGAAAAACCAGTTCCATCAAGAACACAGAGAAGCTCATAGACAATCAAGCATACTCGAGAAGTGTTCTGTGCATATAAGAAGAACACTGAAGAACTTCAACCACTACATTTTCACTGTCTATGAACCTGGAGCATACGACACTCTGTTTCTCAAACAGAAACGAGAAGAGGACTCAGACTCACTTCTGATCGAATCCAACGGAGTCCAGAGCTACACTGAAATCACCAGAACCATTTCTAAACTCTACATCTCTTGTTCTGTGATTTATTATTATACTTTTCGAGCAGTGTGTGTTATCTGCTATATCTAACACATACATTGTCTCTTGTACTTAAACTGGAGGATTTTTAAATCCTTACCAAACTCTTTCATTGTTTCTTTCCCACGAATAACAGTGGTAGAGGTCGTGTGTGACCTGAACAGCTGGTTGCTGTTGTACTGTTTCCCACGAATAACAGTGGTAGAGGTCTTGGACCTGGACAGTTGTAAACTGTTGAACCCCGATCTAGGGTGTGGATCATTTTTATATAAATTTTGAGAGGACTAAGTCTGAGCTTGAGACTGAACCTCTTGGTTACATTTGTTGTGCCATCTCTTTCAAATTTTTATTCCGCTGCTAATCACTTTAAAACCAATACTATTTTTAAAGTCACTTTGATAATTAAATTAGAAAGTGTTTATTTTAAGTGTAGATTAGTAAGTTAGTTTCAAAAGATAATCATACACTCCTGTATTGATTAACTGGGAATTAATCAATCCCTTCAGAATCTAACAGAACCTCTACTTTAATATAAATTCACTACAGTTTAATTTAGTATTTTATTTGGGGGTCTTTAAGACAGTGTGTTTAAATACAGAAATTTTAATTGGTACTCAATTCACCCCCCCTCTTGAGTAAACCACTCCGACCAACAGTATGAATGAAAATAAATAGAGAAATTAAATACATAAATTAATAATAGATTACAAAATATTAAATGTTAATCAATTAATATAAATTACGATTATAAATTTAAAAATAAAAAAAATTAAAAAAATTAAAATTTAAAATGAATGAAGTTCATATATATATATTAATTATTTAAATAATAAATAGTACATATAAACTCTTTATATATATTAATAATATATTAAACATAATAATAATAAATATATATTAATTATTTAATATCAATAAATTATAATCTAAAATGATAATAGTAGAAATTTACTATTTCTATTTTTTTTTTATCTTTATAAAATTTAATTAATTTTTCATATGTATGTTTTTGAAATCAGTGTATGACATATTAATGGTTACATAGTTAGGAATATTTTTTACTAAATATTTAAAAAAAATTGTTAAAAACATATATCAAATTGGACAAATAAATGTCATCGATAAAAAAAACTGTTATTAACATATATATTTATAGTTAATATTAAATTTCAATTAAATTATGAACACTTTTTTAGCAAACATATGACATATAAATATTATTTATAATAAATTATTGTTATAGAAATAAAATTCAAGAAAATAATATATATATTAGGTACTTTGGGGTTCAATTACATTCAAACACACACACATTCCACACACAAAGTCCATATAGGCATCTTATAGCCCCCTCCCCCCAATGGTGATAAACCAACCATCTAGCCTAATTTATTTATGTATTTGGTGGCCTACATGCTCTTTGGGAAAGATTAAATCCAATTACACAGGGCCAAAGCCCCACCCGTAGGTCATTCTGTGCACTCGGTTTGCATTCCACCTAAATCCACCAGCTTTTGCCTTAGAGGTCACACAGACCTCAGGGAATCACACAATTAGACCAAATTTCGTCACTAGAACCACCATCTATCATCACCCATATGGTATTGAAACCATCAGAGTATCGTGCTTTTCCACCCATACATCATCTTCCCTAGGCTGCGTTGTCAGAGAACCGCTTGATAGAATAGGGCCTCATTGTCATCCATTCCACCGTCCTTAGTAGTGACTATTGTTGTGTTAATAAACCCATATAAATTAAAAAAATTTATTTCTTTTTTGGTTAATAACTTCTAGTTTGGTGATTTAAAATCTTCCAATGTTCTTATAATGCATTCATATTTCTAGAATATGATATGTGGTATATTTATAAAATATTGGAACAAAATACATTGGAACATAATTTAATTTCCATATAAAATGTAATGTTTTGACTCATTTATTTAATTTTTTTCTGTATATATAATATATTATTGAATAAACAGACATTAAAGATCTGATGACAAGATATAAGTTATTTAAGGTTACACATTGAAAGTAGGTAGTTGATAAAGATGATAGGCAGGGGAGTCTTCAATGTTGAATCATTTCAAATGAATTCTATAATATGTATAGTTTTGATTAAAAAATATTTAGGTTTTTATAATGACAATTTTATAATATTGAATGGTTTTGTGTTTAAAAATCAATTTTATAAATCACATTAAATCCAAACAGGCCCGGAATTTAGTGATATAGATCAAATAAACTATGTTCCATTTTTTAGTAATGTCAAAATTTAAAAAGAAATAAAGTTTGATAATAGTTTAATTAAATATATATTATTTGATATTAAATCTAATTGTATTTTATTATACATGTTTTTGTTAATTTCTTTTTTTTAAAATATGAATTGATTTTTTTTAAAATTTTTCATGCATAAATGATTTTTATTTAATTCAATTTTTTTAGTTATACATGAAATTTTATTTTAATATTTTATCAAGAAATTTTAGTATTATTTTGATATGATCCGATAATGATGAGCTGCACTTGATCCTTTTGGGATTATCTTGATATCATCATTATTACAGTGTTTAATCATGATGTTATCGATAGTCCTTGATTGAAAGGATGTACTCGACCTATGTCATATGGATGTTCCATGAACTGCTATAATGACCTCATGTATTCATTCTAAAGTGAAATAATAACTTTATTCATTCCATTCCATTGAAAATTAGAGGAAAATAAAAATAGAAGAGATAGATATCACTTACTATTGCATATTTCATCTTTAAATTTTTATTGAGTTTCATTAGGTCTAAAAAATCACTAATGAAAGTGTTTTCCCTTGTAGCTAAAACTAGAACTGTTAAAATATTATTTTTAGAAATCATAAAACTATTTGTTATAACTACTAGTGTTAGCTCTAATAAAAGTCTTATTTCCATAGAAATTTAATGCTACATGGATATCACACACCACAATCAACGATGTAAAAAATATATATATAGAAAAATCAAATATTTTTTCAATATTTGTAATTAAAATATATATATATTAAAAAACTCTAGAAGATTATAATTATATTGATATAGACAATTTATGACAATCATTTATAATTTCCAACAAACTAAAAAATTAACCATCTTATAGAATACCTTTTCTAATGATTAGTCCAACATTGAAGAAATGTGTATCTATCTAAAAAATAATGTTTATAATAGTAATACAAAATAAATAATTAATCAAAATTATAAAAAAAATAAATAATATTTGAATCATCAACAAAAAAGATAAAAGAATATTATAAATCATAATATATAAATAAAAATTATATAACTATTGGTAAATCCATAACAGTATAATGTATTATGAGAAATCAGGCATGTCTGTTTGATTTTCAGTATTTGAAACATCTTGAGACTCAAAATATCACCTTAAAAATAAAGCCTCAAAACATTCAATCAAATTAACCACATTTCATGTTAAGAAAATGTTTATATAATTACAACACATCAATAATGGATCAATAATCATTTTACTAAATTATAAAGATATTATATCATTGTTTTCATAGTTTTGTGTCCATTAAACATGTTTTGAACAAAAATGTCACCTTTAAAATGAAAACATGCAATTTTAGTTATACAATTAACATTTCAGGCGACATTATATGTTCTGGGAATAATATATCCACCTATATGGAATTCCCCACTAGGAAATCTAGTCATAATTTCTGAATAATAGTTTCCTTACCGTATGGATAACTTCGTTATCAGTGAAATCTATAGTTTATATGATATTAATACATACCAAAACAATAATTGGATGATCTTCACATGTAATTCATTATGAATTAAAATGTAGATATATAATTACCTAAACAATTTATTTTGTCTTTGTTGATAATTTTTTACCATACCTTATAGAATTGTAATTGTGATGAAAAATCCAAAATATTAAATCCTTATATTAATAATCCCCTCAAGCACCAAAACCTCCTAACATCATCGTAAAGTTGTTAGGAGATAACCAAACCAATCCTGATAATTTACATCATTTTTCATTGACCGAAAAATAATTCTTCTATAGGGACAAAGAACACATGATGATCCCTTGATGGATTAAGAGAAGATAATGAGAGAGAACACATAATACAAGAACAGATCTCTTAAGGGAGTTATATATATTAAATCTATCCATGGTTCACAAAACGTTTCTCTTTAGAAAGTGGTATAATTAAATATTTATAAATTTAGGTCTAGGGTTTACAATTACCTCTTGTACAACATTCCAATTAATTATTTCAAATTGAACCTCATTTATTAATCTCAACATAATTATTATTCACTTGAAATGTGAATCACCAATGAATAAATATATATCATTTATATTATTTCCAATCAGTTCATTAAACAAGATCTACTTTTCCTCAAAAATTTCCACAAATCCTTGATTAATTACTATTAATTTAATAAATAAACATCACTGTGATATTTTTCAATAAATATTATAAATATTATAATCATAGATCCATACAAAAAAACTATTTATTAATATTATTTTTAAATCGTTTATTATTTCAAAAATCATCTTATTAAATATTTTCGATCACCCAAACCTGAATAATTATTAATCCACAATGCAAGAATAATATTTAATCTATGTGGTTATAGTCAACATTGTATTTTTCCACAAAATGGATACATTTTAATTTATAATACTCAACTCCAAATTCATATTGAAATTAGGTAGAACCACATAAATTCATAGGATAACATCTAGAAACATATCAAGGAATCCATATGGAATAATGTAAATGATGTATCGACATACATCTTCATACAAAATATTATCATTTAATATAATACCAATATCCTGATATCTCCAATCATGATAGTTGGGTACTTTTTCATCAATATATGTGTTCAATGTCACATTATTTGACATTATCGAATTAAACTTAGCCACATATCACCATAGCCATGAATTTCTCCTCGTATTCCCATTGCCATCAAAGGGCTTGAGATGTTAACATCTATAAAATAATTAAATTGTTAAATATCACTCCTAAAACTATTAATATATCATACCTCTCATAAAGCATATGTAATCATGGTTTTCATAAATATATCATATTATATGACTAAGGATATTAAATAATGATAATATTAATATCTTGTGATCATTTAATTTTTTTATATATGATCATCTTATGAAACAAAATGTGTACTTCCTATTGATGGGTCCATTATTATAAACTCTTTGAATAGATATTACCAATGGAGAACACCTTGAGATGGTATCAGAATATATTTTCATCCTCTCCACCAAATTTAATGTATTGCCTATATCCCATTGTAGAATATCATTCAACCATAAGGAATTCTTCTAAACAATACTATTATATAATCTAATATATCTCATCATAGAGGGTAACCTATACATTCTATTTTAGAATCATGTATCCTTAGGAAATTATAAAATACTCTATTATTGATAGAAATAATCACGATGTGATATTTAACATAATTAAAATTCAAGAAAATAAATAAATTTAAATATGTACATAGTTATTTTTTCCATGTTATTTTCACTAATACATTAAACAATTGAACTAGAGACAAATATTAGAAACATTCATCCCATTATATATCACAAGATACTAATGCCTCTACTGAGATATATCCTTCAGAAATTTTTTCTCCTTGTTTTTCCCATGTATACTCCCCCCACTATAACTTCACCTCATTGAGAAGAATATCTTAATAGATTAAACTACATTACTATAGGATTTTTCATTTAATGTGGAATTTGAACATTGGAGGGAGCCACAAATTCAATTTTATCATAGTAATGTGTAGTTCGTCATTGATATATATTCCCTACATCATCCAATTTGACATTGTTTTGAATTGAAACTTATTCCATGGATATGTCTGAAGATTCAATATAGTCTAAATATGATGTTGAATGGGGAAAATATTTCATTCAACTCTATTAGATCATAGATCCTACATTGAGAGAGAAAAAATATCCAGATAGAAAATACATGTCATAATGATCTATTTAAAAGCTTTAATATGCATAAATAATGATGACTAAAGCTTTTTCTCCTACATATATGATGAATATATCGTTAGTTAACCTTAGATGCCTAAGGATAGCCTTAATTGTGGTCTAAGGTTGGTCACTTAGTTTAGATTGGTATTTTCCATCCATTTTCAAGGCATATATAACATCAAATCACTTAAATAACATGAAATTTATGGGATATCATATCACAAAATTGTATGGGGTCTTACTCATTTATCTCATTCGATTTGAGTCTGACGAAACATTTTCCTCGAAATCTATATACCAATGGATAATTGAACTAATCCCCTACTCAATTATTTTATACTGAAGAACATTATCAGGTTCTCAATTATTATAGTTTGGATATGTCTATGAAATATTTCTGTTCTATAATTCATGATAGTAATACCTATAATGTATAGGGATTCACCTAATCCCTTCATGGAGAGTCACTTTCTCAAGCATGCCTTAACCTTTTGTGAGTATGGTATATCGTTTTAAATTAATAATATTCCATCAAAAAATAATACTAAGAGAACAAATGTACACCCACTAAACAACATTAAAACATATTTATCACATTCAATATTAATGAAACCAAATTATTTTTCAGATTCACTCAATAAAATGGTATAGGAACTGGATATTTTTTTAATCCATAAATGGGTCTACGAATGCTTTATACTTTTTTGGAATTTCCTAGAGTAACAAATTCTTCTTATTTTCTAGTATAAACATCTAATTTAAGGTTCCTGTTAAGAAAATAAAATTTTATATGGCTCTTCTAAATCTATTTTTCATGGAATATTCATATAAAATTATAATTTAGATATATTTAGACATAGAATATTGATATACATTTTTCTCATGGTCAACGTCTTAATATTTTATAAACCATTTAGATAGTATATATTAATTATTAGTACTAACCCTAACATCCATTTCCATATTTTTCATGAATACCCATTTACTCCAAATAGTATTTACACCATCGAAAGAATCGATCAAAACTTTTCATGATTCATGTACATGAAAAATATTTCATAATTCAGGGATACTTGAAATAATTCATCTTCAGAGCTATCTACTTCCTTCTTTTTCTATAAAGGGAATTGTCAACTAATAATGTGTATGTACTTTCAATTAATATAAAATCATATATTTCTAGTTCTTAAACATCTCTGGTGACCAAACACAATACTTTTTTTTAATAAAGACATATTTTATGGTAACCTACATAATATGTTCCAGTAGAAACTCAAATATTTTTTGTGCATCGACTTCATCATATTAAATAATTCTCACGTGATCCTCCTTGAATATGTGTTCCCTAAAAATAAATATCTGTTTTCTATGCACTATAATCATTTTATCTAGTGGTTAAAATATGTATTATACTCTTATTTCCATGGGGTATCCTATACAGACACCCTAAGTGACCTGTTATGATTGTTTATTTCTTTACATAGAAGTAAAAAAATACCTCCCACACTCATTCATTATCTTTTATTAAAATATATTTATTTCCACCACAAATTTTGGGGGAAATACCAATTTCTTATTTATTTCACACATAGTATAGTATTTATACTATTGTGTATAATGAATTAAGAAAATGCATAATCGAAGGATTGTGTGAATCAACATCGACATTATCACATCTAGTAATGTATGTTTTCTACTTTTACTAACACCACTCTAGTTTAGTGTACATGGTGGTGGGAGTTGAGATATTTTCATATACTCATATAGAATGCTGATAAACTATTGTATATGATTTTCACCACCTCGATCCAGTTGAAGTTTATTTATTTTCTTACCTATATGATTCTCAACATCAATGTTTTACTACATGAACTTAAAATTGGATTCAAAATTATTAATCATCATGTAGTTGTAACTCTTCATAATAAATTCATTATAAAGAGTTATAATTTATGAGAATCCACCTCAAACTTCTACATTAAATGGTTTGAACACATCAGCATATACCAATTATAAAATCCTTGGGGATCTTTATCCTTGACCACTGAATGGTTGTTTGTTCACCTTTAATTTTTTAAGAGTATGTCATATATCTTATGGCATAATATCAAAAGTGTCTAAAAAATCATCATAGAGATTTTTGAAACACTTATTATCTATGGGAATAAGGCTTTGATTCAACCACTAGGTGTGAAATGATTCACATGAATTTGTTAGTTTATCAATTTCCAATATTTTTATTTTTAATTTAATAAATAAAATATATTATATTGTTATTATATACCATAACATATTCTATATTTATAAAACTATAAAACCTTTTTTCAAAGATAAAAATAAATCCATCCATATCTAAATAAGAAATGGAAATCGAGTTCCTCTTAACACTTGTAACACAATAATATTTCCTTAAAAAAGAAGTTAATCATATTGGAAACATGAGAATGTAGACACCAATGGATAGTATATCAAATAATTCTACATTGTAAACCCATATATCCACCTCACCTCTTTAAAAAATATTAAATATACTTTATTACTATATCTGGATACAAATGTGATAACAACATGTAGTGTCTAATTTCAAAATTGTAAATAGAGAAATAATAAAAATCATAATGAATTCAAGTGAATATTCCCCTTTATGAATTGGGTAGGTTAAATTAATCTTCCAATGTATTTTCTTTCTACAAGAAAAACATACTGCATTCTATTCATTTTCATATCATTAGGTATTCTTCTTCTAGGAAGGATACATACATAAAATATTAGAAATAGAATGAGTCTTAATACCCTTTTACTTATTATTTCATATCGTATTCACTATAAATACTATAGGTTTTTCATACTCCAAATCCTTATCAATACGGATAATTAGAGTAAAATTTTTTGAAAGAGACTTCCTTATATTGATCCTATTAAAATAGACAATAAAATATGTGATATTTTTAAATAGTGGGGGAAATTAGTTATGTGAACAACAGTGATATTAAATCCCATGATTTCTATGAATAATATATATACAATAATATTGAATTATTGATTTCTAGTGGGTAATAATTATCTTATTATTCTTTTTTATAACTATTTTGAGATCTCATACCACTCTTGTGTCACATACTCTTGATAGAGAGCACTAATGTGAGAAATGATGAAACATGTATCTATGTCATTCTATTCTATTAGGATCCTAAAAAAATAGAGTATTGAATAAAAAAATGTGCATCCATTGAATCATCCACATGTTTTTGGTATAGATATACTTCATCCTCATTGGGCTCTTACACAATTGAATCGAGATGTGGGTTCCTGCACAAATAATTTCCGTTCACAACATAGTATAATGCATAAACACCTATAAAATTGTTGTAAATTAAATTTCTTGAGAGGTTTATATTTATATAGTATGGATAATATTGATATTAATGACTTATTGTGGCTTTCAATTTCATAAATATTAAGAGTAGATAATTTTTACATTCATCATCGGCAAATTAGTTTAGTAAATTGATTATTTATTCAATTTTTATTATTCATCCAAATTTTTGATGAAACAAATTGTCCCTCAACAATAGTTTTTTTATATCCATTTTAATTAATATTTATTATAATGTACCTTCATTGTCTTATCATAACCCAAACAGGGCCCTGACTAGTTAATTTATGTTTTTTAGGTATTGGTAACTGACTAGTTTCATTAAATCACAATTCATTTATCTGTTCAGCGTACACCCAAATCTGTAAATCTTCGATAAATTTTTCTTTCAACCCTTTACCATAATTCACATTATGTAATTATTGTAAACTCATACCTTTATATCAACAACGTTAATTCAAACCAAAATTCCATGCTAAAATTCAATGAAAATTGAAAACACCCAAACTTGGATTGGTCAGGCACATTGAACTATGAGTTTGACTTCTAAATTATTTAATGGATGTATATAATAACATATTATATTAGATGTGGAATTTCTATCCACTTGTGTAAATTACCATGTTTTATCTTATCAAATTGATTTTTTATATTATTTGGGCTTTACCTATGTGATTTAAAATGTCTAAACAAGTTTACACATAATCCCATTTTACGTTATTCAATCCTTCATACTTTTTAGTTGATTTAAATAGATCACATAACATACAAAAAAAAAGAAATATCCATTAATGGATGTTATAGAAATTAACTATAACTATAATGATGATGATGTTTTAAAAATATTAGTTTATCTAGTGTATGATAAACTAACCCTTCACTATATGAGAAAATCTTTCATACAGGGATTGGTTCTTGTAGAAGCATTCCACTTTGGGACATATGTACTACCTTGATTGGTTTTTCCTCATCCACTAGACTCAGAAATCCTCTTATCACATTGGATCCCCATCAATAAATATGATATTATTCACATGAATGTGCTTGGAACCAATGGGTTGGGTAATGGGGGATTCCAGAATAGATATAACTGGTACAAAATCCCTTATATAATAAATATGACGGGATGACACATATTCTATCAATTTTAACTTAATCATTGTTAAATTAATGAATATAATCATACACACAAGTTTTTATTAATATCATTATCATCCATAAAAAGTGATATGAACATAAATTTACAATTTATCCATGAATTAAATAAATTTTTTCATTAATTTAGTCAAAATAATTGATATAATATAATTATTTTATTTTTCTATAATAGCAGCTAAGAATCCTTGAATTATCATCATTTGTAATTTTAACCAAATAAAATAAAATTATTTTCATTTAAAATTTATGATTTATAGATGTTTAGTTAAGGAAAATGACATATACTCACCCAAGATACATTGAATTATCATTGTGATTCAATATTCCATTTTCATCCAACAAAAATTTAATTATATCTAATTAAATGATATTTATATTAAATCAAATTACACTTGGAAAACATCTGAATTACACTGAATGAGATTCTCTTTATGTTCATATAATAAACAATGTGAAAATACCATACACGTGTTGTCATTTTTAAATTGAATATGCAATGTAACTAAATATTTTTTATCAATCCTTCAACATGAGATATTTTTTAGATGAATAACATTTTAACCACATGTGATTATGATTAAATTTACAATAAATTATTCTACCAATGTCATACTGAGAAAACACTCTATAGCATACTACAAAAATTGTATTAGTTTACCTAATGCATACTGTCTTCTGCCGATTCCCATGACACATGCTATGGTCCTAGGTTTGATTCCTATCATTGAGTTGTATAAGGTACATTGCATGTAAAATTCCTGACCTAGTGGGTGGGCTCATTATTTCACATGTTTTTTTGTTACATATATTTTTTAGTAGGTACATGACATTCATAGAAAATGTGTTCCCTATTTTGATTTTAGGAGGACTACACATTGTGTACTCACGCAACATGGGGTATTGTTATACAAACAATACTATAGGCTGCGAGGATCAATATGTTGATTACTAATATGGTTTCATCAGTTTTGTCCTATTTTATCATGAGATACCTATAACATACATTGGTACATGGTGTATAGATTTTAGTTACATGCCTTATATGATTATGTTATCCAAATAGAACATTTGGAATCTTTATATAGTGTTTAAAAATGTCTTTTCATTTTCACATAAATGTTTTATCAGTTATGTGAGATAGTATGAAAAAATAAAATAGAAGAAAATATACATATTTAAAAAATGATTAAAATAAAAGTTAAAGATATTCCCAATTTAGGCTGATAAATCAATGATTTATAAATCATTATTAATTAACCATGTGATCTCTTCCATACAACTTGTTGGTTCCGAGCATGACAGAAGCACCCATATGACATGGATAACTCATCTTTCTAGTCATAATTTGAAAATAATTTCTATTGTACATGATGAATAACTTCACATCCAATGAAACACATAGATTACATCTCATGAATAAACATTAAAACTGACAGATACATATCATCAAATTTAGTTGATAATTATTATATATATATATATATTTAATTACCGTAACATGAAAGTATCTCATATTTGATGATCCAATCTAATCGATATCATTGTAACATCATTGAATTATTTTATCTATGTGAAAAATTCTTATAGAGGATATCCCCATGTTCATAAATTGTTTTGAACATTGACATATAATCATCATGTTTTAACATGACAAATCCTGATTAATTTTATCATTCATTGTAGATTTCAACAGAATAATTCTATAAGGATGATGAAATTTTAATAATACCACAATTTAAAGAGAGAATAAGAGTAGAGATAACACTTTTGATCTGTATAAAACGCCCTCTTTGGATTTTGTGTGCTTTTCTCTATCCTTTGTGCATAATAATTATCACATTTGAGAATGATATAATTGGATATTTGTATGAACATGCCTTGGGTTTCCAATTATCACCTATTACATTTTCTAATTAAATATTTTTTATAAAACACCATGAATTAATAATAATATATAATTATTATTCCTTTTACCGGAGCATCGCCTAAAAATCAATAAATATAATACATATTATTTCCAATCAGACTATTAAATTTGGTTCTTGTTTCCACATCGATATTTACTGATCAAGGAATACTGACTATTTATTTAATAAATATAGATAACTTCATTAGAATATTATAAATATATTAAATTTTATATTTTTCAAACTTTCAAAAGATATATATTTTACTATTATTTATCCCAATTAATCTTTCAAATAATATGATATTATATCTTGGTGATCAATCAAACTCGAATAATTATTGAACCAAAAAGAAAGCATAATATTTATTCTGAATTGTAAAATTAAATATTGAATTCAACATATATTTTTTGTTTACATTGTTTATGACCCACAACACATCTTCCTATGTGGAAGTAGGTATAACTACAAAATGTTCAAGGATATCATCACTCAAAATGCATGTTCATCCATAACGAAAATAGTTAATTTCTTAATGTCATAAAACCTCCGATAATTGTTTACCGTGTAATAATATCACATCATTATTATATAATAAATAAATAAAGTAACAAACTGGTATCATCAACC
This sequence comes from Viscum album, assembly GCA_963277665.1. NCBI lineage: Eukaryota > Viridiplantae > Streptophyta > Magnoliopsida > Santalales > Viscaceae > Viscum > Viscum album. The sequence continues at coordinate 1,178,263,756 of OY728134.1, read as the reverse complement.
TATGTGGTTGAGGTTTCTTTCATTGAATTTATAGAATTAAAATCACCCATAGAACACCAGGATTAGTTATTTATCGTGAATTTTTCATTACCATCAAACGGATTAAAATATCATATTTCATCAAATAAAAAAAGAGATAAATCATTTATTACATTATCCATAACAGTAATATACCTCATAATGCACCCAATGTATCCAACCTCACCCTAATCATCAAACATCTTAATTTTTCCAGTAGATCGTAGAATACTACTTATGTTATTCATTAATGAGAATCATAACATCAATGGATCAATACACTTTAATGAAAAAAGAAACATAAAATAAAACATAAAATATGGATTTCATATTAGTGGCTCTAGTTTCATAATCATTGTTTAAGGATTTTTTCCAAGGATGAACCCCAATAAGAGTCATCTAAAAGTATTTGGAACCTCCTACCCCATATAGTTTGTATCCTTAATGTCCTTTCATAAAATATCATCCATCCATTGAATATTTGTTTAATTAATAATTTTATTGCATCTAATATATCTCCTAAAATAAGAAAACTTCTAGGTACCTTTTATGAAACATGTATCTTTTGTAAATTGACATAAACAATGTTATAATATGAAAAATAATGACGTGTTATGAAACATTACTAATAATCCAGACAACAAATAAATGTAATCGTGTACAATGTTTTTGGTAAATGGGAACCAACACTAATAAGAATGATATGTTGTTAATGTATACATTTTAAATTTAAATCATAGATCATTTTATTAATGTACCCTTTAAATCCAAATGAGTGTTCCTAGTTTTGCATTTGTGGAAATTTTTTGAGCTAATCTTATTTTTTTAAACTAAAACCATGAAACATTAATTCATAACAACCAAAACATATATCATAATTATGTGAACATAATCTATATACATCAGAAGTAAAGAACCAATATTTCTTCTAATGTGTTAAGAAATTTTGAGTGTGTTGTATTCGTTTTGAGTTTTGGAACTTGTTTTAACTAAAATACTCATTTCAACTAAATAATATACATTCAGTATATTGGGACCAAAAAGTTGGTGTGCCCTTTTTTAGTCAACATGATTATTGTAATTCCTAAACATCAGAGGTAAATCATGGAGTTTTTGTATCATATAATGTATGTAATTTTTCAAATTTCATAGATATCATGGATTGGTTCTTTATCATTAGTTTATTTTGATAAGTTTTTTCATTAACTACCAAAATATTTTATGTCTATATTATATAAATGTCATTAAATTATTACCAATTGAACCATAATATTGAATAAATTTCCAAATTACAATAATCATGTTGACAAGAAAAGGACACACCAATATTATTGGAATGAGGTGAGGATAATTCCTACACATTAGAGGTAAATAATTGATTGTTTGACTAATGTATCGTGACAAAACAACCATATTTACTGTGGTTTGACAATATAAAACATATTTTTTAACTAAAATGTCACTTGAAAATGAAAATAATCTATTTGAAGAATTTAAAGGAAAAAATTTTCACATTTATATACAGGTCATAATGAATTATAACCATTTGATATTTTTATCAATTTTGACTATTTTACAGATGATTTAACATTAATTAAACTTTTAAATTGGAAAAATAGTTTCAGTCCTAATGGAATACAAAATGTATGCTATTGAGGTGAAATTATTTCATAAATGTCACAAATGATTAAAATATCATTTTACTAAATCATTGTAACAATACGATCACGTTTATTGAGTGTTGACTATGTGATGGTCGTTTTTAAGCTAAATTGTCACATTAAATTTGAAATAATTCATGATGAATTAATAAAATAAAATAAATAAATGTAGATAAATTCTTTTTTCATGAATGAAGATATGGATACAAAATATAAATATCAATATCAATTTTTTCAGGAACTATATAATTGCAATACAAAAACCTAATATCAAAAGAACACCCTTAAGATTATAATTTTAATAGACAAAATATATTAACAACATGAAATAAAATATTTAATAAAAGAGAGTAGATAAATAATTATATATTATTATTTATACTAATAACTCTGTTATATATTTTCAATAACAAGATTGTTGGTTTTGTCAACTCAAACCAACAAACTAGGAAGCTCAATATCATTTTTTGTATGAGAATGACCCTTTATCATAGTAATTATCATAATATATAATATCTACTACCTCAAATATCCATTTTAATACTAAAATTAACTCTAGTTTTTAGTATTGGTTGTTTGTTTTAATGTATAAAATTTTTAGTTATTGAAATTCTAATAACAATAAAAAATTTGTTCGCTGTTTTAGTCAGCATTATTTTTTAAATTTTGAAATCCATTAAATATTATAGTTTATATGATATTGATTTAATATCTTATATATAAAATAAAAATAAAAAATTAGGATAGTTATTGTTAAAAAATAACAAAATAAAAAAAGATAATGAACCAATCCATGATATCTATGAAATTTGAAAAATTTCACACATGATATGAAACAACCACCTTGAGATTTCGAAAAACATTTTAACAATTTGTAGAAAAACCACTTATTTTGAAAGAAAATAATTTATTTAATATGTTGAATATTGATATATTTTGGAGTACTATAAATATATAATTAAATTAATAGAAAATAAATATTTTTTATGAAACTATAATTATATTTAGAAATACCAATCTACCGTGACCACATAAAAGAGTGTTAGGGTTTCCTCCAGAAACCCATTGGGGTGGTGAGGGTATCTCTTCTAAGTGCCGCAATATTCATTTAACCTTGTCTTTTTATCTCTACTAATTTTTAAAAAATATGATTCTTTAATATTGATTTTATTTTAGTTTTTTTGGATTTTCCCATATTATCCATTTTTATTCTTCTATGGTTTAGGAGGTTACATCACTATATGGTGGATATTATTTATTGTTGTAGGTATTATTTTAATCTATATCCTCAATTCCTATTATATTTTTCCAACAATTTTTTGAACACATTTCATTTTAGTACTGTGGTGTTTAAATTCATCTGGTTCAAATAATATGGTTTTGTTTCTCCAATAACTTCTCTTCATTGTTTCTTTAACTACCATAGAGATATTCTATTTCCTTGTGGGTTATTCTCTTGATTTTACTCCTCATATCTACCTTGGAAAAAATTTATCATGACCTCATATTATTCATGTGAAATTATGTTTCATGTGGATTGGGATGGTGTCAATATGCTTGATCAATGACATCTTGTTGTTTTGGGTATTTTGATGGTCGCACTTACCATGTTTTCTATATCCCATAGTTTTTCATCACTGTAAAATCCCCACCCTACTCACTCTAATTAGTAATAGGTTAGTATAGAAACATGGATTTCATCCTACATCTACTTATTTTCGAGGTTTTCAACACGGAACAAAGGAATAAGGTGTAATAATTGAGAAACTGTTCCATTTTTCAAACTAGGAATAATATGGAAAATAACAAAACATTATCAACAATAGTAATAATCAGAATATAATAATGAACCAAATACATTTAATCCATCAATAATATAAAATTACATATAATATTTTATCACACCAAAAAAACCTCCCATTAGACTGAAAAATTACAATAAATAAAAAAAGACACTATGTCCATACCATATCCCCAAGCCTCACAAAATACCCATAATTAGTACCATTCAAAATATCCTATTATTTATGGATAATATAGTACTTTTCTATCCTGAACATACGAATAGGGAACGTTTTTTGGTACCAATGTGTAATGGACACTAGTGTAGGGTGTTTCTGTGTATATAACATAGTGGGGGTACCACCAACATGGACCCTTATATGGACACTAAATTCTCAAATATGTGCATGTTACATACTAAACATAAAAATATATATGAAACTAATGAACTTATATAATTAATTAATATATAAATATCCATTGACAATCCAGGGGTACTTTAATCAACTAGGATGGAACATACATACATTGTCCAGTGTTAGATAAAACTTTCCCTACTAACATACTAATGCATAATAAAGATATGGGAAAACCTTATCAATGGATAATGTTTAATGTTCCCCAATATAATCTAATCATAATATTTTTTTATATTTAATGAAAAACACAAATGTTCCCCCACATTATAATTATGGAAACACCAGATCCTTGGAATCACATCAATATCAACCGACCAAATAATAATTCTAATACTAGATCTATGGAATAATCTAATTGTATTACAAACATATAATAATAAAAAGAAAATTGTATCATTGGAACAATATCCATAATCATCCTACAAAATAAAAATTTTTATAAGAAATTATTGGAATCACATCAACGTCCACCGAAAATATAACCATAGTAATTATCAATTTCAATAAAATCTCATTACTCAGGTTTTAAACATTTAACACATGAATCATATCTAATGTGAAATCCCCAGAATACTTGAAAAATCAATTAATCATTAACCAACAAATTTTCATGGTAAAATTCCATCAATCAGAGTTGTACATCCCACACTCTTAACTCAAATACACTATAATAGATCTATCCACTAAAATTTCACTAGATATAATCTTTTAGTGTATGGTGAAAAATAGTATAACCTTATATAGTATTCTAATAATCCCAACCCATATAAAAATACTATGCCACCAATTTATGTCTTGTATATTAATTTAAATTGGGATCATTTTATTTACCCAAAAGGTTGTTATTAATCACACAATTATATAAGGCCACCTAAATCAAATTATCCCAATACATAGTTCATCCCAATTTTGAGGGAATTTGAGATCATATACGGTCCAATACATACACATAATTATTTATTTCCTAGATCTCCTGTGGTTCACATTTTTAAGGTACATGGTTACAATTATGATCTCATCCATTGGTGGCCAGGATGTGTAGACAGTGCACAATGGTCCACCCTATCCATTTTCCCACTTTTCTCTCAATGTATTTCCCTTCTATTTAATTAGATAATTTTATTTTTAATAAAAAAATTCTAAATGAATGGAAAATTAACCAAGATAGTGGGACAATATACCAATTTTCATATATATATCATAGTTAAACTATGTAAACCATAGGATAATGATTAGTAATACACAAAATCAAAAAACCACATACCTTCTTCAATTCCCCACTAAAATTATATACCTAGGATTTCCAAGAGTCATCTATGACCAAATAACCATTTCTCATCAACGAGTTTATTTATCTCAATCTAGGGAGTCTGAAGAAATAAATTATAACATATTATAAAATATAAAATTAATTAATTAAACCATGTAAAATCCCTATAATATTAATGGATACATCTTCTTGAAGAATCCACATCTAATTACATGTCAATGATGCAAAAGTCATACCAAATTTCATTCCTAGAAAAAATCCCAACATGTCACAAGAAAATAATTTCCAATTAAATTTAAATTAATAATAAATCCTGAATAAAGTCATTGAAAGAAAATATCATCAATGAAACTCCAGGAAACAATATCCTGATATCATATAAGGATCTCCTATACATAATATAAGATTAACCGCCAATTTAAATGACTATTATAATGGTAAATTTACATCCGTTTAATCATCATCTCTATGTGAAATCATAGGTAAATAGTCCTTAATAAAAATATTATATGGAGTCCTGAAACCATCCTCTTAGGACACCCTGGAACGAGACCAATCCAAATCTCAATCATTCTCAAATGATTTCAATAGAATTTAGTGAAATTATCTTTTAACACCAAAATGAAATCTCTAAAATCAGTGGGATATGAAGGAGTGTTCAACAAGGGAAGATAAAAATATATATTCAATTGAATCCAAATGAAAATGTACATGGGAAAACCCCATGATCTTGCGGAAACAAGGGAGGAAGGAGAGGGAAAGGAGATGGTTTAATAACTATCTTCATGTTTCCCCGACCTACAAAATCCTAAGGTGGGTCAACACTAGAAATATTAAAACACCCCAATTAAGAATACATATTAAAGGTCCAGCAGTAAGAGAGCACAATATAATCAGTTATCCATGGGTTCGCTAACAAGATTGTAATATTATAATGGTCGTTGGGTAACAATAAAGTCCCCTAAAAGTCCAGTAAGAGCTTGCTGTCTAGCAGATGGTCTGATAATGAAATTTAGTACTACAAAACATTGGTTCTGCCATTGATTCCTTCTTGAAACCCTAGGTCTCCATTAGTATCAAAAACCATGTCCAAATTTATAATAAATATATTCTCAAACACTTGTAAATATATTCCAACACACTATTCAAAATAAAACATTCCACCTAGATAAAATTTCAATTTCCTTATGAACATTCTCAACTCATCCAGAATAGTGTTTTTCAAGATCTCTACTATAAAAAAACACATCCCTAAGTAGTTTTTTTGCTATTAAAACATATGTTTTGACCAGTCCATGTTATTAATTTAAATCCAAAATATCATGTTCCATCTATAAATTTGAAGTAAGCTTCCACTATTCTACATAATTTTTTTTATAAATTTCCAATCCATTAACAACCTCACTTTATTATCAATAAATTTTTGACACAATGATCATAGTTTTCCCCATATTTCTGGACACCAAAAATTCTTACAAAAAACTAATCATTAATCCTATTGTTCTCTCTACTATAATTAATAGCTCACAATGGTCAGTTCTGAGACACTCAACACCCCACCATCAGAATATCCCATAAAATAACCATCTCCAACTATCAAAAAAGTAACACAATGTGGACTCAATATCATTACCCTCATCCTCATAAAAATACACTAGTCATAAGTTGATAATTATTCTCATATTGATTCAAAAAAAAATTCTCATTCTAATATCCAGGATCAATCTAGTTGTATTTTCCTTGAAAACCCCTGATCAATTATTAGCACATGTTCATAATATCAAATTCAATATACTAGACATTATTTCAAACAAACTAAACCCAATTATAATAAAAATCATTGGTCCACCCTCCTCTAAAAAACTTCTAAAAAACATCAAAGCCACAATTTCAAATATAAAATAAACACACTCAATCAAAATTCTCCAGTAAACATGTAAATCTTGAGAATATTCTATTCTAACACCGAATTATGAAGTCAAACTATAGTGAATTACAATAAAACATTTTCCATCATCCCAAGTGGAGTACATTAATCATTCTTAGTGCTCGAATAGTATTGATCTCACACGTAGTTAGACCACTTCAATTCACACCAGTCACAATAGAAACACTAAAAACATACTTATAATCACGTTTTAATATTTTATATAGAATTTAAAAATATCCAAAATTTTCAGAATCACTTAACCAGCGATATTAAATTGTAGTATTAATTATCCTATAAACATAACCATTACATCAAAAACCCTCCCTTCATGAGGTTCATTCTCCCCAAATCGATATAACACTCCTCATCATTATAGTATTTTATTTTTCACTATAACAATCCTATCTCATTATCACCATAAAAAAGGTTCCATCCATTACAAAACCTAAGCAATAGACATGGACTTCCCAATCATTCTCAAGAATCAATATGAAATATCAACTACTCCATATTTCCAAATCACATAACATTTTCATATATATCTTATCAATGTTTATCTAATATGAGGGTCATTCACTCATGTATCCAATGGTGAACTCCCCACCATATGGTTACTCTTTTATAGTTCTTCTAGTGTAACCTTGTCTAGTTTATTCAATACATGAATGTATCTGTCCATAGGAAATTCTATTTCTTACTATCTACAGACACCATTCCAATTACTATGTAATCATCCTTCACAGAATCAATTCATCTTATCCACAGACTATAAGAATCCATGAAGTTAACTCGGTTACATGGTGTACACCACTGCGTGAAAAAAAAATCAATTTTCATGTTGTAAATCCCAAAAGAATCACACCGATTTCACCTATACTTTTTATATACATGACCCTCGATAAAGCTGTATTTTAGAGGTTTGTTGCATAATAATTATACCCAATTACTTTTATCACTATTTATTATTCATTTTCCATCTCAAAATCATCCATTCCCAATAGTGTACACTATGGTATCACCAATTCGTAGAACATGCCTTGATAGCATGAGTTTCATATCATTGACAATAATCCAACACTGTGAAACCACTAATTGTTCACATAGTATGTTAATTGATTCATGTCCATAGTGAAATTTCAATTCATATTCTATCTTATGAATTTTCACATAGTTATTTTCTACAACCCAATCACTCAGTGTTTTGGGTGTCATTTTAGAATCATTGGGGTCTACCCATTCTCCCAACTCACTAATGATGTGGATTTGGAATCATTAGGGTTGGTAATCCTAATGATCCTACCCTTGAATAATCTCTTCTATACCAAAAGTAAAACATTATGTTCTCATCAACTGAAAACATATAGGCATAGAAATCCTATATTGGGTTCACCTTAAAATAACTATTCTCATCATACTGACCACATACTAATGTTTTATTCCTCTAAAGAACTCAAATTCTTAGGATAATCACTCTCTTAAGTTACCTTTATTTTTATAAATTACAAAAAATATATGTATGTCGTCCCAATTGTCTGTCATAACTATCATATGAACAATTTATTAAGCTGGTCCCATAGCACTAGCCTTTCTCACTAGACCATTGGTTCAAATATCAGATAGGTAACATCTCACATGTAACACATGTATGTTCACATAGTTTACAATAACTGATAAATCCAAGAAAAACATGATATTATATAGCCTCTTGTATCATAAATTTATCATTCACCACATGAAAATACATTTTACTGCTCAAAAAATTGATTCTCACTAGGAACCCACATTTGAGACTACCCCTTAAAGAATCATGATCTCATATATTAGAGAATTTATACTAAAAAATTTATTATCAATTATCAAAAATCATATAGATTCATTTTTCATTTATTTAGGATATCATTTTAAAGAATGAATTTACCAACAAGGGGTTTATCACCATGGCTCCTTATTCCTGAACTGACATATCAATGGTTATCATCAATCTATGCACTAAGGTTAATCATAGTCATCTTCATTAGGAAGGTAGTAGGAGAATATATTTGATAATTCCTTAGAAGGATAATTAGTAGTAATAATTATAATAGTTCATTAGACATGCGAGTAATGCATGTTGATTGTGATGCATGAGATAATCGTTTCTAATGATCCAACAACAAAAATTATAGTAGGTAAACTTAAAAAAATGGTCCATGAGCTATGAATCAATAAAAAAACATAAATATGAACATCACGTGTGTCATACAAGGTGAAATTAGTCAAAAATAACAAAAATAAATATTGAAATCAATCCCAATAACCTAATATCCTAGACAAAGTACTAGTAATGGATTACACAATGTATCAGTATGATATCCAATGAATGACATGGAACATTCATATATCACATGTGTACCATTCCCAGAATAAAATGATAAGAAAATTAATACATTTCAACCCCTTTATAAAATCTATACCCTAATTCACACTAATTTGGAATTGGATTAGGTAACTATATGCCCTCAGGCATTCCCCCTCGTATTCTTTTGACTATCGAAGAGTACCAATTGTATAATTTGTGGTCAGGGGGAAATCAAACGATCACATATGAGTAGTAATATAAGTTAAAATAACTACAAATCATCCATAGTGATAAACATCATAGTAAGTGAAATGAAAAAACACAAAATTTATTAGTAGTAAACAATGATGTGTAGCATATAGTTATAAAACAAACTAAAAACCTAGTGGACTTTTTGAATATTCATTGTAAAACAATAATCCAATGTATATAGATTCCATACCATATATCTAGTCCTCACCACATAATGTTTACCAGTTCCATATGATCTATTCAACAGGGTAAATATCTTCCCGGACACTTCTTAACCAGCAACTAAAAATTGTCATGGAATCTTGAGTTCCCACATGCAATAGTCATCCAATTATTGTTTGAGTACATAATATAGTAGGAAACAACTAATGAGTTATCATAAATAGCTAGTAAATTCATTGGTTAGTGTATTTGAAATAAATATTAAAATAAATATATATATAACAATATAATAATAGAATATTAAAATAAATACTTATCCACCATCAATCCTTGGGTAAAATGTGATACCTAGGATCGACTAAACTTACTATAGAAAGTGATAGGTATATCTCTCATTAGTAACCTATAAAAGTATAATTATATTGGGAACACAAGATCCCTTGGTTATATCCATGGCCCCCCAACAACATATTATCAAAATTGGAATGATTGATCCAAGGAAACAATTAAATGGTCACACAATTATATAATATTATGCATATAGGATCCGTTGAATTACATTAAGACACCCCCCCAAATATAGAAATCAGAATATAATAACCTTGGAATAACATCAAAGACTCATAACTATATAATAATAAAAGTGACACAAAATCCCTCGAATGTCATCCATTACCCCACAAAAATATAAAAATTGGAAAACATGATCCTTATTATCAAATCACGGTCCCCTGGGAAAGTAATAATGATATTCATCAAATTTAATTAAAATTTATTAATAATTAGTTTAATATTTAACTCATTTTAGGTACCTGTGGTCAAATCCAAATCATCATAAAAAAATTAATTTAATCATTAACAAACACTATCTCATGGCATACTTATTTCAGTCAATGGTAATATTTCTTTAGTTTCAACCCAAACGTAATTTCAAACCTCTACTCTTCCAATTATTACAGGGTCTTATCCTTAAGTACATAGTGAGACCTAAGGCTTATTCAACCTCCACGTACAATTATTGGAAAAATAATATGGTTACTGTCTATGTCCTTTTATATTCATTGTTTTATGGGTCATCTCATCTACACACAACTCTCTAAGATATCACATAATTTGTTACGATAAACAAGGGATAATTATTCTAATTCATTGCTCATCCATACTCATGGGGTCTATAGTAACTAATTAGGTCCACTACATTCACATAATTATTTATGTAGTTATTGTCATTACTTTTACAAAAGACAAGATACACCATTAAAATTATACTCTCAGACATTCATTGATGGGTTATCGAATTAATGAACATTGCTCCCCCATAACCCTTTTATCTTTGTGTATTAAATATATGGATATTATATTTAGTTGAAAAACATAATTATGAATAATTTTTTTTTCAATCCATGTTTCAATTTCCAATTGGGGATTGGAAATATATCACATGTCATATCTAAAGAATAATTATACTACATAAACTGTAGGGAAATTCTTACGAACTTACTACTATAAATGAATCTATTTCCATATTTAATTCATAACTTAGAAGCTCTTCCTATGATCTGAAAGATTCATCCCTGAACTACATACCACCAATCCTTATATATATTCCAAATATCACTCAAAAGAATCAAAAAAATTCATTTTAATAGTTTATAAAAATTTAATCAATTTTGCTGATATAAGTAGAATGATATAAATCAATCATAATGAATACACATGATGAAATTGAATCCAACCACATGGAGGATGCAATAATTCAACCTCAATTCCATTTTGGGAATAATTATGAACAAAAAATAAAAATTCAACAATAAATTAAAATTAATTTATAAATAAAACCATAAAGTGTTTGGAGATTGAGTATAAATTTAGAAAATAAAACTCATGGAAATAATGTGCACACATCAACTCAGTACATTTTCTATGTAAGCTGAGACAAATCCTCAAATTGAATGACTATTATGATGGTTTCTTTCAATTATTTCATCAAAATCACTATGAATATTTCTGAAATAACATAACCTTATAATTATAGTGTATGAATTATTCAAATGAACCTTAAGGTACAACCTCTTAAAAAATTGATCCACAAACCCATCTCTCTTAGATTATTTCACTATGCTCCATTGAAATCATCATAGAATTACTAAATAAAATTTCAAAATTCATAGCGACATGAAAGAGGAAAAAATAATGGAATAGATATAGACATAAAACCATGAATATTATGTGGAAAGGCACATATGACCACACTCATATCAAGGGGAAACAATTGTGGAATGAGTGGGGGATGAATTAACTGAATGTTCCTACTCAAGTAATATATTCCTTCTAAATCTAAAAAGGGTTGACCCCAAATGACCAAAATTATTCTATTAAAAAAAGGATCCAAAATAGAAAATGGATTATTCATTTTAGATCGTTATCTATCCAATGGATTGTTTTCTAGCTATTTTTTCCAGCAAGAGTCCTCAGCTACACCCCAACCAAAAAACTCACTGGTAGGGACTCTCATACTAGTTAATGGACTACTAACGAATATAACTATCATCACACCAATGGTTCTTAATCTAATTCCATCTTGAATGAAAATAAAACCACGATGTCTCAAACCACATCCATATTAATATATTACAGATGATAATGTTCTCATAAATCCATTTTGAATCTTTTTTCTCAAAAAATCCCATAATGAATATTGATATTCAAATTTCTTCTAAATTTTCCTAACTCATCTCGACATGAGGTATTACAACCCTAATGTTGAAGGTTACCACTTTTTCATTATACTACTTAATTTACTTAGGCTTCCCATCCATATTTTATCTTAGAATAAATTTTTAGATGTTCATTTCCAAAGAAGTAGTTTTTAGTATAGAAAACACAGTTTCGGTAGAGGCCTTTGGTGGAAATAGTAAATGTGTGATGGATTTTCTAATGTTGTAATATTTTGGCAATTGGCGTGGATTCTAGGTTGGAATAAAACACTTTTTTATAAGTTTACTATAGTTTTTTATTTATTGGTGTTTTTATTAAAGGGTCTCAGTAAGTTTTGTGGTCGATACCTCTATTATGATGGTTTTTATGTATTGGTGATTCTGGAGAAATTCATTAGATAGTTCTTGTGTTTAATAATTTCTCTATAATTATTCATAATAAAAAGCTATAACAGTGAGGACTTTTGGTGTGATGAAATTCATTAGTGTGATGACATCATGTGTTGCTGATGATACCATCACCTCCCCACTAGTCTTTACCGTGCATATGGATGAAATTTTGGATAGAGGAATAATATATAAATCTATGAGTTAAAATTTATATATATATATATATGTTTGATTTAAATAGGTTTTAGATTTTTTTAGGCTTGTTCATGGTTTATACATTCTTCCTACTCAAAATAAAAATAATTCTACAAAATTTACAACAAATTATTATAAATAATGATGATAAAATATTTTTTTAATGGAATATGACATATTTACTAAAGTAAAAATTGTTTTCATCAAAATATATTTGATCACATGATTTCGGAAACTATGGAAACCTTTAAAATGATCTATAATTTGTTCTGAAATATGTTTGGATAGAGAAAATTATTATAAATAACCTAAAATTTCGTCAAATGTAAAAATACATTGCAATATTATGCACATAGAATTTTTTAATAAAATTTTTTTGTTAATAAATAAAAACCACCCTTTTATAAAAACTTGTTGAAAAAATATCTGCAAAACATACAATTTTCAAATTAATTAAAAAATTGTAAACATGAATTATTAAAAATTCATAATAGACATCATTTGTATTACATTTATTATATATCCATCCATTGGATAGAAAAATATATATACAAAGAGTTTCTAAATTGACCTCAATGATCCTATAGTAATTAAAAAAATAGAATATTTAAGGGAAGTATATGAAAATAAATTTTATATGAATAGAGTTTAGTTTCTTCATCCAATCTTTTAGGTATTATTAATTATCTATAACATAATATTTTCTTTTCAAAATTTGTTACTACATAGCATGATATTTTTTAAAATTTTATATTCATGAATTAATGTTTTTTATAGATTTTACTTCAGTACAAATCAATATAGTTTTTTCTTCACAATGTATTATCATTACATTCACTTGACAAGTAATTATGTAGAAAATAATACCATTATTTAGAAATATCAATCATAGTAGATCAGTTATTGTAAAAATTAATTATAAAAATTAACCACATGTGTAAGTTCAAAATAGTACCCCCCAACTATCCACACATGAAAATTTATTTTATATTATCATGACCAATTAAATAAATAAAGTCCTCTCCATTTATTAACTCTATAAACAAATTGGGAATCATATGTTCTTTTTGAAAAAACGTATCTATGTGAACATGAAATTTTAATATATATCGTAAAATTTGTGGATAAATGGATCCCTCATCATATCTTTTTAATCAATTAACCATTCATTTCGATATCCATGACTCAAACGTCCTTTTCTCATTATATGAAATCATAACTTCATTAAATTATTATATTTAATTGGTAATGTCTTTCATATAAAATATATTGAAACATTGATATATCATTATCATCATGTTTCATTGTATGATTAAAAGAACATACTAAAAAAGTAACAATTTAAATTGTAGTTATGTGAATATTAATATCATTGAGGGGAATAGGTATCTTAGTTCTTAGATTATATGTAATATGAATCCCTACTTTCACATGATGTTTTGGATGTTTTTTATTACAATGAAAGTCTCCAAGAATATTGTACATTGTACATCACACATAAAGAATATGAGTGGGCGATGATAGATATAAATCACAATAAAATTTATCATATATATTATTAGTATAATAATGGTATCAACAGTTTATTAATTGACATAAAAATTAAATTATTATGAAAAAATAAACTAACTTTGTTATAGTGGGACATTAATGGTAATATATAACCAAACAATTATTTGTGTGTGACTCTTCTAAGTATGTTTTTTGTTTTCATTTATATTCTCATTGATGTCCACAAATATGTGATTTTTCCAAACCATCCATAAAATTAATGTTTATACATGAGTATTTATATGTCCATGTGTCCTTTATATGAAATTATTTGAATAAGTCTATATATTTTATTTCTCAATGTATTTTCATGTTTACATTCTATGACCTATTTGAAAAACATGACAATACTTTATTATAACATCTAATCCACTAAATGGACTTTTATTAAACCATAATTAATTGATATTATCTTTTATATACATGATAAAAATATAGTAAAACAAGTAATCATTTTTATGTAATACTATTTTCATGTAGAAGAAAATTTTATTATTTCATCAGTATACATGACTCCCATTTTTCTATGTGAATTCAAATACTATTTTTCTATCATAATTAATTAATTCCCCTAATGTCGCACAAGACATGGGATCATGGTGGATTATATTTTGATTCATAAAACTATATATAAAAATGTCACATAATTATAGTTTTACATATTCTAAAATATTAATTATATATTAAAAATTCATACTATGTTTCCATGTGAAGTGTTCCCATCATTTCATTGTGGAAATGATATAGTGGTTTTGGAAGCATTTTTTTCGACATAATTGTTTACTTAAAAAATTTACAAAGTTGAATCAAATTGGTAATTAAATTTAATGTTGAATAAAATAGTATCAAGTATAAGGTACCATAAATGCATAATCCTCAAAATGGTGAGTGAAATAATATTATCTTTTTGGGTTTTTGGTGTTTGTGTATATTTTGTTTTGGATGTTTTTTCTCCTCAGGATCCATGTGAATATGATTAATAATATCTTCCAAGAATGATCTATAAGAAATTCTAGTGACAATAAGTATAAATTTCATCAGAGCTTATTCTAATAAAAATATACACTATAAGTGATATTTACTTGTAAATAAATGTTTTATAATATATTTTTTGTAAAAATATAGATATTATATCTTAATATTTACCTCAGGAGTCCCCAAATTATTACCTATAATATTGATATAAAATCCCCAAAACTACACTCTTAGGTCCTATGTGGAAATCCATAACATTAAATTCTCATCATTAATGCTAATAATTTTGACAAATTCATTCATCTGAACAATAAATAATCATATGAAATAAATAGATCAAAAACACACCAGAGGAAATTTTAGGTTTAATGTTTTACAGAATGAGAACAAACCATACATAAATAATTCACCTGAATTTAGAAGATAATTTCTCCCACATAGACAAGAATATATTTTCCACATTAAAAAATCAGCATCATCAATATGAAATCCCTTCTAGACATAAATCATTCAAATTCATTCATTAATACATGGGGGAAATGAAACATAATAATTGGGAGATTGGAAACTCTAATAGGATAAAAATAATAACTAAAAATTGAATGTCATAAAATTTAATTAGAGTGAACAAGGGTATGAAAAAACAATCAAACAATATGGGAAAGTCATAAAATAATGCATACCCATAAAAAAGTAGATCATCAAATAAAAAAAATGACAAAGGATACATTCAACAGAATCAATAATAAAAATACATGTGATATCAATCCAAATAATAAAAAACATTAGAAACCCATAGCTAGAATAATAAACTATTACATACTTTGGGCATCCTTTTCACTTAACTCTTACATTCACTCTTGTAAATGGAATAACCATACAACATAATTCTATTGCCATTACAATGGAGTGATATCATGGACTGACCTATCAATGGTTTATCACGTAAACACCCATAATGGGATTATCAAAAAATCACCTATACTTATTTTATAACATAACCACATATTATTCGTTTTTCATAGAACCATATGTAATTGAATTATTATATAAACGCATGTTAAATGTTGATGAACAATTACATAACAAAAAATATCTTGAACATAATCATAATATCATATGAAAAACCAATATCCCTTTTATTACATGATAAACCCATGAAAAATAAATGGGATCTAAAATAATTTCTTTTAGGCATGGTTTACCTGTGGAAGAGAAACAGATTCTATAAAAATATCTTTGGAAAATGATTAGCCCATGTAAACTAAATTGATTCAATAAAAATATCATTAACACCAAATTAATCCATGGAAATGAAATGGTTAAGTTGAAAATATCTTTATAAATAGATTTAACTATGAAGAATTAATTGTTTCAATGAAATCTCAATGAATCCGGATTTACTAAAGGAAAACAAATGGTATTCCTAATAATATCTATTGAAATAGTTTTATCCCTTGGAAAAGAAATATATTTCTTTAAAATATCTTTGAAACAATCTAAATCCTTACATAAATGATTGAGGATAAAATTGATAAAAAATATTCCCATTCTGGAATACATAAATACAAGGTGTTTTAACATTTATAAATTAATATACCATTAAAATATCATTATAAATATTCATGTGTAAAATATCCTTCAAACATTTCAATGTGTCTCATAACACATTGAAACATTTGAAGAATAATCCACAGGAATAAATATCATTAAATGAATCATATAAAATAATGAGAATAAAAATATTTATTATATATCATGTAAATGGATAAGTATGCATACGTTATTACATAAGACAGATGTATAACATGTAATTTTATCAAAAAAGGAGAATTTTGATAAAAACCCATTACCAATTTTGTAAAATTAAAACAGTAAACCCCATAAATTATAGATCAAGAAAAGGATATGTAAAACAACATAATTATAATTCTTATAATAATAAAATAAATTCATGATTAGTATACACACTAAACATAAAATAAAATTAGTGAATCTGTACTATATATTTCAATAATTAAATTGATATGAGAAACCCCCTTACCTAGATCGCATAATTGTATTCAAAATACATCAAAAAAATAATTATGTGTGAAAAAATTAAATCCACAAAAAAATTGGGAGATAAAAAAAATTTATCATAGTTCTTTCCCACTTATTCTTGTAATAACATAACTAATGAAATAGAATTTTAATAGAATGAATCGAAATTATGTTATGAATTATCTTACTGTGAGTTATATTTTTAATTATTGTCCAACATCTTCCTAAAAGTCAACCATATGTCAAATATTTACATTCTTCAGAACAGTTTCCCTATTTATTATAACTTTGTTTTCACATATATTCCATTTTTTTCAATTACTTAATCAATTATGTTTATGTCGAATGTTTTGACCATATTTGTCTTATGTGTCAAAGTTTACTTTGATAGGTCAAGAAAGGTCAATGATGACGTTATTTAAATATATTTAAAATTATGACAGTGAAATAATTATCACATGTTTACATATATTATAATTTTAAAATCATGACATAAATATGGTTCTTAAAAATGATCTATCATTATGATCATGGGGATGGTAGGAATTGAAAATACATAATTAACATTCTCATTTTTCAATAATCATTACAGAAAGAGGGTAAGTAAGGTTTAACATCCCGGACTGAAAATTATTTTATAAATAAAATATTATTTATCATTATATATTTTTTATATAATTATTGTTATGTGATGATGAAAAAGAAATAATCACATCACATCTAATATGTGGTAATCCACACGTCAATGAAGGATACTATCAGTTTTTCAGTTTGTTAAATGGAAGGGAAAAAATGATATGTTATGTGTAAAGATATATAATATTTCAATTAATATTATAAATATGTCATTATTTTCATATATTTTTATTAAATACATTATTAATAAATTACATGTAAATTGTTCACTTATAACATCGCTTGGACGAGCATTAGTCCTCACATCCACAAAAGATGTTATTCTATTCCCACAAAATTTAAATCATGAAGGAATGTGTTATAAAAAAATTCAAGAAGAATAATTAAATTATAAATATCATAAATATCATTTAATAATAGTTTATGTATCATAATTTTTAACTATAATAGGTGGTAATGGAAAAACAAATGACATTATTTTTTCGGGTGGTACTTTTCTATACACATGAAAGTGGATTTTATAACCCATTTGATGGAATCATGTATTGTGTGTAGATATAAAATTTAAAATAAAAACATATTTCTATATTTATGACACCATTTTTATTAAATTATCATGTAATAAGAATAATTAAATGATTGTATAATGAAATAAAACAAAAGTGATCGTTAAAGAATGTTAACTCATTTTTGGGTAACTCCTTCAAGTTGTAACAAAAGGTCTTATTTGATTTGATTTATTACCAAATTTAGGCTTCTAGGTTGTGATGAGTAATTTTGGGAGCTTATATGGGTAGTTATTGGATGAATAAAAAGGCTTGATAGGTGTGAGGAAATGGGGAGTGTGAGTTCCTTTTTATATTAGAGGGGGAGTGGCATTATTGTAACTATAAAAAGGTAAACACTATTTGGTGGTTTCCCTTATAGAATGTGCCTAAAATAATAATCAAAACTATATAATATATGGTACATGGTGGAATAATAGCTATTCAGTTTTTTTACATGTTTCTAGGTCATTTCACCCCTTAAGATTAATGTATAACGATTATGTAAACTTATTTTACATTAATCATTATTATTATTTTTATTTACTTTAACAAATGATTTTTCTGAAAAAAGTAATTTCACCTTATTATACATTAAAAATTATTCTAATTCTAAATATAGAATATATTATTCAATATTCATGTTACATAAGTAGAACAAATTATTTTAAAAGTAATATGTAGACTGGACGACAGAGCGGGTTTTTAAAGAGAGAATCTTAAAAGTTTGAATTGTTTTTATATCCAATTACATTGTGAATTATATTTTAATGAATTTTTTTGTTTATATGATATATAATTTATCTAATTATAATTAATATCATTAAAAATACAATTTAACACTATAAATTATCATTGAAAAATTGTTATTTTCAAATAAAATTCAATGTCAGTCACTATTTATCAAAATATGAATGTTCCCAAAAAAATAAAACAAATCCCCAAAAGCAAATTTTTATAATACTTTTTCATAAAAGTTTTTTATTTGGTAAATGAAATTTTATAAAAGTTTCCATATATATTTCTAGGAAAATTCTTCGATTTAAAGGTTATAAATTTACCTTTTAAAAATATAAATCATTAATGAATAAAGATGGATTTATTATTATCATAACCCTATAAAACATTTTTGTTGAATTTAAAAAAATAATAAAAATTATAAAATATAAATTTGATTAATATAATTTCTTTTATAAGAATTAATTTAATTTATTATAATAAACATCCATTCTAGACATAAAAACATTTCATAAAAAATATTATTTTTTTTTAAATTTGACTATATTTTTATTTATAATTAAATGGTTCCTAAAAGATTTTTTATATAAAAAATTGAAAACCATATAATCATAATATATATGGCCATATTAATTATCTCTATTACAATGGCTAGGTGATAACTATTATAGTATATTTTTTTCCAGTAAGACTTTGCCTTATGTGTAACACAAGTTATCGAAGAAACTTAGAGTTACATGCAACATAAGACAAACATGATGTTGTGTAAAACCACATGCTAAATTTTCAATTGTGTGTATCACAATATGTCAAAAAATTAATTTAATTTGAAGGAAGATGTTTGATAAAATCTATTGATGTTACATCCCACCCCCTTAAATCAATTCCTCCATCCAAATATATCTTTGTTATCCAATGAATAGCAATTTTTAAATTCCATTATTGAAAACCGTTTCATAAAAATGGTTAAAATAGTCCTATTAAAATGTAATAGTGGAAGCCATAGGAGTCACATAATGTTACACATAACTAGGATTCAACATAGGATGAACATAGGTGGGAATAGAGGAAAAGTGTACATTATTATTAAGAGTGACTGAGTTTGTTGATAATAAAATAGTGAAGGATCAATAAAAAGTTATGGTCCAGATAAACATAAATATATGCTGATAAATATTCCCATTAGTTATTAAAAATTGATAATACTTGGTTAATTCAGTTCATTCAATGTAGATTTCTTATACATAAATAAATATCATACCATCTAAACCATGGGAAAAATAAAAATGAAATATTCTTACCTAATGACTCAAATTTCATCCTTCAATCAGTTTCCATCAAAACATTATATTTTTATCAAATCAATGAGTGATCAAGATGGATTATTATTTCTTGATGAACTATAATAATATTTTGAAGACCGCCATAAAATGGATTTTCATGCTATTATACATGCCTTTAGACATTACCCAAAACTGAAATCATTATAAATAATTTTGACAATTCCATAAATGAGTAACGCATAATATGATACCCTAATGATTAATAATTAATACTAACACCTAATTTCCAACATAAATAATTCCAAAAATAAATATGATTAATATTTTTTATACAATTCCTAGATATTTTATAAACCCAATGTTTATTTGGATTTGGTTGTGTATTTTTTCATGATAAATCAACCATTATTCATAAAAAAAACATATTTTTTGAAATAATTATATTATTTCCCTGAAAAAAGTCATTTCAACCCATACATCATGTAGTCAAGTGGTAGAGCATGAAACCTTAATCATTTTTCAGCCAGGGGTTAAAGCAGCACCTCCTAAAAAGACATGATAGATTTCCCTCAAGAATATGATTTTCCCTGTTTTTTTATCCTGACTAATAAATCATCCCTAAAACACATCATTTTTATACTAATTGTTAAAAATATAAAAACCTAATAAAATATATCCTCAAATTTTATTGATATCCTAAAATATTTTTACAACTTAAATCCCAAAAATTAATGTATTTGTTTTGAACATATGATCATCATTAATCTCATAGACCTGTGATTTTATCTGTAATTCTTATGTTGACCTCTCATGAAATATTCATTATATCCAATTTTATTTAAAATTAATATTATAAAATTTATACTATCATAGAACCCAAACACCCATATACTATTTTGAAATCAATAATTTCACATTCTAGGATTTCATTCTGATAACTATGACCCAAATTGTTGATCTAAACCTCACAACATCAAATGTAAAACATAGATAACATATATACTCAAGGATATTTTAGTTTTATATATTTTACAGAATTATTTAAACACTCATATGAAAAATTCACATAATAATAAAATAGAATTTATCTCTTTCAACCCTTATTTTCTTTTTAACTTTAAGACATCATAATCATCCATATGAAACCCCTTATTGACATAACTCATTCAACATCATTCTTTAAAACATAGGGAAAAGGAAGCATAAAAAGGGTGAGTTCAAATTTTCAGGAGGGTAAACATAATCATTAAAAACATAATGTTATCAATTATTATAAGTGTGCATAATGGTTTAATAATATAATCAAGGTACATGAGATGGCCATAAAAGAAATCATCCCCCTTAATACTAGTATCATCAAATATGGAAATAATGAAAAATGAAATGGTCATCAAAATCAATAATAAAATTCATTTGTTATCAATATCAATAAATAGAATCTTTAAAAATAAATGGAAAGCGTATATAAACATGTGTGTACTTGGGACATCATGTTTAATTTACTCTAACATTCACTCTTATAAATGGAATAACAACAAGTTCAACATTCATAACCAATTAAATGGATTGGTATTATGGGGAACCCATCATTTGATTATAATTTAACTCTTAGTCATTGTTTTATCATTTAACCATCCATCATTGATTTAACCCACAACCATCCATCATTGGTTTATTAGGGGAACCACTTATTATTTTATTATTTCATAACCACAAATCAAATGTAAATGTATAATTTCGTACCACATAAAATCTTCAACTTCATCATAAAATAATATGAACAACCATTATCCCTTTTTAACAAGATTATTACATTAAATAAAAATTGGTTCTACAGAATTTACTTTCCTATAGGATAAACCTATGGAAAAGAAACATGTTCTTTAACAATATCTTTGGAACTTGATCAGCCCTTGAAAATGAAATGGGTTAAAAAATAATCTTTTGAAACATGATTTATAAATTGAAAAGAAATGTGCTCTATAAGAATGTCATTGGTAAATGATTAACCTACGAAAATGAAATGAGTTAAATAAAATATCATTAAAACATGATTATGTCCTGGAAAAGAAATCGATTCCATAAAAATCTCTTGAAAACATGTTTTTCTTCATGGAAAGCAAAGAATTTATGTAACAATCACTATGAAATATAAATAATATACCCATAAAATAATAAGGATGGTATTAATAAAAAATATTCCTAGTGGATTATAATTAAAAACAATGGTTTTTTGAGTTGACTAATTGATATACCATAAATATATCAAAAAAAATACTCTGTAAAATAACTTTTAAATATTCCAAAGTGTCTCATACGACCATGAAATTGTTGAATCGTAATTCCCATGATAGAATCACGTTAAATAAAACATAAAATATCAATATAATAAATATATTTCTGATATATAATGTCAATTTACAATTACACACACATCAAAAAATAGTTCATGTGTAGAACATAACAATCGTATCAACGAAGGAAAATGGGGACCGAAATCCATTACATCTTTTGTAATATTGAGACCGTAAACCATAGAAAATAAAAAATTTAAAATAGAAACATAAGACCACATAATTGTTTTTGTATGATTCATTAATTAAATTCATGGGTAGTACATACACAACATAACAAAAATAATTGATGAATATAGAATATAACTCACACAAATAAATGAGAGATGAGAAAATCCCTTACAATGATCATATAAATAGAGTGAAAATAAATTAATGAAATAATTATGTGGAATAATAGAATATAAAAAATTAAAAGTTAAAATTTGTTTTAAAATGGTAATAGGTAATTTCACACATGCTCTTGGAATAAAAAAATTGACAATGATTTTTAACATAATGAATGAAAATTGTGTAATCAAATCTATTAAATTGTGTATGATTTGTCATGAATGTCCATTATCATATTGAATAACAAACATATTTTAATTATTTATTTGATTTATTTTCATCAAGTTTATTATTATTTTTATTTCACTTATAACCATGTTATATACAACTAATTAATCCATAAAGCTCAAGTCAGATATTTTTTTTTATCACATTTAGCTTATAAGTAAAACCTGACTTTGATTTGTTTCTTATATTCAATAGTGATTTTATTTAAACAAATACAGAAAAATTAACATTAAATAATATTCTCATTTATATCTCCATTATTATTTTAAAATATTATGGACAAAATGGTTATGAAAAATGAACAAATGTTATGATCTTGGAGATGATAGGTCTTACATATACAGGAGTAATGTTCTCAATTGTTAGATATCATTATGGAAAGAAGGAATGTAAAATTTGTCTTTAAATGATCAAAATAATATCTTAAATACCATATTATGTAATTATATATAATTTATATATCATTATGTTGATGTGGGGGTAAAAAAGGAAGAATCAAATCGCTTCTAGGATGAGGTATTCAACATATCCATGAACAACATTATCACTTTTTCAATGTTTGATGTTCAATGAATAAAATGATATATTATAATTAATATAGATAAATGAGTCATGAGTATCTTCAATATTTAATTTTATCATTATTTTTTTAAACCAATCCATAATACATTCCATGTAAAGTGATAACGTATAACATCACTTTGAGAGGTAGTAGTACACACATCCACAAATGATGTTATCATATTACCACAAAATTTAAAACATGAGGGTATGGGCTATATAATAATCATAGAATTATAAATAATTTATAAATATAATATATATTATATATCAACATTATTTTCATCATAATTCCCAGCCATAATAGGTGGTAAAGGAATAAATGAACAACATTGTTTCGCAAGCCATTATTTCACCGTAGACACGAATGGTGAATTCGCTACCCATTTAGTAGAAGTGAGTGTATGTGTGGGTCAAAACTATAGCATAAAAATGATTAATATATTTATATTTCAATGTATGTTATTTAAACTTGTAATAATAATAATTTTTCGGATGGATAAAGAAACAATATAAAAGTAGTCGTTGTTGAATGTTACCTCTTTTTCAGGTAACTATTTTTGGTTTTCCCAATATGAATTATTTACGTTGATTTATTAACAATGTGAGGATTGTCGAATGATATGAGTTTTTTTGGTATATTATATTTAATAGGCTCATGTGAGAAAAATATCTTTATTATTATGAATATGTGTGGAGCTAGAATACCTTTTTACTATGGATTAGGAGTGGCAATCTTTCAGTATAAATAAAAAAATACTATGTGAATGTATCTATTACAATATGTTCTTCCAATAATTACTAAATTTCAATCCAAGATTGTATAGGATCTAATAATTTCCATCTAATTGGTTTTGGGCATATTTTTAGAGCATTTGGCCCCTTATGATTAATGTTTAACTACTAAGTAAACATCTAATTAACTTAATTGCTATAATTAATTACAATTAAATACACTAATATTTTAGGTTTAAAACTATGTTAACCTAATTACATAGTATAAATATTTCGAAATCAAAATATGAAATCCATTTTTTCTACTTCAAATAACAGATGTGTCAGATATTAATTTTACATTCATCCCTTAGACAGGATGATAATGAACCTTTTTTAAGAGAAACGTTAATAAGATTGAAATATTTTTTGGTCCAATTTCTTTCAATGAACATAATTTTATTAACTGATATATAACTCTTATTATTTTAATTTAAAATTAATTAAAAATATAATTTGAATATATAATTTATTTATATGAAAAATTCGTTTTCAAATAAAATTCTAAGTCATTCACAATTCATCAAAATATCAAAGTAGTCAAAAAATACTAAATATCCTCCCAGAGTAAATTTTGATATTCTTCTTCAGAAAATAACGTTTATTTTCAAAAATTATATTTATAATATTTTCAAAATTTCTTTTTTAAAATATTATAACATTTATATTCTCTAAAAAAACCTTTGAAAATTTTTATTTCTTTATATGCATAAAATTAGATTTATTATTATCTTAAACATACAAAACATATTGTATGAATTCAAAATTATATGATTAAATATATATTATATAATATTCATAAATATATTTCACTAATATTTATTAATATAATTTAATATTATAAAACAAATTCTAGTAATAATAACTTTTTTCCTAAGAATTCATCCTTCATATTCAATTTGTTTTTATTTCCAATACAAATTAAAATTTCACCAAATAATTCAATATATAAACATGCGTAAACAATATATTCACAATATAGTAAATCATAATCATTCTAACCATTCCAATGCCTATTTGATAACTATTGTGGTATATTTTTGTATTGTTTGACTCATTCATTCGTGTAACACAAGTAATCAAAGAATGTTTGTGTAGTGTGAAACACAAGATAAACTCAATGTTTTGTACAATGCATTATTAAATGTGTATTGAGTGTAACTAAATCAGTATAAGAATTTAAATTAATTTAAAATAAGATATTTATTATAGTCATAGGATGTTACCTAGGAACTCTATTTTTTACATAAATTTATATCAATCAACAAATGAATTTGAGTATCCAACAATATGTAACTAATGAAAATGAAATTGTTACAGTCATTAGATAAACCACAATCATTCAATAAAATAAATAAATTTGGATATTTATTTTCTATATTTACAGTTACTACTGACCTTATCATAGTAAAATATTCATATTTATTTTGACCATATTACATTTCCCTTTTTCCCATCTTCATGTTGATTCTCTCAATCAGGATTCTTCTGACCTTCACCAATATTTTAACGTCCAAACATTTACACATTTTCAACATCCCTATAGTTTAATTCCATGATAGGGTAGAATAAATAGGTGCAAAAGTCATTACATTAATGAGTATTGAAATATTTAATTTAGAATATGTAAATATGGTACTAAAAATCATAATATAGTCATCGTTGAATATAAAAGGATATTCAGTGACAGTTGAACAATTCATTGAACTCTTCATCTAATTATTTTTGTAAATGATTTTTCCACTTATAATGCATTGAAATACTATCATTATGGTCCCCTATAACATAAAAGAAACCAAATATATTCAGAATTCAACAAAATTATTGTGATTTGTAAATTAAATGGTAATCATCTATTATAGTTTTCCAAAACCCCATAAATTTTCAAGTCACCAATAAAAAAATTGACCAATTTGTGTTTGTATGATTTTAGAAATAAATATGTAAACTTTTTATGATTCCATTACGAATTCTTCATACATGTACCCTATATTTTTTATGATCTATTTTATTAATCCAAATTTATCACATTTATTTTAACACAAGTTGTTAACCCATTTCCATCGAAAATTCGGAACTCACAAATATATATAATCTAATTTCCAAATTTTATGATGATTATAAAGGATCAGATATTAATATAAATTATATTACACTCCATGGTAATAGATACATGAAAAAAAACCACAAAAAAACTACCTCCACAATTTTTATCATATTATGTTTATCATATTATTTTATAAAATATAGGTAATTAAATTACATAATTATTAAGATATTAAAATTGCACTTAGACTTATGGATTATAATAGATTTTTTTTAAAAATTTAATTTAAATTTAAATATAAATTCAAAATAAAGTCTGATCTCAAAACCATCATTTAAACTATTTATTATTGGTATTTTTTGTCCTCTTTTCTTTTTTTGATGGATTAAAATACCTACTAATGTTTTTTGAGTGTTAAAATATCAGTAAAACCATAAAATTTATCTAAATAAAAAGCAGATCATACTCTTTATCTATAATAACAATTGAATCAACATTTATCCCAAAAATCCTTTTTCCATAAGGTTCCTACTATGATGATATTTGGGAAGACAATTCCTCCCAATTTAAATATGTAGTCAGTATATAATTAAATTAATTCCTCAAATATTTAATGTCCTACCATACAAAATACTAAATTATTTATATTTTTTAAACAATATTTTAAAATATATATATTATCCAATAGGTTACATTCATCTGTAATATAAAGGGATACATAGTTAGATCCCCCTATTGACGTGAACCATTATATTAGTGAATAATGGTGGGAAGCTAGTGAATCATCATGTGAACTTTTGTATAAAACAATACCGATGGGAATAACTACTTAAATTCAAATAATATTAATGTAATTTCATTTTACCATTGTTAGAAAATTAATTGGTTTTATATCATTACAATATATATAATGGAAAATTAAGAAATACTTTTTTAATGTGTTTGAATCATTTTTCAGTGGAAAACAATTTAAATCCACCAATAATAAATCTTACATTATTACATTTGAGTAATGTGAAAATATTCCCTTTATCATAAAATCATTCATTAATATGGTATTATTTATATTTCCTGAATAACACTATGGAATGGTTATACAATTTTTGAAGTTGAAAAATTGATATCCCCTTTACTTGGAAAGATTACAAGCGTTGGGCAGAAGACAAGTCCATATTTCACCCATCAATAATGCCAACTCTGCAATTATCCCAAAGTAAATAATGGAAAAACTCTCTATTATTCCATCTTATTTGATCAGGTTCATTTAGTAATATTCCAACGACACTATAAAAATCATGTTCTCTAAACACATAAAATAAAAAAGAACTGACATATAAGCAATTCAAATATTGTAATTTATAAAAATTACCCCTTTTTATAACCAATATTAGTATGGTTTCTGATGTTTTTTTCCAAAAAATGTAATTATATGCTTTTGTTTCCCAAAATATTCATCATATATTAATATAAATGGTTTCGAATCTTCCTCTAAACTCAAATTGAATGGTGTTGTAAAATAATATTATTATTTAATGAGGGTATCAATTTATAATGTCCTAGAAACACTTTATTCAAGGAATATTTCAACTTAAATGATTTAGTATGTTATTCAAAACTAGGACACCCTAATATTCATCAAATTTAATATCCTAAAAATTTTGTTATTCAAAAAGTAATTTTTCAACCTATTGGTCATGAATTTCACTAGAATCTATTGATTTCTATGAGAATCATACAAGACAACTACTAAGTGACCCATAAATTTCCGATATATGATCAATGGATCCAATTAAACATCAATATCATGACCATGATTTTTATCATAACATAATAAATGGAAATAAAATGTACTTGTGACACATAAAAATCCCAAAATAAAGAAATAATTTTCCAACATAATAGGTCATTTATTATGAGTGAATCATATTAAACTAGTACAATTCATTTCATCTATAGATAAATCAAGACGGATCGTTTGGGGCACATATATATTTAAGAGACTTATGATCAATTTTTTGAACTTAGGGGAGTCATTTGGGTGATTAAGGTTCCTTTATTTAGTGAAGATATATGTATTTCATACCAAATTTCTTACACTCTCCTCACATCCATATAGTTTTTTAAGACGATGAATCAATTTGGAATGACCACAAAACTTATAAAGTAAATGATCCATATATCCTATATCAAGATTTATCACACTTAGGTCAATTTAAGTGATTCACAGTCCAAAAAAATATATAACACATTCTTTTATAATTACAAGTTTAAATTTCAAGGGTATACCCACTCAAAAAAATGTTCATTTAATATTATATGTTTGAATGGAAATTTCATTATCATATAGTAACATATCATTCATGATAGAATGTAGTTATATATATCTATTGTGACTCTATTCTTTTCCTAATTCTTAATTATATATCTTTTGGTTAGCTAATAACATTATGTTTTTACAATAACCATCATAAAGTGGAATATTTTCGTAGTTACTTAAAACCAAACATAGAACAAAATAACCAGGAAGGTAATCTGCAATAGTCCTTCTCATTTCATCAATATGATCTTTAACTTCATTAAAAGATGTACTAATATCAGATTGATGAAAAAAAACTATTATCTGAGTCACTAGATATTTTTAACTCTTCCCAATATTGATTCCACCATTTATATCATTGATTTATTCTGTGGTTGGTCAATTATTTATCCCACTCTTCTGAAAAAATTCATCTTGAATAACTGCAATGCATACACAATAAAATGACATGAGGAGGGTCATTTCCTCGATCTATTCCATACAAAATGATATCTTTAACCCAATAATCTTATTTTTGGCCATGTTATTAGAAACCATCTTATTTCAATTCACATTAGTCATTTTTTATTTTAAATTATTTATATTTCACAAATAAATATATAAGTAATGTATATATTGTATCAATTTTAAAATGGATAAATTATATTGGATATAACATTAAAAAATTTACTTATAGAATATAGTGAATAAATATGTAATGATTAAAATGAATATATAAAAATCCATTATTTTATATTACTTTTCAAAAAATATATATTTCATATCCATTAAATAAAATTATAGGGATAATAAAAATTGAACAATTATGTTTAATTAATACATATCGAAATTCCAACAAAATAAGAAGTTTTAATTTCAATTGTAATCATTTAAAAACATTATAAATAATTTTGGAATGATTCTTATGATTTCAAATAAATTATTTAATTCATAGACACAAAACATATATTCAATTACTTCTAGAAAAAGGTGTGTTATATTATTCAATTTAGACTAATTTCATATGTTTCAGGAAAAAACTACTTCATTGAGTGAATTAATTAATCATAATAATTGATTAAATATATTACTATTGTAGTATTGTTTTACACAACCAAACTATATTCTATAAACACCATATGAATTATACATCTTTACATTGATTTTTTACATTGATATGATCATCAGGTGAACTAAATATGTCATGAAATTATGTTTATATACATAATTCATTTTTAGACTTATATATATATCATATTTAATTGAAATTATTTTATTAAATATATAATTATTTTATTAAATATCTAATATCTTTTTCATTCATTCATAACATATTCACAAATAATTGTGACATAAATAACATCCATATTAATTACAATAGAGCTAATGTTTTACAATTATTAATTTTTTTCTAACAAACAATTTAAATATTATATCCATTAAAATTGACATAATATAACCCCCTAATAATAATTTTCTACGCAACTAAACAATTCATTTTTAAAAATATTGAAATTATTTATTTCATTATTTTTAATAAGAAATAAATATTACAATATGAGGAAGAACTATATATACACTTAAAATTAGATTTTACAAAAAAGTTATTGTGTGTGCATGTATATACATAAATATATAAATTGATATGGGGGTATTTTAAAAACCCAAACATGTACATATATAATGTAGAGGAATATGATCATGTTAGGAATGAAAGAATGGAATGTTCATCATTTTACATATACATGAAAAAAATCTCAAAAAATAAAATAAAATAAAATATGATAATAGAAGATATCATTAAAATATATGTTTCAAATTACAAATATTTTATTTCATAAATGGAGTCGTCTATAAAATTATTTTGGGGGTGTTAGAGTATGGATTTTGGTAGAGAATCAATGGATATATCTATTGGTGGTATAGACAATCATATTTTAAAAATATGTTATGATATTTATTACATCATACTAAAATAAATCGATTAAAGGTAGGTTTTATACTGTTGAAATAACATGTGGTCTCATTTAGATATTTTATAATTTCATGTTTTAGCACTAATAAGATCAATTTTTATCAGTGAGAAATTTTGAACTAAAAATTCCTATATAAAGAAAACACTACTTTATAAATTTAATGTAAATAATATGTAGTTGTGGATTAATATTACATAAATATTTTTATCCAAAAACAATTTATCACTGATAAAAATATCAATTTATGGTTAATCTGAATCTTCGTAAGAATAACTCATAACTTATGAAGTTGTGTAATATTATTAGGATAATTATACTTTTAAGTCTTCCAACATCCATGAAAAGATTGTACTTGTAAATCTTAAAATTGAAAAAATAAAAAAAATTATAATTATTATATATTAAAAAATATATTAATGAACAATAATAGTTATAAATTATTTATCATTATGCCTTATTTAATTTATAAAATATTATTAATTATATAAATGTGTAAATATATTCCCTATATGTCGTTAATTACATAAATGAATAAATAATAATAATAAAATATAAAATTATGATTAAATATAATAAAATATAAATATAATAAAGAATAATTAAAATATTTCTATATTATAAATTGTATTGAAAATATAAATTGATAATTATTATATTTCAATGTAACTAATTTTTTAAAATATATTTTACTAATTATATAAATTTATTAATATTTATTACTATATATTATTAATTAGATATGTGTATAAATAAATATAAATTGTTTAAAAATTAATTTTAAATATAAAAATAACAAATTAAAAAATAAGTAAAATACGTATATATGTTTAAATATATTATAATATTTTGTTATAATTATATTTCATTGTGACTAATTTAATTTGTGAAATATTATTATTTATGTATATGTGAAAATGTTTTTTCTAGAATCAAAAATAGTGTGGTCAATGGAATGGGAAAAAAATTCATGAACACATGTTTAAAAAAAATAGACACAAAAAACGCCAAGGCTTACAATCAAAAAATTCCACAAGTACATATGAAATATGAAAACATCATTTTATATGATACAACACCCCAATAGTGTTTCCCACAAACACCATTTATTTAAACTAAACAAGAAATATAAAAGAACATTCTACACTGATCCTTAGATCCAAATAATCCTATAATGTTAATTGGATAAAAAATATAAAACATTAAATCCAGTATTTGTATACGAATCACCATCCTACCTTCCAAATAAAATAAGAACCAAATAATTTTCATAAAAAATATTCAATTAGTTGATCTTGCATCAAGATCGACAATTGAGACCCCATCTTAGTGATGAACCACCAATACATAGTCTCTTCTATGAAATTTCATCATCCAAATCTGTCAAGATCTAGTAGAGAGAAACCCCACTATTATTACATACCCATCAGTGTTCCAAGCAGGATACACCACAACACATGAATCAACACATTCAATATATAATCACTACACATTATAAAATCCAACCCATAACTAAAATAAGGAATGTAAATCAACATTAAATTTTTCAAAAACTATCAAGATCCCAACATTTCCATAAAATTATTTCTTGATACAGTTGAACCAATCCAAATTCTTCATTTGGAATCTAGTGCATCAGCTACTATATCCTTTCATGAAAACTACATTCTCATTTCCCACAAAACATTCATAAAAATAGAAAATATAAAAACTATAAAATTAATAAAAAAATGTGAAATTGTCATTTTAGAAATTGAATTATTCTAGAGAAACAAAGACATAATCCAAATAAATACAACCAATCTTAAATCATACCATGTTAATAAACTTATGAGAGAATACCCTCCATTTTTCATACCAATTGAAAAACAAAAAATATATCATTTGGAGGGGATATATTTATAATCAATATTCATATAATTGCTTTCATAATAATTATTTATCATAATGATTATTCTATTTCTCACATAGAGGTAACCATAAATAATAATCAAAATAACCTCATATTTATTTTAAAAAATACTTTTTTATCTCTAATATATTAAGAAAATATAAATATTATGAAAAAAAAGAATCTTTCATGTTTTCATCTGTATACTTTCTAGAAATCATTGGATATATTCTAGTGAATGATTATATATATATATTTTTACATATTTCAATATTTCACGTAGGGTTTTATTTTATTTGGTTACATATCATAATAACCACCCATATACGGAAACAAATTTTTACAATTAGTGGAACTAGAATGGTAGTGATACTCCTCCATATCCTTAATATGTGATTGATTACCTCTAAAAGACTTAATGTCATAGGTACAATGATATTCCCTTTGCTCTTATTGAACTCTAGTCTTTTCTTATTTAATATTCACTCCAATATATATTGTTTCAATACCACCATTAACAACATGATGATGAACTCCCTTTATAACATGAAGAACTGCCACACGATCCCTTAAAATGGACTAAACTTTTTGAATTACTATTGTATCCTATAAAATCAAATATTTTACATATTACACTTTAACTAATACCTTTAGTATAGGTAAATGATCAATGGTCATTGATTAATACTTCTCTAAAAATGTTATAGTGAATAATCACTACTACAAAATAGGCTCTTATCAGTGCTGTTATTTATCAAAGCTAAAACAAAACACTGATAAATGACAATTTTTTTGGAACTAATGAAATGGATGATAAATTTTCCCAATTATTAGTCCTTTTATTTTAGCTCTAATAAAGGAAACATTCATCAGAGCTTCATTTTTAGCGATGGTAAATGGTACACATTACCAATGCTTTATTTTTAGCAAGGGTAAATGTTTCATTCAGCAATGTATTTTTTCACTGAAAAAATGAAATAATTTATTAAGTAAAAAAAATATTTATTTATTAAAAATAATTTTACAATTTTTATTAATTAAATAATTATTAATAAAAATGTATTATTTAATTATGCATGATTAAATATTGAATATTTTATTAATTAGATTATTATGATAATAAACGTTTAAAAAATTTATATATTAAATAAATAGATATATATTAAAGAATATAAATATGATTTATAAATTAAAAAATATTTCTGTGCTATATAAAAAATTATCATTTATTTATTGAATAATGGTATATAGTTAAAAATTAATATTAATTAAAAATATTGATTAATTTCATATTTCTAAAAATATAATATAATTTTTTTTGATATTTCAATTTAATAAAGATAAAATGTGTGTTATATTGAATTCACCTATACATAATTAATGAATTTTTATATTCAATATGCACTTACATGCAACTTATCCATTTTTTTAATATTTTTAAATTGTTACAATATTTTTAATTTATTCAATTTCACTGATTTTGTACATATATGCATGCACTCAAAATTATATATTCATCAATAATGTTTAAAACATATTCTAAAAAAATATTTATAAATAAATATATTTAGAAATGTAAAATCACTATATTTATAAAATAAAATATTTATAATTATAAAAATTAAATACTCTTTTTAATGTATTTAGATAATTATAAATAAATAATTCTGTATATTTAAATAATTTTCAAATTTATAATAAATTTACTTAAATAATGGATATATTTAATATATTTTTATTTATATATATTTATTCAATATATATTTATTCAATTATATACATATATATAATAATATAAATAATATTTTTTTAAATATATCTATATTTATATAAAAAATTTATAAAATTATAAAAAATATATAAAAATGAATATGAGTAATGTATTTAAATTAATATATATTTGTAGAGTATTTATAAATATATACTACATTTTATTTACAATTATAATTATAAATCCTATTACAATTCTTCAGTAATAAGTGCTAATAAATGAATATTTACTAGCACCTTTTCGTGCAGATATAGATGAGGATTTATTAACGTAATTAGTTTAGCACTGATAAATATTGGTCTATATTAGTTTGTTTTTAGCACTCATGAAGACCTATCATTATTAGAACTGAATTAGAACTGATAAGAAGTCCTACTATTAGAGATTATATAAGAAGTGCTGATAAAAATGTCCTAATCAATTTTATAAACCCTAACCATTTGAGGCCCCTTTGTGATATCGTGTCATTATACGGAATCCACCCACTACCTGTGGTCCTCCTAAGTGATTCAATGGTCGAATCAAAAAACATGGAAACATTTGAAAATCTCATCCGAAATCTAAAAAGGATACTGTATTTTCTTCAACCTCGAAAGGTAGGCCTTCAGATTTACTTTTTGTATTTTGGGTTTCATTTTTTATTTCTTCTTCTATGATATGTGTATGATTTTTGTTTATGATCCATTGTGTATGATTTTTCTATGATCTGTTGTTTAGGTAATGATTTTTGGTTGTTTTTTATTGACCATCGATGTATGATCCTTTGTTAATATATTACTCGAAACCATAGATTTATTCAATGTTGTTATACAAATATGTTTTATATATTCTTACTGAATAATTTTTTCATATATATATATGGGTAAAAATATTTCTGTATATTTGTGTTTATTGACTCTTCATTTGAGGCACATTATTGTTTCCTTAATGATAACATATATTCTAAGACCATTCTGGGATACCTCAGTGGACATGCAGCTTGAAATGATTTTTTTAGGAACCAATTTAGTGGAGTGATGTATATTACTCAATTGGTTCTATTTATAATTGGATCTAGTTCCTCTTTGAATTTAACTTTTCCTCAGTTTTCTTATGGAGCAGATTCAAAGGGTCCATCCCTATTTAAGAACATGAGGTTTTATCACATCAAATTTTGACATTTTAATAATTATAGTCCCTTTAGATCCCACAATGATTGAATATCAGGTTTTTATATCTATGATATTTTTTGTATTATATAAGTGTGTGAGTATTTATATTGGGGTAATAGGTACCAGTGTCTATATATCTATTAGATAATTTATCCCTGTAATAATTTATCCAACATGTATGCTTATATCACGTAATGATGATTTCGAGTATGTATGTCCATTGACTCTAAGGGCCATACGAGAATTATGTTCGACCTCTTGTACTAATTTTTTTCTATGGAATAGGGGGGTCTACATCCCATTTAGGCATTTGACGGGGAATGTTTAAACCATCCTTTAGTAACTTTGAGGTATGTTAGAGGACATAAGATTCTCTAACCTAGTTTAATTTGTGTAATTTAGGATATACTCATTATATTTTCCATCATCTCGTTTACACTAATAACGTATAGTGATAAAATCATTTTTGTTTACCCTTGTCTCCGTTTATTTTTTCAAATTTCTAAATCGATTATTATTGGATTTGTAATATCTAGGCACTCAGATATTATAGTAAAAATGATCCATATTTACCTTATTATAATTTCCTCCAACTTTCACTTTGGATAATGAATATCTTATGTGTATTTATTTATATATTTTATAAAATTAATATTTTACGAACCCAATAAGATGGATCTGAAGGAAAATAAAATCATGTTAATTTTTTGACAAATGAATATGAATATGGAGTTTAAGAGTTCATCATGTTTTCAATAGAGCATATAAATGAAAATTCAAATATCCTCTATTCATGTTTACCAGTTTTCCCATCAATTCAAATTTGATAGGAATATTTAGAAGAAAATTTTATTTTTCCCAGAATAGATGAAACCTATAATTGTTGAAATAAAACTGGGGAAAACTGAATGTGGATATTGATTAGGATGATTCTTTGATTTTTGAATCATTTGATGTGAATAAATTTTTAAAACATGATGGATATCACATGGACGAAATGAAAACGGATGTTGAAGATGACATAAATGATTGTACAATGTTGTTTCAGGAGTAAAATAGATATTCCAAGAAACTATTTTACAACGGTTGTACTACTTACACAACATTTTCAGTTGCAATGATGTTATATAATTTTAAAGCTAGAAACAGATGGAGTGACACCATATTTACAGAACATCTTGGTCTTCTAAATAATATGCTACAACATGAAAATGAACTACCATGCTAAACATATGATCCAAATAAATAAAGTTATATTCAATATGAATGATCTCTAAAAATATGATTTTCCAAATGATTGCATATAGTATCTCAAGGACCAAGAATCACTCATCAAATATTGTATGTTTTGTACTTATTTATACAAGAAAAACTAATCATGTCCTTCAAAAACTTTTTGTACATTCCTATCATTCAATTTTTTAGAGGAATATATGGATTTCCAGACATTTCATAATAATTAACATGGAATGTAGATAAAATAATCAATGATGGGAACCTACATCATCATCCTAATTCTCCTAAGTAGAAGAAAATTGATTATGAGTTTTCTGAATTTATAAATGAGTAGAGAAACATTCATCGTGCATTATCTATATATGGAATAAATAATTTTGGTTTACATAATAGTCATTATAGTACATTAACATATATTTGGTAAATTAAAACATTCCTCCATGGTTATTTATAACGTGAAAATACATTATGTTGTCTCTATTATATTTGGACCAAAACAGGTCAGTAATGATTTCGATCTCTATTTCACTCCATTGATAGAAGATGGAAAATTGATGTTGGATACATGTGTTTTAAGGTATGATTTACATAGAAGTAAATAATTCATAATAAGTTCCATGTTATACAGAATGCCAAATTATTTCCTCTCTTATGGAATTTTATCACACTAAAACATTAAAGTCGTGTTGGGGGTGTCCCATTTGTGAAAATTGAACATACATTGTTTTCTAAAAACATTCCTTAAAGCCTATGTTTTTAGGGTATCAAAATTGTTTTACCACAATGACATAATTCGCGATATGGATGATATCATTTGATAGGAATATAGAAAAATATAGAAAACCATCTAAAACAACTAGTGATAAACTGAACAAAAAATGAAAAAAATTGACTCTATTTCTGGTAAACCATTTTTTGAATGACCATACAAAATCAGACTGGAAGATAAATCAATATTCTTGGAGTTAATATATCTGAATTTTTTGTATGTTATATGTATTATTGATGTCATTCATGTAGAAACAAAATATATTTGATAGTGTTATATGCATGTTATTAAATGTTCCTAGAAAAATGGAAGATCAAATCAAGGATATGTTGGATCTCTTTTAAAAGGGTATAATGGAAGAGTTGGAATAGATTAAGGGTAAAAGGAGTATTTTTCATACTCCAGCTACTTATACTCTATCCAGATATGAAAAATTTCAATTTTTCTATTTCCTTACTAGTGTAAATGTTGCACTAGGTTATACATTAAACATATAGAGTGACATGTTAATGATTAATTTGATGTTACAGTGACTAAAATCACAGGAATATCATGTTTTCATGAAAGATTTAATGCATGTTTATTTCCATTGAATTCTCCCTCAAAACATATGACATACATTAAACAGACTCTACTTATGTTCCAAATCCATATGTAGTAATGTTGTAGACCCGAGGAAGTTTCCCATCATGAATAAGAATATTTAAATGATATTATATTAATTATAAATATTCATCCACCCATCGATATTTTATATAATTGTCCACCAGATGGTTCTCTTGGTCAGAGAGGTTCAAATATGTGGTCACATCCGTTACCAATGTATGTACCATGTGTAATGGTATATGAATATTTTTATAGGGTACGTCGATAATTAAAGCCCGAACGAAGGTTTTATTGCAGAATAATATATTCTTGATGAAGATATTTAATTCTGTAATGACTAACTATTATATGTCGAATGCATTGGTCTCCCAAATTCTCATCACACTAAATGCCTTATGGAAAATTGGATTTCTGGAAGAGATGTTGATACAATTACCTTGATAATGTGAGATAAATAACATCTTTATATATTATGTAATAATGAATATGTTGAAATATACATTGATCCAACAATAAAATTCTTATATATTTCAATCAATCAAGGGATGATTGACGAATATCATATACACATATTGAATAGTTTATTGGATGGTAAAAAGATCAAATTTATAAGGAGATATCAAAATATCTGAATTCAATTTCAAAATGACTTTTATAGTTAGAAAATGGAATGAATGAAAATGTTGTATCTTAAATATGGTTTCTAAACTATTGATATACATTCTATACAAATGTACATGATGACTTCATTGCGATGAAAAACAGCGGTGTTATGCTTGTGGATAAAGTGATGTACATATCTGGTTAGAATGATAGAAATCCAATTTTTTAAAATATGTAATATTTTTCCATTATTGAACATATATACATGTTGTATAATAAAACATTTCAACTGCCTCTTTTCCATTACAACTAGGCCGATAATATCAATATAGATATCATTGATGAAATAGGATTCGTGAAGGTGAATTTTATTATATAAGGGTAAAATATTAGTTTTTTCATAATGAAATAAAAATAAGTTCAAGTATTCTATGACACTAATCCATCAAACTAGAATCAGATTATTGTTCTAATGGATATTAAAACAAATGTTGAGTCAGATGAAAATTAAATCGAGGATAAAAAATTCATTGAGATAACACAATCAGATCATTCATGTACCAATATAGACAATGTCTTGTACATTAGATTGGACCACAAAGAGGGGATTTGGATTCTCAAAATTGGAACCAAATACATGAAACCTTCCAAAAATGAAAGAGATTTCAATAATAAATTATAGTTGTTTTTTAGAAAATAATGTTTCTTCTAATAATTTTAAATATTCTCTACTATATTAGCATACACAAAATAATATGTTCAACTATTCATGAAAATATTTACTTCTACACATGATTATGTTACAAGTACCTTGAAAGAACAAACTATAACAAAGAAACCCCTTTGGATAGAAGAAAAGGTAATGTTATGATATTAATTGTATATTTTATTGAAAATTTATATAATGGAACTTTGATTTAATTTTCATTATTCTTTACAGTGATTGTTTATTTTAGAATATTTATTTTCATGTGTCATTCGTTTTCAGGTAGGGAAAAGAGGTTGTCTCTTCAAAAACACAGAATTAAGCTTGAGGTTTTCGTAGTAAAATCATTTTCCAATGAATTAATATATTGTTTCATATTTATGTTTTATTTATTTATTTTTCATATTACTAATATAATTATTGTTATCTTATAGAGGTGGAATCTTTTGTTCGGGTTAGGGTGCTCTGTCCGAAATTCATGCTCCATCTCCCATTAAAACATTGCACCCCTGCATTGAGAAATTTATCACCTTCTTTCAAGTTAACTCCACATCTGTTACATGAAAAGAAAGCATGTTTCCTCTCCTCAACCACTTATGAAATATTGATTATTTTATAGTATAATCATTGTACATAGTATTAATTAATTCTTTCATATGTATGTTTACATTCATTATTTTTAGTATTATTCACATAATAATTATTTTCTTATACAACTATATCCTTTTCTTCGAGTTTGGGTTCTTTTTCTAACCTTCAATATCCTTATATCTTTAACCCCCTTCACCTCTATAGTTGTGTGTTTATCACTTTCATTCATGATACCTCATCTTCCTTCACAACAAGATCAATGATGATTCCTCTTCTCAATTAAAGAGGAAATCTTGATGTTTTCATAGTAAAATCATTGACCCTATAATTATTATATTGTTTTATATGTATGTTTACTTTATTTCTTTTTAGTATTACTCTCATAATAATTGTTTTTCTATACAGGTGTATTATTTTGTTCGATTTAGGGTGCTATGTCCAAATGTCATGATCATTCTCCCTTAAAACCATTTTTTCACCCCAATGGTGAATTTGTCATGTTATTTCAAGTTACCTCAAGTGCCTATTCATGAAGAATGATGACGTTGCCTCTGCTCAATCCCATATGTAATCTTGATACTTGCACATCAAAATCATTATCCATTGAATTAAATTATTATTTCACATGTATGTTTTATTTATTTATTTTTATTATTACTCACATAATAATTATTAATTGATATTGGTGGATTATTTTATTCTAGATTGTTCTATTTGCCTATCTTTCATCACTTTTTTCAAGAAAACATCTACAGACATATTATCTCACAAAACCTTTCACTCCAGTTGTTTTGACATTTATCACATTCTTTCAAATTCCCTAAACTACTTAATCGAATAGTTAATCATGATATTTTCACTATAAAATCAATTTTTTATAAAATTAATGTATTATTTCATATTAATGTTTAATATATTTATTTTTAGTATTACTCATAATAATTTCTTTCTTATACAGGTGGAATCTTTTTTTTCGAGTTTAGTTGGATTGTTCAAAACTATTCTTCCAATGCTTGAAGTTCAACAAATATAGTAAATGGAAATTATTTGTTACATTGATAGTTAGGAATGTTTTTGAATGTCAGTAATAATTTTTTTATTTGATTTTTTAAACCAATGGTTCAAATATCTTCAATATTGTATTTATTTCTAGTTTTTTAAAAAAAAATTATCATTTATATTTTGTACTAGGACTTGTTTATATAAATATCTAATGTGTTTCTGGTGTGTTTCTAGTGATGTAGTGTTCTATAAAAATATAATATATTATGGAACCTTATCAGTGATTTAAAAATCTCTGATAAGTTGTACCTTTATCAATTCTATTAAAATCACTAATAAATAAAATTATCAATGCTTCTAAAATCACTGATAAATTTTTCATTTAGTGGTTCTAAATAACATAGTTATTAAATGGGTCTTTAATCACCTCTTTTATAAGAACCGATAAATGATCCCTTTATTAGTGATTTTTCATTTTAGATAATATTCTTGGGATTTTAATTTCACTCATATTGTCAGTGTTTTTCTAGCACCTGTAATGTCCATTTTTAGTTCTTTTAATGGCCTATTTTATAGTAGTGAATAGATAAACATATGGTTCTTCATATTCCATAAATACCAAAAATGTAATCTATAAATTCATAATCATCATTGGTGATCTAGAAAATTTTACCCAGAGGTTAGAATATAGTATCCTATGATGGGAATGCTCTAACTGGATCTCTCATCCCAATTGAAACATATGGGATGACAACTATCCACCCCCCTATGTTTCATACATCCTTAGAAGTAAATACTTGTTTAATAATAAAATATAATGGAACAGAATATATAACATTATAAAATGGTACTAATGAATAAGAAACCAACATCACCATTATATTATTACATATTATCTTTATATTATAATATTTCACATCATTCCCACACATATTAGAGAAATAGAAATCATGGGATTCAAACCCAATATCTGATAGCAATTTTTACTACGTTCTACTTATTTACACATATATAAAAACAAAGATGGTGATCGTTTTCAATATTCATACAAATATCATCACCATATTCGAACTCAAATAACATTAACAATTATGTTTAGGATTATACATATGTATTAATATAACTATGTGTAAAATGAAAAAACCGTTCAAACTCATTATAATTTTCAATATTATTGAGATTCTGAAAAAATATATATAATATCCTAAAGAATTTTTGGATTGAGATAACATAGTTAGGTCTATAAGTTCTCACCCAAACATAAGAATG
Source organism: Viscum album (assembly GCA_963277665.1). Lineage (NCBI taxonomy): Eukaryota > Viridiplantae > Streptophyta > Magnoliopsida > Santalales > Viscaceae > Viscum > Viscum album. Next base: position 1,178,220,693 of record OY728134.1, on the reverse strand, counting down.
ATTATTTATGACCATAACTTGATTTAAATTGACATCATAGTCTTTTATTTAAAGCATACATATCATAAGTGATATTTGTAAAAACCCCCCAACCTCTTTTACATAAATCATGTAGAGGAATTTTTTTTCGAATGAAGCCTTCTAAGATAAAATATTTCATATGAATACTTTTATAATGTGTATTCATTAATTAATAATTAAAAACTCTAAACGAACTACTTTTATTTTAATAATATATACAGAACATGCATATACTTAATAATCACCAATATTGTTTTCTTATATATTATTTAGGTATAATTATACTAATAAATTAATTCAATTTCTTAAAAAACGGAATATCGCAATTTGGGAGACAAAAAAATGTATATGGAGAGGCAATGAGGCTTAAGCCTTCTATCAGAGTGATATATGGGTGAAAATCCTCCCACCATCTTACATGTCACCAATGTTTTGTTTCCCATACATTGTGTATGTATATATATATCAATACATGATGATTTTTATTTATTCAGTAAATTTATTTTTAAATTCAATTTCATTTAATAATAATAATTATGTCATTATAATAAAATAGTTATCATAGAATAATATGTGATTACAAAGTCATAATGGTGTAACAGATCAAACGAAATTCCAAATAACATTATATATAAAACATGTGATGAATTCTTCTATAACATTTATTTTACTAAAATAATACCTTATCATTAATTTTTAATTACATTATAGATTTTATATTTTTGTAAATTTATTTTTACATATTATATTGGTGCATTTTATTAGTAAAAAAATATCATTTTTAATCATATAAGTAACATGTTTTAAAATAAAATAACTTTATGTAAAAAAATTATTTTCATCAGAGAATTTGATTCAAATTATTTAAATTTTATTATTATATCAAAATAATTATATGTTTTCGAAAATTGGGTTTCTAAATTTTATGTTGACATTGATATATAATTTTTATTTGCAATGTATAAAATTTATAATACTAAAACCATTTTCTCGATTATGTATTTATAATATAAATACCATAAACTATTAAAATTAATTTTATAAAATATATATTTTATAGAAGTATAAATAATTAATTTTAATTGACATAATAAATATATATAATAATAAATATATATTTAATCACTCAAAATAGCAAAAATTGTTTTATTTCTAAAAAAAATTGTTTTTCCAAGTGTAATATGAATTTATATAATGATAAATTCATAATTTTTAGATTCAATTATATATAATGAAGGTATATTTTGAGATCCTCATGTCAATATTATATTAGATTTAATTTTTGGGACATTTATAATTAATTTTAATTTTTTAGTGATTAGTTAAAAATTACAATACTATATATATGATTACTTATATAAACTCATTATAATATAAGAATGAAATAAAATATGTGAAAAATTTAAATCAATTAACAATTTTTTATGGAGTAAAAGAAATCATTTATAATTATTATGTATAATTTGGAAACTGATTCTTTACTTTTTGAATCCTATATTAAATTTAAATATAAAAAAATATTAAATCATTGGATTTAATAGTGTACCTAGTTGTTTCCATTCAGTTTTTATATCATTAAAATGTAAAAAAAACCATTAGTATATATAATAATAATCTATTTTATTCATGGTAATCACCACCACTCAATAATATTTTTCCTAAATGAGTAAAAAGTTATTTTTTTACGTAAGAATACATTTTATAAAATGGTTTTTATACGTTTTGTGGAATTATATTAGTATTAATTTCATTAAATTAATGAAATTAAATTTATATAAATGGTTTTAATATATTTAATAATAATTTATTATTACATTCTTAATATCGATTTTAATTTTGGTGTTAAAAATATGTTACCAGGGTAAAAATATGTTGCCACGGTAGATGTTAAATTGAGGTAAAATGTTTAATCAAGAGGTATGTCACAAAATATCACAAAACATCATCATTAAATTTGAAATATGGGATTTCAATTCATAGTAAAATTCTTCTAACGGTAATTATAAATTTGGTTTCCAATTTCCTGAATGATGAAATCCATTTTTATATTATTAAATATTATTTACAATAGTGTTACACAACTCACTTATATAAGGATCCCGTCACCCCTAAACATATCCAAGCACATAGAAAACATTATATCAACAACTATTTTAACAAATAATCACATCCCAAATCCCATTATTTTCTCCTCACACCATATAGTTCTGAGACTCACCAAAAGATCATCCTATAAATTATTATGGTGAAGGGAAACAGAAGATATTCAAAGAAAGGGTAATCATCTTACGAGAGTTCATTCAAGTTTATATCTTATTCAACCTCTCCTAATTATTCTATAATTGACATTATAATTTTTTTTATCTTTAGTATAATAAATAATTCATCCCAATGGTATAACATTTTTTTTCATTTCTATCAAATGGAAAATTAATGATTTTCCCATGAATACACATTGAATACCATTTACATTAAGTGACATGTTTAATTTTTCATCACGACATCACACAGATTTTCATGTGGATTAATTTAATGGATATAAACTATATTTATGATATAATTATGATTCATATTCGATAAATTATAATTCTTCTTCCTTCCATTCAATCCATTGAAAACATTAATACTACGTAAGTGTGAACTACCGCCACTATAAAGGTAAATAATTTTTTAATCCTTACATGAATGGTTATAATAGTGAATTAATTGTGTGTATATATATATTACATGAGTGAAATTAATGATGTTATGATACTATAACCATGGTGAAATAACTATAATAGACTATTCAAAAAATACAGAAGAAAAAAATAGATTATACAGAAATAGTTTGTTTAAACAAAGAATAACGAGTTAATGTGTAAAAATATATAATTAATTAATTAAAAACAAAATGATAGATGTATGTATCTATATGGTTATTATATATATTAATATTACTTATAAATTTATTATACAGGATGTTGAAACCTGTTGGACCATGTAAAAATTCATTATAAGCATTTTTCGTACAATCTCACATCTTAACCGGTTTGTTAGTGTTTAAATTTCCATTATAGGGATATTATAAGTTTTTTAAATGAAACCCTGAATATTATTCAAATATATATATATATATATGGTTTTCATGTATTCTATTTCTTCTACCTCTTTTTGTACTAAACCCCTTAAAATAGATTTTTTAACAACAGATGGCCTTATTTAACATTTTTTGTAGGGATCATTCGGTTTGATATGCTTATTTTTTTCATTATTTATATTCATTAATATGTTTCAATGATTTATTATGTTAAATTTATTCTATATTTTACTATATATTAAAATATTTAGTGGGAATTTCATCAATATTTTTGGGGAAGACAATTTTTATGACTTTTTACGCAAGTAGCAAAGCAATGATTTTTTATAATTTTCAACATGGATGCATATTCAATCCCTTGTATTCATTATTGGTTATAAATATTCATCTACATGTTTCTATAAATTTTTAAAAAATTGTATTCCCACTATTCTATAATTTTTAGTTTAAAATGTTTGAAAATAAGAAGATATTATTTATTACTTGAAAAGCGACATTCTAATTATTTTAGAAAGATATTTCTTCATCTATAAAATTATAATTTTATTATTATTATTCTAAAAAATAATATTATCTAATGATTATACCCACATTTTTCTATAAGTATTATAAACATGATGTTTTATATATTTACATGTGAAAATATTTACATTAAATATTCTAGGTTTTAAATAATGATTATTATTTCTACTAAATGTTAATTAAACATTTTATTTCTTATTAATTTCTTTAATATGATAAATGCACTAGAATTGATTATTCCATGGGTGGTGTCCAATATTAGATATCTTCTAAATGCATTGGTAGGTCTTGTGAGATAAAATAAGTTTGGAATTTTCTGAATAATATATATATATATATTGATTTCATAACACAAAGACTTGAAGAAAATATTATGTTGTTATAAATTATAAATTTTATCATTATAAAACATATTGTTTTTATCCATGATATTAATTATGTTTCTATGTTATCCATGCATAAATTCCACAATCATGATATTTGTTATATATAATATTTGATTATTTTTTTCCATTTCATATTATTAATGCCTTATTTATTCAATGATATCTTATGTTGTACACTCTCCATAACTATGAATATGAGATTACCCATTTATATTATTCATTATCCCTAGTGTACCTAAAAGTGAAATTTAAAAAAATTCATAGGTATAAGAGAAAAAATAGTAATGTTTCCTATAGAATTCTATGGCGTGATTCATGTTATTTATTTTAATATGATATTATGTATGTAAATTGTCTCTCAAGACTACTAAATTGTTCGATCTAATCAGATAAGGATTATAATAGCTTCTAAAAATTTAGTACAGAAGAAACTGAATTTTTTATACTATATTTGGGGTTATTATGACATTCATGAAACTGAAATTATCCTCCAATTAGAAAATCCCCAAAAATTAATGATTATTTGAGATAACTCATCAATGAAACCATTGTGTTTCTCCATTCGGTAAAATAACACGATCAATGATTAAATATCGACACATCTACAGATTTCAAATAAAATAGATTTAAAATAATAACTAAATGTATATAATTTTAGTAAAACATATATATTACTAAAAATATTTAAGTTAAAAAAATTGAATAATATTGAAAAACATTTATTGACTATATAAATGAATAAATATTTAATTATATAAATTTGTATATAAATATTTAAAATATTATTAAATTTATGTCAGTATGTAATGTATTATTTTCAATAAATTTGTAAACAAATTAATGGTCAATTTGGTTACAAATAATTTTATAGGTATTTTATAAAAATTTATATACATTAAAAATAATGGTATATTTTATTTTTTATGAAACTATAATAAAAAATAAATCTATAAATTTTTTCATTTCATATTTTTATTTTTAAATTATTATAAATAATAATTTTTTGTAATATTTATATTTAAAAAGATTTATAGTTGTAAATAAGTAGATTTGTAATTATTAAAAATTTTGAAATAATATTGGGTCATGAACCATTATTAAAAAATCCAAAATGGAGACTAGATGAGGAAGGGGAGAGACAATGTAAACTGGACCTCATTCCAATACACAATGAAAAAAATATATTGAGTAGAAAAAAAAGAATTTATGCATAATGTAGAATAAAAAACATGACTCAATGAATTTTATTATTTATTTTTCAAGAAAATGAACTTTATAGGCTTCTATGACATAAATTATCTAAAAATTTAAATGTTGAATGATTTTTAATATTATAATGGGTCCCCAAGACTCCCCAACCATTTATGTGAATCCATTATCTTAACATTTTCACCCTTTTCCATGTGATATGTAGATTCATAGTGTCTCTTTTAAATTAATTTTTTATGGTGGAAAACTTTTCGAAAACAATTACAATAGCCACATCCTTTTGAGTATCATCCTACCCTTCAAGAGTTTTATCCCTTAGGTTTTCCTAAATAAAAAATAATTACCCTAATATAGTAAATGTGTTTCTAGATGAGTGAATGGAGGAAACCATTAGTATAAACTTTATATTGTATAATATTCTATGTTCCTACCCATAGAAGATACATCATATCTGTTCATTAATTCTCTCACATCCTTAGTTATATATCTTTTATAAGTGCAATTATTAATTTTCATTAATGGATTGAAACCCATTAAAAATATAACATCTCATTGGTCACGAGACATCTATAATTGAGGTTAGTAAGAAAACTTATGAGTGGGTGAACACTTGGTCAAAATAGAAATCTGAGAACACCCTTTAGATGGGCCAACAAAAGAATTCGCCAATATGATTTTAAAATTTTTTCTTAAATTCATCCCATTTCTAAAATGCAAATCATTTTTTTATTATATACATACAAAAACCTCTTATTTAAGAGGTTATAGTATCCACACAACTAGGAACAACAAGGTTAAAACATATAACCTACTGATCATACCCTAGTTGGAGGAAACCCCTAGTATAGAAAATATATCTGAATCTTCCTTTAAAAAGAGCTAGTACTCCAAAACATACTTACACATCATTGACAATCGGCTGATCTCATTTACATAGAGTGTGATCCTGAAGTATAATGAGATGCATTTCCCTTATTTCATCCATATTTAAAAAAAAATATTGTTGTATATTAGAAATGGAATCTTCATTATGTTCATGAATATATTTTATTGAGTATATATAAATACTAACTTATTTATATTTTATCTTATATAAATATTAATTATTATAAAAAAATATTATTATTTAAATATAAATAGATATATTTGAAAATGTATCATTAATTATATAAATTAATAATTATATTTCGTTATAACATAATGTACACAATCAAGAAGTTAAAAAATATAAATCAGTTATTACATAGATATTAATTTATAATTTCTATATTAATAATTTAAAAAAATATAAATTAACTAAAATTATAAATATATGTTCATTTTATACATTCATTTAATGAATTGAAGTTACATTATTTTAAATTATATATTTTAATTTATGGTATTCTTTATTTTCAAATATTTGTGTGTATGTTTTTTCACGTGCAACTGAACCTAAGGATATGTGTATGTGGATAATATTGGTGATGTTAATATAGAAGAGCGTATATCAAACTATATACAATGCATGTAAAATAAATTTTATCGTAATTTATATACTTATAAATTACTTGTTCTTGGAAAAAATAATTTTTTTGATATATTTGGATATGACATATAGAAATATAGTTATATCAATAATTTTCACAACCCACCACATCAAGGCCCACCTAGTTTGATTTGACCCTAGGGTGAAACCCCAGGTCCACCTCCAATAGAGTAGAGGCCAATGTCCAGTACCGAGTTTTCATACCACATAAACGTAATTCCTTATCCAATGATACATGGTCGCATGCACCCATCTTGTAACACATAAACAATGATGAAAGGTAGGTATAATTGGTAAAAAATTAATGCCTAATGTATATCCCACATTAGAGTAAAAATCAATAATACTAAATATCATTAATAGTTAAATAGAAGCCCATACAAAACTGTTAAGGAATATAACCTACTTAGTAAAAGGGGACTTCTATCAAATAAATCACAGAATAAGAACCTCGGTTTATCTAGGCCGAACTATACTCGGCATACTATTGTCCCACCATGGATTCTACACAACATCCCATTTTATACATATGATAGGACATGTTTCACTAGTTCCCATAATGGTGTTAGTATAAAAATACCCATTAGGAAACCCCAAAATCACAAAACATAAAGCACCAAGAGAGTCATCTTATCAATACACATATTTTTTAGTAATTATGTTATACATAATAATAATATAATGATAAAAATGAAATAAATATGCCTCAATCCTTTCCATCCATTACATTCCTTCTCGATGTTCAAATGTAGTAATCATTTGTGGGAACTCAATACACAAGTCTGATAGGAATGATGGCTTACATATATGATGTCAAACTCAACATGTATCACCCTAAACAAGTACTCATTGTATATCTCAATATCATAATTCCCGAATAGTGGGTCAAACCCAATACTATTAGGATATGCCACAAACCATAGTAGATCATCCTTCTAGAAATTGGATTAATGTCCTATGTAAAAACATCACATTGATTCCTCAAACCCCACATAAAAAATATGATACAATAGAGGATCCCTCCTGGATCTCATTAATGGATTAAAAAAACCATGTATGATAAAAAAACCCATATAGGGGATCACAATCCAACGATAAGAACCTAATTCCATTTGTACCCTCATAGAGATGGAATATTGAAATAAACTCAAGTGATAATGATCTATAATGATTAAACAAAGGTCTTTAACCATCTATAGAAAATCTACATGACATTTACTGTGAGTACATGGCGTGTACCATCTACCCTAGTCTTTCATTGTATCATAGACCAGGCACATGTATATTCCCATGCATCTAGGAAATGAGAGAATAACTTGATATTTCTATGTGTGTTCTCAATGTCTGATTATATGTTTTTTCCCATGAACATTATATATTCTTATGTGTCTGGTCATGTCTGTTCTGATTTAACCCTATGGCATACACATGGAATCCTACACTAGGTCACATAGCATGGGATATTTAACTCCTTAAAAACCCTAACCACATTATCCATGGGTGTTTCATATGTAATATTTCCATTGGGAAACATTTTTTGTAGTTGTGAAATTTTTTCAGAACCTCATATTCACCGCACATTTTCACCCAGATGGCAGTGCCAGCGATTCTTCAACCAATCATGCTTGAAACCCATGGATCTTATTTTATTGAGTGTGGACATTATTATAGAATAGAATCTGGCAACCAAATCTGATTGTGAACCATTTCATGTTGCATTGTGCCATCAATACATTTCCAAAATGAATCTAGGGATATCGAAATAAAAACCTGATCCATATCTAAGTTCCCTCTTTCATTATCCTACATGGGTCACTCCATCAATCACAAACCCAAAAAAACATTGTTTATCTATTTGAATAAATAATGGTCACACAATGATAAATAATTAGTTATTTTTCTGGCCATTATCAAAAGGTATCACTGGAGATGAAAATGGAATAAAATAGGGAAGAAATAAAAAAATGTTTAACAAAAATAATCCATATTCACCATGTACTCAATTCAATACATTTTTTTGGTGAATGAAGAAACAATAAATAATTAAAAATATCAATTCCTAATAATCTCATGGAAATTAAACCACCCTCAATATTATTGATAAAAAAATCAATCTATTATTTAATTTGATTCCTATTAATCATGGGGAAAATTGGAAAATAAACCATGGAAGAATATTCCTTATCCCTATGTATTATTAACCAGTAATGATGAATAGTATTATATTATAATCAATGGTGAGACCCATGTAGTACGTTGGTCCATCGATTACCAAATCTTGATCTTTTCATCTTCCAACGGGAATGCTCCGCCAGGTCCCCAATTTCTATACCATGGATTATAATGATTACAGTAGGGATTCAGATTACATGTTATTTTATAGGGTATTATTAGTTTTATTATTTAATTTAAAATTATATAAATATATTATTTTTAAGTTATTATTCCACCATGATGGAACTTAAGCCCAATACCTGACATCCACAATGATAATATCGCACATATGTTAAAACCCAAGATCTTGAAACATTGATTATATAATATTTATGATTCAATATTGCATTCAGTTGTTATTCTGTTATTGCAGAAAAACATTGAATGTGTGATATAAAATATTAATTTTTTAATATATCAATATTAGGACCCTCTAGGACCTGTAATATATTGTGGACTCAATGACATAAATTTTTTAAACCAATAGACAAGAGAAAAGTTAGTTTTGAAATTCTCACCACCTTAGGTTATTTCATCCTAAAATGTAAAAAATACCTACTTAAACAGATGAGGTGTCTATGAATGCATCTGGTTCTCCCACTCCTAGTTTCATTTTTGAAGATTCTCATGATCCAACCAGACAAACATCAAAATAATTTCTCACCCATGAAGGATCCTATCCTATAAATCCTTGATGTCTCCCAGTTAATCTACAATGATATATCACCATCAATGTCCTGCTCTCCACAATCGATAACAAGCGATGGGTAAAGGATATACCTCATCATCTATCACATGTGGAAGATATTGTGTACCTACTCTAACTTTTGTGGTAGGGACAAGTGGTGAACCACCTCACTGACCATAAATAGCATCTATAAAGTGAAATTGTAACTTAGATACATCATTTTTCACCAGTCACAAATCTATAATCCACATTGGGTTGAGACCCATAGAAACACATGGTCTCCCAATTCAAAATCCAAATTCCCCCATTGGTTCTCTTCATTCACTTTTTATGTATTTTTGTAGTCCTCATCTGGTCCTTTATTATCTAAACCATCACGATCATAGCTCACACCAACACTAGAATATGAGTGTTCAATAACCTAGGTTATTCAGACAGAAAAGTTAACTAAAGGTTCTCCCATAAAATGCCTTACATGGTTTAATAAAAATGTTGCAATTGTAATTGTTTTTTACATGAAAACACCAATATGGTTACCTAATCTACCCAACTATAACCAAAATTGGACACAAAATCCCTGATATTTTCCATCAAAAACTAAAATATATACTCATTCTAGAGGTTAGTTTGTGGATGAAATGTCTTACTAAATTGAAACTGAGTCCCTCTAGCCTCATGTAAGCATATCAATAATTATTATGTGAAACAATGATAATGGTTTGAAAAAATTGACTACGTAAATCAGTGAATTCAAACTATATCCAACATATATTTCAATCTAAATATCTCCACCTAAAATTAATCTTGAATAGCTATGAAGTGGATTTAATTTTTGAGTCAGTATAAGATAACCCATATGACATCATGTCTTCAAGATATATATGGTATAAGAGTCATGATTTATATGGATATTCCATCAGAATTTCACTCTTTCACTACAAGGGGTTGAGATAAACAAACTGGGACCTAGTTCCCAACCTGTATATGTTGATAAATTATAAATAGAGGGACAAAGTACTGTATACACTTCCCCCTTATTGACCACAAATACCTGCATCGATGGTCATACTAAATCGTTTCCATAACTTGATATACCTCCAAGGGGGTTTAAGAAGATCCCTTAAAACATCATCATGCTACGTTAGTGGTACCATCATTCTCTCTCTAGAAGTTATTATGTTCTACATTCCTTCAAAAAATCCTTATGTACTGTATACATTTAATATCTCAGAAAAAAGGGTCTCACAGTCAGTTTCTCCATGATAAGAATCACTAATACTCTCTTTAAGATGTGGGGTACCAACCATCGTTTAGATAAATTATAAATTATCCTCAAGCACGTGGGAAAACTATAACAAGGCTAAGTACTTTGAATCCTCATCTAACAACTATGAATATTGTGTCCTACTAAGAACATCTTCCCCCACGTTCCCCTTATTGTGAGAGTAATTTGTTTCTATGTCATAATCATGGATGAAATAAATCTTATGACTCTACCACAAGTTATGATCCTTATAAAAATGATATACTTGAGGCTTTTGTGTGCATAATAGAGGATAAAAACTCACCAATAAGATATTTTTTCCACATATTATCAGAATTGATAACCACTTCTAACTCTAGAATGTGTGTCATGTTGTTATTTTGGTGATCTATAAACTATGAGAACTCATAAGTAATCACCTCATTTCCAAGAATTATAACAAAACCATGTTTTTTCATTGATTAATTACATAACAATACACACTCAGAACCCTGCTATGTTAGTGTTAAGAGGGGGTGATCATCATCTTCGACTGCAACTCTTACAAGTTTTACTAGAACCTCATAATTCACACACAAGTTTTCCCCCATTTAGTTCATAGGACTAAATTTTTATAATATCCAGTTAAAATAAAACATGAATCAAATTTTGTATCCTACCGACCTAAAAAATCGTTCGTACTCTATCATGCTCTTTATAGGATTCCATGCTAATACTACATCTACCTTCACTAATTCCACAACAACACCCTCTAGTGAGATAACATATCTTATAAAGTGGACCTCTTAAATCCATATATTAGATCATACTATAAATATGGTGCTCTTAATTTTTTTCTAATACCATCCCTATTTTCATAACATACTCATCCTCAAATTCTAGTTACACGAGGATATAATCAATGAGGAGAACCAAAAATTGGTCTAAGAATGGTACAAAGATTCAGATCATTAGTACCATGTACACAACTAGGGTATAAATTATGATAAAAGGAATCACTATGTAATTGTATTCACTACTGAAACATCATAATATCATCTTTTGTATATCCTCATTGCATACTCAGAGCTTTTGATAGCTTGATCTGAGGTCAGTATTCAAGAACCATCGCATCCCCACCCAAATGGAAAAAGAGGTCATCCACCCATAGTAATCATTACTTTTTCATTACAATCTCTTAGATCATGTGATTGAAATCTACAAAAAACATAATTCTCCCATCCAAATTCTTGTAGAAAAAAACTAGGACTTTCTACGGTGACACACTAGACCCGACAAAGACCTTCCATTGTAAATCCTCCAAATGATCTTTAAGCTGTCAAATATCCATGAGATCTATATGATATTCTTGTGTAATAACAATTTTCCCTAGGGTGAAATTATATGAAGAGGAATATATATTTTTTGGATGGTAATCTTGACACATCCTTTGGAAATATTTCCATATACCCCACCAACACTACAAGAAACTAAAAGCATGTAGTATCCACTTAACTAATGGTTGTTCTAGACAAATGGTGAGTAATCATATTCACCATATTTCTTATGAGAATATACTACTATACATGGGTTATCTTCTCATCCGTAAAGGAAAATGACATCCCATCATCACATACACACTACAATCACATCCTAAAATAGTCCATATAGTCATGAATTGTGGATTACATGTCCATTCCTACGAAAATTCCATAAGTTATCATCTCTGATAAAAAGTGATCCCAAATGAATTAATCCCTTCCGAGTTTCATATCAAAATATCATTAGAAGTGTGTGGTCATTGGGTTCCAACTGGAAGTATTATAAAAATGCACGGGTAAAGAAATGTGCTCAACCAGAATCTCTAATTCATGATCAAGAAAAGTGGAAAGAAGGTATTGAATCTTACTAATGTCAAAAGGTACTACAGAAAATTTATAAAATACAAGGATCATGCATTTAATCATACCTGGATCATCTAGGTTAAATACCTATAAATTCTATAGTCTTCCTTATCACTTCCCACCTACTCCTTGAGTTAGGATATACCACGTAGGGTTGGTGATATCAATAAATAAAACATTATTCCACCTATTACAACTTTTCATAGGCATATTTTACATATACTACCATATGAACCTCCCTAATCCTACTATTTTCTATGACTTCTTGGTCTATCTACCATATCCTTATTAGTTGTATGGAAGGTCATACAATACTGTGCATGATTTCCATAATAATGGAAATAGGAACATCACCACCCTTTTTTATAACAAGAAATTTCATCACGACCTTGAACTATAGAAACTCTATCCTGATATTATCTCCGGCAGAATCATCCAAGTTCTACATCATACACCTAATATTGTGTACCTAATTTCGATGTATCAACTCATGAGTGAACACTACAAGAACCGATTATTGGTGTCTTATTTTCCCAAAATATATCAGCACCCAAGGCTCACTCATGCACTCCATTATCACTGGGAACTTAATGTGATATCACTTCATAACTGATATCATTTTTTAGTCTCCAATGAATAGTTTTTTTCAAAATAACTGATCTAAAACCATATCTATAGAGTATTTTGAGAGGTGTAATAACATCAAAAAATACACTTCCATGTTTATAATACCCTGGTGTACCTATTGATGCTTCTGGATATACATTGATTAGAATGTGGATGGATAAAACTACTCCATGAAGAGATGCTAAATATATAAACAACAGATTCCTCTCATCACATGCTTAAATCTTCATAATCTACTATTTATCTATATATACCTAAATAATCATACCCTCTAGGACCAAAATCATTTATAGTAGTTTTCAAACAAGGTAGAAAACTCTGGTGACTGACTCTATCAAGTCCTCAGCTTCATAGGGGTTTGGATCACCCTAAAACCTGAGAATTTATTACAAATAGAACCCATGAATCTTGTTAAACCGATAATAATATGATTTTTTCTTCCAAATATTACCAAAAAATATGTCATATATTGGGAATCATTCCAAGTGGTAATATCACTAACATGGTATGCCTTATCCTATGGTACCTGTACACACGCTCCCATTTCCTAAAACCCATACAATTTTAAAATCTATATATATATATATATAACTGATACAAAAATTCATGGAAAACATATATCTCAAATATGTGTACGAATAATAATAATGGAAATTATAAAGGACTAAATACAATCCCACCAATACAATGAATGTATCCAGCCAACTAGAAGAAGGTGACTGCTATCAAAAGAAACATCAAGTATCAACCTCGGTATGCCTCCACCAAGCAATGCACCACCTACTACTACTCCTACTACGACACAATAAAAATGATTTTGTAACATGAAATGACATATTTAGTTATATATCAAGCTTGGTTGAATATAATAATTTACATTTAGATACCAATAAATCACAAAACATAAAGCAATAATAGAGTGATCTCATCAATACATAGTTATGTCAATCAAGATATGAGATATAATAATAAAATCACAATATCCCAGTTATAATCATAGGAAGGTTTAGTCTCAATAAGGTCTCAATCACTTCCAGTAATAGGACTCTCACATGAGCCATCATGGTATCACTCAACTAGGAAAATTCACTCCATGAGTCAGGTAACATTGATGGTGTCCATATGAGAAGTTTCTCACGCCGGGTCTTGATGCAAAGAATTACTCACTAGATTTATGACAACCATGTTTTCTGGGATGGGAATCACACTCGGGAATTCTATTTGATGACAAAAACCTAAAATTTATTCCTTCTAGACATGGTATCTACACCTGAAACGCACGGCCTATTATTGCCTATCGACCAGTCAATGTTCTGATACTCTGCTAATGTGTATAGCAGCACTCGGGTCGAATCCTCGATGATGATACTTTTTAATAGTTGATTGTTTTTATTTGATTGTATTTTGATTGGGGGGGTTGTTTGCAAAGAATAAATTATGTGATTAATTATTGGTTTTTTATTTAACAATTTGATAATGATTGGTGTGAGTTCATCAATAGGTAGTTAAGCTTGTAAAATCCTTGAACCTTGTTTTATATTGAAATAAATTAACACCCATGTCACAAGTTGATGTTGATTGATATTCCTATGTTTTATGGCTTTAATCCAACCCTAAACCTAACTAGGTTTCAAAACTCAATCAGTACTTGATTTTGGTATTACATTTATGGTTCCAATAATCCATAGAATCCATATGTTAAACAAAACAAGTCATTAATCCATGACATGCTATGTTCAAAATACACAATAAATATTTGAAAAATAATAATCAAGAAAGAGCTATCAATCACTTAACATTCCTAAATTATAACTCACCACAATGGGAGATTTAATCAGCCATTGAAGTGATTAGTAATCTAGTTTTAATAATTATGATGATAAATTAAAAAGATAATAAAAATAAATTGGTAAGAAAAGAGTTTTGCATCGAACACACAAACACGAATGATGATGAGAATTAAAAACGAACATTAGATTGAAGGAGAAAGAAAAATAAGGGAAGGGGATTAAAACGTATTTGAATTATTTTAAGACAAAAATATTTTTTAATACAAGTTGGGTGAGTATAATAGATGAAGAAGAAGAAACTGAGTTTGGAAGGTCCTCCTATGCCCTTGGAAAGGGTATCTAATGTAAACACGTGACTATGGAAGGTCCTCCAAAGCCCTTGAAAAGGCTTTGGTCGGGACAATCTATTTTCATCCCTTCTGAAATGACAACTCCTTTGAAGGAGAGGAGGGTAATGTATTTATAGCCCTAGGAGGTGGACTTTTGGAATTCCCAATCAGTCCCTCCACTTGGCTCGATGATTTGGAAATACATACAACCAAATATAGATATAAATCCTTCTTATAAGTTGTTTATAATAATGTTGTAATAATTATCTCAAATTTTGGAGTAATTTGGACCAATGGTGCCAATTAAATGGCGGTTTGATTAAACAATGTTAAACTGTCCATTTCAATCCAAAAATTTTGTAGTCTGAAATGTTAATGGGTATTGGAATAGGAATATGCGTTAAAATCTAAATTCTTTTTTCAACAAAGTTGGCTACCTATATCTCAGAATTCGCACTACAAAAGTTCGTCTTGATTTGATTAATAGATCAGGAGACATGACAAGAATACTGTACTGATTTTGATTCCTGGCAAGAATGGTGGGATGAGTTTAAATGAATTACTTGGGACCCTTGTATTTGGATTTGGGCCTTGAAATGTTTATACAAGTCTCCTTATATTTTACCCCGAACCACTGAGTAGAATTAAGTAATTTTAATTTCTATATTGGGCCGAGTAATTCAATCTTCATGGCAGGTCCAGTTTCTTCACAGATTCGGTAGGCCCTCTTGTGTGGTCTATATGAGCCTTCAAATTGCATAATTTTAACATGATCCCTTCTAATGAAATGTTTTATATTGATTTAGGAATACTAGAAAACAAGAAACACACAATGTGGATCATCAGGGGGAATAATATAAAAAAAATACTAAACTGACTCAATTGGACGAGTTCTAAAAATGCTCTAAAATTAGACTTAGTGTTTAAACATTAATATTTCACACAAATTATGCACATTTCATATAAAATCAGTAAAGGTAGTTCATAGTAAGTCATGAAAATATCAATAACATCAACTCCTCCACAATTAGTCTTGTGCATTTCCTCATGTGTAACAAATATAAAAACATGAAAAAATGTTTTTCACTCACCAAAAAGTATTAAAATTGTGTTTACCCCAACCAGGGGAGGTTTAGACAATTTAACTCATCCATATTTAATTACACCTCAAATATTTACCGAAATAATGTTCCAGAAACAACTATTCTTTTAATGCTCAAATTTCGAAAGGGAAAATGTGGACACTCAAAACTCACACCACTCAAGATGATAAAATTCATTTGTGGGGGTTTAGTCTTTCACCAACCAAAAGTGAAAATCTTAGAGCTTAAAAGTGCTCTCAGCTTCAAATACCAATACCAAGTGCACAAGAAACAAGAGGACTTTTGAAGTATTTTTTCTGTGGCAATGGGATAGCAGGAATATAATTTCCAACAGAAAGAATAAGAGGGGTAAAACACTAACATGGAAAAATAAATGAACATTTTTTTAAATGAGTCATGAAAGGAAATGGAAAAACACATTTATGAGGGAATGAAAATGTGAAATAAGACCCAAAATTGGGATAAAAGTTTCAGGGAATGATAAGATGAAATTTTTACAAAACACAAAACATCTCCCAATGACATTAGTCTTCATTGTTTTTATTGCATTTTTAGAAAGTTAAACATGAAATATATCTCACACTCATCATTTAACCCAGGATTGATCTCCTCACGATACTAATTTTAATAGTTATAACAGGATCAAAAGATGAGGAAGAGTGATTTTAGACCCACCCAAGACAGAACCCATTCTAATTTTCATTTTTTTTATTTTGTTTTATTTTTTTGATTTTATTATGAATTTATTTAACACTTTTTCAAATATAAAATATAAAAATATATACATTCCCAAACCCCACTGAAGGAAAACCTCTCCCCCATACTGAAATGGATGATTTCCCTCAAGCATATGATAACACGGTGAAAATAAAAAAGGGTACACAAAATGAATTCCATTCCCACCACACTTGAATTTCAAAAAAATATATGCATTGAAAATCCATGTTGATATGGGGTTGGAAAAGGTATTGGGCTTGTAGTGTGGATATCAAAGAAATGTTTTTCATAGGCTCTAAGGGGATTTCAAAAGTAGGATTAATGTATGGTTAATTAGAGGCTATTTGACTATTGTGATTCTCATGTGGTTCATAAAATTCCTCTATCATATTAATGCACAAAAAAGTAGTAAATTCGTCTCAAAGGTCTACAAACTCAATATTAAAAAATGGGGGAGAAAAACCCTCATTTTAAAAAGATTTCCATAGGTAGCCTTTGGATGAAAGAAAATGGTTTTCCTCATAGGTGGGGAAAATCATTTTCCAAATCAAAAATTGAGCATTAAATTTTTTTTTGTTTTGAGACAATATTTTTTATCCAAATATATAATGAAAACATAAAATATTTGTGACGAAACCATGTTTTAAATTCCAAAAAATTGTTGGAGAAAATTTAAAAATTGTAAGGTGAGTAAGTGTGACTCTTGTTTGATCATTTTTTAAAATTTCCAGTTTTTTTGTGTTTTTAAATTACACCCCCACCCAAAAGAGAAAGATTAAATAAATATGTGATGAGGAAGGTGGTAAAAAACTAGAATGAGGGAGGATGAAGAGAGTGAGAGAGAGAAAAAAAATAGAGAGTGAGAGAGAGAGGAGAAGTGGAGTTAAAGGGAAAGAGGTGCCCGTTTATTTAGATTTATTGGGTTGTCATCTCCATCCAATGCTGGATTGACTGTAGATATTGGGGATTTGATGGAAGTTTATGTGGTTCTAGGATTGTGGGATGTTACCTGAAAATAAAAAATCATTATTCATCTAATGAAACAATAAAAAGGAATTAAAATTTCATAAAAGTAAAAGAAAGAATGGTTTGCCTTCGAAGAAGTGCTGCATTTATTTGTCTACAGCTAGACAGTTGTAGTGGACTGCCCATTGTCCAATGTTGGCCACCGTATTTTCCCGACTCCATAGAGCTTACAGAAAAACATATCCTTTGGAGTGTCTGATTGTTCATTGTATAATTTATCCCCTTTCTTTATTGTGTGCTTTCAATTAAATGGAGGTGTAAAGAGAACATGACTATCCTCCCTTTGGTCTCCATTGTGAGGAATGATTTCATCCACCAAGTGATTGTTTTCTATGCATGGAAATTTAGAAATATGTCTCAATTCCGATGGCTCATTTATATAAGAATCAGATAACACAAAACTACATTATGAGATCCCAATTATTTTTTACTCTTTTATTTCATCACTTACCGATGTTGAGTAACGAGGACCAGTGGAGTCATAAGGCTGAATAAAATTTTCAATATCATTTATTTCAATTTTTTCACCAAAGAATGGTCAATTTCAATATCACTGGTGATCAATTTATTAATTAGGGATCAAATAACACCACCTTCACTCTCATTGGTACAAGATAAACATATTTTTTTAGGGTTATCCTCACATATAATAGAATTTTCATAATCACAGATAGTTAATGATGAATGTTTGATAAACTGATCTAAATCAACAAATGAGAATTCTAGTTCATTTTCCTCATTATCATCCAAGCTGGAGAAGTGGAGGTCAGAGGCAAGATGATATTATAATGTTTTTTCAAGATCCTTTAGATCAATGGAGTTTTCATTTTTAATGTCAACATCACCATCTCTATTAATTACTCGGTTAATGAGGATTCAATATGCACAAACTCATTTATCAGTATAACAAGGACATGATGGATTGGGATTCAACAAACTCTCAGAGAGTGTTTCAGTAGAATGGATAGAGAACACAAATTCATTATCTGATTGGAATCACATGGATTGAAAAATATTGAACTTGACCAGTCAGTCACCAAATTCCATGGATAAGATGCCAGCGTGGACATCAATTTTAGTTTTATATGTCATGAGGAAAGGACTTCCTAAATCAGAGGACATTGGAAAGATATTGTCTCACCTTCCATGTCAAGGACATAGAAGTCAGATGGGAAGACAAGATCATGTACATGAATAAGGACATCCCTGATTATTCCCTCAAGCCTTGTTGTGCATCGACTGGATAACTGAATGACAACACATGTTGGTTGTAAGGTACCGAGACCATGGCTAGAGAAGACTGATTTGGTAATGAGATTAATTGAGTCCCCTAGGTCTATGAGTGTATAATCGAAGATGGAACTACCAATTGGTCATGGAACTGTAATGGTTCCATGATCTTTTCACTTAATGGGTATGGACTGTTGGGTAGAAAAATTTTTAAAGGTCCCATGTTGCCTATTGTGCATTCACAATTCCTTTAGAAACATGGAATACTTAGGGATTTGTATTATGGAATCTAAGAGGGATTTGTTGACTTCAACGGGTCTAAACATGTTGAAATTTTTGTATCAGGTTCAAAGGACTTCTTTGGCAAATAAATTTGTTGAGGAAAAGGAATTGTGTTCCTAAGTGGAATGTAAGGAGGTGATTAAATGGATTCAAGTTCTTTTTCAGGTTCCTTATTCCTTTCATTTAATATGTCAATATTTAAAGGGGGTTGGAGGACTTATCTTGAGGTATAATAATTTGCTTCCCCGATATTAGTGCAATTGAACTTACATTACCCTTGGGTTTGGGTAATGGTTGAGCTGGGAGGTGGAAAGAATTTGATTGTTTTTGCAAGCTCAGGTGGGATGAAAGTTGACCAAGTTGGGTGTCAATGTTTTTAAGGCTGGAAAGAGTGAAAGAGGAAAGATCTTTCACTGCACTTTCCCATGGTTTCTTGGAAGAAGATGCTTTTCCTGAAATACGATTTCCTTGATTTTGGTTCTTAGGAATCGATTGTTTTGGTTTGAGAATTAAGAAGGATCACTGAGATAGTGGACACCTAGAGGAGGAGGGAGAATATTTCTCCTATGAGGTTGAGGAACAAACAGATAAGGATGTTTGAAGTTTCCAACACCTTGACCATATTGGAACTGGTTTGGGTTTTGAGTAGGGAATTGAGGGGGATGAGAGATAGAATTACCATACCTCGGGCCTTGGTTATAGTATGAAGAGAAGGGCTCAGAGTGATGTTGGTTAATGTTTCTAACAAACTGACCTGATTGTTGAGGGTTGGGGTTCCACTGAGCATATGATGCATTGATCACTATTGGTCCAGATGAATTATGTTGATCCTTTTGAAGTTGTGGACTTGTGTCAGTTGGATGAGATAGAGAGTTGATGATTCCAATGTTTTTGATAGGTCCAAGAAACATTGATTGCAGAGAAGTCAAGGTTGGGGATTTGGTAGCCATAGCTAGTTGTCACAAAATACCTATAAGTTCACTCATCCTCTCTATCATCTTGTTCGGCTCTATTGACTAACTATATTTGGCTTGTTTAACTTGAGCATCTTCTTGATTATGGAATTGTTGTGTGTCGGTATCCATGATTCTTATGATATCTCATGCAGTTGTAGAAGTTTTTTCAATAAGAGCACCTCCACTTGCAGCGTCAATGAGAGTTCTCTCCATAGCCAATAACCCCACATATATGTATTGGATCACTATTTAGTCTAGGATTTGGTGGTGTGGTCAGGTTGCAACATGCTTTTGGAACCTCTCCCAGTACTCATGGAGTGATTCATTTGGGAATTGACATATACCACTTATTTCATTTTGGATAGAATTATTACGAGAAGTAGGAAAGAATTTTTCAATGAAAAGTCGCTTAATTTCATTCCTTGTGGTTATGGAACATGGAGGGAGGTATTAGATCCTTGACATGGCAGAATCATCTAGGGAGAAAGGCAATGCTCTATGTTTTATTTTTTTTTCTCAGAAACCCCTTGAGGCTTCCTGGTAGAGCACACCACTTGAAACTCTTTAAGGTGGGGACGTGGATTCTCACCAGCTAGCCCGTGGAAGTGAGGGAGAAGATGAATCAAACCAGATTTGAGTTTGAATTCAGAATCTATGTTTGGATATTGAATAGCAAGGGGTTGGTAATTCATATCAGGGGAAATTATTTCTTTAAGTGTTTGTTCCCTATGATTGGCCATTTCTAATTCAACTGGTTGGACAAGGACTTGTTCTTGAATGAATTGATTATATCTTATGTTCCTACTAAGATGGCGAATATTTCTCTCAATTTCAGGGTCAAAAATCTGAGATATTTATTGGGGGGGTACTAGGAATTAAAAAATATGTTGAAAGAAAGAGGAAGATTGGGTTTTCTATGTTTTTTTTACGTTTATGATTTTTATGAGAAGGCTGGTTTTCCTTTGTGTTTTTGTTCATTTTTTTTAAATATTGTGTTTCCGGGTTTTTTTACAATAACCATAAACTAATGACTACAAAATGAACCATCCCCATCAATGACGCCATTTGATAGGCATGGTCGATTTTGTCCTATCGACTGGTCAATGTTCCGATGCTCTGCTAATGTGTATAGCAGTACTCGGGTCGAATCCTCGGTGATGATTCTTTTTAATAGTTGATTGTTTTTAGTTGATTGTATTTTGAATGGGGGGTTTGTTTGCAAAGCATAAATTAATTGATTAATGATTAGTGTTTGGTTTATCAATTTGAAAAATATTGGGGTGAGTTCATCATTCGGTAGTTAATCTTGTGATATCCTTGAGCTTTTCTTTATATTGAATTAAATTATCACCCATGTCACAAGTTGACATTGATTGGAATTAGTAAGTGTTAAAGCTTTAATCCAAGACTTAACTTAACTAGGATTATAACATCAATTAATACTTGATTTTTGTAGTGTATTTATAGTCCAATAATCCATGGAATCCATATGTTAAACAAAACAAGTAATTAATCCATGACATGCTAAGTTCAACATACACAATGAAAATTTGAAGAATATTCATCGAGAAAAAGATCTCAATCACTTAACAGAACAAAATTATAACTCACCCCAATGAGAGATTTAATCATAAATTGAAATGATTAGTAATCTGGTTGTAATGATTATGCTGATAAATTATGAAGATAATAAAAATAAAGGGATAATAAAAGATTTTTTCATCAAACACACACACACGAGCGATGCTGAGAATTAAAAATGAACATTAGATTGAATGAGAAAGAAGAATATGGGAAAGGGATTAAACTATATTTAATCTATTTTAAGAAAAATATTATTATTTAACAGCATTTGGAAGAGAATAATAGATGAATAAGAAAAACCATGTATTAAAATAGAATTACAAAAACTATGAATTGCAAGATTACAAACAATGAAAAACATAAAAAAAATAAACAAAGAGAAGAGGAAGGGTATCTCAAGTGAAAAATTGAGTATGGAATGTCCTCCGAAGCCCTTGGAAAGGCTTTCGTCATGAAAATATTTTCTCCCTTCTTCTGAAATGACAACTACTTGGAAGGAGAGGAGGGGGATGTATTTAAATCCAAAGGAATTGGATTATTGGAATTCCCAATATGTCACTCCACTTGGCTCGAAGATTTGGACATTTAGAGTACCAAATCTAAAGATAACCACTTCTTCCATGGTTTAGATAAAAATGTTGGCCGAATTCTCTCATAATTTTGAGTCATTTGGACCTATCGAGCCATAGTTATGGCAGTTTGATTAAACAATGTTAAACTCTCCATTTCAATCCAAACTTTTTGGTGTTTAAAATGTGAATTGGTTTCGAAATAGGAATATGCCTTCAAATCTGAATTCTTTCTTTAACAAAGTCAGCTGCCTATATATCCTCTTTGACACTGAAAAATCGCAGCATGATTCGATGACTAGATCAGGAGGCATTAAATGAATACTGTAATGATTTTAATTCCCAGCCAGAATGGTGGGCTGAGTTTAAATGAATCAGTTGGCCCCCTTGTATTTGGATGTGGGCCTTGAAATGTTTATCGAAGTCTCCTTACATTGTCCACCAAACCATTGAGGATAATGAAGGAACTATAACCTCTAGATTGATCCCAATAATTCAATATTCAATGCTGGTCTAGTTTCTTCATAGATTCTGTAAGCCCTCTTGTGAGGCCCATATGAGCCATCAAAGGGCAGAATTGGACCATGATCCCTTCTAATTAAATGTTGTTTACTGAATTAGGAGTCCAACAAAATCTAGAAACACCCAATTTGGTTCATCAGGGGGAACGTTATAATTAAAATATTAAAATGATTCAATTGGACTACTTATAAAAATGCTCAAAAATTATACTTAGTATTAAAAGATTAATATCTCAAACAAATTATACAAATTTTATATAAAATCAGTAAAGGGAGTTTATAATAAGACATGAAAATATTAATAACATCAACCCACTGAACATGGTGTTCATGAGGATATATCTATCCCCACCTAGGAAAGAAAATACAATATTGGATCCCACACCAATCGCACACAGGGATAACATAAACTCAATATAATAAAAAACTCGTATTGGTGATAAAAATAATGAGTTGATGATGTAATGAATCATTGTACCCTCACAAGTTTGTACTAAAAATATAAAATTAACTGATACTAGTCTATGTTGAATGGATGGAGGGACCCATCATTCCCTAGAAACTTTATATGACATGTATAGTTAGTACACAAAATTACTCATCTTCCTTAGGATATTATATACCTCAAACCATTCCCTTGCATGTTCCCATTTATCTAGGGGTGAACATGTATATATCTATGTCATGGTACCCTAGGCACATTAGTGTATATAGAGTTTTACTGGTTTTCTCCATGATTGTGTACCCCTAGGGTTGGTGAAGAGCCTCCAAGACTGGCTCACATAGATTTTCAAATACCTCACATAAAAAGTGATGTTTCTCTCCTCTAACACCCTATTATTCGTATTCATGGGTCCCCACATCATGTGAGTTAATAACACTACATGATGTGTTTTTTAAAATTTTCTAAAAGCCTACAATCTTCACATGATGTCAATTGTGTCACTACTTTCATTTATTCCACTACCATTCTTTCCTAAAACATATGGATGTAGTTCAATAGGGTATGATAATAGATATCTAATAGAATCTAGATGAAATGTAGGAACTCAAATCAGTACCCTTCACACCATGCCATTATTGCATATCCCATCCACAATCAAGGATTTCATAATCTGAACCAGAGCCCCCTCCGATTGGTCACTGTCATTATCAGACCTCAGTCACTCCATTAATAATCAAACTAGAACATTTTTATCTTTATATTATGGTAAATAATTGTTTTCAAAGGATTTAAAAAATATTTTTTTAGCTATAGACCAAAGGGATGAATAATGAGGAATGTGTGAATAAATGGTGGTGAAAATCACAAACCACAAAAGATGAACAAACCTCAATCTTTTTTAGGTTGGAATAGATTCATTTTCATTAAGAAAATGAAGGGATAACAAAATAAATTAAAAATAACAATTCCTAAAAATCCCAGGAAGATAAACATAATCCCACAACATTATCAAACTACAAATCTATCTGTTTATTAATTTTATTTTCACTACATATGAGATGAACATACATGGAAATAACACATATAAAAAAGGCTATACCTAATGTTTTTATAGATAACTAATGAATAATATTCATGTTTCCTCATCATTGGTGAGATTTATGAACTCTTTTGGCACACCGATATTTAAAGATTGATCCCTAATTACTCGCATGGGAATCCTCCCCCTTGTACATTCTCTCAATACCATAAATTATGTGGCTAACCCAAAAAATTTGGAATATACATGGTTTTATAGAGGATTTTTTGTATTATAATTTAATTAACAATTATATAAATATATTAATATTTCATTATAGTTTTGGGTATGATAAAGCTCCAGCATGATACAACACACACACTGCTAATATATTTGACCCATTGGTTTATTTTCATATAATAATTTCTCAATGTTAATCTAAAAACATTATTTGTTCAATGTCATATATTTAATATTTAAAATTATAAACTTTTATTTAAATAAATATATTTAAATATATTACATTCATTAAATAGATAAAATTAAATTTATTCATACCTGTG
This sequence comes from Viscum album, assembly GCA_963277665.1. Taxonomy (NCBI): domain Eukaryota; kingdom Viridiplantae; phylum Streptophyta; class Magnoliopsida; order Santalales; family Viscaceae; genus Viscum; species Viscum album. The sequence goes on along the minus strand of OY728134.1, from coordinate 1,178,195,139 downwards.
ATGACTTAAATTAAATTTAAATTTTATCCACAAAAAAATACCATTGATTGTGTAAAATTTATCATTTCTAAAATATGTTATTAAAAATAAAAATATGATCAATGATTTTATTAGAAGATAAAATTATTTTTTATCATGACATATAAAAATAATTCATAAAGGATTGTGACATCATTTAGCATTTCGATTCTATCTGTAGACGTATCTTCTTAGAATAAGAAAACTAGTTGGTGGTATGCTCAACTAGTTTGTGTGGTTTTATTATATATTATTCTTCATATATGTAATATGAATTTTCTATTCATTCTCCCAAAAAAATTTATTGGTTTCTCGGATTTGTTAATTAATTCAACAAGCATGTGGGGGTAGTGTTCTATCCTATGAGTTGAAAAAAATAAGTAAGAACTAAATAAAATCATATGATATTTTCTCCTCTGTTCTTTCATTCTACCTAATTCATCTTGAACCACCATTTTCATTGATATTAATTTATATTTTCAATCTTATAAATAATAACATTATTAACTACATATACAAAATTTCATAATATGTACTCGCTGAATATTTATTGTGGAAACCCTCATAAGAAGACCCACCAAAAATTGGTATAAGATACTCATTAATACAAAAATGAAATATAATGTGTCAAAAATTGATAAAATCCATTTAGATAATGAATTTAAATTATAGGGAATTATGATGTTCATAATATTAGTCTAAGAAAACAATATGACATTATCTTTCCACCAATGAAAAATGTAACTGGTTTGTTTTCCAATAGAAATACTATTACTTCTAAACTTATTATCCCTATAAATGTGATATAGTAAGAACATAATGCTCTTTTTTATATTTCATTGATAAATTATTTCATGATATATCATATTTAACATATGCTGCTACTGTATAGTTGAGATCATATTCCTTGTATATTTTTTTCTTTTTTGTATTTTTGTTAGAAACATAAATATTATACCTTTATTATAACAACCAATGATATTTAGAAATAGATGTTACCAAATTTATTATGATTATTCATTATTTCTCGGAAATACACAACTAAGAACCGTAACAGTTTAGTACCTTTGTAATCACAGAAAAATAAAAACAAGTCTTCATGTGAGCTACATCACTGCCCACTATGTAATTCACAACTAGAAAACTTATTATACATATCATAAAAACAACATATCTTTATAACCTGGATAATGTAAACAAAATAAAGGGTGGTCTAAGCTTCTTAGTAAGGGTAAAAAGGGAGATACATGAGAATTAAAAGATCATTAGGGCATGAGAACATGATCATAACTATATTCAACCCAAAACCTGAATATCAAATATCACAATCATAAGTCATAGAATAATGATTGGTAGTTCATAAGACATGGTTCATAAGGAACTCAAATAAAATGATCCACGAAATAATTACAATGGAAAAAAAGGAATTTCTTTATAAACGTAAGAAAAAACAATCTCTTTCATATTCATCATGGTTCACTCACAAAACTATAATAATTTAAAAAATTACCTACTAGACAAGGTTCACTCCCCATTCCATCTCAATATTAATAAATTAAGATCACTTTCCATTCCAACTATGTCATTCCTAAATCAGACTCACTACCTATTCATTTCATGTATTTCTCATGAGATATAAATCGTTACTCGATTCATTGGTTATAGATATAGGTCCCACCCACCACATTTGGAATACAAATTTTGTGTGTGAAATAAGATCATAAATATATTTCATATCTTAAATCTTGAAATGAAATACGTATCTTAAAATTTTCATAATATCTTATCCTATGGAAAATATATAGTTTATATAATCATTTCATTATAGGATAACAGTGAAAAAATATGTTATCAAAATAATTTCAATATTTTATAAATCATGTAAGAGAAATGGGTATTATAAAATTATTTCATCAAAACATAAACCATTCCAAAAAATAATATGAATTGAATCCTTATATCATATAACCAATAATGAATATGTATCACCAATGTCTGTTATATAAGATGTAAAATAAATGTGAAAGGTTCATTTAAAACATTTATTCCATAAAATATCATTTCTTTTCTAAAGAAAATTTTTAGAAACATTAAATATTTTGAGAATCATTTCCTTGGAAAATAAAAGTAAAAATTTACAATGGAATCTCTATATCGATGATTTTAAAATACATTAGAAAATTAAGTACATGTCATATTCGTTAAAATAAAAAATACTTTCACATTTTCAATAAAATCGAAATGGACATTGTTTGTGGAATGACATGATACTTCATATTGAAAAAATATTAAAAATTAAAACATGTCTAAATTTTTCATTTATAATTTCATTATATATTAATAAAAAATTTGAAAACATATGCAGAAATCATAGTTTTGGAAGGAAAACATTTTTTGAATGAAGATAGAATTATTGGAAGATTTTCTTTGAAAGGTTTATTAATAGTATTAAGAACCAATGTAAATACCCGGAAATTAAATACAATTTTTTTAAATATATGGGAATTTTACGAGTCTGTAAAAATTGACAGAGCGTGATTCCGAGGCCCGTTGTTCACTTAATGAATTTCTGAACTTTTATTGTGTACTTTTAGTAAACCTGTGAGCGGGTTTATGTAACTTTTGAATATGTTCTCGGAATTGAAATCTGAGGACACCATTGAACTCACAGTGTCGGTATTTTCTAAAAGAGACATTCACCTCGAAAGCAAATGGTTGAGGGTGGTAGTTAGATTTTGGGTTTATTGTGGATGAATAAAATAAAATAAAAATGTTTAACATTTTTATTTTTGTTGAAACCTCCCATGTGAATGTTATAAAGGAAGGGACCACCTGAACTAAATCCTCCCACATGGGTTATAGTGGTGGGGACCACCTGGGCCTAAACCCCCATATTTGAATTCATAAATTTGGGACCACATGAACCCTCTTAATTGGAGAAACCTCATGAACTCCATCTTTAATGATGGCGGTGACCTTTGGTATCCTATACTTTAATTATACCAATGCAAGCCATTTAATTGTTCCTCCTTCCTTTAATAAATGAATCCAACTTCAATTTTGAGAAAAAATTAAATAGATAAATATATTTTATTTGGTTGGCTATTATATTGTTGGGGAATTTGGGGGAAGTGTTGCAAAAAGAAATTGGGGGAAGAACATTGGAGGAACTCTTCTTCTCTAATGAATAAGGCCTCTCCAAAGAAGAACGCTTCTCCAACGAAGAACGAGGAACCGACCCCAAGCCAATTTCGGAAGCATGATCACTGGAGCGACTATCATTGGCACCCTCTTTTCCATCACTATTCCTTCTCACTCCAACATCGATTCAACAAAAAACCTTTGAGGTAGGGGTTTAATTATATGTGATTAATATTTCCCATGTTCATTCTTCTTAAACAAAGAACATGTATCAAATCTCTCACTAACTAGTGGATCTGTGGATGTTTTCTTCTGGTAGTTTGGAAATAGTGATTGACGGAGTTTGTGAGGTTTGATGTTTTAAATATTGTCCATACACATTCTTGATTCAAAATTTGAGAACTACTTGCTACTGCTCTAACACAGAGAGTGCGGGCCAAACAATCATGTCCCGATCTCTCCACATTTTCTTCTGTTTAATTATTGTTTTTTCGTGATGGAGAAGGATGGAAACCAACCATGGCGAGGCACGAGATCGGCGGCTGGCACCCCTGCCGGCTGTGACGAAGGAGACGACGCAATGACGCCGCCCCATGGTAATTGCACCGCCCACAGACTCCACCGCATGCGGCCTCCACTGCCCCGCGGCCGTTGCACCACCCCTCAGCGTCACACTCTCCATAGCCTCTACGACCCTCGTGGGATCACGCCACCCTCACGGCCCCCATGGCCTCCGCAGCCCCCTACTACCTCTGCGCTGCCTTGCGGCCCCCGTGGCCTTTGTAGCCCCCATGGACACTCGCAACCCCCGTGAACTCAGTGCCACCTCACGCCACCCTGAGTCCATAATGCACTGCCCAGGTCGGGCCGCCCTGCTCAGGACTGGACAGACCCAGTTGGTCGGGCCGCCCAGTGTGGGCCGTGCCGAGCTCAGTGGACCGAGATGCACCCAGCGGGTTGACCCAAACCATGTTGGTTTGACAGTGTCAGAACACACCTGGACCACATTGACCCATTTATGATCTTTTGGCCATAACGTTGGAACCAAAGTCCATTTAACTAACCTTCTTGTGGCTCTTTAAACCTTGGGGCTAGACGGTCCCTTTGTTATACCCCTACTAGAGTTTTGGGTAATGTTGGGGTACAGTCGGGTTGGATCGAGCACGAATCCAACTGGGACATCGTGAAAAAAAGGATAAAAACATATAGATCGGCCGTCCAATTGACACACGATCTCTTTCTTTGAGACCCCTAGGACGTGGCATTTCTTTGGGTTACTACTTCATGGGACATAATGGCAGTTGGATTTTTGACCAGTGGCTTGAGGAACGGACCCACCCGGAGATGAGAAAGCTTTGTGTGGGAGCCCAGTAGCTGGATGTGACATGAAAAATGAATATAGATCATGTGTAGGTCAACACGGAGCAATCTTATGTGGGTCAGCAAATAACGATCATGTGTGGGTCAGCACCGAGCGATCATGTGTGGGTCAGCACCCATCGATCCTATGTGGATTAGCACCTGCAGATCCTATATGGGTCTGACGATGTATTGAAGAGTTACTAGGATCTTGTGTGGGTATAATGATGTACTACAATCCTCCATGGCTCTGAAGATTATTAGGGATCCTTTGTGGGTATGCCTCTTAACAGAGCCAGATTTTTCAATACTTACTTCTAATCATCTCTACTACTATAGCATAGAAATACCTGGTGTGAGTTGAGTTCGTACCAGATCGGTACATTCCTTTTTTGTAATACCATATTGGTATTCCCTTGTGTGATTTGACTTTTTGGTACCTACCTTCGATATATTCCTTCCTTTGTGGAGTAGTTGAGCTTTGGGCTTTTGAGTTGGACTCTATGTTTCCTCAAGATTGAGATGGGTGTACTTGATAACTTAGATATATGTATGGGAATATAGCTAAGTAGTATTGTCAGTTGATTTCATAAATTTTTGTTTATCCATTGTGGATTTGTTGAGGCCTTGAGGGTCTCAGGGCCCCTACTAAGAATCGTTATACTCACCCCTGCACAAGCTATGCCCGCACGTCGCTGTGTTTGGTGCAGACGATGGACACCGCTGACAGAGTATGAGAGTACCAGGACTGGAGGTAGCTCAAAGGTGGACCTTAGAGGTGGAATACAATAGAGATGATCGTTCGACATCTGTACCAACCCTTCAGGTAGGATCCCTGGCGGGTGATCACAGGAGCTATTCCTGTTTACTTGTACTTTCAGTTTCTTATACTTTCCAGCTGGGCTTGTATTCTTGCCCCTTCTACTAACTGTACTCAATTTGTTTACTATTATGTTTACTTGAGTTTGTATCTTTCTCTATGCATGGTTGCATGTGTTTACATGTTATAAAGGTAATGCCTTCCCATTTTTAGGGAATATGCCTTTGGTGCTAGTCGATAGTCCCTAGCCAACGGAAGGTGGGCTTGGGGTAGTCACGGCATGGGCCTCGGGGGATGGGTCGTGAAAAATTGGTATCAAATGAATCGGTTATACCATATAACATAGTACTCTTTTCTTTTTAACTTCAGTAGTTTTATTTTTAGTGAGTGTCGTTATCAGTTTAGGGAATCCATTGTTGCTGCGGAGGCCGACGTATCCATACACCAGGACCCCGACTTCTAATTTCTGACTCAATGCACGAAAACACTAATTTCATGTGTGTTTTGAAGTGTTTTCTTTGTGATATCATTGACTCAGCTGCCCAGGTATAAATTTCTACCATGGAACACCTGTTTCTTTTCAAGATTCCTCTACGCAGACAGCCAGCTAGTTTTCTTAATATAGTACACACTAATATCCAACCGAGCGACAAGGCCTCGGGGCAGGCCCCTCTTCCAGTAGATGCACCAGTGGTACCATTACCTATTGGGTAACCGATACCACCTACCCCAGTAGCAAAGAGTGCAAGCCGCATGAGCACGTTGCACGAGTTCCAGTTCTAGAGGCCACCAAGGTTCAGGGGAGGGACAGACCCACAAGAAGCTAAGGATTGGATAGAGGCCATGTTGTGAGTCCTCCGACTGGTAGGGACACTAGCTAATATCATGGTGATACTTACTTCCATTCTTCTACAGAAAGTAGAAGGTTGATGGTGGAACATGATTCTCTAGATTCATGGCCAAGTGATTATTCTCTGGGAAAATTTGAGAGCATGTTTCGAGCCGAGTTTGTTCCAAAAACTCTTCGCATAGTGAAAATATAGAAGCTACTTTATCTGCAGTAGGGCAGCATGACTGTAGCTCAGTACTCAATGAGGTTCATTGACCTCTCATGCTACACCATTGATATGGTGTGGGACCCATTATTCAGTGCCTGGACCTTGGATCATGTACTCAGGCGGGAGATCAGGGCTTCAATGATTTCTCTTTGCATCCCGACGCAGGCGGGGGTGTTAGAGAGAGCCCCCTTTGTTGAGAGATTCTTTGATGAGCATTCACCAGCAGTGAGACCCACCACAAGTCTTCAGATAGAAGAGTCTTCTACTTCTGGTAGAAGATAGATTTCGCAGAGGTCTAAGGGGACGAAACCCTACAGGTGGACGACCGTAGGATTCCAGGTTGGTTGTGAATGGCACCCAAGGCATAGATAGTCATGCCAGGAGTGGCAATGTTACACATGCGGCGGGAAGGGTCACATGGGTCATGACTGTCAGATCCTCTGTATGGATGAATAATATATGGTCTAAGGATTTCCTAGGCAGAGACAGAGGTTCGACTGATGAGTTTCGCTTGGAGAAGGCAGATGTGGCAGAGGATAAGGTCATACAACTGGCAGTGGGTGATGATTTGAGATGTTAGCGCCACCACCACTAGGTGTTCCACCATTACAACAAGGAGTAGGAGGACATGGGAGAGATAAGATCTAGGAATTTTAGGCCTATGATCACGAAAATCTGGAGATGATATGAGGTACGATCTGTGTCTACTCCAACATAGCTGTAGTACATAGAGACACAGGTGTCAGTCATTCTTTTATTGCTACTTCCCTCTTTTGGAGCTCAGATATTTCTACGGAGCCATTGGATCTATCATTAAGGCTAGAGACTCCTACGGGACCAGATTCTATGATTACACACTGGTTCCAGTAGTGTTAGATTACTTAAGGAGGTGAGAGCTTCGACTAGGATCTCCTAGTAGTGGCATCGAGGCCTTACGATGCCATATTGGGTATGGACTTGTAATCTACATTCCATGATAAGATGGATGTATTAGGTGCAAAATGAAGTTTTTCAGCATAGATGGGACTTGGTTTTTCTTCACCATCGAGAAGGGAGTCTTTGCAGAACATGATGGGCTTATCCCGATGAGAGTGAAGCTGATCACTCATCAGTTGGATAGACATACCCTCAGAGCTGTCAAGGTGGAGAGTCCGAGTAATCATATAGTGGTGGACTCGTACGTGGATGTCTTCCCTGAAGATGTTTCAGGTCTACCACCTCACAGATAGGTAGACTATTACATTGACTTATACCCCAGGATGATGCTGATATCTACACCAGCATATCAGATGGCTCCCGCAGAGCTTCATCAGCTGTGGGATCAGATATAGGACTTACAGGGGAAGGGATTCATTTGGCACAGTGTTTCACCTTGGGTATCCCCCGATTTTGTTTACCAAAAAGGTGAATGGGAGATTGATACATTGTGTCGACTATCGACTCCTGAACCAGGTGATCCTGAAGAACAAGTACCCACTCCCTAGGATTAATGACCTCTTTGATCATCTGAAGGGACTATGGTGGTTCTCGAAGATATACATCAGATCCGGCTATCACCAACTCAATGTGTGAGATGAGGATGTGCAGATGATGGATTTTAGTTGTCGGTATGGCCATTACGAGTTATTGGTTATTCCATTCGGTGGAACCAATGCTCTAGCAGTGTTCATGGGACACATGGATAGGATCTTTTAGCCATACCATAATAACTTTGTAGTAGTCTTCATCAATGACATTCTGATCTACCCGACTACTGAGGAGGAGCATTCCTACCATTTGTAGGTAGTACTGGACACACTTAGAGAGCACCAGCTTTATAGAAAAATTTCAATGTTCCAGTTCTAGATCTGAGAGTTTCACTTTCTAGGACACATCATCTTGGAGGATAGTGTTGTAGTTGATCCAGTGATGATTGAGGCGATACTTTCTTGGGAGCCACCCAGGAGTGTGACGGAGATACAAAGTTTCCTGGGATTGGTCGGATACTATAGGATACTTGTGCCATATTTATCCAGTGTTGCATCTCCTTTATCAGCATTGAAGAAGAAGGGGAAACACTTCGTGTGGTCAGAGAGATTCCAGTGGAGTTTTCAAGAGATGAGGTAGAGGCTGACTAATACCCCCATATTGAGGCTTCTAGAGGAGGGCGTAGGGTATGCTGTCTACTGTGACACATCATGGAACGGTCTCGGATGTGTCCTTATGCAGGAGCGAGTCGTGATCACATATGGTTCTCGATAGCTGAGACAACAAGACCAGAACTGTGCTACCCAAGACCTGGAGTTAGCAGTAGTGGTCTTCACATTAAATATGTGGAGAAACTACTTGATGGGAGAACATTTTACAATGTACCCTGACCATATGAGTATTAGGTATATCATGTCTCAGAAGGACCTGAACCTGAGATAGCAACGTTGGCTTGAGTACCTCCAAGACTATGACTTCGAGACAGTCTATCCTCCAGGAAAGGGGAACGTTGTAGCAGATGCACTCAGTATGATATATAGTATACAAATTCAAGGTGAGGTGACAGATAAGCTAAACGCTTTGCAGATATCCTTTATTTATCGAGATGGAGAATCTTTCATTCATTCTTTTACAGTCACACACACACTTCTTTCGCGAGTCAGGACGGTGCAGCATGGGGACATTGACTGCGAGGCTCGATGTGCATAGATATCCATATGACATGAATATGATGTATTTTATGAAGGCTGGGATCACATCATCCCCTTCAGAGGACTTACCATGGTACCAGTGTCACTTTAGCAGGAAGTGATGAGAGAGTTCCACACATCCCCTCTAGCGGTACATCCAAGAGTGGAGAAGATTTACCACCATCTCCAATGATAGCACTGGTGGCCAGGAAAGAAGAATTAATTTGTAGAGTTTGTCTCTCAGTGCCTCACTTTTCAGCATGTGATAGTGGAGCATCAGATACCATCAGGCTCGGTTCAACCATTAATGGTCCCATAGTGGAAGCGGGATGGAATATCCATGGACTTCATGACATGACTCCCACGTACATCTAGGGGTCATGACACGATTTGGGTGATCATCTACCAACTCACCAAGTCCATCCACTTCCTACCGATCAGAGAGTAGGGTTCATTAGAGAGCTTGGGAAACCTCTATGTGTAGGAGATTGTGCAGCTACATCGATTACCCTCGACAATTGTCTCTGATCGTGATGCACATTTAACATCCCAGCTATGGAAAGGGTTGTAGGAGGGTTTTGGGATGCCTCTTCATTTGAGTTCCACCTTCCTTCCTTAGATAGATGGTCAGACTAATTGGACCATACAGACTATCAAGGACATGATGCATTCTTGCATCATCAACTTCAGTCGTTGTTGGGAGGATCACTTGACTTTGGAAGAGTTTTCGTACTACAATATCTATCAATACACCATTGGGATGACGCCTTTTGAGGCGTTGTACGAACGACCTTGCAGATCCCTTTTGTTCAAGACTGGCCCAGGGGAGTCAGCACTATAGGGACCAGAGATGGTATGGGCTACCATAGAAAAAGTGTAGATCATCCAATAGTAGCTGAGGACTGCACCGGGTAGGCAGAAGTCTTATGCCGATAGGAGATGGAGACTTTTGGAGTTCGAGGATGGAGACCACATCTTTCTACAGGTGTCACCCTGACGAGGTTTATGATGATTTGTCTGAGACTGCAAGTTATCTTCGACAATAATCGGACCTTTTCAGGTCCTCATTAGAGTTGCTGAGGTGGAATACAGCTTAGCACTTCCCCCTCAGATTCATCGGGTGCATGACGTCTTCCGCATATCCTAGTTGAGGAGATACGTGCATGACCCTTCTCACATCTTCGACCATGGTGAGATGGACATCGACGATGGGGCAACATTTACAGAGGCTCTAGTGGAGATTGAGGATGGACATGAATGAGTCTTTCTTGGTTTGTTGATACCTTTGGTGCACGTTCGTTGGTAGCATGGGAACCTCCAAGAGAGAACATGGGAGCGGGAGGCTCAGATTCATACTCAGTACCCCCACTTGTTTCTTTATTTATTGTTGTTTCATATGGGGATGCAATGCCCTAAGGTGGGAAGAATTAAAATAACTGAAAATTCTGTGTATTGTTTTAAAAATATTTGAATTTTATGAGTCTGTGAAAATTGATGGCATGTGATTACAAGGCCCGGTGTGCCCAAAATGAATTTATGATCTTTTTTTGGGTACGTTCAGTAACCGTGCGAGTGGGTTTTTGTAACCGGTTCTCGGAATTGAAATCTGAGGACACCGTTGAACTCACAGTGCCAGTATTCTCTTAAGGAGACTTTCACCTCGATGACATTTGGTCGTGGGAGAAAGATATATTTTGGGGGTTTTCGTGGAAGAATAAATAAAATAAAAATATATAACATTTTTTTTGTTGAAACCACCCATGTGGATGTTATAAAGGTGGGGACCACCTGAACTATAGCCTCCCACAAGGGTTATGGTGGTGGGGACCAACTGAGTCTAAACCACCCAATTTGCATTTCGAATGGTGGGACCACCTGAACCCTCTTAATGGTAGAAACCTTTTGAACTCCCTATTTAATGAGGGAGGTGACCTTTGGTATCCTCTACTTTATTTATTTCAACACACCCCATTTAATTGTGCATCCTTCCTTTAATTAATGAATCCAACTTCAATTGTGCCAAAAATTAAATAGATAAAAATATTTTATTTTGTTCGCTATTATTTTGTTGGGGAATTTTTGGGATGTGTTGGAAGAGGGGAATTGGGGGAAGAACTTTGGATGAACTCTTCCTCCCCAATGACGAATTCTTCCCCAATGAAGAATGAGGAACCAAACCTGCACCAATTTCAGAAGCGTGATTGCGGGAGCGACGATAGTAGGCACCCTATTCACCTTCACCATTCCTTCTCACCCCAACATCGACACAAAAAAAATCCTCTGAGGTAGGGGTTTATTTCTTTGTGATTAATATTTCTAATGTGCTTCCCTTCTAAAACAAGAATACAGATCAACTCTCTCTCTAACTAGTGGATCTATGGATGTTTTCATATCCGGGTTTTGGAATAGTGATTGACAGAGGTTGTGAGGTTTGATGTTTTATGTATCTTCCATAGATTTTCAGGATTCAAAATTTTTGAACAACTTTCTACTGCTCTAATGCGAAGAGTGTGGGCCAAAAAAACATGGCCTGACCTCTCCACATCTTCTAGTGTTTAGTTTTTGTGTTCTTCGCGATGAAGGAGGAGGGAAACCAACCTCAATGGGGCATGTGAATGGCGGCTGACACCACCGTCGGATGTGATAAAGGTGACGCCGCAACGCACCGTGCGTGGCCTCCACCTCACTGGGGCCGTCATACCGCTCGTGGCCTCTGCCACCCTATGGCCCTTGTGCTGCCCATGGCCTCCACCACCTCGCGATAGCCGCACCACCCTCGACCCTAGCCACCCTACGGCCTCGTGTCGTATGCGGCCTCTACGGCTCCCGTGGCCTCACGCCCGCTTCGTGGCCTCTACTGCCCCCACCGTCCCCACGGCCTCCACGACCCCCCATGGCCTCCACGCCGCCTCGCAGCCCCCACGGCCTCTACGGCCCCCGTAGCCCCTTGTGGCCCTCGATTCCTCTGCGCCATCCTGTGGCCACACCTCGTCGCCCAGGCCGGGTCGAAATGCCGGACCACCCAGCGTGGGCTGGGCCACCCAGCGTTGGCCGCACCTTACCCAGCAGGTCAGGCTGGATCGAACCAAACTAGGTCGGCCCAATCAAGGTCAGGCCAGGTCAGTCCGACCTGGTCGGACTGGACCTGGACCCACTTTGACCCATTTACGCTTTTTTGCCATAACATTAGCACCGGAAGTCCGTTTGATGAACCATCACTGGCACTATAAACCATGGAGAGAGACGGTCACTTTGATATACCCCCATTAGTGTTTCTGTTAAATTTGGGGTATAGTTTGGTTGGATTGAGCACGAATCCAACCGGGCCCTCGCGACAAAAAAGAAAATAACATACTCACCGGGTGTCTGATTGATGCACCGTCTATTATAATGAGACCTATATGATTTTGTCGTCAATTGGGTTACAACTTCATGGGACTTCGTGGTAGTTGGCGTATAAACTAGTGGCTTGGGGAGGGAACCCTCCTGGAGATTTTCAAGCATAGAGCATGAACCCAGTAACTGGGTGTGACTTGATGAATGAATAGCGATCCTGTTTGGGTCATCACAGAGCAATCATGTGTGGGTCAGAACCTATAGATCATGTGTGGGTCAGCATCAAGCGATCCTGTGTGGGTCAGCACCTAGCGATCATGTGCTGGTCTGCACCGAGCCATGATATGTGGGTTAGCACTGAGTGATCCTGTCCCGACCCATCCCACGTGGCCGATGCCGTAACTACCCCATGCTCGCCTTCTATTGGCCAGGGGCTGGAGACTAGCACCAAAGGTGTAAATCCATATAATTGGGAAGGAGTTTCCATTATAAAATGTAAACACACAAAACCAGAGTACAAGAGGATGCATGCACTATTTAAAACAGTATAACAAGTGTGCTGAGAATACAAAGGGTCCAGAAATACAAGCCCAAAAGAAAGGTATAGCTACAACTGAATGAAAATACAACAGAAAAGACAGCAGCTGGAAGATGGAAACAGCTCCTGGATCGTCCTCTGGGTTCCTACCTGAAGGGTAGGTACAGATGTCCTCCTCAGCACTCTGCGTCTATCGGTATGCTCTGTGTGCCTTCACACCGAGTGTCCACCTCTGGGTGCCGTCCAGTCCTCATCCACTCTGCCTCGGTCAACCCTGTCAGTCGTCTGCATCCAACACAACGAGGTGCAGGTATAGCCCATGCAGGGGTGAGTATAACGATACTCATTAGGGACCCCGAGACCCTCAAGGTCTCAATAAATCCAACAAGTATAAACCAAAAAGAATGATCTCAATATATAACCTTTACATAGGAATATTCCCATACATATACCTATGCTTTCATGTAACACATCTCAATCATGAGGAAAACACAATGGTAATTGACTCATCTCAAACAAGGATTTTATTCATGATGTCGTAACCACGGCTGCTGGAGAACTCCTCCTCTGTCACGCACAGTAGACCTTTCATGACTATAAGGTGCTACTCACTAACCATAGACTGTTGAGGTACTCCTCCTCTGTCGAGTACCGCGGTTCTATCGCCCCAACACAGTAGTGATTCCTCGCCATGGGTCTACTGTTACAACCAAGCGCACCCCCTCATAGCCTACAGAGGTATTCATTCTGTCGAGTACCGTGGGTATGCTACCCCAACATAGTAGCACTCCCCCGCCAAGGGTCTTCCACACCAACATAGTAGTGCTCCCCACTGTGCTAGTCAAGTCACTCCGAATCGAATCGGACAAGCAGTCATCAGGTCTCAGCCAGCTACAAGGTCTCTGTACTCCGTATGCTTATCTCCAGGAGGGTCCACTCCACGAGCTACTAGTCAATACTTCCAGGTGTCACGTAATCTCACGTGGAAGTATCTCAAAGGACCGCCTCATCATAGGGGTCTCAACGCAGCAAACAGAGCATCAATCGGATATCCGGTCTGTGTGTTATTAGCATTTCTATTCTAGGGGCCCGGTTGGTTTTGTGTACAAACCAACCCGACTGTATCTCAACTGTACGTAGAACTCCCACGGTGTATACTCAAAGGAACTGTTTCTCAATAATATTACCAACGCTGCTGACAGATCGTCAAAAGGATGTCTGGTCTGAGAGTTATTGGATTTTCCGTTCTAGGGGCCCGATTGTGTTTTTGGATAAAACCAACCTGACCATTCTTCAACTATGGAAAAATCTCAAGTGGAGTAATCCAAAAGAACCATATCATCAAGAGGATTCCAATTTAGTAGACGACACATCAATCGGACGTCCGGTCCTTAAGTTATAAGTGTTTCCGCTCAGAGGGCCCGATTGGTTTCGGGTTTGAACCAATCCGGTCATAAACAAACTTCAATGGAACCTTGAGTTTAATATACTAAAACAAACTTCTTGATCCAAGGAATCATACGCAACTGACGACGCATCGATCAGAGGTCTGTATCTCAGGTTATGAGAATTTAAACGAATCTAGTCCGGAAAAGGGGGTCTGAGCCCGGTCCGACCCGACCCGGCCCTACCCGAACCTGGTCGACCCGAACCGGGTCCAGGTCCGGCCCGGGAGTGCGTGGCCTGGCCCGGAGGGGCGCAGCAAGCCCCATCGGGGCGCAGCCCGGCCCGGCCGACCGTGCAGGTTGTGTGGAGCGGGGGGGGGGGGGGGGGGCTAATTAGAACCGGCGGCGCCAGCTGGCGCATGCCTGGATCCCTTGGGGCCATGATGCTTCACGACTTCGGCATTAATTGGAACTGGCAGCGTGCTGGGGCACCACCGTGATGCTTTGCGGGCCACTGGAGTCGCTCTGGTGGTCTGTTTTGGCTATCGACTGCGCCTACGACCTCCTCGGGTCGTGCTCTTCACTTTGATAGCTTCAAATTGATGTTGCCCTTCCGTACCCCCATTACAACGCAATCTGCGCATCAGGAACAAGTTAATAGTGGGTCCGGACTTTTCATTAGTCTGTACCCACCACGTTAGTAGTTCAAATAATCACCCAACAGAATAATCATCCATGCTCGAGGGTATAAATCACGTAAACGTAAATATACAAAATCCCCATACCTCGAATATGGTTCGCGGTTGACAAGTGTCGTGGATGACAGTGTCGTTTCCATCATCATAGGAGTGCACCCGAAGAAGAATTGGCGTCTCCTATCTTGTCATGGAGAAGAGGAAATATGGTGCGTCATCGTTCTTTTCGTAAGAGAGTGTGGTTCTTCGTCATAAGATAGTGTCGTTCTTCATCGGATGAATAATGTTCTTCATCCAAGGAGAAACTCTCTTCTCCTTTCACAAGATCTCTCTCTCAAATATTTTCCCCAACACAACATGTGCCCACCAAATTTAAATAAGGCTACCCCTTTTTTTAATTAAACTTTCCAAGCATTCAAATTTCAAATCCCTTAATTAAATAATTGAGTAGTTTGATTGCATTGATTAACATGTGTTAGAAAACAATAAAGAGGGAGAGAGGGAGAGGAAGTGTTTACACAATTTATGAAGAGTTTACAAATAAAGAAGGGGGGTTTATGGTGATTAGGGGATGGTGGAAGGTTGGGGATTGTGTGGGCCCCACCATTCAAATATCCACACAAGGGAAGTCGGATGGTTGTGGACCCCGCCCAAAACATCCCATGTGAGGGATTAACATCCAAATTTATAAAATAAAATTGTTCTAACAATTTTATTTATTTTAAACTAATTCACCAATTATTATTTCTCAACCCAGTTTAAATGCAACTACAGTAATGGTCCCCCTAAGCAATTACCGGCGTTGCAAGTTCATCGCTTCCCTAAGATGTCAATTCCGAGCACCGGTTCAAAAGAAGAAAAACATGCTTGTTCAATTACTAAACGTACCCGAGCTAAACTTTTGAAGTTGATTTCGGGCACACCGGGCCTCTGAATAAAGTACCGTCGGAAGCCATAGTCTCATAAAATTCCAAGGAATTTAAGAAAAAATATTTCCTTGAAATTTACCGGACTTTACTTTACTCCCACCATAGGACTTTACGTCCTCGTAAAGCTTCAACACACACTATGTAAAACAAATGTGGTACTGATCACGCATCTGAGCTTCCCGCTTCCAAGTGCTCTACTAGTGGTTCCCGTGATGCCAGCAAAAGTGCACAAGAGGAATCTGCAGTCCCCATAGGTCAAACTCATGTCGATCCTCAACCTCCACTGGAACCCCGTGAAAGTCGCCCCGTCATCAATGTACAGCTCCCCGTGGTCGATGATGTGTGAATGGCCATGCACGTATCCCCTCAACTGAGATACATGGATGACGTCATGCACCCGGTGCAAATTGAAGTGGAAGGGCCAGGTGGTAAGACACCTCGCCTACTCTGCTGAGGACCTAGAAAGGTCCGAAGAATCATGGAGATAACATGTCGCCCTAGCCGAAAATCCGTATAACTTTTCTAGGTGAGCCTCGTAAGAAAACGTGGTCTCCACTCTTGAACTCCAGTGATCTTCATCTCCAATCATCATATTGACTTCGGTCTTCTTTGTGCAGTATTCATCCGCTCATGGATGATTTGCACCTTCTCCGTCGTAACCTGAACCATCTCTGGTTCTACACATGCTGACTCCATCACTATCCACAGGGGATATCCTAAACGCGACAAGCTGTTGTCTAGCCTCTCTTAAGAGCTGAATGCTCGATCTCCTACTAAGAGCATCTACTACAACATTCCCCTTACCAGGAGTATCGAATATCTTGAAGTCATAGTCCGGGAGGAAGTCAAACCATTGATGATATCTCATGTTCAGGTCCTTATGAGAAAAGATACACCAAAGATTGTTGAGATTAGAATAAACCTTAAATTGTTCGCTCAACGAACAATTGTGAGACTAGACAATTTTAATAACTCATCTCCACCATTCTTCGTCTACATTCTACAAGAGCTGTTGAGATTTATCCTCTTCCGAAAAGAGAAATCTGGTCTCATCCCTGGGATGAACCACGTTCTTTTCCTAATACAGTAATTCATGACATGAATGGTACATTTTATGTCTCGAATGACATCGTAAGGCCTTGAAACTACTTCTAAGAGATCCGACTGCTACTCTCGCCTCCAAGGGTTGAGTCACACTGCCGACATCAGTGTGTGGTTACTGTGTCTCCTCCAGTAGAAATCTCACAAGTGAGGGTCAAGTTAGCAGTTTTATCTAGAACCTCTTAGTATAAACCATACAAAAAGGACATGAATGTAAACGTCACAAAGATAAGTGTCTTTTATTTCTGCAGCTCAAAGTACAAAGACACATAACAACCACAAACAACAACAACATGGAAACTAGAAGCAACAAGAATAATGGCCTCCTTTCCTGGAACTATTCTCACTCATGTCCACCTACTTCCAGAGCTCCACAGTCATATACTTCAGCTGCCTGAAGTTGTGCTCTCCCATATCCACCCATTCTCTGTGGTCGGGGTGGACCTGCTGGTGGTGGTGGTGGTGACACCTCGAATCGTCGTACACCAACGACTATAGAGCCAGCTCCTATACCCCAGTCTGGTAGGTTCCCCCACTTCATACTGCTTATATGATGGATAGTTCAGGAAGTCTCGAGCCAAGTGACCCTACTTGCCGCATGTATATCACTTCCAGCTCCACGTATGGTTGGCTCTGTTTCGTGTGCCTCACAAAACTGAACATGTATCCCATGGTCGCCCAACTGTTGGCCTAGTCCGTTTGTACTTTTGTGTCATCTGTCTACTACCGGCTGTAGAAGACTCCTCTATGGTCTAAAAACCCTACGGCAAGGGCAGCAGCTTCTGGGCACGCTCAGAGTGTAGAGTCGCTGGTATAGACTACACCCCGAAAAATGTCTTGAAGTTTCCCCAGGTGAACGTCGTCTCATCACAAAACTAGAGCATCTGGCTCCACTACCTCTCAACTACTCCCTAAAATAGATTAACATCTAGGTACACCATCATGTCAGTGGGTGTCCCAGCTGTGTGGAAAGATTACGCTACAAACTACATCCAGTGCCTAGCCGTCTGAAAATCCGACTCACCTCAAAACCTCGGAGGCCTCTGTCTCTAGATCTTGTGAAACGTTCTTAAGTGGTGTGCACTCTCTGCTGGTGTGTCAATTGGGAGAGGTCCCAATACTGAGGCCTCAATGCTCGTTGGGCTATCATCATGCTCTCCACTCGGTACCCACGCTGACTAACTGAGTGAAGTCATCCTGAAAGAAACAAATGTGACACGTCAAAAATACTATACATTGTTTTCGTTGATTTTAAAGAAACTTTTGAAAACACTCACGCAATCGGTGTTTTCATGCACTGAGTAGGAAATCAGAAGTCAGGGTCCTCGTGTATGGATATGTCGGCCGCCCGCACCAACACTGGAATCCCTGAACTGGAAACCACACTTACTACACTTAACACGATTGCTTCACAGAAATAAAATATCAGAGTCCTCAGTTATGAGGTAGAACCAACTCCTCCGATAGAAATTTGTCACGACCCATCCCCCAGGGCCTGTGCCGTAAATACCCCAAGCCCGCCTTCCATAGGCCATGGCCTGGCGACTAGCACCAAAGGTGTAAATCCCGATAACTGGGAAGGCATTTCCTTTATAAAACGTAAAAACACACAACCGGCATACAAGCTGAAAAAACACTAAGTAAAACAATATAAAAAGTGTGGTGAGAATACAAAGGGTCCGGAAATACAACCCCAACAGAAAGGTACGGCTACAACTGAATTAAAATACAACAGAAAAGACAACAGCTGGAAGATGGAAGTAGCTCATGGATCATCCTCCGGGTTCCTACCTGAAGGGTAGGTACAGATGTCCTCCTCAGCACTCTGCGTCTAACGTTCCACTCCGTGTGCTTTAACATCGATTTTCCACCTCTGCGTACCATCCAGTACTCGTACACTCTGCCTCTATCAACACTGTTCATCGTCTGCATCCAACACAACGAGTTGCGGGCATAGCCCGTGTAGGGGTGAGTATAACGATACTCAGTAGGGACCCCGAGACCCTTAAGGTCTCACTAAATCCAACATGGATAAACCACAAAGAAAGATCTCAACAGATAAACTTGACTTAGTTATATTCCCATACATATACCTAATTTATCAAGTAACCCATCTCAATCATGAGGAAAACACAAAGGTCATTGAATCAGCTCAATCCATGATTTTATTCATGATGGTATAACCACGACTGCTAGTGAACTCCTCCTATTTCGAGCACAGTAGTCCTGTCACGTGTAAGAACCTGGTTCTTATTTTTGAGGTACGAGATTCTTCTTTTCTCTTTTCCTTAAGTGTTTTTTAGAAAATAAGGAAAATGGGGAAAATCCTAAATTTTGGAAGTACACGCCGTGTACTTTTCCACACACTGTGTTATTTTGTCCATGTGGGATGAGTACACGGGTTGTGTGGCCATGCTGGTGATGAGGGGTGTAAAAATCGACTACATGCCAGGTAGTGGTCCTTTACATGCCTGTAGTCAATCGGCAGGTGGAATAGTAAGGCGGTGGAAGCAGCCGCCAGCTGGGTGACAGTACACGCCGTGTATTCAAGAATACACGCCGTGTACTCATGTCAACGGATGAACAATTTGGTGGTGCCGCTAGAGGAACTGTTAAATAAAGGAAGTACAAGCCATGTACTCAAAATTACACGCCGTGTACTTTGTTTTTCACTTAAAATGGGCAGTAGCCTCCCCTGTTCATTGGGAAGGTTTAGAATGGGAAGAAGGAATTGGAGAGGGAGGCCGGAGCTTCGGAGATCCGCCGAGCGCAAGACGGGAATCCGTTTCTACCTCGGACGATATCGTTAGAACCACACGTGTAACACCCCAAGATTTCATAGTGTGTTATTTTTTCAAAATAATTCAATAACTTTCACTACACGCAACACCGAGTTCAAGCGCACTATGACTTACTAAACAAGCCGTTCAAAAGAGGTTATGAATAGTATTAACTAAATTTTAAACATTATATAATCCTTATAATTTTAGAATCCATATTATGAGTTTCTTAGATATAATGTATGAATATATTCATTTTCAGTATTGCACTTTTACAAACTTTTAATAGTGAAACCTTTTTAAATCTAATATTTTGAACTTTTATATATTCAATTTGACTAAATAAATTTACTTTTTAGAATAGGGACATCAAAAATTTACAATGAAACATCCCAAGCTTCCATGGTACGTTTCCCTTTGAAAATTCAATGGCGTGCATTGTACGCAACTTCGAGATTATAACACATCACAAACAATCAAACTAGCCTTTATGAATAGTAATATTTACTTTTTGAAATTTTATAAATTTTATCTTTCAAAATGGAATTCATTTTTGCATTTATGATATCGAAATTATCTTATGGTGAACTTTTTGTACTTTTCGGATAACCTTCATATTTTGATGAATAGTGAAAATTACAAAATTTTAATTAAAACCAACTTTTTTAATCGAAATAATTAATAGTGATACATTATTAATTTGAGTGGTTTTAAAGTATATTTAGAATATATTTTCACCATTTAATACAATGTTCTTCATTGGATGTAATATCACATTTAAACCAGACGTAAAAATGTGTCAATCTTTTGATAGTTATTATCTCTTAAAAACACGCTATTTGTTTTGACGACGGGAATTAATATTTAAATTAATTAATGAAACTAATATGTTCTGAATTTGGTAAAATAGAAATCATTTTTGAATTCATAATATCAAATATAGCTTAGGCACAATTTTTGGTATTTTTCGGGAAACTTTCATTTTTTGACGAATAGTGAAACCACTAAGTGGTAGTTAAAAAACTGAATTTTTCATAAAAAATATGTTTACCTCTTCTGTATGTGGAATTTAAAAAATCCGAGAGACACTGTTAATATCAAGGAGAAAAATTTGGTTCAATGAGATGAATATAATTTTTGGTGAATAGTAACTTTTTTCTTTTATTTACCACGGTTAAAATTAAATAGGGTAATTAAGGGTAAAAATGATATTAATATTACCCAAACAGATGTCCTAATTCTATTGGAAAACTTTCTCTCGACCAAAAACAATCTTATGAGTAAAATATTATCATTTAGGTCCACTTGTATAAGATTAGGACATTTATTATTATTTAATTCAATGAAGAGTTAAAAGTGTTCAAATCAAAGTTTATTTACTAAAACATTTTTAATATAAGGTTATAAATAAGATAAATTCTATTGTAAATATTAATTAAAAAGATAAAACGATTTTATACATAATGGTAGTTTATTTATAATTTTTATACATTAAATAATGTAATTTAATTATGACACAAATGTGATGCAGTAATTACCTAATTAATGAAAAATTAAAATAATTGATATTATAAATACCCAAATAAATGTAATGTGAGAATTTTTATAAATAAAAATAATTCTATAGGTTAATATGACATGTTAGGATTTATTTAATTAACTTTTTTCGAAGTAATCATTCTGTTATGTTTTTAAAAAAATCAATTATTGAATAGTGTCAAAATTGACATAAAAGATATTTTAAAACAAATATTATATTATTAATTGATATTAAATTCCTAAAAATAAAAGGTTCATCCAATAGACTTATATAATGATAGTTGTATCATTAATGGACCACTAGGCCGTCTCTTAAATGTATATAGTATGTTTATTAACCAGATAATATAGAAATACAAAGATACATTGTAAAAGTGAAACTAAATAACTAAGAGTTAATACTTAAAGATAAGGTTAATATAATGACCCAAACCTATCTAAATTCTATTGTTTGAGTAGTTTTCGACCCATACCCACCGTAAACTTTAAATAATATACTTTGGATCCAATAGAAACCAAATATAAATTTATTATAACATAATATGTTTATCTTTTCCAAAGGTGTCCCTCACCCCTCTTATAAAAGGGGACTCCCCCATCTCACTAATTCACACATTCAAGGCCTTCTGGCTCTGCCAAACCCTGACCAAATACTCTCTTAACTTCCCACACTACAACCTAGATTCCTTAGTTTGATCATAAAGCTAACCTATGGAGCCCTTTTGATCAATTCAAAAGGAAGAACCTGAAGAAGAGGTAATGCTTTCACCACCCTCTTTCATGTTCCTTTCTTCTTCAACTTCTTCTTTATTTGTTATTTCTAATCTAAAATAATAACACCAGTATATTATATATACTGTGATGTTATTATAAATATGGTACAACCGTATTCAATATTCTATCCATCCTTTGAATGTCATGTCACCATACGTGCGTACGTACGGCTTACCTTCTCCACATCGTGGTGTAATTTTCATTCAATAAATTATTATTTGGATGGGTATAATAATGATGTGTAATTCATGTAAATAATAAATATAACATGATAATGATTCTGTATATATGATATTCCATCCAATTATAGATTAATTTAATATCAAAAGAATGATATTGTCACTCGTGCGTACGTACGGACTACCGTCTCCACGAACGCGATGAGATTCATTCTTCATCGTATCCATTCAAGTCTAATTCTGATTTGATGATTAATAATAGTATCTAAGAACTTGATATCATTATGGATATGATTAAGATACAACCTAAAAATTAAAAACATGGCTTACGTAAAAAATCATATAATAGAAAATGAGTAAGTTAACAACCGAAACAACGATATTACTAAGATATTATTAACAAATCAAAATTAAAAGATCATATATAATATCATATTAATGTATATGATTATTTTATAATTTAATAACAATTATTTCACCATTATACCGGAGGTAAACCTACCCCCAACCAAGGAAAAATACAAGGTATGTGTTATTTCACAATCTCTTCATTATCCGAGGTTGTTTATACATAATTATCTACTGGGATCTCTTTATCATCCACATCCATGTTTCTTTAAAGTGTACTTCAAAACATTCTTACTATTTTACAGAATATGGGTTAATGTCATTTATACCATTGTTTTACTTTTTATAAGATTTTATAAATGAATATTTCCGACATTTTCCAAACAAGGTCCGTTTTAACCTTTTTGACAGAATGAAGGTAAGAATATATTTTTTTTAACTTATACGGCGGGTGCAGCTATTTTCCGCCGTTATAAAATTTTTGATGCTTCCCTTTCAAATATTATAAGGATATTTTCAATGTAAATGTTTTATTTTATAAGTATGTGACTTTTAAATGATTTCAAAATGAATATTTTAATATTTTCTGAACGGGACTCTTTATCAAAATCAGAAATTTAAATGTTTTAAATATTTATCTTTCTAAATCTTTTTAATTAATTTCCATGTTTTCAAAATGATTTTAAGGATTTATTTATATGGACATTTCTTTTCAAAACTTTTGAAGTGGTATGAGACACTTTCATTCCAAAATCTCTTTTAAAGTACTACCTTAATAAATGTGTGACTTTTAAATGATTTCAAAAAAGAGATATTTCTCTCAAATAGTTTTGATTTCATCTATGTCACCATCCTTTGATGGATTTGAAGTTTATTTGAACTTTATTTATTATGATACAAAAAATCTATATTTTTTTGATGTTTTTGTGATGTGTTTGACTGTGGATGTGTTATTTTTACACCATTCATGGTTTATGGATGTAGTATTTACATTTCGTATGCTAGTATTAATATGAATGTTTTTGTTATGTTTAAACATTTTCATATGGGAATGAATTGGAATTAATATGTGATGGGTGGAGCCCGCTATAGCTCCTCGATGCATCGGTAGATCTCATGAGACAAACTAGTGTCTTGGAACAAGGCCTTGACAAAATCTTATTTGTATTCTTGGCACAAGGCCTTTGCTATGTGGTTATGATAGTCTAGAATTATGCATTCCATCATTATGAAAGTGGTTATTGATATTGCATGTGATTATTCGATTAGTAGAATAACCATGTGAATAAGTAAATGGCATTATTTCATTTTATTTTTGCTATACTATGTTGAAATTCAAGTTTAAAAGGCTTTTGTTTTAATTATACATTGCCTTAAATGATTTACTTATTTATGAATGTTTCTGCTCTATTGTTATCCTTACTGGGCATTTGAGCTCACCCCTTTTCTATGTTTTACTTTTCCCAGGATGTGAAAAAGTAATTTATGAATGACCTGCAGGGATAATATGAGGGGATAAGAGTGTGGACTATGGAGACTATATTGTTGTAGTTTTCATTTTATGATTTAATTTAAACTTTATAAATATATCTGGTGTTTCCAAGGATAATAAAATAATCGGTCTTTCGAGACATGATCTTTCTTGTGATCATGCCAATGTTATGTAATAATGCACCGAATCTATGTATCTAGGGTCGGGGCATTAAAGTTGGTATCAGAGGAATTTTAGTACAATCCTTGGAAGATAGGTTTAGATAAACTCTGATTAGAGCACGTAGTCCTAAGATGAACTTTGAGGATTAGTATAGAAGAACTTCCTAGAATTTTTGTATTGTAGAGATTTTGTGAGTTTTCTGAGAAATACATCCCTGTCTGGATACGAGCAGGTAAAGGAGACTCTGGCACATATGTACCTAGGGGTAAAACCCAAAAACACCGCTTTGAGCTTGACTCTAACAGGAACAGGTGCACGACAACAGGCCTTGCTGCACTCTTGGTTACGACACTCCCGGGGGATATGTTTAGGATAATTTTCATTTTCATTACAATCCATTATGAAGGGTTTATGAGTATATACTTCCTCAAAGGAGACATTTTTATTATTATGGATTATATCCATAAACTATAAAATTTATTTTATGTGTTTTACAAGTTTGGGATTAGGTATTTTTATTCATAAACTAATCTAGTGTATGACATTTTTTAGAAATGGCGCCCAGTAGAAGGAATGAGAGCTCCAACGCTGCACATGATCCAAAGAGAAAGAAGGATCGTATTTTTCATGGTCTTATGCCAGAATTTATAAGAGAAATAGTCTCCCATGTATTATCATCATAAGAAGAAATAATATCATGTGTCATAAGAAAATAAAGAGTTTATTGAGTCCTATGGATTTGAAGGGAAGCAAGAGAAGAAAAGGATGGAAGAGGGAAATATGGATAAATGGAAGAGGGAAAGGAAGAATTTTCCCATATGTGATAACTGTGGGAAGAAACAGCCTGGAACATGCCTGAAATGAATGGGAGTTTGTTATAAGTGTGGAGGGAAACGGCACAAAGTACGTGACTGCAAGGGTAATAAAATGGTTTCAAATGTACTATGATTCATTTTCAAGGAGTTTGGACACTACGTGATCCTATGTACCAGTCATCAGACTATGCCGTAAATGATGCTATTGGATAATAATCAAGTTATGATACTACCATAGATAAAGGGGAATGATTAGAGTTCATATGTTGATTATGTCATTTGAGTTTTGTATCAACAATTTACTTGTTATAATAATTATGGAGTATATAAGGATTGTACTGCAGTAATATTTCATTAAGGGCATGAGATTGTGTGGAACAAAGACAAGTGTCTCAATAGCAGGTTAAATTTTTGGAAAATATATGGTTGAGAGAAAGATAAACCATAATATGGTTCTGATACCGAGGAAGTGATTTTAGAATAATACATGATTGATTTGGATAATTTATATTTGATATTCATGACTACCTTGAAACTGATTAATGGTTTTTATATTCTATCATTGTTTGGGTTTACAACATTTTTGGATTGAAGGAGTATATCTATTATTCTTTAAGGAATAAGTGATCATGAATGTAATCATTAAGGTTTTATGGTAATTCTGGATGACGCAGTGTTTTAAAAGAATACATGATGAAGGTGTTCAAATGTTATTACGTGGAAAAAAGGATCATCATTGTGTTTACCTTCCTTATAAATTTTGGACTGAAGTATTTTGGATATTTCTAGTTTGGATTGTTATTGATTTCCATAAAAGGAAAACCCAGAGGTTGGGCGGCAACCCGTCGCATCCGGCAAGGCCGCGAGACTTGAACCCACAACCGAAGGGTAACAAGGGTGTATCACCTACCACTGAACCATGTGATGTCCTGGAATGAATAATGTCATTTTTTAATGGTTCTTCTAGATGAATTATAAATTCATTTTTTTAACCCTATACGAATAGGATAAATAGAATATTATTTTTAATTTCTATTATCTTTTAGAGTGAAAGATGAGTTTGTGGTAGAACATAGTTAAAGGATGAGACTCTACTTGTCATGTATATATTTTTATTCATCTCTTATTCAATGAAGAAATTAATAAATATATTGTAGTAAAGGGGTCTTAAAACCAAATATGTGTTATCCTAGTACCATATGTTTTGCTGAACCGATGGTATTTTAAATCAACATAGATTGATGAATTTAAGGCCCTCAATTTTACACTTGTTTTTGATTGATGACCTCAATCAATAAATATAAATATTTACGTTTTTTCTGCAATTATATGTCTCTCATTGCCACCAATGTTCTCCGAATAGAGATCATATTTTTGTGGTGACCCATTCATTTCTCTTTTCCTCTTATAAAGACTAAATTTTATTAACCAAATTTCCGATGTGGGTTTTCCCACAAAGATATTTTCTATATTCAACCTTTTATTTTAGAAGAACAATTTCAAATTGTGAGGACTCAATTTATTGAAGGAGGTGATAATGTAACACCCCAAGATTTCATAGTGTTTTATTTCTTCAAAATAATTCAATAACTTGCACTACACGCAACACCGAGTTCAAGTGCACCGTAACTTACTAAACGAGCCATCCAAAAGAGGTTATGAATAGTATTAAGTAAATTTTAATCTTTATATAATAATTATAATTTTAGAATCCATATTATGAGTTTGTTAGACATAATGTAAGAACAAATTCATTTTCAGTATTGCACTATTACAAACATTTAATGGTGAACCCTTTTTAAACCCAATATTTTAAACTTTTATATATTCAATTTGACTAAATAAATTTACTTTTTATAATGGGGAAATAAAAAATTTACAATGAAACATCCCAAGCTTCCACGGTATGTTTCCCTTTGAATAATGCAATGGCGTGCATTGTACGCAACTTCGGGATTGTAACACAACACAACCAATCAAACTAGCCATTATGAATAGTAATACCTAATTTTTGAAATTTTATAAATTTTATCTTTCAAAATGGACTTCATTTTTGGATTCAGGAAATCATTATTAGCTTAGGGTGAAATTTTTTTACTTTTCGGATAACTTTCATATTTTGATGAATAGTGAAAATTACTAAATTTTAATTAAAAACAAATTATTTAATCGAAATAATTAATAGTGATAAATTAGTAAGTTGAGTGGTTTTAAAGTATATTTGGAATATATTTTTACCATTTAATACAATTTTGGTCATTGTATGTAATTTCACATTTAAACCAGACATAAACAAGTGTCAATCTTTTGATAGTTATTATCTCTTAAAAACACGCTATTTGTTTTGACGACGGGAATTAATTTTTAAATTAATTAATACAACTGATATGTTCTAAATTTGGTAAAATATACATCATTTTTGAATTCATAATATCAAATTTATCTTGGGCCTAATATTTGGTATTTTTCTGGAAACATTCATTTTTTGATGAATAGTGAAACCACTAAGTGGTAGTTAAAAAAAGGAATTTTTCATAAAACATAATCGTACCGCTTCTGTGTGTGGAATTTCGAAAAACCTAGAGACAAGGTTAATATCAAGGAGTAAAATGTGCTTCAATGAGATAAAAATAATTTTTGGTGAATAGTGACTTTTTACTTTTATTTACCACGGTTAAAAGTAAATAGGGTAATTAAACGTAAAATTGATATTAATATTACCCTAACAGATATCCTAATTCTATTGGACAAATTTATATCGACCAAAAACAATTTTAGGAGTAAAATATTATCATTTAGGTCCACTTGTATTAGATTAGGACATTAATTATTATTTAATTCGAAAAAGAGTTAAAAGAGTTAAAATCAACGTTTATTTACTAAAACATTTTAAATATAGGGTTATAAAGAAGATAAATTAGATTTTAAATATTCATTAGAAAGATAAAAACATTTCCTACATAATTATATTTTATTTATAATTTTTAGACATAAAATAATTTAATTTATTTATGACATAATGGTAATGCAATAATTACCTAATTAATGAAAAATTAGAATAATTAATATTATAAATACCCAACTAAATGTAATTTGACACTTTTTATAATTACCAAAAAATTTCTAGGTTAATATGACATGTTAGGATTGATTTAATTAATTTTTTTTGAAGTAATAATTCTGTTATGATTTTTACAAAAACCAATTATTGAATAGTGTCAAAATCGACATAAAAGACTTTTTAAAAAAATATTATATTATTAATTGATATTCAATTCCTAAAAATCTAAGGTTCGGCCAATAGACTAATATAATGATAGGTGTATCATTAATGGACCACTTGGGGGTCTCTTAGATGTATATAGTAAGTTTATTAACCATATAATATAAAAATACAAAGAGTCATTGTAAAAGTAAAACTAATTAACTAAGAGTTAATACTTAAAGATACGATTCATATAATGACCCAAAACTGTCTAAATTCTATTTTTTGAGTGGTTTTCTACCCATACCCACCTTAAACTTTAATTAATACACTTTGGATACATTAGAAACCAAATATGAATTTATTATAATATAATACTTTTAGCTTTTCCAAAGGTTCCCCTCACCCCTCTTATAAGAGGGCACTCCCCGTTCTCACTAATTCACACATTCAAAGAATTTTGGCTCAGCCAAACCCTTACCAAATACTCTCTAAACTTCCCTCAAAACAACCTATAGGCCGTAGTTTGATCATAAATCTAACCTATGGAGCCATTTTGATGAAATCAAAAGGAAGAACCTGAAGAAGATGTAAAGTTTTCACCACCCTCTTTCAAGTTCCTTTCTTCACCAACTTCTTATTTATTTGTTATTTCTATTATAAATTAATAACTCTAGTATCTATATACTATGATGTTATTATAAATATGGTACAACCATCTTGAGTATTCTATCCATCCTTTGAATGGCATGTCACCATACGTGCATACGTACGTCTTACCGTCTCCACGTCGTGGTGTAATTGTCATTCAATAAATTATTATTTGGATGGGTATAATAATGATTTGTAATTCATGTAAATAATAAATATAACATGATAATTATTCTATATATATGATATAACATCCAATTATATATTATTTTAATATCAAAATATCGTATTGTCCCTCGTGCGTACGTACGGACTACCGTCTCCACGAACGCGATGGGATTCATTCTCCATCGTATCCATTCAAGTATAATTATCATTTGATGATTAATAATGGTATCTAAGGACTTGATATAATTCTGGATATGATTATGATACAACCAATCCATGAAAAACACGGCTTATGTAACAAAACAAATAAAATAAAACGAGTAAGTTAACAACTGAAACAACGATAATACTAAGATATTATTAAAAATCAATATTAAAAGATCATATATGATATCATATTAATGTATATGATTCTTGTATAATTTAATAACAATTATTTCACCATTATACAAGAGGTTAACCTACCCCCAACCAAGGAAATGTACAAGTTAAGTGTTATTTCACAATCTCTTCATTATTTGAGGTTTTTTATACGTATTCATCTACTGGGATCTCTTTATCATCCACATCCATGTTTCTTGAAAGTGTATTTCAAAACATTCTTACTATTTTACAGAATATGGGTTAAATTAATTTATACCCTTGTTTGACTTTTTATAAGATGTTTATAAAGGAATCTTTCTGTCGTTTTCCAAACAATGTCCTTTTTAACCTTTTCGACAGAATTAAGGTAAGAATGTATTTTTTTTAACTTATACGGCGAGTGCGGAAATTTTCCACCGTTATAAAATTTTTTAAGTTTCCCTTACAATGATTATAAGAATATTTTCAAATTAAATGTTTTATTTTATAATTATGTGACTTTTAAATGATTTCAAAATGAATATTTTAAGATTTTCTGAAAGGTACTCTATATCAAAATCATAATATTAAACGTTTTAAATATTTATCATTTAAATCTTTTTAATTAATTTCCATGTTTTCAAAATGATTTTAAGGATTTATTTATATGGACATTTCTTTTCAAATGTTTCGAAGTGGTATGGGAAACTTTGATTCAAAAATCTCTTTTAAAGTACTTCCTTAAAAAATGTGTGACTTTTAAATGATTTCAAAAAAAAGATATTTCTCTCAAATAGTTTTGATTTCATCTATGTCAACATCCTATGATGGATTTTAAGTTTATTTGAATTTTATTTATTATGATACAAAACTTCCATATTGTTTTGATGTTTTTGTGATGTGTTTGACTGTGGATGTGTTATTTTTACACCATTAGTGGTTTATGGATGTAGTATTTACTTTTCGTATGCTAGTATTAATACGTATGTTTATGTTATGTTAAAACCTTTTCATATGGGAATTAATTGGACTTAATATGTGACGGGTGGAGCCCGCTATAGCTCCTCGATGCATCGGTAGGTCTCATGAGACAAACTCGTGTCTTGGCACAAAGCCTTGACAAAATCTTATTTGTAGTCTTGGCACATGTCCTTAGCTATGTGGTTATGATAGTCTGGCATTATGCATTCCATCATTATGAAAGTGTTTATGGATATTGCATGTGATTATTTGATTAGTAGAATATCTATGTGAATAAGTAAATGACATTATTTCATTGTGTTTTTTCCACACTATGTTGAAGTTCATGTTTAAAAGGCTTTTGTTTTAGTTATACATTGCCTTAATTGTTTATTCTTATTTATAAAAGTTTCCGCTATATTGTTGTCTTTACTGGGCATTTGAGCTCACCCCTTTTCTATGTTTTATTTTCCTAGGATGTGAAGAAGTAATTTATGAATGACCTGCAGGGATAGTATGTGGGGATAAGAGTGTGGACTATGGAGACTATATTTTTGTAGTTTTCATTTTATGATATAATGTAAACTTTATGAATATATCTAGTGTTTCCAAGTCTACAAAACTAATCGGTCTTTCGAGACATGATCTTTCTTGCGATCATGCCAATGTTATATAATAATGCACCGACTCTGGGTATCTGGGGTCAGGGAGTTACAGCACAGGTAAGCCCTCCACCCTTCTTTAATAGTTCATGCCAATTCGTCCCCAACGGGAGTTATTTTCATTTAAGAGAGAATACTTTTACCTCAGATCTACCTCGTTCTAGGATGATTCATGGGACTTCGTTCGAGTATACTGATCAGGGGTGTATATGTTAGGTGGCTTGGTGTTTATTTTTCCAACTGTTGTTCATTTTGTGCGTTTTTAGTGCCACGAACCCATGTTGGGGTGTCGTGTGGCTGAGGCCATAGATATTTTGAATACCTAGAATTTAATAGGTGATTAATTGTGATAATAAAATGCTGGTTGGGATGGTTTCTTGGTTCCAGGACCACCCCAGGGGTGCGTTCCTCTGTTCAGCCGTTTGTCAAGGATGCCCGAGGGTATTACATTAAAGTAATAATTGTAGGATTTACTTGAGAGTAATTTCTTGTGTACTTATTATTTACATTTTAGGAATGAACCGGTTAACTGTTTAGTGTGGGGACATTGTTGTGATTAGCCTGTGGGCACTGTACTACTTAGCCTATGGGTGACTTCTTTTGTGCCTGTTGTCAGTTGATTCTGTGCCTGTGGGCGACACTACTTATGCCTGTTGGCAATATCCGTATTCTTAATGGAAGATTCTTGGGTTGGATACACTTTACCTAAGGGTAGGAGTTTACGTGTCTGAGGAGATGGGTTGTTAACTTAGAATAATCATTGTGGTGATATTTTAACTAAAATGATATAAAGGATATAAAATGGAAATATAATTGGTTAAGTTAGATACTTTTTAGTAATGGTTACTTTATTGCATTTTACTACAGCACACTATTGTTGCATGTTTTACACACTGTTGATCACGGGACTTTGGTGGGTGCCTACTGAAATATATTTCTCGCACCCTATTTGGGTCATGCCTTTCGGTCCAAACAGATTACATTTCTACAGGTGTAGATAAGGGAAAGAGTCCTTATATAGGTACATGATTTCTACTGGGGTGTAGTAGAGCATGGGACCGAGCATTGGCTCATGATGCCGCTGGCTTTTTTGTTTTGCCTTTCTGTACATGTACTTCAGTAGTATTGTTTTGATCATGTAATATTTTTTGGCTATTTTATAGAATTGTGACTTGCTGTATCATCATATATATATATATGACTTTTGGTTGCCTTTTTATCAGTTATCAATTTCAGTTATATATGTTTTTACTAATTCTGTTGTTGTTGTATGTTTTATTTCGTATTCCGCTGCGCTACACTTTGACAAATGAGGGCATAGTTTCCCAACTATCAGACCTGGGCCCTCGCTGCTAGTCGGCAGCCTCTAGCATTTGGGGAAATGTGCTTGAGGTCATGTTCCGAACCGGGATCAGGGCACTCGTTGCGTGGCACCCAGAACCGGGACGTTACAAAGTTGTATCAAAGGATTTCTTTTATTTGACATAATATTTGGAGCCATAGTCAGGGATAGGACGAACAATAGTTGGTAATAAGTTGTGCCCATGCGTAGCTAACCCTTGTACAGGGAAAATCCTGTCTACCTCGTATTTGTTTTTCAATTATTTTGATTTTTCAAATTTTACAGTTGATTTGTTTTCAACATTGGGTGACGTACTTGAGCTTGTGCTGGTTATATTTTATCTATGGGTTCTATTTAGTTGCTACCTGATGAGATGAGGGTATGACATCTCATTCATCATATAGGCACATGCTAGTAATCACATTTCATCCATAGTTTCTATGCCATGTAGGTGCATAGGAAATTTCATGTTGTTGTGATAGTTGTTGTGATAGTAAAGCATGCAGTTGTGATAAGTGCTTGATAAAATACTGGCTATTTGATAGTGTATTCTTTGTGTGAGATTGTTTATAGAATGGATTCCAAACTATGTTTTTTGGGGAGTATGGGCCCCCATTGACCAGAATTTGGTGGATCATTGACTGTTTATTTTGTTATAACACAGATAAGATGTTAAACTTTGATTTGTGGGGAGTTTGGGCCCTCACGGGCCAGAATATGACACTTAGGTGTTGGTTTTCAGAATTTTCTAGGTTCCGAAGAAGTTTATAAGGCATTCTCTCTGGAAAACTAGTATACGCGCCGTATAGTATCTTATACACGGCGTGTTTGATCTTCTGTTAATGAAGAAAAATAAACTTTTTGAGTACACGTTGTATACCCTGAGTACACGCAGTGTAGTCTCTTCCCGTGTCAAAAACCGTGTGGGTGGCGACATGGGGAAGGGAAGAGCTTGGGTAAAACACACCGTGTACATGAGATACATGTCGTGTAGTGTTGGCCCGGAGTCCTGCAGTGTAACTAACAACTGGGGTCGGTGAACTCTTTTCTTGAACACACTGTGTCAATAATAAACACGCCATTTAGTGTGACCTATGGAGTCGGTCGTGTAACTAACAACATGAGCCGGTGTCACCTCTCCTTGAAGACGTCATATACCTTTGGGACATGCCATGTAGTATTGTATGAGGACAGACCGTGTGGTGTTAGCCATGTGGCAAGGGAAACGGGGTGATGTACACGTCGTGTGCGGGTGTAACACGCCGTTTAGTTTCAAGTCGAGTAGTCAGCCATGTCACAGACGACATGGGAAGTTGGAAAATTTCACCATAAATTCCGTGTAGATATTATACACACCGTGTAGTTTTGTTCAATGGGAGTCATGTGGCTTGGACGTGTCGAAGGACCCGGGCAGGGGAAGAGAAGTCAGGGACACACCGTGTAGTAATTTTACATGCCATGTAGTCTTTTTTTGAAAATATTGAAATGACTTATTTTCTCTTGGTCCCTTTATGGTTCCTTCACTTTCAGTCTTGATAAATCTTGATCTAAGGCGTGTTTTTGACCTTGTAGTGTCATGCCGCCTACACATCCACACGTTGTTCTCCAAGAGAGCAGCGACGATTATACTCCAAAGATGGTGGGCCATAGGTTACCAGTGGACCATCCAGCAGAGCCAGATATGGTGGTAGCCTATATACCAGACACAAGCACAGAGGCAAATTTCCATGAAGGCTTCATGCGGTTCATGTAGAACATTCCAGGAGCACCGCAGGCTACCACATCTATGGATGAGCTGACTCGTATCTTCCAGCAGCAGAATCTGCCTATGTTTTTAGGGGATGGCGGACCACATGTAACACCCTGAGATTTTATGAAAAATATTCTTTTAATTTCATTAATGTCTTGTGTTGTATGCTACACCAAGATTACCTTGCACTATATGCAACACCGTATTAGCTTGCAGTATACGCAACACTATTCTTAGATCGTGTTACACACAATTTTGATAATAGTTCTTCTACGCAACATTGAGTATATATATATATATATATTCAATGTATAAATGAAATATGGTTGGATTATGTTATACGAAACAATGAAGGATTCTTGCACAGCACGCAACCCTGACTTGACTTGCATGACACGCAATCACGACCTTCCTCGATAGCGTGTGTTGTACGCAATATCGGGTTTTACTAAACAACGATATATTATTATAGTATTGTTATGAACTACCCGTTATAATATTATTAACTAAATTTTGAATCTTATAACATTATTATTCATCTTGCACATTTTCTAAAACATGGTATAAGAACAAAATAAATTTTTCGGGTAAAATAAGTATTTTTCAAAAAATGCAGTTTTGCCGCCATTTGATGGCGCACCCACATTAAATCTAGTTTATGACATGTTTATAAGTTCAATTTGACAAAATAAAATTCTCCTTTGGAATCATGAAATAAAAATTTACTTTGGATAAATTTTTCATATTATTCTGGAAACTTTTATATTTTGATGAATAGTAAAAACACGCTATATTTTAATTAAAAACAACTTTTTTCATCGCAATAATTTATATGGTTAAATTATAATATTGAATGGTTTTAAAGTATAAATAGAATATATTTTTACCATTTAATATAATTTATGTCATTATCATTGATTCTACCTTGAATTCGTAGGATAAATCAATTCAATCTTTTGCAATGTTTTAAAGAAAAACCCGTTTTCTTTCGACAACGGGATTAATTTTAATTTAAATTCTGCATATTTTTTGTATTGAATTTGGAAAAATGGATTCCATATTTGGAATCAGTGGATCCAAATTATGTTAATAAGCTACTTTTTATTTTTGGGAATTATGAATAGTAACTACGGTAAATTTTATTTACCATAGTTAAAGGTAAATCGGATAATTAAGGGTAATATAATATTATAAAATTACCCTAACACGTGTCAAAATCCTATGGTATGACTAAAAGTCGACCCATATCACCTAAGGGTCGGATTAGATTCATTTAATGGACTTTTGTCCAAGAAAATAATTTAAATATTATTAAAACCAAAGAATGTGACAACATGTCACTTTCTTAAATCTTATAAGTATAAAAATTTAAATTTATTAATAAGCATCATGAAACGTCAAACATGAATAGTCTCCTGAATTCTAATACAATTATATACATCATAGGAATTTATTTAGAATTTTTAGATATTAAATAAGTATCATTTATTATGACATAAAGATGATGCAGTAATTGTCTTATTAATGAAATATTGACATAATAGATGTTATAAATACCCAAATAAATGTAATTTAAAACCTTTTTGGAATTAAACTAATTTTCTAGGTTAATATGACATGTTATTATATATTTAAGTACCTTTTTAGAACTAATAATTCTTTTATGATTTTCACAAAAAAAAATTACTAAATAGTGTCAAAATTGACATAAAATAGTTTTTAAAACAAATATTATATTATTAATTGATATTTTATTCCTAAAAATATAAGGTTCAGCAAAATGACTTAGATAAGGTTATATATATTAATAATAAACAACTTGGGGTTCGTTTGTCTTGATATAGTATGTTTATTAACCTTATAGTGTAAGAAAACAAGAAGACACGGTAAAAGTAAAATTATCTAACTTAAATTTAAATATAAATGATAAGGTTAAAATAGGAACATAAACTTGGCTAAATTCTATTGGATTAAAAGATTTATACCCATCCCCACCTTATCTTCTAAATAAATCAATTTGGAGCTATTTGAAACCGAATATGGCTTTATAGTAAAATAATAATATTTGTTATTCCAAAGGTGCCCCTCTCCTCCCTTATAAAATGGCACCCCTCCCTCACTTCCTCACACCACTTTGAGCCATCAATCTCGGAAAACCCCTTACAAATTATCTTCTCCACTTCCATAGAAACATCCTATAGGTTCTGGTCTTTCTCAAAGACCAATTTTAGTGCCCTAAAATGAGATCTCAAAGAGGCGCTTCAAAGAAGAGGTAATGTCCGTTACAGATTCTTTCAACTTTATTTCTTCTTCCAATTATTCTTCTTAGGTTGTTTCATTATGAAGTAATAACATCAGTATCACTCATATATTGATATGTTATTATAAGTATGAAACAACCCTATTTCACCTTCTATCCATCCTACGGAAAACGAAATCACCATGCATGCCTACGTACGGAATACCGTCTCCACGCCGCGGTGAAATCTATTTTCCACCACCACCATACTTGGATGTGTATAATGGTGTAAATAATAACTATATATGATTATTTTAAAGTGATATTGATTCTGAAATAGTATACATAAACTCCAATACAGTCCCACGATAATGAGAACGATATCATCGCTCGTGCGTACGTACGGATTACCGTCTCCACGACGCGATGAGATTCATTCTCCACATTAACCATTCATGAATGATTATAAATTATATATAATAAGTAATCATGAAATATATAACATAATAATGATACTGGATTTATGTGTATATATGTGTATGTCATCTACTTAATTCCATTTAACTCAATAAGGAAACGAAAACAGCGTTCATGCATACGTACGGCAAACCGTCTCCATGAACAGTGTATTTCTTTCCATTTAATGATCTATTATATATATGTATATTCTGAATATATATTATATATAAATCATGTTTTATATTCGGTAATTAAGTAATCATGATCTAATTAATCATATGAATAATTACAAGTCAAAATACGGACGACAAATGAAATGATTTTACCCAAAACGCTCTTTAACATGGAATTTACAAAAGAACGGGTACAATAAAGTCATATGTGAACCATATATGATATCATAAAAATAATTATGATTCTGGAATAAGTCAATAACATTATTTAAATCATTATACAGGAGGTTTAGACACTTATGAAGCAAATCGTACCTATGGTAAGGGAAAAGATCACAATCTCGTTTTTATCCGAGATTGTTTATACATTGGTATTTACCAGGGTGTATTTTATCATCCACATCCATGTTTCCTCAATATGTAATATTATTTCCATCCACCTACAATTGTTTAAATCCAATTTTACCCTTCGGTGAGTTTTTAGTAAAATATATGAATGGAATATTTTGTCGTTTTTCGTATGAGGTACTTTTTAACTTTTCCAACAAAAGAATGATAAGAATGTTTTTTATAAAAGACATCCCTTAGGTGAGTTTTTAGTAAAAAATATGAAAGGGATCTTTTGTTATTTTTCGTACGAGGTACTTTTTGACTTTTCTGACAAAAGTACGAGAAAAATGTTTTTTTAACTTATACGGCATGAATGGATTTATAAAACATTCTTTCCAAGAGGCATCCTTTACAAGTTTTCAAGTTTATATTTAATCAAATTCTTTTAGTTTAGAATTGTATGACATGTTAAGAATGGAAAAGTGTTTTTGAATTAGAAAGGATATTTTCCTCAAGAATGGAGTTCAAGTGTTTTATCAAAATTATATTCCATCTAAGATAATATAGGGTTCTTTTTCTATCCCTATTATTACATTGATTTGATTATGTTGTGATGGAATTATTTTTATGAATTCCTTTATCTTATATGAGTTGTTTTATGATGTCATGTTGTTTAAGAATCCCATTTTTATTACATGGGTTATGCTATGATGTATGGTTTTCTGATTTTGTGGCACACATAACAATGGTATCATTATGAGATGGGTGGGACCAATATCTCCCTCCACTGCATTGGGTAAAGATTTTATATCTCATGAGATAGACATGGCTGGAATGGAAGGTTAAACCGGTTCAGCGAAACAGGACTGAAACGAGGAGTGAACTCGGTTCAGAAAGGGACTTTTTCCACTAAGATAGTCTTGGAAATGAGTCTTGACTAATAAGAAATGATTCTCTATGATTCTGTGTGTATGCCACAAATTTTCATGTTTTATGTTATGATTATTGGGATTACATTTCACTACTATGATTTATCCCATGTTATGATATTATGATCTCTTATGCAGGTTAAGATTTCCAAAATGTTATGTTCTTATGAATATGATGTGATTGATATTTCTTTTGTTTACCCTTACTGAGCATTTGAGCTCACCCTTTTATGTTTTCTTTTCCCCAGGATATAAAGAAAGGTTTTAGGTATAAAAAAAGGAAGATCTTTATGGGAGATGTTGAAGATCTTTCACCAAGATTAGAAAATTATATTCCGAGTTTCCAAAGACACTAAACTATTACGGTCCTTGTGTGTGTGTTTTTGTTATGTACTAAGTATTCCACAAAAGTAATGTAATGTCAATGTACGTTAAGCTTAGGTTCTCTACAGTTGGTATTAGAGTAAAGGGTTAGTCACCCTTTGGAAACTAGGATGTGAGAACTTTAGTGATATCCCTAGAGATATTTATAAGGTATGTCTAGGGATGTACCTAAGGTTAAGTATAAGTGTAGGTTATAGTCCTAGAATTGCGCTAACGATCTTAGAATTATACCTAAGATGTTAGATATTGAAGGTACTCCCCCTTTATTATGTTTTTTACCTAGCATGATTTTTTCCTCTCACACTATTCTTTTTTGGTTTTAGACGATGGCTAGAACCCGAAGGAACCGTGTTGATCAATGCAATGGACAATGCAATGATTGTCCTCCTGAACAAAAAAATGTTATGGGATATGGAGTCAAAAATCTTATTGCTATACTTACACAAGCTATGAATCATTCTAGACTTCCAAATGAGCAGAGAAGGGAACAATATTCTATTGAGTCCTTCATGAGGCAACGTCCACCTTCTTTCAGTGGGTCTTCTGATCCACTTGTTGCTGAACAATGGATCAGTACCACTGAAAAGATATTTTCAGTTCTTCAATGTTCTGAACATGATAAATTCATCTTAGCAGTATATCGTTTGGAAGGTGAAGCTGATCAATGGTGGAATCTTATCAAGAATACGAGGCAAAGAGATGTAATTGATTCCATGGAATGGGACGCGTTCAAGAACATATTTTTCAATAAGGACTTCCCTCGTATTCTTTGAAGAAAGATGGAGAAGGAGTTTCTTAATCTAAAGCAAAATGATGATGAATCTGTTGGTATATATGAAGTGAATTTTACAAGGCTTGCAAGGTATGCATTTGGATTTATCATCCAACCTGAAAGTAAAGTTGATCGATTCTTCAGTGGCTTAAAACCAAATCTTCGAAGGGAATTAGCTATAAGAGGGTTCAATAGCTATGAAGAAATTTTGCGTTGTGCTATCAAGGTAGAAATGGATGTTGGTGTTACTTATCCATCTCATAGTTTTGACAAGAAACGAAAGATGGAGTTCAAGGAGAAATCTCAGAATAATGGTGAAAAGAAGATGAATGTTTCCTTATGCTCAAAGTGTGGAAAGAAGCATGGTGGAGATTGTCTTAAAGGGACAATTAAATGTTTCAAATGTGGAAAGGAAGTTCATCGGGCATTTGAATGACGCAATGATGGGAAGAAGATGTCTAATGATGCAAACAAAGGAAGGGATACACAGAATGGACCTACTACACTTCAACGCTTCAAGTGCAAGGGAATGGGGAATTATGGTAATAAATTCCCTAATACAAGGGTTAGTGATGATCGACATGAGAAACCACTTAAGGAAAAGGACAATGGGAAGTCACATGCGATCACCATTGGCGATGTTGAATATGATAACGATGTGGTGGAATGATTAAGTGTTTATGTAATGGGATTACAAAATAATGTTGTATATAGTATCGTGGAATATTGGATTATTTATGTATTGGTCTATTATGGTTTTCAATAATTTTATGGTACCAGTAACCATGGAAAGTGATTGAGATATTTTTGGAAAAAAAGATGATATGCGCATAATGAAGCGATAAGGAAAAAAATGAAATGTTTGATAGTATTCAGGAGCTCATGATTGATATAAGGACTAAGTGATATCATGGTTTGACTATATAGAATTTTGAGGATTTTGGTATGTGGAAAGTGTTAAATTTTAACTAGATTCATGTTTTCACTAAGGTTCAATGGGTATTTGAGAGAGTACATGATTAAGCCCTTTGAATGTTTGGAATGTGACCAACAAGACATATCTTATGATATATGGGGACCAACGATGGTATTAAATCTCTGGTAATCGTTTTCACTATATTATGAGAGTGGACTGCAGTATTATGGATAATCCTAAAGATTGGAATAGATTATGTTGGACATAAGTTAGTATTGTTTAAGGATAGAAGTTTTTTCGATATTATTGATGGGATGTTATAGTAATATAGTTTTAGAAAAAGGACAACCTGCAGGACGGGCGACAGGCCATCGCGTTGGACAAGGTCGTGGGAATCGAAACCACAACCGAAGTGCGACTGGCCTTTATCGCCTACCACTGGCCAACAAAAAGTCCCTATTTAGTAGAAACTAGTTTAATTATATTAAGCAGTATGATATATGAATTATAAGTACATTTTAGGAA
The DNA here is from genome assembly GCA_963277665.1 of Viscum album. NCBI lineage: Eukaryota > Viridiplantae > Streptophyta > Magnoliopsida > Santalales > Viscaceae > Viscum > Viscum album. The sequence goes on along the minus strand of OY728134.1, from coordinate 1,178,154,206 downwards.
CCATATATGATTAATCTCACTATAGATGGACTTATGTATTTTTTGATAACTTTTCTAACCTTTTGTTTGAGACAGATGGAATGACCCATCATTCTATCACTTGATCTGCTAACACATCACGAATGACAAATTCATCTTCATTTTTTTAATAGATGAAGTGGAAATTGTCTAAAGAATGACAAAAAGAGAGACTATACCAAAATCACGAAAGTATTTCTTCTAATTACAATTTCATCAACTTTAGGGAAATGATCTTGAAAAAAAAATGTTGTCCTAGTTCTCTTATATCTGATGAATTAGATGGTAGCTTAGATAATCCCAAATTTATGGCTTTTTGATTGCTGGATTTTCCATAGTCATGTTCTCTACCACTCTCCATCAGAACATGATGATTAGATTTCTCTTCCATATCCATATTTTCACCTATGTGGAAACCCATTGATTAGTTTATTTGGGTACCTTTTACGTTTCATACTTTTGTTTTTAATGATTGGTTTTGGTATTCCTTTTTACGATGTGGGTTTCTATTAAACAAACTTTCTAATAGTAAACCATTTATAACCCCGACGAATTTCGAGGGAGAAATTCATTTTAAGGGGGGTAGAATGTAACACCCCGAGATTTTCTAAAAAATATTCTTTTAATTTCATTAATGTATTGTGTTGTATGATACACCAAGATTACCTTGCGCTATACGCAACACCGTATTATCTTGCACTATACGCAACACTATTCTTGGATCGTGTTACACACAATTTTGATAATAGTTATTCTACGCAACATTGAGTATATATATATATATATTCAATGTATAAATGAAATATGGTTGGATTATGTTATACTAAAAAATGAATGATTCTTGCACAGCACACAACCCGGACTTGGCTTGCATTACACACAATCGCGACCTTCCTCGATAGCGTGTGTTGTACGCAATACCAGGTTTTACTAAACAACGATATATTATTATAATATTGTTATGAACTAGCTGTTATGAATAGTATCAACTAAATTTTGAATGTTATAACATTATTATTCTTCTTGCACATTTTCTAAAACATGGTATAAGAAAAAAATAAATGTTTCGGGTAAAATAAATATTTTTAAAAAAATGCAGTTTTGCCGCCTTTTGATGGCGCACCCACTATAAATCTAGTTTTTGACATGTTTATAAGTTCAATTTGACAAAATAAAATTCTTCTTTGGATTCATGAAATAACAATTTAAATTGGATAAAATTTTCATATTATTCTGGTAACTTTCATATTTTGATGAATAGTCAAAACACGCTATATTTTAATTAAAAACAACTTTTTTCATCGCAATAATTTATATGGTTAAATTATAATATTGAATGTTTTTAAAGTATAAATAGAATATATTTTTACCATTTAATATAATGTATGTCATTATCATTGATTCTGCCATGAATTCGTAGGATAAATCAATTCAATCTTTTGCAATGTTTTAAAGAAAACCCCGTTTTCTTTCGACAACGGGATTAATTTTAATTTAATTTCTTCATATTTTGTGTATTTAATTTGGAAAAATGGATTCTATATTTTGAATCAGTGGATCCGAATTATGTTAATAAGCTACTTTTTATTTTTGGGAATTATGAATAGTAACTACGGTAAATTTTATTTCCCATTGTCAAAGGTAAATCGGGTAATTAAGGGTAAATATAATATTATAAAAATACCCTAACACATGTAAAAATCCTATTGGATGACTAAAAGTAGACCCATATCACCTATGGGTCGGATTAGATTAATTTAATTGACTTTGTTCAATGAAAATAATTTAATTATTATTAAAACCAAATAATGTGACAACATGACACTTTCCTAAATCTTATAAGTATAATAATTTTAATTTGATGATAAACTTCATGGAACTTCGAACATGAATTGTCTCCAGATATCTAATACAATTATATACATCATAGGAATTTATTTAGAATTTTTATGGATTAAATAATTATCATTTATTATGACACAAAGATGATGCAGTAATTATATTATTAATGAAATATTGACATAATTGATGTTATAAATACCCAAATAATTGTAATTTAAGACTTTTTATGAATTACACTAATTTTATAGGTAAATATGACATGTTATTATTTATTTAATTAACTTATTTATAACTAATAATTCTGTTATGATTTTCACAAAAATAAATTACTAAATAGTGTCAAAATTGACATAAAATAGGTTTTAAAAAATATATTATATTATTAATTGTTATTTTATTCCTAAAAATCTATGGATCGGCCAAATGACTTAGATAAGGTTATTTATATAAATAATAAAAAACTTGGGGTTCGTTTGGCTTGATATAGTATGTTTATTAACCTTATAGTGTAAGAAAACAAGAAGACACGGTAAAAGTAAAATTATTGAACTTAAAGTTAAATATAAATTATAAGGTTAAAATAGGAACCTAAACTTGTCTAAATTCTATTGGACAAAAGGATTTCGACCCATCCCCACTTTAGGTTCAAAATAAATCAATTTGGAGCTATTTATAACCAAATTTGGCTTTATAATAAAATAATATAATTTGTTATTCCAAAGGTGCCCCTCTCCTCCCTTATAAAAGGGCACCCCCTCCCTCTCTTCCTCACACCACTTTGAGCTTTCAAGCTCAGAAAACCCCAGCCAAATTATCTTCTCCACTACCCTAGAAACATCCTAGAGGTTCTTTTATTCCTCAAAGACCAATTTTAGTGCCCTAAAAGGAGATCTCAAAGAGGCGCTTTAAAGAAGAGGTAATGTCCATTACCGATTCTTTCAACTTTATTTCTTCATCCACTTCTTCTTCTTGGGTTGTTTCATTATGAAGTAATAAAATCAGTATCACTCATATACTGATATGTTATTATAATTATTAAACAACCCTATTTCACCATCTATCCATCCTACGGAAAGCGAAATCACTGCTCATGCGTACGTACGGAATACCGTCTCCACGCCGTGGTGAAATCTATTTTCCACCACCACCTTAATTGGATGGGTATAATGGTGTAAATAATAACTATATGTGATTATATTAAAGTGATATTGATTCTGAAATAGTATTCATAAACTCCAATACAGTCCCACGATCATGAGAACGATATCATTGCTCGTGCGTACGTACGAACTACCGTCTCCACGACGCGATGAGATTCATTCTCCACATTAAACATTCATGAATGATTATAAAGTATATATAATAAGTAATCATGAAATATATGACATAACAATGAAACTGGATTTATGTGTATATATATGTATGTCATCTACTTAATTCCATTCAACTCAATAAGGAAACGAAAACAGCGTTCATGCGTACGTACGGCCTACGATCTCCATGAACGGTGTATTTCTTTCCATTTACTGATCTATTATATATATGTATATTCTAAATATATATTATATATAAATCATGTTCTATATTCTTTAATTAAGTAATCATGATCTAATTAATCAAATGAATAATTACAAGTCAAAACACGGACGACAAATGAAACGATTTTACCCAAAACGGTCTTTAACATGGAATTTACAAAAGAACGGGTAAAATAAAGTCATAAGTGAGCCATATATGATATCATAAAAATAATAATGATTCTGGAATAACTCAATAACATTATTTAAATCATTATACAGGAGGTTAGGACACTTACGAAGCAAATAGGACCTAAGGTAAGGGAAAATATCACAATCTCACTTTTATCCGAAATTGTTTATACATTGGTATTTACTGGGGTGTATTTTATCATCAACAACCATGTTTCCTAAATATGTAATATTATTTACATCCACCTAAAATTTTTAAAATCCAATTTTACCCTTCAGTGAGTTTTTGGTAAATTATATGAAAGGAATCTTTTGTCGTATTTCGTACGAGGTACTTTTTGACTTTTTCGACAAAAGTACGAGAAGAATGTTTTTTTAACTTATACGGCATGAATGGATTTTTAAAACATTATTTCCAAGAAGCATCCTTTACAAGTTTTCAAGTTTATTTTTAATCAACTTCTTTTAGTTTAGAATTGTATGACATGTTATGAAAGGAAAAGTGTTTTTGAAGTAGAAATGATATTTTCCTCAAGAATGGAGTTCAAGTGTTTTATCAAAATTATATTCCATCTAAGATAATATAGGGTTCTGTTTCTATCCCTATTATTACATTGATTTGATTATGTTGTGATGGAATTATTTTTATAAATTCCTTTATCTTATATGAGTTGTTTTATGATGTCATGTTGTTTAAGAATCCCATTTTTATTACATGGGTTATGATATGATGTATGGTTTTCTGATTTTGTGGCACACATATGAATGGTATCATTATGAGATGGCTGGGACCTATATCTCCCTCCAATTTATTCGGTAAAGATTTTATATCTCATATGATAGACATGGCTGGAACGGAAGGTTAAACCGGTTCAGTGAAACAGGACTGAAATGACGATTAAACTCGGTTTAGAAAGGGACTTTGTCCACTAATATAGTTTTGGCAATGAGTCTTGACTAATAAGAATTGATTCTCTATGATTATTTGTGTATGCCACAAAGTTTCATGTTTTAAGTTATGATTATTGGGATTACATTTCACTACTATGATTTATCCCATGTTATGATATTATGATCTATTTTGCAGGTTATGATTTCCAAAATGTTATGTTCTTATGAATATGATGTGATTGAGATTTCTTTTGTTTACCCTTACTGAGCATTTGAGCTCACCCTTTTATGTTTTCTTTTCCCCAGGATATAAAGAAAGGTTTTAGGTATAAAAAAGGAAGATATTTAGGGGAGATGTTGAAGATCTTTCACCGTGATTAGAAGATTATATTCCGAGTTTCCAAAGACACTAAACTATTATGGTCCTTGTGTGTGTGTTTTTTTATGTACTAATTATTCCAAAAATGTAATGTAATGTCAATGTACGTTAAGATTAGGGTCTCTACACCAAAGGCTATGGACTCTTGTCTAGGATCGATGAAGACTGTTTACGAGCATCATGAGATGCCTCTAGGGTGGAGGGTCAAGCTCACGACTTACATACTGTGTGATTCGGCCAAGAGGTGGTGGGATTTTACCACCCAGACATAGCATCACAGAGACATATCATGGGAATATTTTCATGCAGTCTTCTATGAATTCTTTTACCCAAAGATGATGAGGGTAGATTGGGCTCAATAGTTCATGAATCTGTAGCAGGGAACCATGTCGGTGATTGAATATTCTGCTCACTTTACCGAGCATCAGTGCTTTGCACCCGTGCTGGTGGGTGATGAGATGTTGAGAGCCAGAAGTTTTGAGGATGGTCTTTGTTATGACATCTGAGCACTGGTGAATGTTTTCAGGTTGCCTTCATTACACGCTATTGTGAACCAAGCGCTGATTATAGAGAGGAACCTGCGGTAATCTAGTGGTGTGGTCCAGGGCAGTTCAGCACCAGTTACTGGTACTATTTCTACTGGCAAGAGGAAGAGACATATGGACTTCTCTCTGGGTGGAATTTCTAGTCAAGAGAATTCATCTGGTAGCTAGGTCATGTGAAACTAGTGTGGTAGAGAGGGGCACATCAGGCCACAGTGTTCATGAGACCCAGTGGAGTGTTGAGCTTGAGGCAGGATGGGTCATCTGTAGCGCTTTTGTAGGACATTTCCACTAGTGGCTAGTGAGAGGGGCTCTGTATAGAAGCCGCGTGTAGGAGAAGGACCAGTGGCTTCTTACCAGTCAGGGATCTGGAATACGTTAGGGCGTGCAGGCAGAGATGGTGGTCTTGGATGTGGTATCCAGACACCAGGATCTCAAAGGCAGTAGGGAGGGACAGCTCAGGGTATCCAGGCTGTGTCGCAGGGCCTCAACATTAGGCAGTCGTATGCAGTGCAACAGACCCAGCAGGAGAAGGATCTCGGACCTTCTACAGTCAGAGGTACTATTCTAGTATCTTTTTTCCTATCTTCAGTACTTTTTGATATGGGTGCTACACATAGTTTCATATCTGTACCCGTTGTGGAGAGCCTTGGGCTCAGTGTTTCATCTTCTTCTGATATCATGACGCAAGACACTACGTTGGGAACTAGAACGGCTGGTGTGCGTCAGTGCAAGGAGTTCCCCCTTGAGATTGGAGGGTGTAACTTTCCATGGGACATCTATGTATTAGTGACGACGAGCTATTCCATCATTCTCGGGATGGACTGGTTAGTTCCCTTTTGAGCCTTTGTAGATTGCTATCATCACAGGGTGAGTTTCACATCACTAGAGGGAGGAGAGTTTCTATACAAGGGAGAATGGGATGTTCAGGCGAGTCGAGCAAGAACAGAGCATCATGGGTTGGTTGGAGTCACAACCTAGATTGGGAGCTTGTATCTGGATGATCATGGGACTTGTCAGATGAATTTCCTTCCAGTGGTTGATCATTTCAGTGGTGTCTTCTGGGATGAATTTTCAGGTCTACCTCCGGAGCAAGAGGTGAATTTGTCTATTGAGCTCGTGCCAAGAGCAGCACCGATGTCCATTCCTCCTTATAGGATGGATACACTAGTGTTTCAAGAGCTCTAGAGGTAGTTGGATGAGTTACAGGCGAAGGGTTTCATCTGACCCAGTACTTATCCATGGGGTTCGCCGGTCCTTTTTACGAGGAAGGCAGACGGTACTCTCAGACTCTGTGTGGCTTATCGTAAGCTGAACCAGTTGACGGTTAAGAATTGATATCATTTCTGAGGACAGATGATCTTTGTGATCGACTTCGAGGAGCACGAGTGTTCTCAAATATTGACTTGAGATCATAATATCATCAAATGCATGTGAGACCATCGGATATACCACTTACAGCCTTTTGGAGCAGATATGGTCTGTACGTGTACCTGGATATGACGTTCGGACTCACGAACGTGCCAACAGTTTTCATGGATCTGATGAATCATGTGTTACATCCGTATCTTGATTCTTTTTTGGTAGTGTTCGTGGACGACATCTTAGTGTACTCTCACACTCGGCAGGACCATGCCACCCATCTTGAGATCGTATTGAGTACACTGATAGAGCATCATTTATATGCTACGCTCTCAAATTACAACTTTTGGATGGATCAGATTCACTTCCAGGGTCACATTATCTCAGATACAGGAGTTGCAGTAGACCTAGAGAAGGTGAGAGCAGTAGTTTTCTGGGACCATCCTAAGAACGTGTTTGAGATAAGAAGTTTCTTAAGTCTGGATGGTCACTACGAACGCTTCATACAAGACTTCTCCCACTTATCAGCACCGTTGACGGGTCTGACTGAGATGGGAATGATGTTCGTTTGGACAGAAGCATGCGAGACAGCCTTTCAGGACCTAAAAGGAAGGCTGACATCAGCACCGATCCTGATACTCCTAGATCAGGGGAAGAGCTATACAGTTTACTGTGATGCATCTGGTATTGGGCTGGGAGTAGTGTTAATGCAGCGTGACTGAGTGGTTGCATACGGGTCTCAGCAGTTGAGGCCACATGAGATGAATTTCCCAACGCATGATCTCGATTTGTCTGCAGTTGTTAATGTGTTGCACTTTTGGTGACATTATCTATTGGGAGATCATTTTATGGTTTTAACTGACCACAAATGCTTCAAGAATATCTTTACTCCACGTGACTTGAATCTGAGGCAGAGATGGTGGGTCAAGTACCTACAGTCCTTTGATTTTGAGGTTGCCTATACACCTGGTAAGGGTAATGCAGTAGCTGATGCACTGAGCAGGAAGACTTAGATACAGGCAGTGAAGGAGGCCAGTGGTGAGTGGCATCATATGGACTTGTTCTCTAAGATGCATTTGGAGGTTCATGGCAGTCAGGGGAAGACCTATCTTTCATCTTTAGTTGTGACATCTACCCTCCTAGAAAGAGTGAGGATGAGACAACTATCTGATTCAGAAGGCCTAGTTCTATGGTAGTCGGTGGCAAGTGAGGATCCTCTTCCTGGTTGGACGATAGGCGGTGATGAGGTGATATGTTTCCATGGATGAGTTTGGGTTCCAGGGGATATAAGCGAGGAGCTGATGACAGAGTTTCAGGCTACAGCTTGGGCAGTTCATCCAGGGGTTACCAAGATGTACCGTGACTTGAGACGTCAGTACTGGTGGCCGGGTATGAAGAGATATGTAGCTGGTTTTGTTACGAGATATTCCACCTGTCAGTAGTTGAAGGTAGAGAATCAGAGTCCAGTTGGAATGTTACAGTAGTTACCTTAGGTCACTTTGAGGCAATGATGTCATATGGGTCATTTTGGACAGACTCACGAAGGTATCTCACTTTTTTCCGATCAAGGAGACCTTTGGGTTTGATGAGCTCGGAAGGCTCTATATCCGAGAGATCATACGTCTTCATGGGGTCCCTCATTATATAATTTCTTATAGGGACGACCGCTTTACGTCTGGTTTCTGGCATAGTTTTCAGAGGGCACAGGGTACACAGGTGCTTCTGAACACAGATTACCACCCTCAAACCGATGGCCAGTAAGAGAGTACGATACAGGTGCTTGAGGACATGTTGCGTGCATTAATCCTAGACATTGGGGGATCTTGGGAGAAGCACATACACCTGATCGAGTTATCCTATAACAATAGATTTCAGGCGACAATTGAGATGGAACCATACGAGGCTTTATATTGTAGGCCATTCTGTTCACCTTTGTGCTGATTAGAGGTAGCTGGCAAAACTTTACCGGGACCACGTCTTGTGTGGGATACCTCTGAGTAGGTCCAGTTGATTCAGAAGCTGATGGCTACCGCGCAGTCTCATCAGAAGTCATATCCTGATTGCCGCAGACGACATTTGGAGTCCGTGGTCGAGGATCAGGTTTCATTTTGTGTTTCTCCATGGTTGGGACACATGCGGATCATGAGATAGGGTAAACTTTCACTGAGGTATGTGGGGCCATTTGAGATTCTGGATAGAGTCGGTCTGGTTTCCAATCGGTTGCAGTTACCGCAGCGGTACCAAGCCATGCACGATGTCTTCCATGTGTCTCAATTTTGTCGTTATAATTCAGACCCGTCTCACTTCTGTTATCTTGAGAAGGATGAGATTGAGGTAAATTCATCCTTTGAGGAGCATCCGATTCGTATCGTTGATAGGTGCACGAAGGTTCTCTGATGCCGGTCAGTTCCTCTGGTACGGGTGCTATGGAAGCATGACCGAGTGTAGGATGAAACCTGGGAGCGGAAGAACAACGTATGTGCTCAGTGGCCAGAGATGTTCTGAGCGTTATCTTCACCTCCCTTGGAATGGAAATTCGGGGATGAATATTTATATTGGGGGATGTTTGTAAGAACCCGATTCTTATTTTTGAGGTACGTGATTCTTTTTTTCTCTTTTCTGTAATTTTTTTTGAGAAAATAAGGAAAATGGGGAAAATCTTAAATTTTGGAAGTATACTCCGTGTACATTTCCACACGCCGTGTACTTTTGGCCGTGTGGGATGAGTACACGGGCCATGTGGACATGCCGGAAACAAGGGGTGTAAAAACCGACTACACACCATGTAGTGGTCCTTTAGACGCAGTGTAGTCAGTCAACAGGCGAAACAGTAAGGTGGTGGAAGCAGCCGCCAGCTAGGAGACAGTACACGTCATGTAGTTAGGAATACACGTCGTGTACTCATGTTGACGGATGAACAGTTTGGCGGTGCCTCCAGAGGAACAGTTAAATGAAAGAAGTACACGCCGTGTAGTCAAAAGTACATGCCGTGTACTTTGTTTTTTTCACATAAAATGGGTAGTAGCCTCCCCTATTCATAGGGAAGGTTTAGAACGGGACGAAGGAATGAGAGAAGGAGGCCGGAGCTTCGGAGATCTTCCAAGAGCACGTCGGGAATCCGTTTCTGCCTTGGACGATCTCGTTGGAACCGCACGGGTAAGCCCTCCACCCTTCTTTAATAGTTCCTTCCAATTCATCCCCTAACAGTTGTTATTTGAGTTTAAGTGATATTTTTTTTACCTTAGATATACCTCGTTCTTGGATGATTCAATGGATGTCGTTCGAGTATACTGATCAGGGGTGTATAAGGTAGGTGGATTGGTGTTTATTTTTCCAACTGTTGTGCATTTTTTTTTGTTTTTAGTGCCATGAGCCTATGTTGGGGTGTCGTGTGGCTGAGGCCATAGCTATTTTGAATACCTGGAATTGAATAGTTGATTGATTGTGATAATAAAATTCTGGTTGGGATCGTTGCTTGTATCCAGGACCACCCCAGGGGTGCATTCCTCTATTTAGCCATTTGGCCGTGATGCCCGAGGGTATTCCTTTAAAGGTATAATTGTAGAATTTCATTGAGAGGAATTGCTTGTGTACTTCTTGTTTACAAGTTGGGAATGGCCCGGTTACCTTTTTAGTCTGAGGGCAGTGTTGTGATTAGCCTGTGGGCACTGTACTACTTAGCCTATGGGAAACTTCTTCTGTTCCTGTGGGCAGTTGATTCTGTGCCGGTGGGCGACACTTCTTATGCCCGTGGGCAATATTCGTATGCCTGAGGGAAGATTCTTGTGTTTGGATACTCCTTGCCTGAGGGTAGTAGTTTACCTGTCTGAGGACATTGGCTGTTTACTTATAATAATCATTATGGTTATATTTTAACTAAAATGATTAAAAGGATATTAAATGGCAATATAATTGGTTTAGTTAGTTACATTTTAGTACTACTTACTTTATTGAATTTTACTATTGCACCTAATTGTTTCATGTTTTATACAAAGTTGAGCACGAGCCTTTGGTGGGTGCCTACTGAGATATATTTCACACACCCTGTTTGGGTCATGCTTTTCAGCCCAAACATATTATGTTTCTGTAGGTCTAGATAATGACAAGGGTCCTGAAATAGGTACATGATTTCTGTCGGGGTGTATGAGAGCATGGGACCGAGCATTGGCTCGCGATGTCACTAGATTTTCTGTTTTTCTTTTGTGTACCTATACTTCAATTGTATTGTTTTGATCATGTAACATGTTTTGGATGTTTTATAGAATAGTGACATGTTGTATCTTCATATATATATATGACTGCAGGTTCCCATTTTATCAGTTATCCATTTCAGTTATATATGTTGTTACTACTTATGCTGTTGTAGTATGTTTTATTTCGTATTCTGCTGCACTACACATTGAAAAATGAGGGCATAGTTTCCCCACTATCATACCTTGGCCCTCACTACTTGTTGGAAGCCACTGGCGTTTGGGGAAATGTGCTTGAGGTCACGTGGCGAACCGGGCTCGGGGCACCCATTGAGTGGCACCTAGAACCGGGACATTACATCATGACTCTGATTTCCTACTCACTATCCTTAGACTATTAAGATACTCCTCCTCTGTCAAGTACCACGATTCTGTCGCCCTAACACAGTAGAGATTCCCCGCCATGGGTCTACCTCTACAACCAAGCGCAACCCCTTATAGCCTACAGAGGTACTTCTTCTGTCGAGTACTGCGGGTTTGCCTCCCCCAACATAGTAGCGCTAATCCACCATGGTTTTTCCACCCCAACAAATTTTTTCTCCCCACTATGCTAGTCAACTCACTCCGAATCGAATGAGACATGTTGTCATAAGGTCTCCACTAGCAACAAGGTATCTGTACTCCCTGCGCTCGTCTCTAGGAGGGTCTGCTCCATGAGCTACTGGTCGATACTTCCACGTGTTCGGTAATATCACGTGGAAGTATCTCAAAGGACCGCCTAGTCATAGGGCTCTCAACGCAACAGACGGTGCGTCAATCGGACGCACAGTCTGTGAGTTATTAGCATTTCCGTTCTTTGGCCCGGTTGGTTTCGTGTACAAACCAACCCGACCATATCTCAACAGTACCTAGAACTCCCATGGGGTATACTCAAAGAAACCATTTTCAACGATATTACCAATGCTGCTGACGGTTCCTCAAACGGACGTCCGATCTGAGAGTTATTGGCTTTTCTGTTCTAGGGGCCCTATTGGGTTTTAGGCTATAACCAACCTAACCATTCTCCAACTACGTCCAAACCACAAGTGGAGTAATCCAAAAGAACCATATCGTCAAGAGGAATCCAATGTAGTTGACGACACGTCAATCGGACGTCCTATCCATAAATTATAATTGTTTCCGCTCCGTGGGACCGGTTGGTTTCGGGTTCGAACCAACCCGGCCATACCCAAATTGGATTTTTTTTGATTAAAATTGGATTGTTGCACTTATCATTTTGTGAATATTAGAAAGAAATTATAATCTCTTTGGTGAATATCCACTCCTATATTCATGTTAGTGAACCAAAATGTGTTCCCATGTTTCAAGTCTATTTATATTTATATTTTTAATTAAGATAATTAATCCCAACATAATTTTATAATTGAAACCAAATACCATTATCCTAGAAATAAATATACCTTTGGGTTTTCCATTGCATATATAATATTATTTATGACATTGAACACACAGATGTGAACTTTCAACATGTTAAGTAAAGGTTGTATAATTAATGTATATTTGAAAGTGTATTTATACTCATACCTATGTATATTTTTACACAAATTATCTTGAATAACACATTTTCAATAGATCTGAGACCATATTTCTCAATCTAGCAATTATTACAATTATTAAACCATCATTTATCAGCTATCTAACATGGATATGTATGGGACCAATGTGTGTCAATTTTAAATTATATGTATTTTATTGTATAATCAAACCATAATTGCTATAATATCACATATTTTATCAATTGAATACATTGGAATAGGCCACGCTGGTAAACTTCAAAAAATAAATGAAATACATTCTTCTTCTTTTCTAATTTTTTCTTCAACAACAGCCTTAGGAAACATTTTATCATTCATTAAACATGTTTGTTTCATAAATAAATAAGATATATCTCTACCCACATGTGTAAAACCCCATAAAATCATATAAGAGTGATACTCTATATCAATAATCCATCTTAGGTCAAAAAATACCTCACATACCCTTGAGGTTCCACTATGACATATGCAATAATCCAATCAAAATTTAAAATTTTTAGTACAATTTTATTTTAATCCCAAATTAAATAACAAGGATTTATGTACACCTCCTCTACATTACAATGTAGTATGAAAAATTGGGTTGTATTCTACTCATAGACTATCTAAGGCTACCAAGAATCCTTCCATGTTCAATTTGAGAAACCGCACATTTATTAGCACCATAATCCTAGAATAATAGTGGGTAATAACAAGGGAATAATCAAATTCGTTGAACCAATTTAAAAACATATGAATATAATGATATTGAGAAAGTAAAATAAAAAAATTATTATTTAAAATTTTAATTTCCACAATTATGTTACATTAACTTATGTTTATTATTTACAAGTTTCTCGAAAAAATTGTCTTATCCTTATTTACATTATTTATCATTTACAAATAATCAAATTCTATCAATATATGAATATATAGCCATAACATGGTTATTATAGAACCTATTATTGTAAAATTTGTCATATTGGGTAACAATAAATGAATTTGACAAAATTAAATCAATAAAATTTTCATGCAATTGTTATGGAGCTTAATTTAAACCATATAGGTAATGTAAAAAATTTTGAAACATATTCTTTCTAGGTACTTTGATTTATTCCATATATATTGCTTTATTTAACTCTCCAATTAATAATACCATTTTAACATCCAATTGGTGAATTTATAAATTATATATGGATTTTATGGATATAAGGATTGCAATAGAAGAAGTCATATCCTTGGGAGAATTGGTATCCAAATAATTGATTCCTTCTTTTTTAGTAAACCTCTTAGCCACCAATCTGGATTTATATTTTTTGAATTTAACATAAATATTTTTTTCCTTCTAAATACCCACATGAAACCTATTAAATTTGAAAAATGAGGAATATCAAAAAATAACCATGTATTTTTCTTGTTTATATAATCCATTTAATTTTATATATCATCCTTCTAAAGAGATGATACAAAATCTAAAAAATAATAATTGAGTTATTTTGTGTCTAACTATATATTATGAACACCCTAGAGTTTGTCAAACAAAACTATCATTAGTTACTTAACGAAGTACATATATAAACTAGATTTAGGTATATTGGGTATCCATATTAATTTAATTTTATAGACCATATCGAGTATAGATACTTCATATAATTTATTATTTCAGCTACATTTATCACATTGGAAATTCATAGGTAATGTCATAATCCTAGAATCATCCTTGATAGACTCTACGGATTAAATAATTTTTTAATAGTTACTCAATTATTTAATTCTAAAAACATGAACCAATATGTTTTTTAATTCGAAAAATATCATTGAAATATTAAATCAATAACAAATTTATCTAATTTTATATATTTTTAATGTATGTCACGGCCCCATTTTAAAAAAATATTGAAATGAGGGGGGGAGATAATGACTCCAAAGTCCCACCTTCAGTAGGCCCTAGGTTGGTGACTAGCCCCAAGTGTTTACAAATATAAAACATTGGGGGGAAGTAACATTTATAAAGAAACAAGATTAAGAAATAGAATGAATAAACCCAAATCAACTCCATGACATACATATATATGAAAAACAAAACCATCCCACAATGAATTTGTAACTAAAACTAATAAAAATAATGGTCACCAAATTATATTCAGATGAAACTAGAGAAGAAACACAACAATTGTCCAATGGTCTGTGCTAGTAATTCCTAGTACGGCCCATGTAATCATCATGGAAACCTACAAAATAAATTCTATATGTATGGTGAGTGGATAGATATATTCCAGAGGAAAAACAATGTCTCTCATGCATTAGTGGAATGAGCATACTGACAAACCCATGAGAAAACATCAAACCCAATAAAAAACTATCAGTTAGAATAACTATAATGCCAACCTCACCAAAGAATTCTCACAAAATAATGCTTCCATGTAATATATTAAAATATAAATACCATTGATGAAAGGCTACCCCAAACAATGTTCCAATTTCTTATTTGATCTCACACCCCAAAAGAAAATGTCACGGTTCTCCCACCTATTCTGAATGTAGTAAATTATATCTTCTACACACACACATGGGACACAACTCATATCACATCATGCCATCACCCACCAGATCCATAATAGTACATCACATCCCACACGACGACACCTGGGACATCACAACACATTTCATACCAAAGACACCTAGGGAAACACAAAAAATCGTATCCTGAAGAAACTTAGGACCACACATCACACTCTCCTGAAGACACCTCACCCAATATTTATTGGAAGGGGTATCAAGGATGAGAGGATTCCCAACTATCCTTCATCCCATTATGATAATTGAAAAGACACCCTCGCATAGCACTATGTTGGTAAAGTCACATGGTTCTAAACAAGGTTGGGTGAGTATATAAATAATAAGAATATTATGTGTATACATATATATAGAAAAAAATCACACACCCCAAACTATGGGTTTATAATCAAAACACCAGAATACTCATGACTTCCCCAGTTTACTGCCACCTCCAAATGTATAACACCATACCAGAAGTACACGATCCATGATTTATATTTCAGTCTTGAACTATTATTAATATATTTTCATATTCTATTTTTCTAACCAATTCCATTAAACATGTAGTTTTATTTTTACGTAACACCCAGCAGGAATTCATTCAATTAAAAATGTTGTTTAAATATTTATAATTTAATAATTATTATTCAGAATTATTATTCACTTATCAATCCATACCAACTAAGAAACTTACACAACCAAAAACTATATAAGAAGTAATTTGAAACAAAATCCCAACATCCATGTTTAATATAATCTTCCATGAATTCCCCACTTCCCAACCACATCAAAACCATTAAATCCCTTCTACACAATAATATATCATCCACAATCCCTCCCCCCAATGTCATATCACACACCACAACACTACAATAACACCCCATGGATTTAAAATATTTTTATTGTAGAATTATATGAACAAAACACTGATCTTATGTGAAATAACAATTTATTATTATAATTATTTAAACTAGATAGTTCTAACCTAGAAATGAAAGATAATTTTTCTTATTCTATGATTGTAATTTTGAAAAATGGACATACAAGTTTGATATCAATAAGTTATTTAGAGCCGAATAAGATCAAATTAATTTTTTGGTAAATAGCAACTTGACCATTTATAATTGTAATGTTCCCCTTATTAATAGTCATTTCACCCTTATCAATAATAACCTCACCAATGAATATATATATAAAATTGAGGAACCTTATAAATAAAGCTAATATATAATGATATATCTACGTTAATATTTTAAAAAATTATAATTAATGGTTGATATATTGTTGAGTAATTATTATTTAATTACAATTTAAATTTTTAAAATTTATTGAAAAGAAAATTCAATTTCAAAAATTGTATTCCAAAATTAATACATTTTTCATGTGGTTTTAGGATAATTTATTTAGACATTAGTAAATTTTTCTAGGTGTTATAAAATAGTTTTTAATTTAAGAAAGTTATTTGTCGAGTAGATGATTATTGAAATTAAAAAATAAATTTCTCAAATTTAGATATTATTTTCTTAAATATTATTTTATTTTTTTAATTTTACACATAAAAAAATAGTTAGGTTGTTATTTTGATTTTTTTTAAATACATGAATTTTTGTACAGTAGTTTTTTTTTCATGAAAGGTTAGGGCATATACCTTTTATTAAGAAAAAAATACGGAAGGAATTAAGTTGGAGTCGTACAAGAATTCATGCCCTAATGCCAAGAGAAACTAAAGTAAATAAAAAATCATACTCAGGCTGATAAGAATCAGCATAGTCACTATACCAGTTGGAATCAAATTTAACAGGACTATGAGACCTGGAAACTATCGTCTACTTTGGGTAGGAGTAATCTTTCATACATCCCACACTCCTGGGAGGAACGAGATGAAAACATGCATCATCCCCAACAACATTTTTCCATTTGGACAATATGGGATTATAGGATGCTTATTTGGGGAACCATCCACAATATCATCCCATATTCCATGATTGACCTGTGTTTCCCTTAATTTAGTTATTTCCTATTGAATCATTGAATGATAAAAATCATCGCTCGGATTTTGTTGACCTTCAAATTTAGGAGAAAATCCTGGTCTGAGGTCACCCTCAGTAACTTCTGGCACTAAAATATGAGTCATGTCCCCAAACCCATGGGTCTCATAAGACAATTGCTTATCCAAATCTAATAAACTGGCTCTAACATGCACATTTCCTTTGTCAAGAGTGGGTTTTCGATCACCAGACAACACTACATTGGTTTGTATAGTCCGCTTCCTCAGTTTAATTATACAATAAACTTCATGGTTCCCTTTTAAAGAATAAAAGGAGCAAATCATATTCCTATGACATTCATCTTTAACATGACCAATAGATTGACACTCTTGAAAAAAGTCAGGAAGTCTTTCCTACTCCACTTTTAAAGTAATATCATCATCGAGTGTTGGAAAAAACCATTATGGATCAAGATAGAGCTACAATCAACCTCCACAAGTATCCTAGAATAATGACCAAATATGGAAATTTCAGAATTCCTATCCATTTTGATCGAACTCCCACAACATAGGCAATATCAAATAAGATACTTGAACTCAATTATTTTTTATGGAAAAATAATTAAATCGAAAATTCCTCTTCTGAAAGAATATAATTATTGGTATTAAGGCGATTGAACCAATACCCAATGCCCTTCACATTAGATTCTTAGATGGAAAGATGATGCGAAAAAACCCACAACCCATCGGGATATATCTCTAACCAGGATTAGCATATATAGAGACCAACATCTGAACTAAGTTACCAAATTTCCATGTCTTTCCTCTGGTGGGATACAAAAGCCTTGTGATTATAGAGTATTCACAGATTTTAAATCTATCCAGAATCGATGCTCGCTTAGCAGTCACTCGTGCGGTGTCACCTTTCTTGATCGTTCACTATGGTGCGATTTTCTTTACCTATGAATAATACAACTGTTTTCGAAATCTAGATTGATAATTTTTGGTATTCAGATTTTTTGATTTCATAGATTCAGGTAAACAATTAGATGGGTGCATCACCAAAACTCCAACACCAGCTACACCAGTAGGAGAGTCATCAACCAAATCAGGTCGCTCAAGCTCCAAGTTTACTATAGGAATATCTATCAATTTTACATCTAATAAAGCACGCTCTACAATCATACACTTTCGATCCACACTGATCAACACCAGTGAAGGATGCATGCCACCCCCACAAAGCTCTGCTGCTATAGTAGTCACACCCGCTGCCTTTGAGAAAAAGACCTTGCATATTCCTTTAAGCGTCTTAGCCACTGTAGTATGACTGGTCACGCCACCTACGCCGTTCGCATCAGCCTTAAACACCATAGATAAGCTTTCTCAACTTTCTTTTCTCATGTCACCCGCATTATTATCCACTGTAAGGAGTCTTCCCGCACAACTCACTACATCCCCATCATTCAACACTGTCCAACTTGGACCTTCAACGATTGACGTTATAGCATTACTAGCATTCGTCGAGTTTTTTTAAATAAGTTTTCTTAAAAAATATTTTTTAAAAATAGGCTAGGTTAAAAAAATTGAAAATACGCCACAAAGGCGGTATCCTAGATGCCGCCTTTCCCCTAAAAAAGAAAACAAAAATTCTAGAATTTTTTATTTTTATTTTTTTATGTTTTGTTTTGCTTATATATATATATAAACAAAACAAAACAAAAAAAAATCAGTAGAATTTATCCACTATTTAAAATCCAGCAGTACTTCCATTACAATAGTCTGGATTCTGACAGAAGCTCTCACACATGGCTCCTTTTTAGAAGAGAGCTTAACCTGTAAATCATTCTGCATTTCCGATGTGGGATTCTGGTTCTCCATTTCCTGCACAAAACATTCTGCATTTCTGATGTGGGATTCTGTTTCAAGCACATGACTTTGAAAGACTATAAAATATAAACTATAAGGACAATAAAAATGAAACATAAAACATGGATTAAACATATAAAAAAATAGTTGAAAACAAAAAAAGTCATAAAAAATGATGATAAAAAATAATTTATAAGCTTTCAAAACCACTTACTTAAAACTTAAGAAGTTTCAAGTACGCGATTTTGAAAGATTATAAAATATAAATTATAAGACCAATATAAATGAAACTTAATAAATGGATTAAAAATAAAACAAATATTTGAAAATAACAATAATTTCATAAAAAATATTCATGAAATATAATTTATAATCTTTCAAAATGACCAACATGAAACTTAAAAATGTTTCAAGCACATGACTTTGAAAGCCCATAAAATATAAACTATAAGACCGATATAAATGAATCATAAAACATGGATTAAACATATAACAAATAGTTGAAAACAAAAAGAATTTCGTAAAAAATGTTCACGAAAAATAATTTATAAGCTTTCAAAACCACCTACTTGAAACTTTAAATGATTAATGTATGCGGTTTTGAAAGACTAAAATATAAACTATAAGACCGATATAATTTAATGTTAAAACATGGATTAAACATATAATAATTCATTTGATTATTAAATTAATATTATTAATAATTAATTAATTAATAATTAATTAATTAATTAGAAATAATTAATAATTAATTATATAATCATTAACAAATTATTTAGTAATATAATTATTCATTATATAATAGTTAATTAGTTAATTAGAAATATAATTATAAATTATGTTTATCCATTATAAATAATAATTAGTAATTATTCAAAATTATTATATAATAATTAATTAGTTAATTGTTTATATAACCATTAATTATATAATAATTAATTAGTTAATTAGTAATATAATTATTAATTATATAATAGTTAATTAGTTAGTTAGTAATATTATTATTAAATATAATTATTATAATTTTAAATTAGTAATTATTAATAATTAAATATGTCATAATTAATTAGTTAACTAGTAATATTATCATTATTTATATAATGATTAATTTGAAATATAATTATTAAATATATAATAAATATTTAGTTAATTAGAAATATAATTTATATTTACAACTAATTAACTATTAATGAGTAATTATTAATTATTAATTATTTAATTAGTAATATAAATATTTATTATAATTATTAATAATTAATTAGAAATTATTAATTAGTTAATTAGTAATATAAATTTAAATTATAACTATTCATTAAATTATTAATTATTAATTATTACTCATTAATTATTACTTATATAATAATTATTTAGTTAATTATTAATATAATTATTAATTATATAATAATTAATTAGGTAATTAGTAATATAATTATAATCATTCTAAGTCACGTACTTGAAACATTTTTATGTTTCAAGTGGGCAGTTTTGAAAGCTTATAAATTATTTTTCATTAACATATTTTTTGAAATTACTTCTTTTTTCAACTATTTCTTATATTTTAATCAATGTTTAATGTTTCATCTATACTGGTCTTCTGTTTTATGTTTTATGGTCTTTCCAATTCACGTACTTAAAAAAATTTAAGTTTCCAGTAGGCGGTTTTGAAAGCTTATAAATTACATTTCATCAACTTTTTTTTTTGGAAATTCCTTTTGTTTTCAATTATTTATTATATATTTAATCAATGTTTAAAGTTTCAATTATATTTGTTTTATAGTTTATATTTTATAGTCTTTCAAACTCACATACCTGAAACATTTTTATGTTTCAAGTAGGCAGTTTTGAAAGGTTATAGAATATTTTTCATCAACATTTTTTGGGAATTTTTTTTATTTTCAACTATTTATTATATTTTTAATCAATTTTTAAAATTTCATTTATATTGGCATTATAGTTTATATTTTATTGTATTTCAAATTCACGTACTTGAAATAGAATCCCACATTGAAAATGCAGAATGCACTGCGCAGGAAAGGGGGAACTTGAATCCCACATCAAAATGCAGAATGATTTTCAGGGAAATCCCTCTTATAAAAGGGAGGCTTTGGTAAGATTTTCTATCAGAATCCAGACTGTTGTAATGGTTGTAGTGCTGGATCTTTAATAGTAGGGAAATTATGCTGAAATTATTTGTTTTGTTTATATATATATATATATATAATAAAAAATAAAAAAAATTAAAAACAATTAAGAGGAAAGGCGGCATCTGCGATGCCGCCTATCACCCGCAGTGCAAAGGCGGCATCGCGGATGTCGCCTTGCCCCCAAAATGCAAAGGCGACATCCGGGATGTCGCCTTTAAGGTGCATTTTTAAAAATATTATTCCCCTAAGCGTTTTATGGAATTTTATTTTTTAAAAAAATGTATAAATAAAATCTGCATCAGTCAATGATGCCACAATCGCACCGGACAAACAACATCACAGATCTCCCATCCACACCAATCTCTACTGCCATGAATCTCGGATCCGCATTTGATATAGGTCACACCATTTCTGTCTCCCAAAAAGAATTGAAATCCCTTCTTATTACATAACAATAACATTCAAATATTACACAAGGGAGATCAATCAAACACGCCATAAAACCCTAATATGTGACAAAAATAGGGGAGATAAAGTCTCGCCCATAAATCTTCTGATCTTGATCAATCTTTTTGTCAATAATAAAATATGATAATTTATGCTAATTTCTAAACAAATTATTTATATAGACATGGATATTTTTGGATTTTTGGAGAACCATTGTCCCTAAATAACATTCCATTATTACATTATTTTGTCACAATACTCAATACAATTTCTTTTCACGAAAAAAACACTAAAATAATAAATAAAATATTTACATGTCACCTCCTCTTCCACAATAAAAACCTCTCATCACCTCCCTTCTACTCCCACATATAAACCATTAATATTGATAACAGATGACCCAAATCCTATTCCCTAGTCTCTCACCCATGTCCAGGTCCTCTTTATCTTTTCAAAAGACCAAAACCCCTTTCAATAATGAGTTTTCCAAGGAGGATAATTCAAGATGGTAAATTGTCTTTCTTTTTCTTCTAATTCCACATTAATTTATTTAATTTCTTATCCAGTCATCATCACCTCTATCCAAATGGTCATGATATCTCCAGTATATTCTATATACAATAATTATATCATGATAATTTAAGATCCATCATCAACCTCCGTACTATCTATCTCTTTTATATTAAATGAGAAATCACCATTTGAGAGGTTCTAATTTACAACCTTCTTGGATGAAAAACTTTCATTATTTAATCTGTGCATCATAGATGGTATTGAAACCATTGTTATGATTTAACTAGATTATAAAATATTTATTCAATATTCGGTATGTTTTTGGAATCTTTTTATAAATATGATATTAAGTAATATAACAAAACTAGTTCATTATTATTGAAAAACCACTAAAATTATGCAAAATTATTATCAATAATTATTCATTTTCATATGATGAATGAAATTAGAAATATTACCAAAAAAACTTTTTTTTGTTCATTGAAGTCATATAAATTAAATTCTAGAGAAATATCCTCTTTCTATATGAACTTAAATACTCATATTCAAGAATACTGATCGTGAAAACAATGAAATGAATGCTCTAGAGTGACAAAAGCTTATCTTATTATGAATATAAAAGGACATAAATGAACATCATAAAACAATAATAAATCAAATTTATTAATATAAGGTTATTAATTAATTTATTTATTTATTTTATTATCCAATATTTTACTAATATGTGAATAACATGTAAAGAAATAGGGTATGGGTTTTCTTTCTAAGCCTTTAATTTCATTCGTCTAATGATTTCTTCCTCTATACAGAAGAGTGATTCAACATTATTTTTATATAGATATTATAAATTATGTGTACAAATTCCTCCATAATGTATCAATATAATTTAATCTTTTTATGATAATTATATTCTTTATGATGGTTTCATTCTCAATTATTCTTAATACCCAAGCCTGATTAAAGGGAACATCTTGATTTCATACACATTTTCAAGTACCAACCATAATCTGTTTTAAGCAGGAAAGATTTTTATAAAAAAATTGAAAATTTATAATTTTCATTATTGGTTTTATAAGAACAATCATGATAAATAAAAATGAATATTCAAAAATCATCTATCTTTGCAATGTAAAAAAGGCGTATTTCACTAAAGAAATCCTCGATGATTTTATTTGAGTATTTTCACCTATTTGAAAAAATATATGGAATTTTATGTTTTATTGAGGTAAATATAACGTGTTTACGATCCTGAATATTTTATTAAATGGTTTCTTGTCCGTTTGTCTATGGATGTGATATCTTGATACTATTCAGCATACTTCTAAGTATGGTTAGTGATTATTTTTATAATGTGGGGAAAGTTATATAAATTTCTTGTTTATTAATTTTTTATGGTATAACCAATCATATAAAGAGTTAATAGGACCTATTAAGGTATGGTTGGGGCATTCTATAGCCCCCTATATTTATCAGCAGGTCTAATGAGACAAACTATACAGTGATTTTACCCATTATTTATAGTGTATTGGCTAAGGCATTGACGACATGATTATGATGTCCTATATTATGAATTCACTCATTATAAAACTAGTAATTGATATTACATGTTATTAGAATACTATTAAAATATCCATGGTAAGTTTTTATTATAGAATTCATTTTTAAGCTTTTATTCCATCCATATTAAGAAAAATATGTTGTTTTAATGGAATGTGTTCAATAATTTTTAATAATACATTATTATTAATGATGGATTCTACTATATTACACACCCTTGCATAGAATCTATGATCACACCTTTAATATGTTTTTTTACCTGGGATGTGAAGAATTATATTATTAATTACATTAAGGTATCATATTGGATTTTTGGATGTCTTTCAAGAAATGTCTATATGCTATATCCTTTAATGTTGTAATGTAATGTACATATTTATAACCTGTTCTTACAAAACTACAAAAATATTGTATCCTTTGGGGTATTGATTCCTTATATTTATTCCAATGCCATGATGTTAGGAATCAACTATGGGTAACTAGGCTCAATTAATTACAGTTTTTATCAATGGAATTTTATAATAATCCTTGAAAACTATATTTAAAAAATTTATATTAGTATAAAAAACATTGGATAGACTTTGAGGATAACCATACAAGAACAACATATAATTTTGGTAAGGTATATTTTATTTTTATCTTCATATTAAATATATCTATATCTTGATACTGTAAGTGAATCTGGTTTGGGAATAGAAATACCAACCTATAAAAACACTGACAAGGTCTTCCTGGATGGGATAGGGTAACATTGTACATGACAATGAAACTTAATACACTCATGGATTGACACACATGGGGGATATTATTAATATAATTCACATATTATTTTAAAACCATTATGAAGTATTTAAATTTTAATATTTCCCCAATGAAACCATACTTATGAATATGAGTTTAGGCATGCCTAAAATTTTAATTTATGTTAACTGTTTTAAAATATTGACATTATACATTACGATCCATAACCTAATTTACTATATTCCATTATATAGAAATATTTCCTAGTGGAAGGAATATAAATCACTTTAATGTGTGTATCCCAGGTTAGGATTTACATCCAATTCAAGATAATTATGTTGGTTTTGAAACTATGATTGTTGATGATTAACTTATAACTATATTGGGACAACTAACTCAGGTTATGAATAATAACCTTACCCATTTGTAGAATGATGATCCATAATGTTGGGGAGAAATGTTAAAATACTTTATGTTATAATACCCTCCATCATTAAATGGTACTAAAAACCCATTTATAGTGCATTAGTGGGTTATCTATTTAGAAAAGATATTTCTCGCTTTGGAATGTAATAAAAGGGAGATGGTTGTTATTGAAATTTATCATATTTTGGGAGATATAGATCAATGGAGGTAGTTAATTCAAAACATAATGGAGGGGGATGAATTCCTTAATATGCATTGTATTTATTTTATGGTAATTTTTTATGAAAAATATTTTCCTCATGAACAATGACCTCATATGGAGAAAAAATTCATGACTCGATGACAGAAAGAAAATGAAAATATTTCCATGTATGAAGTTAATATTACAATATTATAAAGGAATGATATGGAATACATACGCAATCCAAGGATAAATATTGATCGAATCTTCTATGGTTTAAAACCATTCCTCCAAAAGGCACTGGTCACCAAATATTTCTCATCATAAAAAGATATAGTCTCATGTGCTATCACAAAAGAAAAATAATTATCTATGTATTTTAAATTTAATGGATGAATGAAAAGAAGGTGGATTATAAACACATTAGGAATATAAAAAAGGATATGGGGAATAAATGTAGAATTAGTTTTCCATCCTATGACGATTTTTGGAAGAATCACATTTGTACAAGATAGAGGAGCATGGGTGTTTGTTACATGTTTTCAATTAAACACAACCAAACCCATGATTGTCATGGAAAC
The DNA here is from genome assembly GCA_963277665.1 of Viscum album. NCBI lineage: Eukaryota > Viridiplantae > Streptophyta > Magnoliopsida > Santalales > Viscaceae > Viscum > Viscum album. The sequence goes on along the minus strand of OY728134.1, from coordinate 1,178,128,697 downwards.
AATTAAGATACCAATGTTTAATGCTTCTACTATAAATAGATAAGATATTATAAAAACTGTTGTCCCATGCATCAAGGAATATTTTTCCAAAAGATGCCAAGGGTTCAAGGACACGATTATGGTGTCACAACTAGTGAGTTTGAAGTTCTTAATGATGTGGTGGTAGGTACATTAATTATTTCCCCAGACTTTGACAATTAGTTATTTGATTATGGGTTATCATATTCTTTCATTAATTCCCAATTTTCCTAGAATATTATACATTTCCCTTTTGGTTTAATAATTTATTTTTCATTAAAAACCCTTAAGGGAAGTATTATTGCAATAAAGATGTGCTTATTTGTCCCCTTTATGACACATAAACTTTCTTTAGTTGATAACCTTATCATCATACACATTATTTATTTTTATCTAATACTCTAAATTCATTGGATTTCATATTATGATGCCAAAATATATTCTCATAAAAAGGAAGTTAATTTTTTTTAGAATGATGTAGACTCCTATATTTTTAGAGAAAAACATTTACATATGATTTTTATATAGATCCACACCACGTATATCTCCTAAATAAAACTTTTGGGGAGGATGAGAACACAATATCGATGGGTGAGTAATGAAATATTCAATTCTAAGATTTACATATTGTGGAAGAATATATAGATGTATTTATAGCAGATTTACCTAGAAATCATCATAAGATAGAATTTGATTTCTCTATTGATTTAATTCATGGTTCATGGCTTATATCAAAGACACCTTACAGAATGGACACGGGGGAATTAGTATAACTGATGAACCATCTATAGAAATTGAGTGATAAATGATTTATTCTCCCTTGTAATTCTCCCTAGGGAGACTATGTTCATTTCGTTTATAAGAAATATGAATAGTTGAGGATTGACATTCACTACAAGTAGATCAATGACATTACCATAATGAACAATTATACTCTTACTTACATTGATGATGTATTTGGTCAACTTCACAGAGCCTAATATATTTTGAATATTGGCCTCTAATCTAGATATCATCTGTTTTGTGTGAGGAATGCATATATTACAAATATAGGATTTCAAACCAGGTATGGAATTATGAGTTTACAGTAACTCCTTTTGGACTCACTATTTCACCCTTTAATTTCCTAGTTATAATGAATAGAGTTTTTGATGAATACCTTTAAAAAAATTATGGTATTTATTGATGATATCTTGGTATACTCCAAATGCTATGAAGATCATGAGAATCACATAATAATTATTCTGAGGACTCTTAGAAGAAACGATTTATATTAGTAGTTTAAAAAGTGGGAATTACTGCATCAAACAGTTTCTTTTCTTGGATTTATTGTCTCTATGGATGGAATCATAGTTGATCCTATAAAAAAAGAGTTATTATGGAATGGCCCAGCCCAACGAACAAGACCAAGCTATATAGTTTAATTTTTTATAATGTTATTATCAATATTTTATTCAAATAATTTTATGATTTGATAACATGTTATCCAAGGTCATTCGAAAATGGGTTATGATCATATGGAAAACAATTTTTTATATAACGTTTTGAATAATTGATGATGATTTTAGTGAATCATATAATATTGATTCTTCCATTGATAAATAGTGAATTTGTGATTTATAGAGATAAATCAATGAAATTTTTTGGTTGTGTACTTACGCAGAAATATAGGTATTACCTATTAATCAATGAAGTTAAAATATCATGACCAGAAAAATCCAACTCAAGATCTTGAGTTAGTAGATGAAATATTTTCATTGAAAATATGGATACACTATCTCTATGGTGAAAAATCTTGGTTATGTACAGATCATAAGAGTTCTGAATATATTTTCACATAGAAAGATATCAATATGAGGAATAGGTGATGGATTGAGAATCTTATGGATTATGATTGTTGGATATACTACCACACAGGGATGGAAAATATGGTGGTAGATGCATTGAGCAATAAGGATTATGGAGTTATGAAAAACAATGTGGATTAAAAGGGATCATGTTTTCATGGATCTAGAAAATATATATATGGGATGTATCAAAGAAGGTGAAACATTATTAATTTCATATTTGTATCCCAACCATATTTATAATAAATAATTAAATGTTTTTAGTATGATGATGAAAATATTGAACAGAAAATTAATGCATTGAGTTGTGGAATTTTTCCAAACATCATGTTTAAAGATTGAATTATCAAATTAGGGAGGAGGCTATGTGTTCTCTCTATAAATGAGAAAAAAGTTATTTATTAGATTATTCCCATAGTTTGAATATCTCAGTACACCATGGTATCACTAATATGTAATTACTTTGGTAGGGAATTTTTTTTAGGAGAATATAATGCCGGAAATTTCTGGTTATGTATCATGATGTTTATTCTATCAACATGTGAAGGTAAAAAGATAACATCAAGGATGATTCATGGAACCTTTTCATATTACAACATGGTAATGGGTTGATATAACCATGTATTTTCACACTATAATTTGGAAAACACCATGAAAGAATGATGCAATATGGTTGATTATTGATCGACATCCCAAATCTGAACATTTCCTTGCTAAATGGTAGGATTTTCCACTTGAGTTAAAATATTAGATCTATATTAATGTACTTTTAAGACGTCATGTGGAACCTATTTCAATTTTATAAGGACTTTATCCATGATTTACATCAAATTTGTGGAGCAATATTTAGATATAATTGGATACTAGGGTACCTTTGAGTACTGCATAACACCCTCAAACTGACCGGCAGTCAGAAACAACAATCCAAACATTAAGTGATATGTTGAGATAATTTTCAGATGATTTTAAATATACATGGTATTTTTATTTACCTTTTTTAATGTTTTTATTCAAAAATATTTTCGATTATATTATTCTAATGGCACCATATGAACAATTGCATGAAAAGAGATGTCATACACCTACATGTTGTGATGAAGTTGGTGAAAGAATGATTTTAGGCCTAGAGCTTGTTGAGGAAACAACAACAATGGTAAATACTATTCAATTCCATATGAATGTAGATCAATGTATGCATAAGATAATTTTTGATAATATAGGGAAGGATTCAGAATTTCATGTTGGAGATCATGTTTTCTAGAAATTATCTCCATGGAAGGGTGTTATAAGATTTGTGACGAATGTGAAATTAATCCACCAGTACATTAAACGATTTAAAATTCAAGAGACCATTAGATCTATGGAAACTATTTTTGAGATTCCACCTAAACATTTTAAAGTTCACAATTTTTTCTATGTCTCAATATTGAGAAATTACTTACCAAACCCAACACATGTCCTCATTTCTAACGGAATATATATGGAACTATATTTATCAAACAATCAAGATCTGATATGAATTTTCTACACTAAGGAATTTGTGTTGAGGAATTGGATTGCTTGAATGGAAAGGTACTTTTGACAAAAAATAAAATTAAAATTTTCACATGGGATCCTGAGAAAATTTTGATGATGAACTACCCAAATATTTTTATGTTGTAATATTATAGAATTTCAAAAATAAAATTTTTTGAGGGAAAAATGTTTCACCAAGGATTTACAAATAAATTTATTATAGAATGTAATGTACACGACACTAAGTCTCTATGAAACAATAATTTCATATTATATGTTTTTAAAAAAATTAGTTATAACCAATCCATGAAACATAATTTTTCAACTTATTAGATTTGAATTTTGAAAAACCAAAATACATGGTTGAGATAAATAAGATAGTTAGAGTCTGATTAGATCAACATAATTTTTGAGTGAATAGTAAATTGACCCTTTTGAATAGTAATGTTACCATTATGAATAGTAATATGGCCCTTTGGAATATTAACCTCACCCATGAAAGTTTAGTGAAAATTTTGGCAACATATATATTACAGTATTATATAATGGAATAAATAAATATTTTAGATAATTAATAATTAACTGAGGGTGTGTTTATGAGTATTAAATCTGTAATTACCATTTAATAATTAGTAAATTTATTTATAAAATAATAATTTTCATTAAATTTATATATAAAACAATTTTTGGTTGTCATATGATTTTAAGATAATTTAATAACACATTTTTATATATTTTTTGGTCTTATAACATCAGTTTTAAATTAAAAAACATTATTATTTAAGTAATTGGTGATTTAATTTAAAAAATAAATCAATCATAATTAGAAATTTATTTTCTGAAAATGGAGTACATTTTTTTATTATACACATCAAAAAATCATTATAATGAATTGTTGATAATTTTTTAATATACATGAATTTATTTTAATAGTAAATACACGAATTTTGGAAAAATGATAAATACATGAATTATATAGCTGTTAATGATTATTTTCTGATGTATGACCCATTTGTTTAAACACACATGCACTCATTACTGTATTTAGTCACCATAAACTATATTATTGATTATCTTGAGAAAAATATTAAAATAATGAGAAATCACCCCTCTTCTCCCCTAAAAAAAATAAGCTCCCACCATATTCTCCTCGCACCAAAAATTCTAAAATATATTCAAAATTATGCCTAAATATTCTTTCCTTGTCTTTCAACCATGTCTTGGAGCTCTTTTTCCTGCCAATAGACCAAACCACGTTTCCCTATGGAGGTTCTCAAGGAGGATAAACAATGAGGTAAACCCTCATCCAATTTTTTTTAATTTCAATTCAATTTCTTTTCATTTCTTATATTCTCTACACATCCTATTTTAAAATGATCATAATAAATCTAGTATCATCAATATATTGCAATTATATAATTTTTATGGAAGATCCATTATCAATCTCCTCAAAATCCCTCTTTTATTTTAATGCAAAATCATCATCATGAGGTAATTTAAAACATTTAGAGATGATGAACATTCATTCCACAATATCTCATTAAATGATGGTCATTGAACCATTATTATTTTTTAAAAATTTATAAAATATGTATTATATCTTAGTTAAGGTTATGGAACAAATATATATATATATATATATATATATATGTGATATAAAATATTACACCAAAACTAGTTAATTATGATTGAAAAACTAATTAAATTAAGCTAAACAATTATCATCAATGATTCATCCTCAGATTTGGAAACAAAATAAAACATATTTCCAATTACAATAATGTTTGTTAATTAATTTCATATACACTCAATTTTGGAGAATTATTCCCACACCACATAATCATCGGATTATCTTGGGCCTTGTTCCTTGGTCATAACGGTAATGTAAGGGATCCCCTTCAAACTATAAATGACGGATTATCCATAATAAAATAAAAAAGAACGACATTGGGCCATTTGGAATAATAACAAGAATGATCTAGAGCAATAAAATTGTACCTTATAACTAATCAAAAATAACATAAAAGAAATTAATAAATGTATATGTTTCTTCTGGAATAGGGGATGACCTCGTTTGTTTAATGTTCAAACATTCCAATCGGTTTCTAACATGTTTATTCGTAGAATCGGAAATATCCAAAGATTCTATATCCATTTGACCTACTTTCCTAAGGTAGGTGCTCATTAGTTGTGAACCGATGATGCTTAATAACTTGCATTGGTCGAGAGGATGGGAGGTCAGACTCATCAAACATTTTTAGTGGCAATTATTGTCTAATACAGGACTCTCTTATAGATTTTACTTATGTTCTTGAATCGTTATTAATTTACAAATTATGAAAATGAACTTTCCTCTAGATCTGATAATCAATGATTGATATTTATGAGAGTTAGAGAATCTTTTATATGTATTTGAGGTTCTTCATCGATAGAGAATCATCCGTATTTATTAGATATTCTTAGTCAATGGTATCCTTCACACATTATATAGTAATCTCTTCATAATTATGATAACCATACTGGTTTTAAAGCCACTTAGTGGGGCACTTGAAGTTTATTGTCATTCAGAAGGACATGTATTAATTTAGAGTTGGGATCATAACAGTAGATGGGCTACCTACGTTTCATTTTTAGAAAAATGAATAAGAACCCACGTAGTTTGAGTGAAGAAGTATGAAGGTTATTCATGATTTATGGCTCAAAGAGAGATGTCATAATTACTTTTACACTCTAAGCTCACGTGAGTCGTACTTGGTGTGAGAAACAAGAGGTATTAGTAAAACCTGATGATTGTTCCACGAATGATGTAATCATAAGAAATGATGTGTGGATTACGTACGTATGATGGCTCAAGTAAATGAGTATTAGGACTTAATTTAGGAAAGAATCCCAGGAACAAGGTCCATACAGGTATATGTGCTTTATGGAGATTTAAATACATAAAATAGGGCTTACTCTTGAGAAGTATGCCAATATTAGAGAGGGAATAATGTTTGGGTTTTATTCATAACAAGGAATCCCAAGACAAAAGAAATTAAGTCTGGGGCTTACTCCTTAAAAGTAGGCCCAGGTTAAGTGGTCTTGAGATCTGGGGAATAATATTGAAAAGGAAGCCCAAATCAAAACAAATTAAGATTAGGGCTTACTCATAAGGATGATGCCCAGATAAGGGAACTTGGGGCTTACTACTAAGTAGGATGCCCAGATTAGAGAACTTGGGGCTTACTCCTAAGGAGGATGACTAGATTAGAGAAATTGTGGCTTAATCCTAAGGAGGATGCCTAGATTTAAGAACGTGGGGCTTACTCTTAAAGAGGATTCGTAGATTTTGGAACTTGGGGCTTACTCCTATAGAGGATTCCTAGATTAATGATCTTCACATCTTAAAGGATGAGGTTGACTGAATAAAATCTCTAACCTTAGTGACATAAAGTTATATAAATCATGAGGTTTTGAGAGATGTTCCACAGAATTATTTTTAGATAAGGAAGAAAACAAAGGAATCATGCCATAAATGGCCTTGGAGAGGGTTTTGATGGCTGTCCATGAAGAGGAAAGGTGAATTTGAGGAAACGAAGTGAATTGGAAGGAGGTGCACAAGTATTAGTCTGGAGCGCAAGTCCGGGTCACACAAGTATACGTGTGCAACATGGGTTCTCTTGGGTGACGAAGAAACTATGAAGTGATACTTGGAAGACGTTGGATTGGAGCCCATTATATCATCCCTAGAGGCTCTCAGATAGGCGGCACGCAAGTTTCCTAGAGAGGGAAAGGTGGAACGCAAGTGTCTTCATTTTCCTAAAGGATTATACACTTAGGCACACAAGTATTAATGAGTTTCCACACATAGGCTTTATTCATCGTCATTTGAACTTCCATTACACGTAAATAATTACCTTATAAGTGTTCATAAGACTTCAGAAGAAGACTTGGGCGACGAGAGCTTCACTCCGTGTTTCTGATTTTTCTATCCCAGAAATGGGGGCCCACAGGGGTTATTTATTTTCCAATGAGAACCTTAGGAGAAAAAAGGAATAGGGCGTGCAAGGGACATGCGCAACCCATAGGCGGTGCACAATAATACTTGCACGACTATAATGAAAATGGCGCAAACCATGCTTAAAGGGTTCTTTATTCTTGCCTTTGTCAATTTTTGATGTTCTTCAAAGGATGACTCTCTTTGTGGTTAAGGTACTCCCCTTTATGAATTCGTAAACTCTTTGATGGAAAAGAGAGTCAACAAAAGTCCACCCTTAGAGTTGGATCCAAAAAAGGAAGGAGGATTTGAATCTGAGGAAAACGAGAAATAAGGTACTGCGGCACACAAGTACTAGGCGCGGAGGTATACTTCGGGCACGTAGGGTCCGGTGCGCATGGGAATGGACTCACCTATAAATATGCGGCACCATTTCGTGCAAAACACTCGGTTTCAAATGCTTATGAGCTATCGGCGTGAAAGTAGCTCTCATTCACGCAAGTGAGTTGGCTTTCGGTATATCATGGATTCTGTTTGTGTCATGCTTCTGTAGTGAGTTTCTAACTTGCACGCTAGTAGTAGTGCAGTAAAACATGCGCGACCAACATGGAGTTTCGTGCCAAAATGGGACTTTCACACCTTAATGCCTTAGCCATTTTTTTCAAATTTATTCACAAATTTTATGAAAAATCAACTTACATTAATGTTAATTATCTTGTGTTTGTACAGATTCAATGGCTCCTAGAATAATTGGAATGAATGATGATCTGGCTAGAAAGAGGATTGATGACTTGATGAACATCGTTGGCCAAGATTACTATGATATATGTGACAAAACTCTTCCCAATTTGGAGAAGTACTTGAAGAAATATCTTGTTAATTTCCCAAAGAGCATTTATCTGCTTCTGTATGGCCATGGCCATTTGCAAGGAGTCAACGTTCCGGATTCAAAAAATTATATTCCACAGATTCAGTTGCACTGCTACTCCTCTATTTTGGTTGTGTTGTGAATTAAGAGCCGCAACAATGGTGCGAACATTCAAATTTTTCCTCCATTCCAATTCAATGTAGATATGAAAATGGAAAACCCATGGGTGATATTTTTTCCACTGCCGATTGGTGGAGATAATACTATCATGACATTATAACAATATCTGAAAAGAGTACTATCTCTAAATGGATATTTACATCTAATGCTCCATTCTCAAATCCATGTATCCATCTTCCAAGTCTCCTGGACAGAAACAGAGTCAGTGTTTGATAAGCAGAAAATTTTCTCAAACCAAACCCAAGAAAATTCTTTTATAAATGTTTCATGAATATCTAGTATCACTGCATCTCTTATTGTATCCAATTGAATGAATTAATTCCAGGTGGTTGCTGATGATGTTCGGGATTCCGTAAATCAAATGAAGAGTTATATTGAAATCCTCTTATAATTCTTGAAAAAGAGATGATACTCCAGTATGTGGATGTCCTTATAACTCTTGTGCATCAACGAAAAACACATTCATCTTCAATCATTTGTGTTTGCATTCTCTTTCTACCTGCTTTATATTTTACCTAAGCCAATGGGATAAGTACGAACAGTTTAGATGTTGCTATGATTATAAAAATAACCTTACAAACTTTGAATATTTTTATTACACAATATTACCTAAATCATTCAATATATATGTTTAGTGAGCTAAGACATGACTTTTTTTAGATTTCCCTTGTCTTTTGTGGGAAGTTTAAAGTAATGCACGTCGGACATAGAAAAGTTAATGTTTAAGGTCGAATAGCATTGAGTGAATAGATAATGGATTAAAATTGGCTCAATTCCTTGATAATTTACATGAAAACATGTTACCGCATTAAATTATTGGGGAGAACATGTAAACTATGACGTAATAAATTTTGAATATGAGGAATGATATAAAAAATGGGCTAAAAGGAATTAGAGGAATGATTTCATAAGGGTGAAGTTACCAAAATTTATCAATCCTGTTAGGGGGTTGAATTATGAAGTGCTACATAAGGGCATTGGCTACATAGTCAAATAGTATCATCTTTTGGCTAACAGGTCTGTTATGTTGTCTAATTATGAATGGCCGCCTAAGGGCACATGCTGCATAGTCAGGAAAAATAACTCTCATAAATTTTACTTTTCTACTACTAAAAATCTAGTGGGACATTATGGAGATTCAAATTTTCCAAACCACAGAGTTTGTTTTATGGAGAGAGGTACTTGAATATGGAGAGGATATTCCCAATCAATATTGTCAAATAATTGGATGAATGTCACTCTTGTGAAGGTCTGACCCAAATGTAGGGAGGGAAAAATAAACCATAGACATGAATACTTTTAGATCACGAAAACAAGTATGGGAAAATATGTTATGGATTGAATTTTTTTCAGATCCTGACATATTTTCGTTAGGACCAATAAGGACAAAAGAGGTTTCCATCCCAAAAATGAAGTTACCAATATTTGACAAACCCATTAGGGGGTTGAATTATGCAGGGCCACCTAAGGGAATTGGCTACATAGTCAAATAAGAGAATATTTTGGAAGATAGGTCAGTTACATAGACTACATTTGCAAGGCCGCCTAAGGCCACATGCTGTATAGTCAGGAAAAAGAACTCTCGGGTATCAGACATTTTGTGACCAGAAGTCAAGAAAAGGGTTATGGAGTTCTGGAAGTATTTAAGGATAGGAGTATGACACCTGAAAAATGGGTATTGTCCAATGAATTAAAGAGATAAATAGACCAATGATGACCATAATCATGTTGTGGCTGGTTACTGAATTGAGATGCTAGACTTCACTACAAATTTCATTAGAATGAGAATCAATCCAAATGTAGTACTTGAAATACAGTTTAACGTCATGTGGGGTGATGGATGTAGGAGATCATAGTTTAGTGTCAAAGAGATCAGACCATAATAAGGAAAACACACTGTGTGTTTTATAAACCTGATGTGAATGAAGACCAGGGTATTCAAACCACATTCAAGTTTTCACAGGGGGGATTTTCAGCCAAGGGACTCAAAGAGGAATTTGGGGTTAGGACCAAAGACATGGGGCATGATTCGAGGGACGCTCGAATGTCCTTAAGTATCCCATAAGGATTGGAATCAAGCCACATGTAGGTCTTAAAATACCCTTTGTACATATTTGGTTCGTACAAGTGAAGGGTGAAAGGGGAATTTAGTGCAATGATGGTTTGAATCAAGATTAATGGTTCGGGCATTACCATGTATGCACGTAGTCTTTGAAATATGACATGATTAGAGATCAATGTCAATGATGATTCCCTCTCAGGAGAGGGATAATGGGGGACTCTAGAGTTTAACGTCATATAGCAAGGATGATGGTGCTACAGATTTTACTGTCATGTAGCAGCAAAAAAAGGGACGTACACTGTTTAAAATCATGTGGGATGGAGGTGATCCAATATGAAGAGATTGGTTTTGGTCTACTACACGGATCAACATCGTATGAGATGATGGTCAACCGACATGAAGAGATTGGTTTTGTGCTTGAACCTCGGGAGGTTGACTACGTACCCAGCCTAGAAGGAAAAGATCAAAATCCATGTAGTTTGATCAATAATGAATTGGTGATCAACTTGTACTTGAGGACAATGACCTAAAAAATGATGTTGGGACTTACGCATCATTAGCGGCCCAAAGAGGGTGTTATGATTGAAGTTTACTCTAAGGTTATGTGAGTCATACTCGGTGTGAGGAACAAGCGGTGGAAAAAACCCTAATGATGCAAAGTTTAATGTCTTATAGGACATATAAGGGACTGGACACTGTATAACATCATTTTGGAAAATGGAGGCGCTGTGCAGTTTAAAGTCTTGCAGTGAGGACGATGGGGACTATGCAGTTTAATTTCATGATGTAAAGACAAAAGAGGGACTTTATAGTTTAATGTCATACAGCAAGGACGAGTGAGGGGACTGTGCAGTTTAATGTCATGTAGTAAGGACAAGTACTACATAGTTTAGCGTCACATAGCCAGGACAACATAGTTTAATGTCATGTTGGATGAAAGAGTGCAACACAGTTTAACATCATGTGGGACAAAAGGGTGTTTTATAGTTTAGCGTCATTTAGCTAGGATATGTAAGGGACCATGCAGTTTAATGTCATCCATCATGGAAAATGGGGGGACCATTCAGTTTAATGTCATGCAGCAAGGACAATGGAAGTATTTGTATTTGGGTCTATCCTATCAATTTGACTGATAGAAAACACATAATCTATACTCACATTTATGAATGGGTTTACTGGAATCTTTTCATAACCATATGGAGCATTAGTTTTGGTAACCTCCATTGTCTTAGATAACTCTTTTCCCTTCATGTGAAAGAATTATAACTCAATGTATTGAGATTCACATGTTTTTGAATGGGTCTTTATCACCAAAAAATGTCCCAATTTAACCATTGAAACGATATTTTAGACATTGATGGTATTATGATGGTATAGCCACATGTTGATATAGCCAAGGTCTTCCAATAAAAATTTTGAAGGCTGTGTCATGATGAAAAACCATGAAATCTGAATTGGTTACAAAATCCCCAAACTGAGTTCTGAGTGTAATGTCACCCAGAGGTTCTTGTTCATTTTTATCATATCCTTGCAACATCAAAGTAGAAGGAGATAAATTAGATTCAGTGAGTCCCAATTGACGAAGTGTACAAATTGGGATGAGGCTGACTCCTGAACCATTATACATGAAAACTAGTCGGATGTCTATATCATTGACCTTTCTAGATAAATACAAAGGTCTAATATGTCCATGCACAAAATCATCTTCATCTTCATTTGTAAAAGATATCACTGCATGAAATTCTGCCTGATCATTTTCTACATGGTAGACTTCAGCCGCATCAATTTTAGTTTCGAATTCCTAAGGACTTCACAAAGCCTCAATGAGTGCCTCCCGAAGATCCGTTGATAGATTCAAGGAATCCAGAATTGATAACTTGGCGGGTACATAGGAAAAATGTTTCAAGATGTCATACTTTTGGTCCAAAGGATTCTATTTCCCAACAGGAACATGTTGTTTCTTGGGTGCCTTAGAATTTGATGGGATGGAAGTAGATGCATCTTGTATCGGGGTAGGAGTTGGAAATACACCTAGCTTTGGATTAATAGACTGACTAGTTCTATTTATTTGTTGAGAGGAAGAAGGTGTAACTTCTAACCGATATTCCAAAATTACTATGAAAGGACTAAATCTACCATGTGTGGAACAACTTTCTTGTTCTTATTGAGCCCTCTGAAGGGCTCTACCATGAGTTTCTAAAGCATATACAGTTTTAGAAGGGGTAGGATTGAAATAGTGGCTTCTATAATATCCACATCTTCCTCTGTATCCTAGACCTACAGAACTCGCTATAATTCCTCTTTTTGAAATAGGGATCTCATGATCATCAATACTGAAATTGTGATTTGCAACAGATCTGTTAACAGAATCTTGTCAATAGAACCAAAGATCAACTATTCATATGATGAAGATTCTACCTGATCAGCCAGTTTAGGCTGTGTCGTTTGGTGGGGCGGTGCCTGTTTTTTGAAGTAGATGACATAAAATCTACCAGAGTCAATGACAACTTGGGCTTTGACACGATCTCTTCTTCTTCTGACAACTCTTCTTTCATTGAATTTTGTCGCTTCTTTGAGGATTTTCCTTCTGATGAAGGGGGTTTTGTAATGGAATTCATAGAAGAAGACACAATTGGTTTCTTCAATGGAATTTGTAAAATGGCATGATTTTGGTTGATCATTTTCTTGACCATCCAATCATCATATTTCTGTGCATTCTTTGCTTCTGACTTCTTGCCACTAACCTTCTTCCTCTAGATCTATAGCAGTAACACATGCTACCTGGGCTGAAGAACGTTTCTGTTTGACTTGTCCCGAGTCCACCATCATTTTCAGGGATTATTTGAATACAAAACACTCTTGAATGGGATTCCCCAACATCTGATGAAATGGGAAATAATTGGGAATTTCTTCATCTCCTTCCTTGTTCGGCCATTTTGGCCTTGGAAACTGAACCAAATTGTTTTCCAGAGCTTAATTGAAGTAACCATAAACATGTTAATTTTAGAAAGAATAAACTTTTCTCTTTAACTCCTCAAATTGTTTTTGTCTTTGATCTCTTTGATCATCTTGACTAAACATCCTCTGTTGTTAATGCTCAGGAGGTGGAGCCCTTCGATATGATGAAGGTCTTGAAGTGGAAGCGGGTAAAAGTGCTTGTTTAAGTGAGTGTAGAAGTCTCATATCTACCCATTCTCCTTCCTGTAATAGATGTAATTACCCAAGTTTTATACTTAGTCTTTGTAAGAGAGTGTTCGATCTACTTAGCGATCGATGTAATGTCTTGAAACCTTTCCGTGTATTTCGCAGGGATCAACGGTGTGCGTAATTCATTATGAAAATTTTCCACCCAGATTTGAAAAAATTCTTCTTGAAGGAGTACTAAGATTACGGAATATGTTATTCCCTTCTAGCAAGCAATGAAATCCCAAAATCATTCAATCTTCCTTTTCTTATAAATTGGAAGATAAAAAACTATTGCCTTTGTAAATGGTGAGAAAAATTGAAGAAGGAATCATTGATGGAGATCTTCCCACTCGGTAATTGAACAAGATTGCAAGCTTGTATACCAGACAAAGGCAGGCCCTTGTAATGACTATTCAAAACACTCGAGATTAATTGCTTCTTGTTGTTGAGGAGTTCCCATCATAGGATCACAATGAGAAACAAAATGTGTTATTTTTTGTTCTAGGTCTCCTGAACCATTAAAAATTGGGAATGTGGTACTTGGAAAATTTGATGTGGGAGGAATTGGATCCACCCATTTAGGGTAAGCTCTTTTTTATGGTTGAATTTCTGCATTTTTTCCCTCCATATATTTCAACCAAGATGTTAATGACTCAATGGTAGTTATTAACTTTTTTGAAACATCTGGTTGATCTTGGACCTGAGCAGTTGAAATAATTGGAGTTTGGATAGGTATGGTGACTGGTACTGCAAATGATGGTAGCACTACCATTTGTTGTTGTGCATTACCCATAGGATTAGACTTGTGGGGGTGTTCTGGTAAATGAGGATATTCTTGATCCATCTCAGTAGCTGCAAAAAATTCCTTTGACTAACTAACTCCAGCACGCTTAGGAGGAAGACTACCTTTAATTAGTTCTTGCATTCAACCTCTTCAACTCCTTAATTTCTTCATCTTGTTGTGCGAACCTTTTCTATAGTGAGAGTGATTGGACTTCTCCAGAGGTAAGGTGGGACACAACCTAACTTTTCTCTTTTCTCCTTATTGGACGCCTTTCATGGAGGGGGCAGTTTGTTATTTGAAGGAATACCTTGATTCTGGGTAAGCCTTTGATTTCATATACGCACAACCTTCTTCATTTACTTTTGTGTGCACAGATTCTTGAACATGAACTTTTTCATCTGATCCCTCTGAGTGAGCCTCATGTTCTTGATAATCAGTAACAACAACATTGATGAAATTTATCGATGCATAGCACATTGCATCCCTTCTATCAGACTTTCAGCGATACTGTCTTTTTCCATGTCTTTTAAGAGACATTACCTTTTGTTGAGTTGATCCCTCATGTACTTTTTGAAGAACCATATTTTGGATGGAATCTCTTGATAATTCGGCTCTGCGATCCTCTTGTGGCTTCTTCCCTAATTGAGAGAAGATTGACTTTCACTGAGGAAATGATTGAGGATTTGAAAAAGTCCCCAATCCAGTGGACTGGGGTTGTTCCTGATCAACTCCTTGAATATTATTTTTTGATTCCGAGGGTTGGGTTAAAAGAGTCCCCAGTCTGGCAAGCTGAGGTGGCTCTTGAGCTGCTACATCTAAGACTTTCTTAAAATATCTCCTGATTTTACGAACATTAGTCTGGAAATTGGATGGATTCATCAACCTACATTCACTCAAATCACCTGGATCAAATGACCATTGGATGATTTCTAACACTCCTATCACTTGATGATGTCCATGATTTAAATGAGAAGCCTGTTCGATATTCTCATTTTCCAGATTCTAGAGTAATTTGACAACTTGTTCTCTATATTCCGGACTTTGGGAAGAACTATATGATGCATGTTCTAGAGAAAGAATTTGATTACACATAAAACCAATTGGTTGTGTCAGGCAATGGTCAATAACATTGCATGAGACCATTTTTGGCAGGCTTTATTGATAGGAGAGTATAGTCAAAGGTAGTTCTCCATGAACACCCCATCCCCTTATATGAATACCAAATGGGGAATTTGAATTTAACTGGCACAATATTTTTAGTGCGCAAAAACATTAATGCTGAAGGGATCTCTATTTCTTTTCATCCTTTAGATATTGGGAAATTGCGGGATATTCCAAATCAATTTGGAATTGTAACCCTTTTATTATCATGACATTATTTTCATATTCATCATAAGATAATATTTTCTTTTTCATGTGACAAACAGTTTTCCATATGTTGAGATGAATATCGTGAATAAAATCTTCCGTCAACATCTCTGAAATATCATACTAAGTGTCAGCCAAAGGGAAAAACATGACTAGTACTTCACCTTCACCAGTTGTTTTCTCATATTCATCACTACCTCATTATCATTCGAGGAAGATTATTCTACCTGATTTGACCAATGTTGGTGCTTCTTTGTTGCTTCATCATATTCAATAAGATTGGTAGAGAACTCATTTATCAAACTAGATGATGAATCACCCAGGGGTGGTTCTGAGAATGACCTATGCCTCAGGCTATCTTTTGATTGAGACACTATTTCACCTGCTAGCGGTAAATCATCATACATGACTGGCTTCACATTTTCAAGTTCCTCAAGATAAGAGGGCTTTCTCGTTACTACATTTTCCATTGATGAACTTTCTTGGAAATGCGTATTACTAATATAGAGAGGAATTCCGTAGCTAAATTCATCATCATGTGGAGGACCACCATGGTGGATTATATCAAAAGATGGAACCTTTTGATCCTTGATCTTATGGCCACGCAGACAGTTATCATGGGTCTCATCTGAAGTTGATACTTTGAGATCGACCAAACTTTTATGTAGCAATCCTTCATGAGGAAGTGTATGATGAAGACCTTTAGAATTATTGTTCCCACTATTGAGAACTGAGAGAGTAGAATCTTTAGTTGCAATGGATAATTGTCTGAGGGATTCAAGAACTCCAGCGTCGAGCACTGCCTTATTACAGATTGGATCTTGATTTCATGACTGTGTTGAATGGGTCTTTTTCATATACACCTTCTTACTAATTTTGGAAATCACATGTTGAAGAAAGTGGTTATTATGGGTTGGTGTATGTTCCTGCTCATGAGAAATAGTCATGTTAAGCTGATTATCTCCATTCAAACCGGGTGTATGTGGATGACTTGATTGTCTGTATAACACGAGGAGTATGCCCCAAAACCCTAGACCCGGAAGAGATGTGTGTATCTGTTTTGGAGTGATATGTTGATGAGTCACACCACTGGTAGAGAAAGATTTGTATTTCTTTCCCTATGATGCTTCTGAATTAGTTATAATATTCTGATTGTCATCCAGAATATGGGCAGGGATTTGCTTATACTCTTTCACCATTTTCATAATGTGCGTGCTGACTTCAGCTGCCGGAACGGGAATATAATTCCATTCCGTGCATGGAGGAGGTGTGTATTCCTACTTATGACCTCCTTTTCCTATCAGTGAATTCTGTACATACTTATATGTTGGGGAAAAGAGTTGATTCTGCTCCAAATTTGTCATCGGAGATTTCCGACTGACTTCTCTGGGTGCTACCAAACAAGTCTGTTGGCAGGATTGATGAACAATGGCAGGTGTATGGCCTGCTGTGTATTCATCGTCATGTATGGTTGAAGAATTTCATTTAATACTGGAAGACACTAGTGCTGATAGAATTGGTGATTGTAAACAGGTGTTTGTTCCTGCTTATCAGTTGCCACCATATTATATTGGCGAGCTTCTTTAGGTGCTGTTAGATGAGCTTGTTGACTGGTTGTTGAATTATAAATAGGTGTATATGATTTCTTATAATACTTCACTGGAATTTCCTGGTGGGATTGGCGTGTTACTACCAAATGAGTCTGTTGGGCAGTGATATAAGGACGGAAGGGTGTATAGGCCTGCTTGTTGTTTTCCATCAAGATGGCTTGATGGACTTCTTCTGAGGGGGAAGAATTAAGAACCTGCTCCATGTTGACTGGATTTCGCCTCTAAGAGTTCGTCTTGCATGCTCGGGTCTGAGGAACCGATGCTAAACCCCTAAAAGCGGTACACTCATCATGTGGAGGGCGCACTACTGCACGAGTCTGGCGGCGATTCTTGATGGGATCCCTCTGGAAGGACTCGTGTCTTCTTGAATAAAGGGCTTGAGTGAACTTCTCATTCACCTCCCCAAATACGTGAAGGACCCGTGATTCCGTTTCTGGGATAACGACCTAAAACGGTTAGAGACGGTGGTTGGAACCACCTCCTTCTTGACCACTGGTCGTCGCTATCTGGACAACCTGGTTGAATTGTGAACCTGGAGGGCTTGTCGAGTGGCCTCTAGAGTCAAAATGGTACCGTGTTGATGGTATTCCTTAACCAGTGCATTTGAGACCCAACATTGAAGATGCAGAGTTGGTGATGTCGTCCTTAGAGCCGACGATGATCTAGCAGGAGTAGCATCAGAGGTATTTACAGGTGTGAACTTTAATGAATCCATTTCTGTAATGTTGAAAGATCTTGGAAAAGAGTTCCTATTTTATATAACAGACATAATCAAGATATGTTCATCCACTACATATTTTGGATGAGCATATATGTTATAGATTGTTTTGTTGGCCCTAACATTGAATTAAACAGGGGCCTAAAAAATAGGTAAGACATCATTTAAATTGGTTACAGATTCACATCATGTTCACCATTTTTGATTCTCCTGTAAATGGTGATGACCTCATTTGTTTAAGATTCAAACATTCCAATCGGTTTATAACGGGTTTATTTGTAGAACCGGAAACATCCAATGAATCTATATCCATTTGAAACTATTTTCCAAAGGTAGGTGTTCATCAGTTGTGGACCGATGATGCTTATGAATTTCCGTTGGTTGAGAGGATATGAGGTCAGACTCATCACACATTTTTATGGGGAATTATTCTCTACTCTGAGACTCTTTTAGGATTTGATTTATGTTCCTGAATCCTTATTAATTTACCAAGTATGAAAATGATCTTTGCTTTAGATATGACAATCAACGATTGATATGCATGAGAATTATATAATCTTTTATATGTATTTGAGGTTCTTCATCAATAGAGTATCATCTATATTTATTAGATATTCTTATTCAATGGTATACATCAACACATTATATAGAAATCTCTAGGTCATTATGATGACCATACTAGTTTTAAATCCACATAGTGGGGAACATGAAGTTTGTTGTCATTTAGAAGGATAAGGATTATTTTAGAGTTGGGATCATACTCGTAGATGGGCTACCTATGTATCCTTATTAGAAAAAGGAATCAGAACCCACCTAGTTTGAGTAAAGAAGTATGAGGGTTATTCATGATTAATGTCTCAAAGAGAGATGTCATAATTACATTTACACTCTAATCTCACGTGAGTCATACTCGGTGTGAGAAAAAAGAGGTATTAGTAAAACCTGAATATTGTGCCACGAAAGATGCAATCATAAGAAATGATGTGGGGCTTACGTATGTATGACGACCCAAGTAAATGAGGATTAGGACTTAGTTTAAGAAAGAAGCCCAGGAACAAGGTCCATAAAGGTATATGTGCTTTATGGAGATTTAAATACCTAACTTAGGGATTACTCCGAAGAAGGATACCCAAATTAGAGAGGGAAAAATGATTGGGATTTATTCTTGAGATGGAACCCCAAGTAAAAAAGAAATTAGTTTTGGAACATACTCCTGAAAAGAGGCCCAGGTTACAAGGACTTGAGATCTAGGGCTCACCCTTGAAAAGGAGGTCCAAATCAAAAGAAATTAAGATTGGGGCTTACTCCTATGGAGGATTCCTAGATTAGGGAAATTGGGGCTTACTCCTAATGAGGATTCAAAGATTAGGGAACTTGGGGCCTTACCCCTAAGGAGGATTCCCAGAATAGTGATCTTGGGGCTTACTCCTATGGAAGATGTGCAAGTTTGGGAACATAGGGATTACTCCTAAAGAGGATGCCCAGATTTGGGAACATGGGGCATACTCCAACGGAGGATGCCCAAATTATAGATCTTCACATCTTAATGGATGATGTTTAATGAATGAAATCTCTAACCATAGTGACATAAAGATATAAAAATCACGACGTTTTGAGAGATGTTCCACAAAAATCTGATCAGATAAAGAAACCAACAAAGGAACCATGCCATAAATGGATTTGAAGAGGGTTTTCAAGGCTGTCCTTGAAGAGGAATGGTGGATTTCTGGAAATGAAGTGAATTGGAAGGATGCGCGCAAGTATTAGTCTGGCGCGCAAGTCCTGGTCACGAAAGTATACTTGCGCGACATGGGTTCACGTGGGAGACATTGGATTGGATCCCTTAGTATCATCCCTAGAGGATCTCAGATAGGTGGTGCACAAGTTTCCTTTAGAGGGAAAGGTGGCGTGCAAGTGTCTTCATTTCCCTTAAGGGTTAGACACTTATGTGTGCAAGTATTGATGAGTTTCAAAACTTAAGACTTATTCTTCCTCTTTAGAACATCCATTCTAGGTAAATAATTACATTAGAAGTTTTCGGAAGACTTCAGATGGAGACTTGGGAGACCATAGCCTGAATCTGAGTTTTTTTATTTTTTTCATCCCCGAAATGGGGGGCCCACAGGGGGTATTTATAGGCCATTGAGGACCTTGGGAGGAAAATGGAATAAGGCTCAAAAGTGACTTGAAGGACCCATAGGTGGCGCACAAGTATACTTGCACAACAAGAATGAAATTTGTGCGACCCATGCTTAAAGGGTTCGTTGTTCATGCCCTTTCCAATTATTGATGTTCTTCAAAGGATGACTCTCTTTGTGGTTAAGGTGCTCCCTTTTTCCATTCATTAAACTCTGTGACTGAAAGGAGCGTCAACAGTATACTAATTAAAATAAAATTATAGAAGGTTGTGAAATAATTATTTAATTGATTTATTTTAATTATCCAAGACATTGAGGTAAAGTGTATATCACATTCATACATAAGGTATGGGTTTTCTTCCTGGACATTCTTTTTCATTTGTATTATGATCTCTTCCACTATACACAGATTTGACTTAACATTATTTTTATATATTACTTCTAATATATGTGTATATATTCCAAACTCATGTATCCATATCATTTCATATTTCATTTATGGGAATTACATTATTTACAGTGGCTCCCTTCTCAATTCTACCCGATACACAAGACTGATTACACAAAAAAATATTTATTACCCCTTTTTAAGTAAAAAACCATAGTTTATTTTAAGACACCATTATTTTTATAAAATCAATAATTTTTTCATTAAAAATTATATTTGTTCATTAATGTTTATATATATACAATATTGAAAAATAAAAATTAATTTTCTATAATAACACTTCATTGTAAAGTAAAAAATGAGTATTTCTCTCAAGAAATCTTCAATGGTTTTATTTGTGTATGTTCATATATTCTAACACATATTCAAAATTTTATGTTTTTTGGATGTTTATCTCTTATGTTTACCATCCAACATATTTGATTAAATGGTTTATGATTTAAAGACCCAGAATTTCCATGTAATTATTTTTTAATAAATTAGAATTTTACGAGTTCATGAAAATTGACAGCACTTGTTTCTGAGGCCCAGAGTGCCCGCAATGAATTTCTGAAATTTTTTTGGCTATGTTTAGTAAACGTACGAGTGAGATTTTCTAACTTTTGAACTGGTGCTCAGAATTGAAATCTGAGGGCACCGTTAAACTCGCAACACCAGTATTTTCTTACGGATACTTTCACCACGATGGCAATTGGTCATGGGTGGAAGTTAGTTTTTTGGTTTTTCATGGAAATAATAAAACAAAATAAACACACATTTTATTTAATTTATTTGTAACCACCCTCCATGTGGAAGATGACAGTGGGGAACCCCAAACCTTATCCTCCCATGTGAGGTTATGGTTGTGGGAACCACTTGAGCCTAACCTCCCATGAGAGGTTATGGTTGTGGCGACCACCTGAGGTCTAAACCTCTTAAACTCCCTCATTAAGGTGGAGGAACCTTTTGAGATTCCTCCACATTAATTATGCCAACCCTCCCAAATTAATTGGGCCAACCCTTGATATCCTCCAATTTGAATTATTTTCCAACACAACTCAATTATTTGTTGCCAATTAATTAATCCAACATTGATTGACATCAAATTAAATAGATAAAAATATTTTATTTGGTTGGATATTCATTTTTTGGAAACGTATTGGTAAAGGAGGATTGAGAGAACATGGGAGAATGCTCCCCAATGAAGAACACACCACCGATGAAGAACACTATGCCAACGAAGAACGTCGAACCCCTTCGACCTTCTTCCACGAGACTTCTTCTAACGTGGGACATCCTCATCTATAGAGAATCGACAACCGTACTACCTTCATGCTCTATCGATATCAATCGAATGAGGTAGGGGTTTATTTCTATTTGTTTATCGCCTTCCATGTTCTCCCCTTCAACAAATTTTTTGGGATTAGAAATAGAGATTGACATGAGTTGTGGGAAATGATGTTTTAAAATATCTTACATACACATTCATGCTTCGTTCTTTATGAACCGCTTGCAAACACACTAAACGTGGTGGGTGCGGGCTGAACAAACATGACCTGACCCCTCCGACGTTCTTTGTTGATGGGTTCCTCAAATTGGTGGAAGGTGACGAATATGACGAAGGCAATGACACCATCACCCGCAGCCTCCGCGATCCACGACACCTGGTAGCACTTCACCATCCTAGCCTAAATGGCCCCACGCTCGGCCGATCCCACCACGGTAGGACTGAGCCGCAGCGTAGCCCCGGGCCGAACACCCTCGCCACGTAGCCACCATACGGAGCCAAAGTGAACTTTCTATCCGTCGTGTCGTGCCGATGTGTCTGCGCCGTCCGCTGTTCCGAGCCGCAGCGCCGCCACCGTCTACCATGTCGAGCCGCCCCACCACCGTCGTCCGCCTTCCGAGCCGCCTATGCCGTCGTACGCTGGACTGTCGAGCCGCCGCACTGTTGACCACAGAGCCGCCTCCGCCGGACAGCCCCCTGTGGCCGGACCACCGACTAGTAACCGGTCTTCCGCCCCATGGCCGGTCTGTGCCCTCACCGACGGTACGTTCCCTCACCGCCGGTCGGCCGCCCATGCAGCCAGACTGCGCCCCCATGGCCGGTCTGCGCCCCGCATCCGGTCTCCCGCCCCCACAGCTGGACAACACACTCACGGTACCCCTCGGAAGAGCTGCCCTGGCGGACCTTGCGGGCTGGTCCGTGCTACACTGTTGGATGGGCCAAACTCAACTGGTTGGGTCGGGTCTATCCGGCCGGGTCTGACCGAACCCAGGCCCACTGCGACCTAATTAATTTCTTTTGGCCAAAATATTGGCACCAGATGTATGTTTGATGAACCTTCAACGATGCTGGAAATCATTGAGTGAGGCGGTCCCTTTGTGTGGTACCCCCACTAATTTTTGGATTGTAATTTGGAATGGTCAGGTTGGATCGAGCATGAATCCAACTGGGCCCCCGAGACAAAAAAGCTAATAACTCACAGATTGGGCGCCCGATTGACGCACTGTCTGGTACATTGAGAACTCTATGATGAGGTGGACCTTTGAGATACTTCTTCGTGGTACTTCATGGAAGATGGAATATCGACCAATAGCTTTTTGAGCGGATCCACCCAGAGACAAGTGAGCATAGTGCGGAGGCCTAGTTGTTAGATGAGACTTGATTACTACTGACCGTTTCAACTCGGAGTGACTTGAAAGGCCCAGTGAGGAGCACCTTGGTGACATGGAAGACCCACAGTGGGGAGCGCCTTGGTGACGCCGACGACCCATGGTACTCGATAGGAGGATTACCTCAACATGCCTTGATGTTGACCACCTCTATGTGACACGACATACCCACGGTGGCGAGCACCTCTATGTGACCCGAAAGACCCACGGTACTCGACAGGAGGAGTACCTCAGTAGTCCAAGGTTAGTGGGAAGCGCCTCTGTGTGATGTAGCAGCCCCACTATACTCGATAGAGGAGAAGATCTCCAATAGTCGAGGTGTTCGACGTTGTGTTCAGAATGTTACTTGATACTACCCTTAGAATAAATCTTGATGTGAGCTGAGTAAGAACATTAGTGTTTTCCTCAAGATTGATATGTATTACATTATAACGTAGGTATATGTATGTTCATATACCTATGTAAGGTTATCTGTTGATTTCATACTTTGTGTTTTAACCTTGTTGGATTTGTGAGACCTAGAGAGTCTCAGGCTCCCTACTGAGTATCATTATACTCACCACTGCACGGGCTATGCCCGCACCATATTGTGTTGGATATAGACTAAAGACAACACTGACTGAGGAAGAAGGTACCAGGACTGGATGGTACCTAGAGGTGGACCATACGACAAGTCGATACACATAGGATATGGATGGATGAGCAGTGCGGAGGTGCCGATCTGAACCTACCCTTCAGGTAGGAACCTCGGAGGATGACCCAGTTGATATTTTCCTTTTTCTTCAGTTGTACTTGTACTTTAAGTTTCTTGTACTTTACTCTTGGGATTGTATTCCGGCTCTGTTTTACTTTCAACACTATTTTGTTATACAGTTTTACTTGGTTTTTCATATCCAGCTGTGTGCTTGCTTGTGTTTGTGTGTTTAATGATTAGAAGGGAAATTACTTCCCAGTTTTAGAGAATTATTCCTTCAGAGCTAGTCGCCAACCCTTGGCCTGTAGAAGG